>OU696696.1:247216016-247949068 GCA_916050605.2 Platycheirus albimanus | reverse complement strand
ACGTTGAGTGGACATTGTTGTTAAGGGGAACAGCGATATCAAACAACGTTATTTTCTTTCCAACTTTATCGAAAACCACAATGTCTGGTTTATTAGCTCGGATTGTGCGGTCAGTTATTATCGACCTATCCCAATACAGCTTACATATACTGTTTTCTAGTACAGGTAGGGGATCATACTTGTAGTATGGGAGTTTTTTTTTCACAAGGTTGTACTGCATAGCCAAACCTTGATGTATGATTTTTGCTACTTGGTTGTGCCTCGCCGTATAATCGCGTGATGCCAAGCTTGTGCATCCGCCTATAATGTGGTCGATGGTTTCTGCATTAATTTGGCACCGGCGATATGAATCATTTTGTAATTCTTCCCTTTTCGTTGCAATAACTTTGTCTTGAATCGCAATCATGAAACCTTCAGTTTCTGAAAAGAGTGACCCACGTTGAAGCCATAAATTTGAGCTTGGTACATCGATAAAGCTTTGATTAAGCTGGAAAGGGTGTATCCCATGTAGGCTCTTGCTTTTCCAAATCTCAATTCGTTCTTCGCCGGTGAGTACATTTGGCGGTTTTTGAATTTTACTTGATCTCAGGTTAAGCGGTGTAAGGTTCTTGTCCGCCAGACATACTATTCGAGTTAATTCACAAGTCTCCATTTTACTTCTAAAATAATTTCTCAAGTTATTTATTTGGCAAAAGTGCAAATTCGGTATGTCAAGCAAACCTCTTCCACCGTCTTCATAAGGCAAGGTGACCCTTTCGACTGCTTTTCTAGGGTGGTGACATAAGTATTTGGTAAGGGTGGTTCTAGTAAAGGTTGCTATCTCGTCAAGGTTTGTGTTTGACAAATTATCAACGCCGAAGGAATATGTGAAAACTGGAATAGCCCAGGTGTTAATTGCCTTGCGTTTATTAGCAGCATTTAAATGAGACTTCAAAATTTTTACTATTCTTTCTTTAAACTTATTTCGAATAATTTGTTTTAGTTCTGATTCCTGAATTCCTCTTAGCTGTAGAAATCCAAGGTATTTGTAGTTTTCATTTTGATCCAAGTTGGCAATGATCATGTTTTCGTCTACAAGATACTCTTCTTCTTCATTTTGTACCTTCCCCTTTTTGATGTGAATCATTTTAGATTTTTCGATCCCAAACTCCATCCCTATATCATCACTAAAGTGTTTTACTGTCTCTGTCATTCGATGCATTTTTTCTTTGTTTGTAGTGTAGAGTTGAAATTAGACGCAGATCTTTTGAACCAAAGTGAAGTAGACTTAATAGGGTTAAATAATATCATCCGAAGATCTTACCCTGGAAGTGGAAGGCGCGATACCGACACAATTAAAGCATCACCTTGGTTTGATGAGGAATGCAGAAAGGCACGGGATAAATCTTTCCGTTGGCTGAAGCTTTTTCGAAAAAGTAGTGGTGGTTTCTTCAAAGATATCTATTTGGAAGCTAATAAACAATATAAGGATCTATGCAAATAAAAAAAAGAAAAATACTACAACGATAAAGCTTTAACCCTGTCAAGTTGTAAAAACGCAGCCCACTTTTGGAAATTGGTGAAAGAACTCAATGGGACAACTGCAATCATTAGTTGTAACCTGAATGCCGAAGAACTCCGTGTTCATTTCAATAATTTGCTCAACCCTGATACAAATGATGTTCTATTTCTATATGCAGTACCAGATTTTCAAAATAGTACACTTGACTCTGATATTACGCAACCGGAAATAAAAGAAGCACTTAATTCGCTTAAAGACGGAAAGGCTCCTGGATCTGATCAGGTATCTACTGAGTTTTATAAATACGGAACAAATTTAATGGTCGAAAAACTTGGATGTTTATTTAATAATATTTTTGAGACAGGAAACATACCACAACAATTCAAAGAAGCGCTTATATACCCAATTCATAAAAAAGGAAATTTGACGGATCCGGCGAATTACAGAGGAATTTCCTTCCTAAATGCATCGTATAAGATATTTACAGCTATACTAAAAAATCGATTGACGGCATGGATATCACAAGAAAAACTCATTAAGGAAAACCAAGCGGGATTTAGAGCAGGTTATTCTACAGTGGACCAAATATTTGTCCTCAAAAGCATAGCAGAATCGTTTTTGATACGAAATAAAAAGCTTTACGACTTTTTTGTTGATTTTAAGGCGGCTTTTGATTCCATTGATCGGAGCTCATTGTTTTATAAACTTTATTGTAAAGGAATATCGAGAAAGTTTGGTCGTGTGCTCCAGAACATTTATGAAGATACGAAAGCTGCAGTCTGGAATGGTGAACATTTATCGGAATGGTTCTTCACGAATTCGGGAGTTAAACAAGGATGTGCCTTAAGCCCGCAACTTTTTTCACTCTTTCTTGATGACCTCACCGACTGCTTGCCAGGTGGTGTAGATTATGCAGGCGCTCGAATCAAAAATTTAATGTTTGCGGATGATGTAGTTTTGATGGCTTACACATCGGAATCCCTTCAACTGATGATGAATAAACTACACGACTACTGCTGTTTGTGGAACCTAAAAGTTAATCTCGAAAAATCGAAAGTCATGATTTTTAAAAATGGTGGTGGGCGGCTCTGCAGGAATGAAAAATGGAAGTTAAATGGTGAACATGTGGAGGTAGTAAATAGCTATAAGTATCTTGGTGTCCTTCTAACAAAAAATCTAAAAATGGAAAAACATTTGCAAGAGAAACTCTCTAAAGCAAAAACAGCAATCAATTCAACATAGAAAGGATGTTTCGGCAATTCGTTCATTCCCCATAGCAGCAAATTCAAAGTTTTTGAAGCTATTTCTGAGTCTGTTTTATTTTATGGTGCACAGGTATGGGGATATAAACAGTATGATTTGGTAGAACAACTGCTAAGATACTATTTAAAGCGTATTTTTCGACTGCCATCGAATACGCCAAATTATTTGTTAATGATTGAGACTGGTCTTTCACCGATTTTTGTGAAGACGTTAAAACTTCAAATGGACTACATTCTCAAAGTTTTAAATATGGAAGATACGCGCCTGCCAAAAATTGCTGCTTTAAATACAATAAGAAGCAAATCAAGTTGGTACGCAGAATGGATAGAACTTGCCCAACTCTGCAATGTAGACCTGGATTTAAACGTCGAAAATACGGAAAACTGGAAACTGGTATTATATAATCTAATTTCTAAAATAGATGAATACTCCATAGTGAAGTTCCAAGCGACTGCATCTGAGTCGATATTCAGAACAACTTATAGCCGTTTAAACCACAACCTTCTCCAAAAAAATTATTTTCGTGATGAAAACAGTACACAGGTAATATCAATGATGGTGAAACTCCGAGGAGAACTCATAAATCTAAACTATATTCCACATAGAGATGACTTACCATGCCTTTGTGAGCTCTGCAACCGTGAAGAAAGAGAGGATGTCTTGCATTTCATGGGGAAATGTCCCATTCTATGCGAAACAAGGAAGAGTGTGTTTGGAAAAACCTTCCTCACAGATCGTGAATGTATAGACCTGCTCAATGAACTTGATGTATCTAAACTCTATTCCTATTCTAAAATTGCTTTAGCTTACAGAAATAAGATAATAAACGAAACTTTTTGAAGAAATTTTCTATACAAACATATTTATATTTATATACTTCTGTTTTAAAACTAAAAATATACAACAAACTTAAAGTATAAAACAAAATTGTCAATCTGGCAGACGGCAATGCCACGCTAAATTGTTTTTTGTAATAAAAATTTGTATTATTGTTCAAGAGTCCAAATAAAGCAACTTAACTAACTAACTAACTAGTGTAGAGTTTTAACTCATCTACATATAAGAGGTGGTTAATTAGAAGGTCACCAGTTTCTGCTTTTAACTTAAAGCCCAGGTTAACATTTTTCAGCATTCTGCTCAATGGGTTCATACTTAGACATTCCACATATTATAGGCACTGCTTGGCTGGTGTTTAGTCCAAGATGAAGTCTTACATTCCATGTTTCCATTGTTTTCTTCATGAAGTTTACTATTCTTGAATCAATCTTATACAACTCAAGAATTTTAATTAAAAATGTATGCGGAAGGCTATCGAACGCTTTTTTGTAGTCAATGTATCCCATGCTAAGGTTGCGTTGCCCTTGCACTGCTTGTGAAACTAACACGGTGTCGATAGTTAGTTGTTCTTTAAAACCCATAGAGTTCTTGGCACATCCCTTCTGTTCTGGCGTTATGATGTTGTAATTGTCGCAGTGCTCATAAGCGCGGTTCGCGAAGATCTTGGTCATAAGCTTGTAAGTCGTTGATAGGCACGTAATTGGTCTGTAGTTTGCTGGGTCCAACGTATCGTTTCCTTTTGAAATGAGAAAGGTGTTTCCCGACATAAAGAACAAAGGAGTCTCTTGTGGGTTTCTCAAAAGTTTACTGAAGAATACAAATTTTTACTTTTACTCAAAATAGCTAATAAATATATTTTGCATAGTTCATTATATAAGAAGCGACTCTGGCCACGGTTCAGATCACAGACCAGTACAGACCGCCAACTCGTACTCCTCTTGCCTGAAACACCCTCGAAATATTTTTTCGTGTCTGTGAATACGTGTACATCTCTGTCTGTGCATTTTAATGGCAAGGGCAACCATCCCTGCGTATGCCACTTATTTTTTGGTGTGTTTGGTGCTCCCTTAAGCAAGGGAGAGCGCCACACTCTCAAAATAAATGGCATATCAGCTGATTTTCAGCTTGTAGGCAAAAAGAGAGACCATAAACACAGTGAGCTGGCGGTCCGTATCTGTATCTTATTGGTCCGTGGTCATAGAAAAAATACTATAAAGAGGCCAATCTTGTGCCTTGTTTTGCTCTTGCCTACAAGCTGCAGCTCATAGTAATTGAGCATGGATGTGTAAAAACGCACACACATGCACCTACTATGTCACTATGAGTATACCACTCCTCCACATCAATTTCCCCTACAAGATTGCACACACTACTCGAATTATAAAGTCGAGATAACACTTCGAAGATAAAATTTTGTTTTGTTTTAAGTTACATATTTTATTTTTGCTCACAAATTTATATAAACAGGAGAATAACTGTTTTTGAAACTACTGAAAATTCATCATAAGACCCTAACAACGGACTGTAGGCTGAAGTAGATTGAATTTTGAGACTAAAAGTTTATATTCTAACCATTTTTAAAAATTCATCCTTAATTTTGAAACAGATGAGCTGTGAAATAGCAATCTAAAGAATAAACATCGATCACTTTTCCATTGAGATTAATTGGCTTCTATTGCATTCCTTTTTTTAAAAATGTTTAGTGTGCCTTCTCCATTAAGTAGCCTCTTCAAATACAATTTCTGAATTTTTATTTTTGTTGCCCCTTCATTTTCAGAAGATGTGGATGGAGAAATCCGACTCGTTGTTGTTTCACACGGACAATGAATACAATACAAAAGAGACCACGAAAATCGAGGCTAGTGGAGGATGGAACGTAGGAAAGATTGTACTTTTTATATATATATCCTCTTTGGCTTTGAACCGCTGCGAAAGATCATACAACGATAGAAGATACAAAACACTGTTTTGAAAAGAAAGCAAAGAGTAAATGAGTTTACCAAAAACAATAAAGAGAAAGATGAATATCACACTACCCTGAAATACGCTTGCAAGACGTTTAAATTCTGTTCTGAGGGAGACCCACCCTTAAACAAAAGCTGCACTTAAGTATGAACCGGTTCAAATATGATCTGAAATGGCGTTCTGGTTGTTGATCGTTGCGCTCTCTTTTCTGTTCATTTTGTTTGGTCCATTTTGTTCTTTTGTACTATTACAAAATGTAACGTTAAATTTTTAGTTGGAGATTTAGAAAACAGAGTCAGTCTAAGTTCGATTACAGACAGAGCTGGATGTCAACTTAACTAAATGCTATTGTAAAAAATAATTGAATATTATTTAAAAAAAAAAAACATTGAAAAGAAATTTTATTTTCTACATCAATTATGAGCTAATAATGTAACTGGCGCAGTCGGTGAAAAGATTTAACAAAAAAAAAAACAAAAAAAAATATAAGAAAAAAGTGTAAAAAGTCATCAAATGAAAACATAACACATTTACCCATATCAAAAAAGAAAGAACATCATCAAAAATAAAATCCAATCAAAAAATATCATTTTACCGTTAAACGCAAAATGAAGCTGCAGCAGGTATGGCGAGTGGAAATTTACTGGATTTAGTGAAAAATATATTGCGATTATACGGGACTTCCCAAAGAACTTGATCTTTTCATCAAACGTGTAGATTATAATAAATATGCTTTTTCTGGTCACCTCGATGAAATGTCGAAAGGCTTTTTAGACTCAACAGTACCTAAGGCAAAAAATCAAAGATCGCGCGAATATTATCTTAATTAACAACAATAACCCTTCAAAGTGGCCCGATATTAAATCTATTCTTAAATATAACTGTTCTATTTTTTTTTATAACGCACACGCGCTCAAGGGGTTTAATACATGATACAACTAATAAGATAACGCATTCACGTTTTCATTTGTTCGGCGTTCTGCGCATGTACGTCATAAGAACCCGAAAATTTGACGTTTAGCGTTCAGTATTTGAAAGGTAGGCAAAACAATGGCAGATTGGCAGTGTTTGGGTTAGCATTTCTAAAATTGTTAATGAATTGTATTGAAATCTCAATGTTTTCATGGTTTAATAATAAAAAAAATGTAATGGTTATTATTAAGTAATTGTTTTTTCTATTAAGGCATTAACAAATATGTGATTTCCGTGGTATAAAGTCCAAAAATGTACATATTCTGTGAAAATATAAGAAAATGAATAGGCAACCTCATCTATTTGATTAACATGGCCATCATAATCAGATCCCAGCTATGCGACTAGAAGCTATTCTATACGTTTACAAAAATGTGAATGGACAATGGAGTCTTCCATCAATATATTCTGGTAAGAGAAAAAAAATATTAACATTGCCGGAACAATTGCATCACAATTCACAACTTTAATGTCTTGCAATCCATTTAGGAGGAGAAGGCAATCAAAGTATTGTAGGATACCCGCAAAGGAAATCGGAATTGCTTGATAAAGAGGTTCAATAACATATCAGGCGTTTATCTAAAAACAGATAATAATCTTTATTTTGTTTGTTTTATTTTGAAATAGGGCTATCCAGTGCCAGTGGAAGTCTCATTCTCTGGAATTTGTGGCACTGGACGGATTTGCTCTTGTGGTGGTGTATGCTGCATGGGATTCTGCAGCACAGGAAGCTCCTCTAATGCATTTGTTCGATCGATGTTTGATTTATGCGTGTCGGGTTTCTCACTTCGCAGGCAATTACCCATTTTGTGATGATGTGTTGTATATGTTGTCCCTGTTATCACTTCTGCTACAAGAGTGGAGTGGATTGATGATTAATAACCTCAAACACAAAACCGAAACAAAAGTCTGCTGTCTGCTAAACAAATCGGAACCCACTGGAACTCCAAAAAGGGAGACGAGATATCAATGACAATAGGGAAGACACAGGGAATCGAATCTTCACGGAATTAATCTCAAAAGCCAATCACGACTGACGGACAACAAAAAAACACATACATTTAAATTCCCTCTCTGTGTGGAGGAAGTGTGACTAATTTTTATTAAAAATTTTTTGTTTCAATTTAAACAAAAAAAAAAAAATTAAAATACAAGGAAAATTCTGCAAAATAGTGATTCCAATTCCAACTACTTGATGACGACGAAGACGACGACGCATTCATGCACTCCGGCGTCGCTGGGTGAGAAATGGAGGAATCCACTTTGTAGACACACACGCTTTTCCCCCTGCACGACGAAGACGAGGAACCGAGGGAACGATGACTACGACGACGACCAGACGAGCGATGGATTTTCCTTTTTGGCTGAAAAAAAAAATATTTTAAAATTGTGGCGAAGGCGATGTTGGCGAGGCGATGGCGCTGTCGAGCTGTCGACGGCAAAGGAAAGGCAATGAAAATAAAACAATTATTTGTTGGAAACTTTCGAAACATGAATTTTTCTTTCTTTTTTCTATTTTTTTTTTGTGTGAACTTTGAAGCACTTTTTTTTGGTTTTCGGATTTCGGACTTGGCTATTATGGCTTGTTGGATGGAAGAGGAGCGCCAACTCAACAACTTAAGGGGATTTACACTTTATTTTGGAATTTGGTTTCTTCTTCGTGGGTCGTCGAGTCGAATGATAAGGTTTAAATTTATGAAAGCTAGTGAATTTATTACGCATGTTGCTGTAACATCCTAAAACCGAACAACCAACCATTTTTCTATTATATTATTTATTGAATAATTATTATTAATTTAAACTCTAAATCCCTCTGAATCGCTTTTACCTTCTATTTTGTTCATAGAATAAATTTAATTTCTGTATGGCGTCACGTCACAATAGTTTGAAAACCGATTTCGTTCATCGTATGTGCGCAATGCCATGTTTATTTCGATTTGTTCTGCGCACCTACGTCAAAAGAACCCGGGGAGTTTGACAATGGCTTTACTTTTGTTTGACTTTTGTTTGGCATCATGCGCAATGCCATATCTCTATTAGTTGTATCATGGGTTTAATATAGCCCTTTTAATGATAAGTCACAGTTAGGGAGGAAGGGAAAGGAGGTGTCGATGAACATTGATCTTGAATGTTTGAAGATCAAAATGGCAAGGAAAAATTGTGCCAGGCAATCTTTTCCACATTCGTGTTGTAAAGCTAAAGAAATAATCCCTATATTTCACGGTACGTCCGAAATTGGGCCCAAGTGTAACCTGATGAGCGTTCCTAGCAAGACGAGTATTACGGGGGAAATGTCTAAGGGGTGGAACGCAGTTGGCTACTTCGAATGAGCATTTTTTGTAAAAGAACCTGTAAAATAAGGAAAGACATGAGACATTTCGACGATGTTCGAGTGACGGAAATGTTTCCATAATGTTTCTCTCTCCTATCAATTTTAACGCTTTTTTCTGAACTCTGTCGAGCAGGTGGAGAAAAGTTTGAGAAGCACCTGCTCAGAGATGGAAGTTATACTCGAGTTTAGGGCGTATAAACGCTTTGTAAATTGTAGCCACTTCTTGCATCTATTAAGAAAGCCTAAGCATCTTGCAGAATTCTTGGAAATCTCAAGTATATGATCATTCCAACGATTATTGTCACTAATACACATACCGAGTACTGATAGCTTTTCGGTCTCCTCGATTCAAGTACCATTCATGGATAATGGCATACTGGGTATGTTAAGCTTCAGCGACAAAAGACAGCTTTGAGTTTTCGACGCATTAAACTCCACACGATTTCTAATACCCCAATTCACAATGCTGTTTAAATCGGAGTTTAATGAGCTTATCATACGATTTTGTTGTAATAAAACGTCCGAAGGCGAAGGCCGTGAATTATCAAATGTATATGAAAAGCTGAGGGTTGAGTCGTCAGCAAAACAATTTAATGGATTAGATAGAAGTCACAGACAAGAGATCATTTATAAAAATAAGAAAGAGAGTCGGAGACAGAACGGAGCCCTGGGGCACACCAGCATTTATTTTGTGGAGATCAGACTTGAAACCGTCAAATACAACTTGTATTGAACGGTCCAGAAGATAGCTTCTAATCCAACGAATAAGAGTATCATCGATACCAAATGCACGCATTTTCGAAAAAAGAGCTTCATGCCAAACTCTATCAAATGCCTTTGAAATATCAAGCGCAATAATCTTGCTTTCGCCAAAGCGATGCAAAGATTTGTTCCACTGTTCGGTGAGATATGCCATCAGATCACCAGTGGAACGATTGCTGCGAAAGCCATATTGCCGGTCATTTAAAAGCTCCCGATCTTCGAGATATTTCTTGAGCTGACAATTTATCAGCGTTTCCATGACCTTGGAAAGAAAGGACGTAAGTACAATTGGTCGGTAGGAGAAGGGGAGGAGGAGTCACCTTTTTTAGGGACGGCCTGGAAAATTGCTGTTTTCCATCTACTAGGAAAGATTCCTGAACGATAGGAACGATGGAAAAGCTTACGCAGTGGTTTTGCCAGCGATGAAGAACACCTCTTCAGAAGTACGGGGGGTATACAATCTGGGCCAGCGGATTTATGTATATCAAGATCTTGAAGAACCCTTGCTACTGTACGAGTGCAGAAAAATACATGTCCCATAGAAGAATTAACGTTCTCAAGTTCAAGAGGGGCATTGTTGCCTGCAGGCAACGTAGAACTTGCAGCAAACTGAGCTGCGAGCATATTCTCCTTCTTTGAAGAGCTGACAGTTGGTTTATTATCTACGATGAGCGTTGGAGCTGATGATGACGTTGAGTTCTTCACGGTTTTTACAAATGACCAGAAGTTTTTACTGCCTTTGAGACATTGCAGAATTTTTTGCCTTAACTTCTGGTCATGTAAAAATTTCGTTTTATGTATAACGGAGTTACACGAGTTCCTAACTTGTTTGTGTTTCTTCCGATTTTCCTCAGTTGGGTTGGCTTTGTAGGATCGGAAGCTTACTTCTTTCAACCTGATAGCTTCTTTACACTCTTCGGAAAACCAAGACTTTTCTTTTGGCTTGATACATTTTATTCTGTGAGGGACAAAAGTTCTCATTCCAAGCAAAATCACTTCTGTAATCATTTCAGCACTGGCATCAATGTCATTATCGAGGAAGCATAATGACCAGTTAAAGTTGCGAAAGAAATTATTCAGAGATTCCCAGTTGCCTTTCTCGTATTGCCAAACGGTCCTTGTGGGAATTTTTTCTTTAACTGGATGGTTGAAGATCGAAAAATTAGCTGAAATGACACAATGGTCTGAGGTGCTAAATGCAGAAGTTACTTTAATAGTATATTTATCAGGATGGGATGTAAGAAACAAGTCAAGAGTACGGGCGGAATGCCCATCAACATCCGGTATATGAGTAGGCTCATCGACAAGCTGGGTAAGATAATTATACTCAGCAAAGATCTCGGTATACCTTCCTTCGAGTGTTGTGTGGCCAGAACAGCGGAGCCAACTTGAATTGTGTACACTGAGTCAGCCGTAATCACGACTTCAGTGTGAGGACAATGGGAAACAATTCGGGAACTTGAATCTGACAAAACATCTAATCACAAGTAGACATGCTGTCAAGATTCGAACTCCTGTAGAGAAAGCAGTAATGAATGATATACTTGCGGACAGTGAATTTGAGCCACAGGAAATTAAAGTTCGTATCAGAACAATGCCCATATTGGGGAAGGCTCTGGCAAGCAATATCATTCCTAACATAAACGACAAGATCATGGTTGGAAAAAAGTAATGTCACTAAATTAAATCCAACCAAACAAAATTCTGATAAATCAGTATTCTGTCCAACCTGGGCTTAACTTAATGCCAAAACAGCTGGCCTGTATTGCACAGTATGGGCGTACACAGAAAAGAAATTCTTTCTTAGCCCACGAACATTTGAAAAGACGACACATAAATCACTTACCATTCTGAAAAACTAAACACACAAAATTGAACTTTGACGAAAATAAGTTCAACCGTGCAGTATAGGCCCATATTAATTCCAATTATAAACAAACTGTCGATTAAACTATACGCCAAATGCTAATTATCTATCCAGTGCAAACCTCTTGTAATAAGCCTCACAAGAGGCTTGCATTGCATAGAAAGCAACAGTTATGGGTGGCGCTGTGGAGAGGATGGGTTGGATGCTGTGCTGCGACTGCGAGCGAGGTTTATTCTATTTATTTTTTTCGAATTTCGGGTAGTGTAAAGGGCTGAATTTAATTTAAGATTTTTATTTATTGCACTATGTATCTGATTTATGTGAATTTGGTTTTGGTTTATTTTTTTTTTGATTATTTTTGGGGGACACACGCGCACAGTAGCAACGCGACCGCACACGATGAGTACTATGATGGTGGCTTGACGCCTTCAGTATATATGCCAAGATTTTCAAAACAGGAAGCTTTGCTGGATAATGTTTGTTTGATTAGCAATTTCCAATTTATTTTCAATATCTTTTAATGTATAAATTGTGAAAATCCTGCTTGACAAATCTCTGAATACACCATTTACAAAGTATTGCAACCAAGAACTGGAAGAACTGGGAATGATTCCGAAAAACCTTTCAAAACAATAGAGAAACAAAATTTACCGTCTTTCATCCTAAAGAAAGAAATGTCAAGAGCATTGACTGTACTTTGTACTGGTACGGTTGTCTTATATTATATTCAAATCGTAATTGATTAAGCATGATATATAAGAGAAACTAATTCTTATCAGAAGAGCTGACCTTTTTGTCTGACTTTCCGTGTCTACCCAACTTACGATTATACCCGTGCGATGTCAACAAGAGGTTAACTTTATCGATTTATTTTGGGTTCTCATCGTAAAATTGTTTTTTTTTTCAATTTGTTTCATTCTCCTTAGAAAAGAAGTAGTTTGGAGGTATTCCATGAGTAGCATATGTCTAAAAAAGGAGTGTTGTAGCAAATAATAAAAAAAAACTGGGTCCATTAAAAAAATACATTAAATAGTCTTTTATATTTAAATAAAATCGTTTTATTTTTTTTTTGAATCAAATCTGCTTGAGTTGCAGATTTGATTAGAGACAGACATTACGCCATGAAGTTAGCTTTGCTTCATGTGCTTGAACAGAGGTGTGATCAATAATAAAATGCTTAATATTTAAATAGAGAAGTTCTATACATTTTATTAAATCGAATTATGATAAACAAAAATATTGGAACACATAATAAAGACTTTTTGCTTTGAATGTGAATATTTGTTTGTCACTTACTGTACAAGTAAAACTTTGACGCTCTGATACACTGTCTGTGTTTTAACAAGGGGTTCTTAAGTATATGCAAGGTCTGAAAACACCCGGTTCCACCCGGACATAGACAGGTATTTCAAATTCGATTTTATGCAAATTTCTGCATCTTACTTTATATAAAAAGAGTCATGGTTAATATAACTCTATTGCACGGTCAATGCTTTGGAAAGTTAAATGCATGTTACGGACGCACGATACTTCAAAATAATAACTGCAAGCATACGTCTCGTCTGTTGAAAAAATTCAAAAATAGTTTTAGTCAAGATTCCTTGAGGCGAATAATGTGCACTGATTTTAATATTCGGTCCACTTAATTGAGGATAATAATTATTGCTTCGGCACACAATATAAGGATATTTAGTGACAGGTTTTGTATCAACATAAAAATGTCGTTGAATTAAACCTCTTTTTATCAGTATATAATCCACTAAAGCACCATAATTAGTAGGGGCATATTTGAACTCTTTTTGCTTCCAACTGTCTTATATGTATGTATGTAAATATATTTTTTTGAACTATTGACATATGTATAACATAATTTACCTCATAGAAATGGATATTAACTTTGATTTGAGTCTATAAATTAGTTATTTTAAAAATTATTTCGGTTTATTATCATTTTTGAAATGAAGTAAGAAATTATGTTCAAATGCGCCCCTCATATGGGGCAGCTTTTAACAAGGCTGGGGCACTTTTGAATGGCAGTTTTAATAATAGTTTTTATTTGTAAATAAGACAAAAGACGCTTTGTTTTTTTTTTCTAAGTTTTTAAATTAAATAATCTTGCTTTATTTTATTGACAAAGAAGGCAAAAACTTAACATAAACGACTTTAATAATAGTAATACTATTAACTTTATTCCTAAAACAATAAAATGAAGATGAAAAGGTTACAAACATAAACAGAACAAAATATAATAGGTAGCGATCATGATACAACTACTAGAGATAACGCCTTCCTAGTTTCATTTTTGATTTGTTCTGCGCATTTCGTCATAAGAACCCCTGCCTTCTCGTTTTCGCCTTCACGCGTTTAACTTTTGTTTCGCTCTACTCTATGCGCTCTGCGTTATAAGAACGCCGTAAGAACAAGGGGAGTTTGACAATATTTTGACGTTTTGTTTAGCACCATGCGCAATGCCATATCTTTATTAGTTGTATCAGGGGTAGCGATAGGAACTAGAATTCACAAACAACTTTAAGAAAACAATAAATCAATTATGAATCGCATTCATTATTTGCCCGTTTCGTTCACATCTGCGCCAGCATGCCACTTCATGGAAAATTTTGTATAAGAAAAAACTTTTTGAAATATTTTTTATTAAAAAATATATCTTTATTTCGTTCCAGATGAACGCTTGCCATCAAAGAAATTTTTGTAGGTATAAAAACACACACCAAAAAATGCGTATTCTCTTACAAAATATTTAAACCAAAAATTAGAATATCAGTACAAAAACATGCACAACGAAATCCTTTCAGGCGGCTACTGAAGAGACCAGCGAAAGTCGTTGACGGTTTAACAAAACAAGTATGTATTGCCAAGTGAAAATTTTCTGATTTGGTTTGGAAATATATTTTAAATCAAATTTTATTATCACTGTTCAAAGGTACCGGGGGTTGAACTATACCCTCTTAAGTGTTAAGGAGTGAGTATCTGCAGATATATTTCTTTTCCTTGAAGTATTGATTCCTTTCTGGAAACGTATGCAAGGTAAAACTTGTATGCGGCAAAGAGAGGAAGGCAGGATGTGCGTATTCGGCTGTTTGCTTCTACCTTGGCAAATGGTTGAGTGCGGATATCTAAGGCTGCCAGGCCTTGAGTATTGATGGTGCTTATCTGGAAGTGATCTTACGGTTGCGAGGCTCCACCGGAAGCATTATTCTGGTACCACGGGAGATAGTGCCCACCCAGGTGGCCGAGTCACCTGGGAGACTATCTATGAGGTAGGCCCCCTTGTGGGTGTATAGTGGTGGCTGTGTTTACTCCAAGCGGAAACATATGGCATTGGGTAATATTATCTACGGATTTTATTTTTGGATGCAAGAGGTGTTAGATAGACCTCGCCCCTTACCAAGGAGTGTGGACATGTCTCAACATGTTCCGTAAAATTGGTACTAAGATTCTACCGAGGGGTAGATCTTAGGGCTCTAGTCTAAGCCCAATTTGACTCTACATGCGAGTAAGCTCGCCGTGAAATTAAGACTTAATTGTCAGGTGTTCACGTTAAGCTTATTCTCTTCCTGTTCAAAGGTATCTTCCTCTCCTCTTTAATGGTTATATGCAGGATCATTTTTTTCATTTAGCGTGTGATCATCACATAATAGCATTTTATTAAAAAAAGAAGAGCAAATAATAAGCTTCAGAAAATATACATAACTTTTACAAAAAGAAAACTAACATAAGATTTACTTTTTTTCTGTACGTTTGTAAAAACAAATAAAATGCACGACTGGGTCGCACGAACTTGCTCTTATGATAAGCAATTGCGTAGTGGCTGCATTTATATGGATATTAAAAAAAATAAAATAATTTCGAAAATTCTTTTATTTTTTAAATTAGTTTAAGAGTTTTCTCGGAAAAACTAAGTATGCAATAAAATTTCAAAGCTATACGTCAATCTAGGAAAAAAAAATATTGAAAATCGTTGGACCAGTTTTTTTTTTTAAAGGTTATTTTTGAAAAACTTTCTCAAAAAATATTTTGAAATTTATTTGAGTATGCAAATATATGGCGATCTGTAGTTTACATTTCAAAAATAATTTAAAAAAAAATCAATGTACCCGTTTCCAACATATTTCGAAAACCAAAAATTTTTTTGAAAAAATTATAAAAAATCAAAAAAAAAAAAGATATTGAAAATTTTGAAATGCCATATTATTAAAATTATGAATGACTTCCTGTGGCCAAAAAATTTATTGAAATCAAATGTATAGTTTACGAGAAAATTTTATTTGAAAATACTGGTTCTATGAGAGGTACCGTTATTAGACAAATTTTGAAAAAAAAATTTCAAACAAAAAGATAGATTCTCTTGCAAAAATAGCATTATGAAAGTTTTATCAAAATCGTTAAAGCCGTTTTTTAGAAAATCAATTTTTGTCTTCAAGATTGTAGGCAGCTGCCGTTATTTTTGGACCTAGAACAAAAATAAAAAATTTCTTCCGAGGGACGGCCAAATAAATCCCAAATACCAAATTTGAAGCAAATCGGCCCACCCGTTCAGCCTCCAGAGGCGCGAACAGACATACAGACAGACAGACGGACGGAATTTCCAGACCCACTTTTTTCGACTTCTCCATCATCGTAATGTCATGTGTGATTGTTATCTCAATTTTTACTTGCGATTATAGGAACTATAAGGCAAGTTATGCATTCGTAAAAAAAAAAAAAATTCTAACAATCAAACATGACATTACGATGATAGAGAAGTCAAAATAAGTGGGTCCGACAATTCTGTCTGTCTGTCTGTCTGTCTTTCTGTCTGTCCGTGTGTCTGTCTGTATAGTTAACTACAGCCTAAACGGCTGGACCGATTTACCTCAAACTTGGTACATAGTATTATTATGACGTCCTACATAGGGGTTTTTGGAATTAGCGTTCTAGCTCTAAAACTAACGGTACCTGCTATTGATTTTTTGTGAAAAATTAATTTTTCTCAAAAACGGCTCCTACGATTTTGATAAAACTTTCTGAATTCTGTTTTCTGTGCAAACTTTATGTTTTGGTTGGAATAGATTTTTCAGGAAAAGTCTTATAACGGTACCTCCCATAGGACCGGTTTTTTGAAATCCGATTTTCTCGTAAGCCACTTGACAGATTTCGTTGAAATTTTTAATGTAGAAGCCCTTTTATAAAAAAAATAATATAAATTCTTAAATTTTTCAAAAAAAGTTTTTTTGAGTTTTTTAAAAAAGTTTCAAAATTTTTTTTTAATTTTTGTTTTTTCCAAAAACGGCATAATCTATATTTTTTTAATTTTATTTTTCTGATAAAAACTACAAAGTAATAGAAGTTGGCAAACAAAATTTGGAATATCTTTTCGAAAAGTTTTTCAAAAAAACAGTTTTTTGAAAACTGGTCCAACGATTTTGAAAAAAAATTTCTGAAAAATTCAAAAACATAAAAGAAACCTGATGGCTTACTTCATTTTCTCCAAAAAACGTTTTATGTATTGATTTTCAAGTGATTTATAAAATTTCATATGATTTTTTCAACGCTTTTTTCTCAAAATCTGTAAGAGTTGTCCCTTTTACTTGCGATTATAGGTACTATAAGGCAAGTTATGCATTCGTCGAAAAAAAAAGTTTTGAGATAACAATCAAACATGACATTACGATGATAGCGAAGACGAAAAAGGATGGTCTAAAAATTCTGTCCGTCTGTATGTCTGTCTGTCTGTCTGTCTGTCTGTCTGTCTGTCTGTCTGTCTGTCTGTCTGTCTGTATGTAGACCTACAGCCCAAACGGGTGGGCCGAATTGCTTCAAACTTGGTATATAGACTTTTTTAAGTATTGTACAGAGAGGAAATTGAAATTTTTTTTTTAGCTCAAAAAATAACGGTACCTGCCATACAACCGTTATTTTAAAGCTTATTTTTCTCAAAAACGGCTCTAACGATTTTTATTTAAAAAAATCAGTGTTGCTTTTTAGGTAGGACGAATCATATGGCTGAAAAATTTTTTTTTTAAAATGGCTAAGAACGGTACTTTCCATAGGACCGTTTTTTTTGCTTTCGACTATCTCGAAAACGACTCAACCGATTCTTTCGAAATTTCACACATATATAGGTAGCTCAATTTGTTTTGCATACCATTATTTTTGAAAAATATTTTTTTGTATTTTTAAAAGCATTTTAAAAAAAAAATTAAAAAATTAATATTTTGAAAACGGCTTATTAAATTTTTTTCTAAAAATTTTAAATAAATGTATTTGCTGAATACCTATGAACTGGCGTTTTTAAATTTTTTTTTAATTTTTTTTTCAAAAAGTTTTTCAAAAAAAACTTTTTTTCTCAAAAACCGCTCCACAGATTTTTATAAATTTTTTCTCATAAATTCAAAATTTTCCAAGAAATAAAATGGCGTACTTTTTTTTCAGCTCAAATTAGTTTAAGTATTTATTTAAGAATTTTGAAATTTTTATTTTTATCAAAATCTCAAGCCCCTAAACCACTGTCACTCATTAGAGCAAGTTCGTGCGACCCAGTCGTGCATTTTATTTATCTATAGCTGAGGTAGTTCAGCGGATCCAGGGTCAGCCGAAGAAAAGACTGTAAAACTCCGGATTGGAATATTAAATGTTTTATTTATTATTTCAAATTCAATAGAGTAATTTCATAAATGTTACAAGTTGAAGAGCAAATGTTACGTTATATAATTGCAATAGTATAAGGGTGTACAATATTTTATATGTGCTTAACTCTAACGTTATATAATTCAAATGGTATAATAGGTTTTACAATGTTGTCTTATATGCTTAAAATAACGTTATATAATTCAAAGTATATATATGTTTATATGCTTAAAATATTATCAAACGTAACCAATGTACGGCAATATCAAACGGAACCAATGTCCGGCAGTATCAACGTAACCAATGTACGGCAATATCAAACGGAACCAATGTCCGGCAGTATCAAACGTAACCAATGTACGGCAATATCAAACGGAACCAATGTCCGGCAGTATCAAACGTAACCAATGTACGGCAATATCAAACGGAACCAATGTCCGGCATTATCAAACGTAACCAATGTACGGCAATATCAAATGGAACCAATGTCCGGCATTATCAACGTAACCAATGTACGGCAATATCAAACGGAACCAATGTCCGGCAGTATCAAACGGAACCAATGTCCGGCAGTATCAAACGTAACCAATGTACGGCAATATCAAACGGAACCAATGTCCGGCATTATCAAACGTAACCAATGTACGGCAATATCAAACGGAACCAATGTCCGGCAGTATCAAACGGAACCAATGTCCGGCAGTATCAAACGTAACCAATGTACGGCAATATTAAACGGAACCAATGTCCGGCATTATCAAACGTAACCAATGTACGGCAATATCAAACGGAACCAATGTCCGGCAGTATCAAACGGAACCAATGTCCGGCAGTATCAAACGTAACCAATGTACGGCAATATCAAACGGAACCAATGTCCGGCAGTATCAAACGGAACCAATGTCAGGCAGTATCAAACGTAACCAATGTACGGCAATATCAAACGGAACCAATGTCCGGCAGTATCAAACGGAACCAATGTCAGGCAGTATCAAACGTAACCAATGTACGGCAATATCAAACGGAACCAATGTCCGGCAGTATCAAACGTTACCAATGTACGGCAATATCAAACGTACTAAGTACGGCTTTAGTTAGGGACGAGATAGACCTCGACTTTAAGAAAATGATAGCTAGTTAACTAATACTACGGTAAGGAAACGGTAGAGAAACAGGCAGGACGGAAATACTCGCTGTGCTCTTATGAGTATCAGCGACAAAATATTAGGAATCTCTCGGTACACCACGTACCCCTGGTTTTTCGGTAGTGGAGAATTGTCTTTTGGCTCTTAGTAGTATTCCTACTATGTAACCATCGATAATTTCTCGGATTTTAGTGTGTCCAACCAACCTCTTATATCAAATATATTGACACAAACATACTGTGAATTGTAATGACAAAAATCATTTTCCTATGTAAAACTGGTTTTGCTGTGTAATGAATACACTTTTTGCAGAGTGATCATATGGCTGTGGTTTCTATTTGAAAAAGGGCGGTTATAATTCAAATAAGCGGAAATAGCATTAATCTGTAATCTTAATGGCTGATGTTTCTATTTGAAAAAGGGCGGTTATAATTCAAATAAGCGGAAATAGCATAAATCTGGCGGTTGTTAATTATTTGAATGACAGAGTGGTTGGTGGTTGAGGTAGCTGAAAAAGGTGACTTCGTCACACTCCCCTCTCTCTTCGGTGGACGAGAGTTTTCTCGTCAAACAGGTTTTATTTGATAGAAAGGGTTAGAAGGGGTGACTTCGTCACACTCCCCTCCCTCTTCGGGAGACGAGAGCTCTCTCGGCAACGGGTGCTCGTATATACATTTATTATTATTATTATTATATTTTTTTTTTCAGTTTTTTTTTTTCCTTTTTCTTTTTTATGTATCCAATATTAATTCATTTAGTATATAAAATAACTTAAACATTTCATTCTTAACTTATTCATAATAATTTTTTTTTTTTTTTTTTTTTTTTCTTAAACTTAACAGGTTTTCCATAAACAACAAAAAAAAAATATAATCTGGTTTGAAATTTACAAGTTGTTTTTTTTAAACATCTGCTTCTCGGTTGACTTTGTCTTCAGAAGGAGACTGTACGATACTATCTTTGAGTGCGTGCCTATTGAAAGCCTTGCGGTGCCGGGCTTTTTTATGCACACTCGTATGTCCCCGAAAGACCGGTGTATATAAAAAAAATTTTGTCGTCGATAGTTGGGACGGAAACGAGGATGTGTCCTGATGTCGACGTCTTTAAAGGGATCGTCCGATATTGAAGCCTTGGTTGGGTTTTTAGTTATGTTGGACGACGACACTGTGGCCACATACGCTCCTGGCAAAGGTCCCATGTCCAACGTTGTGTCATCTTGCGGTGTTTTCTTTGATGATTTCAGACAAATGCTCCTAACTGTGTCCGAAACTGACGGAAAATGCTGGCGAACGGTACTGGGACGAGGAATCGGTACAAAATCTTCGCCCGGGTGCTGAACTCCCTTGGATGTGCTGGCCTGGTTGTACATTGCAGCTTGCCTCTCCTTATATCGGCGTTCGGCCTCAGCGCGTTGTTGTTGGACCTCCTGCTGTTGGGTCACTACTGACGGATGGTCGGGGGGTGCCTTCTTCCTGTGCATATCGATTTTTCCTTTTAGCTGCGCCACCAAGTTTGGGTTGCTGGCGAGCGTCTCCACTGTCTGCATAACAGGATGATTGGACTTCTTGCTCAGGACATCAGGTGTAACTGCCGTGGTGGTTGGCAGAACTGGCGCGGTTACAGATCTGGGACGGGTTGGCTGGCGCTCCCATGGCTCACCCACTTGGTGGGGTTTTGGCTTCCTGATGACCTTTCTTTTCTGCGATGTTTTCGGATCCATGGTTTGAACACAACTGATTTTACTTTCGTGGTCGCTTTTGACCTTTCTTTTCTGCGATGTTTTCGGATTCATGGTTTGAACACAACTGATTTTACTTTCGTGGTCGCTTTTGTTAATTGCCTTTAAGTCCTTTAAGTGTGCTTTTATGGTGGAAGTATGTATGCGAGAGGGATTTTCACTTCGCGAAACAAAGCTCTGGCAAAAATTCGTCCCAATGGCGGTGGTTGTTATTCACATATTCTGCTATCATGATTTTCAGAACTTTGATTACTCTCTCGTCAATAATAAGCTGCATTGCAGGATTGCGAGGGTGGTACTGCTGATTGAATGGTTCCTTATTCTTCAGACGAATAGTGTGTAAAAATAAAAAAATAAATTGTTGGCACAACAGCTCCAAGCGGGGCTGGGGCCTGTGACTTACACTCTCAACCATTCCTGTGTGTGCGTTGATATTCTGCAGGAATGGATGGGACCTACAATTTACCGCCGAATCCGAACGGCTAACAGAGAAGCACTTTCCATGACATTAATTACTCTTGGAAGATTTGTCACTTCCTCGCAAGAGGCAGTACCCCGGAAAAAAACTTAGGTGGCAACGTCAGGGATCGAACCCTGAACCTTCGGCATAGCAGTCCGACACACTAACCACTACGCCACGGGGTACTACTAATAGTGTGTACGGCGGCATTATTGATGGGGTTAAGTGTCTCATATTTAGGCAGCTCGGTATTTAAAAACTCCTTAGGTCGTTGTTGTTCGGTTTCAGGTAGCTCAATACTACCAATTAGGCCAAGTTTCTCTGCTCCGGGTGATACGATCTGGTGGACCTCATTTAGCAGGGGCTCTCCACATATCGACATGGTAAACTTGGCTCGAACTAGGAAATCCATGCCTATAACTGCTTCTTCAGTAAGATCTTTTAGCAAAGTTACTTCACCTGAGACTGGTTGGTTCCCTAGCAGCATGGTTACAAAATAGTGTTCGCGGGTAATGACCGGGTTTCCATTTGCCAGGTGGATCGCATATCGTTGGTAGTGAACCGGCGTCCTTAATCGGCGGAGTTTATTGCGCAAAGGTTGACTAATAAAAGTTTTAGTTGCCCCTGTGTCAATAAGAGCCTTTATCGCAATGCCGGATATTTCTGCAGAGATAAAACATCGGGGATCTATCCAAGTATTTTTTTGTTCAGGTGTACTTGTTTTAGGATCTGTTTTAGTTGGACTTAACAATTGGACGTCGGCTGGCTTCGGTGGAATGGTTAACGGCAGGAATTCAGGGCTGGTTTCAGGATCTGTTGGAGTTGGAATTAACAATTGGACGTCGGCTGGCTTCGGTGGAACGGTTAACGGTAGGAGTTCAGGGCTGGAACTATGTGAAAATATCATAGCTGTTACGGACGGATGACATGGGCAGTCTTTCGATAATCGACCGTCCTCCCCACAGTAGGAACAAAAAAGTCGAAATGGCCTTCTACAATTGGCCTTGCTATGTCCTCGTTGTTTGCATTTCCAGCAATGTGTGGTTCTATCGTAGGGTACGTCCGGCATGGCAAAAGGGTTCGCTGGTCTATTTTGATTAGGGGGATGAGTGGGCCTCCCCTCTGGCGGTGTCCAACGGCTTTGCACAGGAGTGGCTGAAGGCACACTGGGCCGGTTCGCTCTATCCTCTAGGCGAATATATTCATATTCTTCAGCCAACTCCATTAACTCGTCTAGTGTCTTGAAGTCACGACGTTTGATGTAAAACCGGTACTCGGCCCTCAAACTGTCGTAAATGCGGTCAATGTTGTCCTCAAAACTCATCCGCGGGTGTTGCTTCATCAAGTATTGAGCGGAGCGGATAAATTCCTTAGCCTTTTCGCGAGGCCCTTGCTTCTTGCGCATTATCTCATCCTCCAATTTGTGGATATGTCGGGCGGGGAGAAAGAAGCGGCGAAACGAGGCGTGGAACTGATTCCAGGTCTGAAACTCATCTTTGTTTATCCTGAACCACTCCAAAGCGTTTCCACGAAAGATTTCGGGGAATGTCCAGACTAAATTATCCAATGCGATGTCGTAACATGAAGCCAGTTCTTCGATGCGTTCAAGAAACTCCAACGGGTTGCCTGCACCTTCAAACTTCAGTCCCCATTTTCGTACCGTATTCATAATTTCAGCTTTGTTGATGGCAGTCCATCGTTCTGGGCGGTGATGAGTTGATTCGGAGGGTGGTAGCAAATCTGTGGAGGGCGGCCGCATACTGGCTTCAACGTGGATAGTTGGAGGCGAGATGATTTTACTGGGAGGCTTATGGACAGCCTGGTTTGATTGGGTTCCCCCGTTTTGTAAGTCCAACTGCGAATTGTTGGGAGCGGAGGTGGACGGAGTTGTGGTTTGCAAGCACTTATGTGCCACTGTCTTCTGGTCCGAGAGATCGGACGCGTCTGGTTCGCCAAATACTCGATCCTGTACCAATTCCTCCATCTCAGTGCACAGGTTCAAGGTTGAAACTCTTGTTCGGGCATCTTTGATGCTGTCGCTTAACGCTTTTCGAAGTTCCGGTAGTTTGCCATCTGTAGGTGAATTCCTGGCCTGTAATTTTTCAATCAGTTCTGTCTTTCGCAGTAAGTAGATCCAATTGAGATTAAAAGCCAGGTCAGGCTCTGGAACGCCCAGGTGTTGATCCCCGGTGGGCATTTTGCTTTGTCTGGTAATCTGGTAGTCAGGAAAAATGGAAATCGTTGACTGGTTCTGGTATTCGGTTTTCTGTATCGGTATACGGTGGGTCTGGTTATCGGTTTCTGGCAAAAAGTAAACGGTATTCAAAAACTGAAAATATTCGGATGTCAACGGTGATTTCTCGGGATCAGGTAGTTTCTTTCTTGACTGGACGGATGTAACCTCTATTGAGGTCCCTGCTCGGGCGCCATTGTAAGAGTTGTCCTTTTTTATCTATAGCTGAGGTAGTTCAGCGGATCCAGGGTCAGCCGACGAAAAGACTGTAAAACTCCGGATTGGAATATTAAATGTTTTATTTATTATTTCAAATTCAATAGAGTAATTTCATAAATGTTACAAGTTGAAGAGCAAATGTTACGTTATATAATTGCAATAGTATAAGGGTGTACAATATTTTATATGTGCTTAACTCTAACGTTATATAATTCAATTGGTATAATAGGTTTTACAATGTTGTCTTATATGCTTAAAATAACGTTATATAATTTAAAGTATATATTTGTTTATATGCTTAAAATATTATCAAACGTAACCAATGTACGGCAATATCAAACGGAACCAATGTCCGGCAGTATCAACGTAACCAATGTACGGCAATATCAAACGGAACCAATGTCCGGCAGTATCAAACGTAACCAATGTACGGCAATATCAAACGGAACCAATGTCCGGCAGTATCAAACGTAACCAATGTACGGCAATATCAAACGGAACCAATGTCCGGCATTATCAAACGTAACCAATGTACGGCAATATCAAATGGAACCAATGTCCGGCATTATCAACGTAACCAATGTACGGCAATATCAAACGGAACCAATGTCCGGCAGTATCAAACGGAACCAATGTCCGGCATTATCAAACGTAACCAATGTACGGCAATATCAAACGGAACCAATGTCCGGCAGTATCAAACGGAACCAATGTCCGGCAGTATCAAACGTAACCAATGTACGGCAATATCAAACGGAACCAATGTCCGGCATTATCAAACGTAACCAATGTACGGCAATATCAAACGGAACCAATGTCCGTCAGTATCAAACGGAACCAATGTCCGGCAGTATCAAACGTAACCAATGTACGGCAATATCAAACGGAACCAATGTCCGGCAGTATCAAACGGAACCAATGTCCGGCAGTATCAAACGTAACCAATGTACGGCAATATCAAACGGAACCAATGTCCGGCAGTATCAAACGGAACCAATGTCCGGCAGTATCAAACGTAACCAATGTACGGCAATATCAAACGGAACCAATGTCCGGCAGTATCAAACGGAACCAATGTCCGGCAGTATCAAACGTAACCAATGTACGGCAATATCAAACGAAACCAATGTCCGGCAGTATCAAACGTTACCAATGTACGGCAATATCAAACGTACTAAGTACGGCTTTAGTTAGGGACGAGATAGACCTCGACTTTAAGAAAATGATAGCTAGTTAACTAATACTACGGTAAGGAAACGGTAGAGAAACAGGCAGGACGGAAATACTCGCTGTGCTCTTATGAGTATCAGCGACAAAATATTAGGAATCTCTCGGTACACCACGTACCCCTGGTTTTTCGGTAGTGGAGAATTGTCTTTTGGCTCTTAGTAGTATTCCTACAATGTAACCATCGATAATTTCTCGGATTTTAGTGTGTCCAACCAACCTCTTATATCAAATATATTGACACAAACATACTGTGAATTGTAATGACAAAAATCATTTTCCTATGTAAAACTGGTTTTGCTGTGTAATGAATACACTTTTTGCAGAGTGATCATATGGCTGTGGTTTCTATTTGAAAAAGGGCGGTTATAATTCAAATAAGCGGAAATAGCATTAATGCTGTAATCTTAATGGCTGATGTTTCTATTTGAAAAAGGGCGGTTATAATTCAAATAAGCGGAAATAGCATAAATCTGGCGGTTGTTAATTATTTGAATGACAGAGTGGTTGGTGGTTGAGGTAGCTGAAAAAGGTGACTTCGTCACACTCCCCTCTCTCTTCGGTGGACGAGAGTTTTCTCGTCAAACAGATTTTATTTGATAGAAAGGGTTAGAAGGGGTGACTTCGTCACAAATCTCAAGCACCCAAGACCATTTTAACACATTAGAGCAAGTTCGTAGGACCCAGTTGTGCACTTTATTTTTTTCTGCACGAATCCATAACTTGCCTTATAGTACCTATAATCGCAAGTAAAAAATGATTGCATAATTAAACAGCTGTCAAGTGTTGTATTAGCCTTATTAAACACAGTACACATATTAAAGGTAATATCTTTAGCGTTTTCATTTTTGCATACTTCTGCGCATCTGTCAAAATAAAGAAAAATGGCTGGCTCTGGAGACACTTTAACTTGTTTGCATGTAAAAATAGTATAGAAATTTCGTGGTTTTTTAAAAGTGATTGTCTTAGATAATTCAATTTATATAAATAAGCATATATTTAATAAAAAAGATAAATTTTTGTTGATTTTTACCACCATTATGTCTCCCTGTTCAGCCATTTTTTTTAATTTGAGCTGCCAAAGTGACATATCAGGTTTTGACAACCTGCGCAATATATTACCTTCAATAAGTGTACTGTGCTTATTAAAGTCTTGTCTTACACCAATCAATACACTTACAATTTTAATCCATAATACTATATGTATGCTATAGTGAAAAATATCTTTTTTTATAGACACCAGCCATTCATCGAAAAATGGCAAGCTTTTAAATGTAATATAAAAGTTCCATCGATCATCATAAAATCCGATTTATTTTTAATCAATTTCCATTCAAAACAACCCAAACGAGTTATGCATAATTAATGAACACTCCACAAAACTTCATCAACCGTGTTCTGGATATAAGTGATAAATTGTTTCATTCAAAAAACAAAAAGATTATCCACGACACCCTGTGTTCTAACTCATTCAGAACACCCATCATCCATAAGCTCATCAAAAACCACCGGCAGACCACACAAGCAAACAAACCATAGCTGATGCTGAAAAATGTACGGTTTACAAAAGTGCTGTGTTCATTCCTCACCTTTCTAACCGCATCATGACTATGCCGATTAAAGATTAGACAAAGACCAATATAGCTTTCAAATCTTCTAACTCTCTAAGAAGCAGGTTGTTTACTAACATAAAAGGAAAGGTTGATATCATGGACAAGTCAAATGTGGTATATAAGACCAATTGCTTGGGGAGAAAAGAGACGACGTGTTCATCTATTTATATAGGTACCTCCAAACAAAAATTAAAAAATCGCCTGTCTGGCCACAAGTCAGACTTAAGAAATGGAGAAGGACAAAAAACTGCTCTTGCACAACATCGTCTGCAGGAGAAGCATCAACAAGATTTTGAAAAAGTTGAAGTGCTAGAGACAGAGCAAAATAATTCAACAAGAATGTTGCTGGAGATGCTTCATATTCAAAAAAAACAACAACAAAGCTGTCAATAGGAGATCAGACTGCGAAAATCTTAGCAACTTTTATGCGCAGCTGATAAAGAAACCAAGAAGTATAAAAAGAAAGTGATGTGCAATGGATGTTTTTGATCCAAATCTTGATTGTTTTAAGTAATTTAAATTTAAATTTAAATTATCTGTCAAGTACTAACTTAATTTGATAAAATTTTTAGCTCAGTTTCATACACATTGTGTAAAAAGCGTGCTTCTTAACATGTATGACAAAAATCTATTGTTCTTTAATATTGTTGTAAGTTTTTTCTGACGTCTCACATATAAATTGTGAATTGATTTTGTATTATTTCTCATTTTTGTTAAATAAAGACCTGATGAAGAGCGTAACCATGCTCAAAACATCGTTAATCTTCAAAAAAAAACTTAAAATCATCTTTTATTGACCTATAGCCCACAAAAACACTTATATCTATCCCTTATAATATTATGAAATTGATTTTGGTTCAATTAATTTGTTCTAAATTTCATGCGAATTTCAGAAGTTATTATTCAAAGGCAGCGATTCTTAAACTTAAGTTGCGGAATCGTTCACAGATGAAAACAATTAATTTTAAAGCGTTTTTTTTTTGTATTTAAGATTTATTTAGGTAAGTGTGAAGAATGAAACTGTTTCATTGTTTGATTTATCTATTATTGTTTGAAAATTGACTTTTATGTCTGAAAACTGTATATTCGCATATATGGGGCAGCGTCCAATCTCGCTTTGTACTAAGTTTTGGTATAACGGTAAAAAACCTGCTTTACAGCAACACGTTGTCACAAAGGGAGCAAATTGAATAAAGCCTTCTTGGCTTCAGGGTATTCACTCCTAATATCAACCCAAAATTCGTGCACTAAAACAGAATCAAATACATATTTTGAAGAGGAAGAACTCTGCAGATATATGAGAAGTTCTTGCAAGAATCCAGGATTTAAAAACATTTAACATTGTTCGTTTGTACATAGGTAAGACAGAAATCAATTTTCTTTTCCAAGCTACCAGTTTGTATCTCGCAAAAAGAAGGTACTGTTATGGATTTTCCCTACAAAGCTTTAGCAGTTCCATTGATCTTTTCAAAAATGTATGCGAGATAAGCTAATATTGTGATCAATTGCTCATCATGCAATAAATCAAAAAGGTTTGCAGATGAAGACATTTTTTTGTTTAATTGGAAAACCTTCAACTCATCACGAAGTTAAAATAACCTAAATAAAACTTTTCCTCTAAAAAACCATCGGCTTAAAGAATTAAAAAAAAAACTGGTGAAACGATTTTCAATGTTTTTTTTTTCTAGATAGACATTTAGTTTTGAGATTTTATTGCATACTTCATTTTTCTGAAAAAAATTCTGATTTTTTTTTTAAACATAGGTGCCTATATATATATTATGCAGCCAGTAAGCAATTATTTATCAGACATAAGAGCAAGTTCGTGCGACACAGTCGTGCATTTTATTTCAAATCAGTTGGCATTCTTCTCACTTCAAATGCATAACGATGCAAAATACAATGACTGCTGTTACCAGTTTAAGAACCGAAGTTCTAAGGTATGAGATTAAGCTGTGTGCTTTATTTTGGTATGATCGCCAAAAAAGTTCAGCCTTTTTACTTGCGATTATAGGTACTATAAGGCAAGTTATGGATTCGTGCAGAAAAACAAATTTGAGATAACAATCACACATGACATTACGATGATGGAGAAGTCGAAAAAAGTGGGTCTGGAAATTCCGTCCGTCTGTCTGTCTGTCTGTCTGTTCGCGCCTCTGGAGGCTGAACGGGTGGGCCGATTTGCTTCAAATTTGGTATTTAAGATTTATTTGGCCGTCCCTCGGAATAAATTTTTTATTCTTGCTCTAGGTCCAAAAATAACGGCACCTGCCATACAATCTTGAAGAAAAAATTGATTTTCTCAAAAATGGCTCTAACGATTTTGATAAAACTTTCAGAATGCTATTTTTGCAAGAAAATCTATCTTTTGGTTTGAATTTTTTTTTTTTTCAAAATTTGTCTAATAACGGTACCTCTCATAGAACCAGTATTTTCAAATCAAATTTTCTTGTAAACTATACATTCGATTTCAATAAAATTTTGGCCGCAGGAAGTCATTCATAATTTTATTAATATGGCATTTCAAAATTTTTAAAAACTTTTTTTTTTGATTTTTTATAATTTTTTCAAAAATTTGATTGGTTTTCGAAATATGTTGAAAACGGGTTCATTGATTTTTTTTTTAAATTATTTTTCAAATGTAAACTACAGATTGCCATATATTTGCATACTCAAATAAATTTCAAAATATTTTTTGAAAAAGTTTTTCAAAATAACCTTTTTAAAAAAAAAACTGGTCCAACGATTTTCAATATTTTTTTTTTCTAGATTGACGTATACCTTTGAAATTTTATTGCATACTTAGTTTTTCCGAGAAAACTCTTAAACTAATTTTAAAAAGTAAAAGAATTTTCGAAATTATTTAACTTTTTTTTTAATATCCATATATGCAGCCACTACGCAATTGCTTATCATAAGAGCACGTTCGTGCGACCCAGTCGTGCATTTTATTTTTTATTCAATTTTATTTTAATAAGTTAATTTTTTAAAAACGTGTTTCAAAAATTTAAAAGAATAGATTCCATTGGCCTGGGATGGATCTGAAATACCTTCGATGCTGTTGAGAACGGTGACATTAAATTACACACGAAATAAAGGCCACATTGCAAACAAATTGCGAGACTGCGCACATATTAGCTCTGTGAGTGCAATAGCACAATGATACAAACAAAAGTTTTCGAGCAATAAAAACTACTCTTAGTTTTATAAAATAACCAAAGAATTTTAGTTTTTGTGAAACTGCTATAAATCATCTAACAGATAGAGCGAGTGGGTTGGGTTAAGACCACAGAGGACCTAAATATATATCCTCTCTGGTTAAGACAAGGAAAAAATTGTATGGGTGAGGGCTGGTGGGCCTATTCCAGTCCGTTTATTCGGGAGAAAAAAATTACTTAAATTGTAAAAAAAATAATTTAAAAATTGTATGGTCGCTTCTTTTATTGTATTTTTTAACAAAGATATTTTAGAGAACCGTTTTTGTAAAATCCGATTAAAACCCCGGATTTTTTTCTGCATAAAACCAAATTGCCCTTGAATAAATCATCACAAAACTGCCCACATTACTATCTACGAATTAAGAAACATCCTGTAAAATGTTTTTTTTTTCATCCATTGGGATGTGGGAAATAGTATTGTCTTCTTCTTCGTCCATGCAACTTCTGCAAAAGTCGTTTGAGAAAACGCCCATTCTAATAGAGCGTGTCTATGGTAGTGTCCAGATAAGACACTGATTACAAAACAAAGATGATATCTGCTTAATTTAACAAACACTAAGTGCATTTTATATCGTGCTGTAGTTCCATTTCTGGTGAGCTAATCGAATTAACAGTTTGTCGAAACTCTGTGTCCCGTCCCGGTACCCAAAAATGGTGAATGCTAAACTGTTCTAGCGTCTCCATGACAGATGAGCGACAATTAAGTGCAGTTGAAGTGGGGACAGGACTCTATTCTCCACCATGCGACATTCCTCTGCTGATAGATCTTACGGAGCCTGAAATTGAATTGATTATCCAGTATCACAATATTTTGTATATAAATCAATGCAGTTTTTCATTTCTTAAAGGCGTTGGCGCATTAAATGTCGAAAATGTACATTTTGTAATCATTCAATTTTGCAATCAGTAATGAAACCGTCAAACATTCAACAAATGCAAATGTCTCGAGTTAAACATCAAGCTCAATCTCAATAAGTGTCAGTGTTCGTGTTCGTGTCTACTATCTACATCATCACTAAAAGATACTCAATCTTGCATTTAAACGATGATGAATGCTGCACAACATCAGAGCAGAGTGCTTATGATTTATTAAAGACTTTGGTAAAATAATTATTTATTAATTATAAATCTGTGATCATAATCAGTTATTTGAAGTGTAATATTGTGTCAAGTCTTAAGTGGGCGAAAAGATGGAAATAAGAAAATCGATTGGCGTCCTACAATTATGTGCTAAGGTGCGGTATGATGGAGAAATCGCAGGCCAATTATAAATGTATCATTGGTGTTCAGTCTCGTCTCACTGCAAAATGATACAGAGTGACATGGCCTGAGTCAGCATGAGCAGATTCAGATTTCAGTCCCTTGACGTTGCTGTTGCGGCTTATACGCTTTTGTCTTGTTTTTGCAGCTTTAGAAATATTTTCTCAAAATATCCTTTGGCGGTTGTATCTTGTATGTGGAGAGCGCGTATTAATTGAAGGTATCAGATGCGAACTACTTACATACAAATGTAGTCAAATATATACATATCTATGCCTGATGGAATAAACTTCATTATACTATATACATACTTTGATATCTTATTTCCTCAGACATCATAAAGAACAAAATACCCTTGGAGACGAGGCCTTATTATGTATTATACAGTCTCTGACCATATGCTGTGCCTTCTAATATGAAATGTTTTTGAATATACATAAGAGTATGTGTTTTTTCCTCATGTATGTAGTGTTGAGGTATAGGAATAGAAATCCTTTAAAATACAAATTGAAATAGTTGGTTAGACTTTTTTACGTTTAGATGACATGACCACATGACGTGTCTTGGCCTCTTGGTTTGAATGCCAAGCAAAAGCATGGGAGAAAGGAAATTCAAAACATGGGGTAATTGATTGTGGTTGCTTTTTAAAGGCTTACACCTTACACATAACTATTTGTTTTATTTTATTTTTTTCTGCCTTACATCCTTCAGCCTCAAGAGATAACAGTTTTGGGAAGTCAACAAGGACACTGGAAGAAACAAAAAATAAAACGCACGACTTATTACTTTGAGGCTGAATAATGTATATTAAACAAAATAATTTTTTTTTTTCAAAATTCTTTTAATTGTTTAAGTAGTTTAAGAGTTTTCTCAGAAAAACTAAGTATATACCTATATATGCAATTTTTGATTTTGAGAAAATTTGTAGTTTTTATCTGGCAAAAACAATTTAAAAAAATTCAATTCACACGTTTCCAAATATTTCGAAAACGAAATAAAAAAATAGGTTAAAAATTAAAAAAAAAGCTTTTAAAAACGTTGTATCAATAGGGTCAAAAATGACTTCCTGGATTCAAAATTTGATTAAAATCGGATGTATAGTTTAGGATAAAACTTGATTTGAAAATTCCGGTTCTATGAGAGGTACCGTTATAAGAAAAATTCCACAAGCCGTGGAGCGATACATGAACCGACATGAACCGATATTCTGAAGGCGGCGTTCCCGGGTCGCCTCATCTCTCGTTTTGGGGATTTGCACTGGCCCGCAAGATCGCCCGATTTAACCGTTTAAGAATTTTTTTTTGGGGGTTTTTTGAAGTCCCGTGTTTACGTGAACAAGCCCGAGACTCTGGAAGCCCTCAAGGACAACATTCAACACAAGTGAGAGAATCTGTCACCCGAAGTTCTCTCTGAAGTGATGAAAAATGCAATAAAACGAGCAATCAATTTTGACGGCGCCCATTTGGCCGATATCATCTTCTCGACTTCATCACCAATACAATTCTAAATGTTCAAATAAACATAATCAAAAAACTGAATCGAAGTTTTTCGTTTAAAATAAAATGCACGACTGGGTCGCACGTACTTGCTCTGTTGGTGCAATAGTACGATGAAAACAAACTTTTCGATCAATAAGAACAATTCATTTTTGAAAAATTTGGTAAAAACCAAAAAAATTTGGCTAAAACTGGAAAACTCGATATACGGGAGGTAACGTTAAGAAACCTTTAATATTTAAAATTAAGACGTTATCTTTTGGGTGTTATAAATGATACAAATGTCCACTTATGGGTTATGGCCTAATTAATAATACTGTTAAAAGCAATTTCCGCTATTATCATGTATATAACCAAAAACTAAAAATGCAGTTTTGTTTGAAGTATTCTATGTATGTTACATACAAAGTTTCATAAAAATCGGGGGAGCCTTTTTTTGAGTAAATTAGAAAAAATGAAAAAATTGGCCAAAATCTAATGGCTCTTTGTGCCACCATTTAAAAAAGAGAAACCGAAAAAAAATCAATGCCATCTGATAGGAAGCTGTAAGGAACTATACCAAACAAAGTTTGAGTGAATTCGATGCAACCGTTGACAGCTTATGACCATTTGAAAAAAAGCCGTTAAGAGCAGATCTCCGTTATTTGCATTTTTAGCCAAAAACTAAAAACGCAGTTCTCTTAAAAACACTAAAAGAATATCACACACATAGTTTAATCAAAATCGTTAGAGCCATTTTCGAGAAATATAGAAAAAACCAAAAAAAGTTGGCTAAAACTTAACGGCTCGTTGTATGGAAGCCACCGTTTAGAAAGGCTTCAGGGAAAAATTTACTAAACCATCCTATAGAACACTATTAAAAACTGTGTCAAACAAAGTTTAAGTTGATTCAATCAAGCCGTTGTGAACTTATGGCTATTTGAAAAAAAGCCGTTAAAACCTGATTTTCGTTACGACCATTTGAGGCAAAAACAAAAAACGCAGTTTTGTAAGAAATGCTTAAAGTAAGCTAAATTATAAATTTAATCAAAATCGTTAGAGCCGTTTTCGAGAAAATCCAAATTGAAAAAAACCGTTACTTGAAAGGTACCAGTTTGAGCCGGGCTAAAACAAAATAAAAAAAACCTCGACAATGGTTTTTCTTCAAACTGCTATATACAAAGTTTGAAGAAAATCCGTCAAGCCGTTTAGGCTGTAGCATGACGTGAAAAAGCGCACATCCGCACATCCGCACAGACGCACAGACAGACCGACGGACGGTATGGCGAAAACCACTTTTTTGGGCTTCTCTATCATCGTAATGTCATGTTTGATTAAAACCTCGATTTTTTTTTTCTGCACGAAACCAATACTTGCCCTATAGAGCAAGTAAAAAGCGTTGAAAAAATCATATGAAATTTTATAAATCACTTTAAAATCAATACCTTAAACGTTTTTTGGAGAAAATGAAGTAAGCCATCAGGTTTCTTTCACGTTTTTGAATTTTGACGAAAATTTTTTTCAAAATCGTTGGACCAGTTTATTCAAAAAACTGTTTTTTTTTTAAAACTTTTCGAAAATATATTCCAAATTTTTTTTGAGTATGCCAACTTCTAGCACTTTGTAGTTTTTATCAGAAAAATAAAATTAAAAAAATATAGATTAAACCGTTTTTGGAAAAAACAAAAGTTAAAAAAAAATTTTGAAACTTTTTTTAAAAACTCAAAAAAATTTTTTTTGGAAAAATTAACAATTTATATTATTTCGTTTATAAAAGGGCTTCTACATTAAAAATTTCATCGAAATCCGTCAAGTGGCTTACGAGAAAATCGGATTTCAAAAAACCGGTCCTATGGGAGGTACCGTTATAAGACTTTTCCCGAAAAATCTATTCCAACCAAAACATAAAGTTTGCACAGAAAACACAATTCAGAAAGTTTTATCAAAATCGTAGGAGCCGTTTTTGAGAAAAAATAATTTTTCACAAAAAATCGTATGGCAGGTACCGTTAGTTTTAGAGCTAGAATGCTAATTCCAAAAACCCCTCTGTAGGACGTCATAATAATACTATGTACCAAGTTTGAAGCAAATCGGTCCAGCCGTTTAGGCTGTAGGTAACTATACAGACAGACAGACACACGGACAGACAGACAGACAGACAGACAGAATTGTCGGACCCACTTTTTTCGACTTCTCTATCATCGTAATGTCATGTTTGATTGTTAGAATTTTTTTTTTTTTTTTTACGAATGCATAACTTGCCTTTAGTACCTATAATCGCAAGTAAAAAAAGAGAGCCAAACAACATCGGATGGATGACTTCTTTTAGCCCACCCTGTACCATCATATCATCAGTGGCAGTGGCCTTATTGCTACAAAACCTTACTGTATGTCATTATCAAGAGAGTGCATGATCTGATAGTTTACGAGTATATCAACGTTTCGTGGCTTTAGAGAGGAGAAACGTAAGTGTTATCGGTCGGTTGTTTGTGGGGGTACGGGCTAGCTAAATAAATGCCGATTTCAATCCACTGCAGAATAAGACAGATAGAGAAAAGAGACAAATACATAATTTAGTTTATAAGTAAATACCTTAAAATGTCATACACTATCGTTTGGAAGCTCTTTCAAACAAAACGTCTTTTAGATGCGCAGGCATAACAAATAATAAATAAACTAGTTTTCCTCACAAATTTGCTTAACAAAATATTCCACATATTTCAAAACAGTTCCAAAGGTCGTCAAAAATGTTCAAATCAGCGACAACTCGCCATTATTCTAAATATAAATTATTAAATTTACTCTCCTTCTAATCTGCTTTATTGATTAATCTTAAAAAAATATATATTTAAAAACAAAATACAAAACAAGAAATTACAAACACAGACTACGAAATAGTAGATACGTTATGTATGTCGTTCCGTATCATCTTGAATGTATAATTTAAAAAGTGTTTATTTTCCTATCGCTTTTTCTTAAATTACCAAATATTCTATCTCAATTATTTAAATACTCAATCTGATGTTCAACGCTGCTCCTTCTGGTGGCCATCTGCACTGACACCATCGAAATGCAAAAATTTGACAGCATAATCTTTGTGGGCAACTTTGACACAAGCGCATGCCGCAGGGCTGTCGCTCGTTCTGTTAAAGCACTAACGTCATCGTATACATCTTCCACACACGATATCACCATGCTGTCAAATTTCTTTTCGCTAAATATGCAATTATCGAAAGTGTCTTCAACATCAGCGACTACTTGAAAGGTTTCTCGTAAAATTGATTTCACACTCCAGCATATTGATCGCACTGGCTTGATGACAATGTTGCAACATCCGGACAGTTCATCGGTGGTATCCTTGATGAGGGCATCAATTGCTGGACACAATTTCCGGTAAATTGTCGTGTCATTCATTGACCGCAACTGACGTTTGAGTTTAGTTGCCCAAACATCCATATTCTGCGTTTGCTGCATCATAGTGTTGTTTACATATATAATAACACGATCAAATTTTTCATCTGTCAAGTGTGACAAGTCTTTGAATTCCTGTTCGATGTTATTCAATTTCTGCTTTAAGCTGAGGAATATTTCTTTAGCAACGATTTCGGTAGCATCAAGCATTTTGGCACCAAATACTTCCAAACTTTTAATTAGCTTTTTAATTGCCTTGTGAAGTAGGACGAGGGTGTCATCACGGATGGGAGACGACGAAAAATGTTCCAAAATAGTGCGTATGAGCGTTCTTAAATCATTCAATGTTTGCGTTAGACCGTTTGACTCCGATGACATTTTATTGTCTACGTTTTCCAATGAAACCGTATAGTTTTTGACATGTTTCGATTGCACTCCCAAAAATAAAATAACTGCCAGACAAATAACAACAGTGTAAGTCTGCATTTTTGAGCAGGAAAAAACGTGTTTTCTGAGCTAATTATAACAGTGAACTGCTCGACGCGTCTTTGTAGCTTGTGAAATAGATTAAATACTTTGCGATGAATTGAAATGTGCATAACCTCGTTGACTTCAAGCCCTATCATGTTTGATTTTTTGCGAAAGTCCATTATCAGTAAAGTATTTACATGTTGCTTTATTTCGAAATGCTTTATTTAATTTGCTCCTTTAATTAAATCTGTCTGTGAGAGTTTAGATGTTGTTGATATTCTTTTTTCTTTAGAAGGCGGCGAGTATAATGACGCTTAACTATGCTTGATGGAACGAATATATATGAATATATTTATCAGTTTCGTGCATGAATGAAAAAATAAAAGATAACATCACAAAATCTTTTTTGTTTTCCGATTTTTTTTTAAATTTCGCATTTATTTATTTTAAATTTCTTTCACATGTATGTATGTAAATATATAATCCTTAATATGTTTGTCTTTTAAAAAGACTTCCAGTTTTATTTAGGAACCAAACTGTTCCCATCGGGTAAAGGCTTAAGACTTACTTCTAATTACAAACTTTAAGATAAATTATCCTAATTGATGCAGTGATCGCCAACACAAGAAATGATGAATCGTCGAACAGTGCTGTAATATATTCTGTATTTCGATAAGATCATCGATGGCAAATCATTGAGTGTGTGCTTGAATGCGCGGATGTGTATCTTCAGATGAGGACATACAAATAAATAATTTTGATTTATCCGCACTTTTGCGTGACATTTTATTATGAGATGCATGAAATCTTATATACAACAAATAATTGCTTAGGAAAATCAAACCGAAAACAATAATTTCAAATAGAAAATTTATTATATTATAATCCGATTTAAAACACAAATGCTACACGGATCGATGGCATCCAACTCAGAGAATTGTTTTTGCTATAGAATTTTTAATTGAACTAATACTTTTTGTTAAAAACGTTATTTTCTATTTTACTTTTATACGTACAACAGAAAAATTAATAAAAACACTTTTAACAAAAAAGTACAAGTTCAAATAAAATTTTTGCAAAATAAATTCTCAGAGTTGGTTGCCATCGTTGGTTGTTTTAAAAAACGGGTTATAATATACCCATTAGGGGTCAGTTATGGCGATACGGAAAACCAAACAGAAAAAATTTTCAAATGGAAGATTTCGCATGTGCTGATTGGATTTTTTAGACAAATGCTTAACTGATAGAATATATGCCATCTGATGGCAATCAATTCAGAGAAAGTTTTTTGTTAATAATAATTTAAATTGAACAAATACATTTTGTTAAAAATGTATTTTTGTATTTATTTTTCTGTTATACCTACCTATGAAAGAAAAATAACAATCTTCATTTTTAACGAAAGAATAAGTTCAATTGAAACTTTGACTAGCAAACAAAATTCTCCGAGTTGGTTACCATTAATCAGCGTAGCGTTTGTGTTTTAAATCGATTCATAACATACAAAAATTTTCTTCTCAACATTTTTCGGTTTGGCTTTCCGTACATTGATATTATAGTATATATATCATTAATCTCCTGTATAAGGCAAATTAAATTGAGAGTGCTGTACAATGCATAAAAACATAACAAAATTTTATACTTTAGATACCTACTAATTTATTTTCATCATTGGTATTGCTTTCAAAACATACAAGGTTCCTACAATATTTTAAAAATTGAAAAACACTCCAAAAACAAATTGAAATAACTTATAATAGTTTTCGTACAAAATATCAAATCAACAAAACTAAAATGGCGTAATATTGTATTCATTTATGAAGAGTTTCACAACGTGTCATACCTCATACTCATAAGTCATAACTCAAATAATAAAGTGTCATCTTCATCGTAGGATAAAGCAGTTACAACTTCTTGTTAGTAGTCAGTGCCACAATGCAGTTGTGTTCGATTTTGTATGTCAAGTTGCTGGCAAGTTCCTGCCTATGTCAACAGTTTCTTGATTCAAATTTTTTCACCAATATCGACAATCGTGGAACTCTTTAAATCAGCATGCGAACAGAAACTTCCTTTCAAACTACCGCCAGTGGCATTGTATTAAATGTTGTCATCCAAACCCCTTCAGGAAGCATTGACAAAGTAATTTATTATTGTGCCAATCATTTGATTTCAACGTTGCACTGCACGTTGGTGTCGTAGATCTCAGCAAACATCTACTAAAAATTCTATAGGGGTAAAATGTGACCAAAGAAGAAATGTTATTTTATTATGAAGATTTTATGGGCATATTAACACTGGAGTATGGCCTACTATAGTAGACCACAGTAACAGTATTGTTCATATCTTAGCGGTTTTTCATGTAGGAGCGGTGCTGAACTATAATAGTCGGAACGGCGCAGACGGGCCCGTCCGTAAATGTGCGAGAACAAGCAATTCGTATCTCGCGCCCGAAATAGCGGATTGCTCCGTTTCGTCAAGTTTCGATCAGTTTCATTTACGGACGTAAACTGCGCTCGCTATCGCACTTTACGGACGTAAATTTTGCATCTGACTGTGAATTGATATGATAGTGAGTGTGAGAGTGAGCGGAGGTATGTTGACTTTGTGTGTGACTTCACAGTTCACAGCAGAGAGAATATATGAATTTTTTGTATTTTTATGAAAATACAAGTTTTGCTTCCACGGCAATCCGTTCCATTATGGGTAGAGTGTTCATTTCACAGGTTGGACGGCAACGTTTCGTTCGATTTTGACACTAGCTTCCGTTTGTTTCCGACTATTATAATTCAGCCTTAAGCCTTCTAAACTAAATTTGTCAACAGATTAGTATCTCTTTTCATTTGTTCGGGCAGGCATAGTTTTAAAGTTAAGTCCCAAAGTCAACTGTCTACCATAGTAGTCCGCGCGAGTGTTTGTGAAACAAATTAAGCTGATATGGCCTTATACACATAACAAAAACAAAATAAAAAATATGAAACATTGATCTCCGAAGTTATTTTGGTTACTTTTGTATTGAAAAAGTATTTTATACTAAATTTAAAGTTCCTAACTAAAATGTATGAATTAAAGTTATAAAATGTTTAAGACAGTAAATGAATATTATTGTTACGACCTTAAAGAAAAACTCAAATGTTAAGACCTTGACCTTGATTTGGCAACCCTGGCGTTGAATCGACAAGTTGGTTTAAAAGTACGGTCTCCATAATAATTGTCAATTTAAGCGAATTTTTAGTTAAAAAAATCTATAAAAACCATTTTCAAGTGTACTTTAAGTATATATATATTCACTGTGCATAAATTTTTTTATTAATACTGGGGTGAGTTAACAGTCCTTAACGTAGAAACTAAGATCCGATAGGACACATCAAGAATGTCTGTAGCTCGGTCACCTGCAAACAAAGGCCTTAAAACCCTATCAACGGATGAACATTCTGCCAAAAGACTGCACAGTGATTTGTCACCATCACCTACTTCTTCGAGACGTCAATCTACGATGGCTGAGACACCGAAAATGGTAGGAAATTTGCCGGTAAATGATCTAATAAGACTCATTCAATCTTCTGTGGCGCCTGTCCTAGACGAAAAACTAAAAAATATGGCAACCAAATCTGACATGGAAAGCATCAGTGCGGAAATTGTGTGTTTGCAACAAAACAACAAATCGCTGCAGTTAGAACTTGAGCAAATGCACTCTCGCTGTATGACTCTTGAACGGCAAGTCGAGCAACTTGAAAGGAGGGCAAATGAACAAAATATAATTGTTCATATTCCAAAACAAATTGGTCTGGATGCTGTGGAGCAGGCAAAATCCCTTTGTCTTGAACTTCTCCGAACAGAGAACTCTAACAAAATAAAGAGCGTACGTGAACTGTACTCCGTTGGAAACACTGTGAACGTCATAGTTGAGATGCAAGACAAAGGTGATGCAATTTGCGTATTGAAAGCCAAATCGAACATCCGTGGCAGGGGAATAACGATGCACAAGGACTACCCGGCGGCAGCAAGAGAACGAAGGAGAAGAATTGTCAAATTGAAATCACAAATAAATGCACGGAACAAGGACTTAAAAACAGAAATCAGAGGTGAAAAACTTCTTGTTAATGGAAAAACATTCTATTTCGATAAGAACAACAAAATTTCATGTGACAGCGATGATGGATTGCCGTACCTCAAACATCTGGTAGGCGATATGACAGAGGTGACAGCTGATGGTGGTGGAAATGCAACTGCAGCCAACTTCAGTGGCTCTCATACAGGGGGGTGCGTTCGTGAACTAAGCTTTTGATAATAATGCCGTCTGCCTTAGTAATAGTATTAAAAATGTAAATAACGTTAAAACGCTAAATTATAAATTGTCCATTCTAGCTTATAATGTTTCTGGCCTTGCCAATAAGAATTTATTTATGGATTTCTATAATTATGTTAATAGTTTTGATATGGTTTTTTTGTTTGAAACTTTTTTAACCGAAAATAATTTGGAAAAGTATGTGGGTAATTTTAAAAATTTTGACTTTAAATGGATTCCAGCAATAAGATCCAATACAAGAGGTAGAGCAAGTGGTGGTTCATATCTGGGACTAAAGAAGGACATAAAACACCTAGTATGTAAATTTGAATACAAAGATGAGATTAGATTTGTGAAAGTTAATTTATCTGGTCAACAACTATTGATATTACCAATTTACCTAAATTGCAACAAGTGGGAATCAGATTTCGGAAATTTGTACGAGTTTATGCTGCACAATAGCAATTCAAATGTTCTTTTGGTCGGCGATTTTAATGCGAGATCTGGAAGAGAGGCAGGAGTAGAAAATGAAGCAGCGGGATATAACCGGCAATCTAAGGATACTGTCTGCAATGCAAGAGGAAATAAAATAATAGACATGTGTAACTCCTTTTGCCTACGAATTTTGAATGGAACGAGTGCCTCTGATAAGTATGGAGACTTTACGTTTGTGGGAAAACAAGGAAATTCGGTCATTGATTACACTCTAGCTGGTGGTTCATGGATAAATTACGTGAAAGATTTCAAAGTTGACATGGTACCGTACTCAGATCACCTTCCCATAATCACAACCCTTCATATTGACCTTGGAGAAAAGAATGATAATAGGGACCTAAAACTGCTACCAAAACTAAAGTGGATAGAAAACAAAACAGCCAGTTATCATAGAAACCTTGACATTGCGCTTGGAAGGCAGGGGTCGGATCTTACCGATATTATAAACAGCATAAGATCTTCCTATCCTGGAAACAGTGGTCGGAGTAGAAATACACTGAGCCCAATTTCACCCTGGTTTGATGATGACTGCAAAAATGCAAGGCGGAAATCCTTTGCGTGCCTAAAAACATTTCGTGTTCAGAATGATCGATTTAGCAAGACCCAGTACGTGGAAGCAAATGTGGAGTATAAGTGTTTATGTAAGATTAAAAAACAAAATTACTTTGAGAAAGAGTCTAGAAGGTTGGCACAATCCAATAATGCAAACAATTTTTGGAAATTGGTAAGAACCTTGAATGGTAACAAGTTCGTTATAAATCAAGATCTATCGCCTGGTATCCTTTTTACGCATTTTAAGGAACTGCTGAATCTTCCTTCTAATAGTTTTACTATTTCGTATGCAACACCGAACTTTGAAGATCATCTCCTGGATGCGTATATCACTAGTGCTGAAATAAATGATGTTCTAAGGAGCTTAAAGGATGGAAAGGCGGCTGGGTCTGATGGGATTCCAGTGGAGTTTTTCAAATACGGGACAATGGAGTTAGTACGAAAGCTCAATATTTTGTTTAACCAGGTCATGGATACCGGAAATATTCCGCAACAGTTTAAAGAATCCTTAATTTTCCCGATTTATAAAAAGGGATGCACGAGGAACCCAGAAAACTATCGTGGTATAAGTTTTCTTAACGCCTCTTATAAAATATTTACTGTAATTCTGCAACGACGACTTAGCTCCTGGATTGATGAAAATCATTTAATTAAGGAATTTCAAGCTGGATTTAGGCCCGGATACTCCACCATAGATCACATCTTTGTGCTAAAAAGCGTGGCTGAAAAGTTTCTTCATAATGGAAAAAAATTGTTTTGCTTTTTTGTTGATTTTAAGTCAGCATTCGATGCGATTGACAGACAGGCCTTAATTTACAAGCTATATGGATTAGGGATGTCAAAAAAGTTTGGGAGAGTGCTACATAACCTTTACGGAGATACTTAAGCAGCAGTGTGGAATGGAGAGGAAATGACTGAATGGTTTCAAACTGAATCAGGAGTACGTCAGGGATGCGCTTTGAGTCCTCTTCTGTTCGCTCTTTACATCGAAGACCTTACGGACTGTTTATCTGGAGGCATTGATCATGCGGGAACCCTTATCAAGGCACTTTTCTTTGCAGATGATATAGTTCTATTTGCTTATTCACCGGAATCGCTGCAGCTGATGATTAATCAACTCTTTAGATACTGCGAAACTTGGAGTCTTAAAGTGAACCTGAACAAATCTAAAGTCATGATTTTTAAGAATGGTGGTGGCAGGAACTGTTCAAACGAGAGGTGGTATTTTAATGAGGAGAGTATAGAAGTTGTTAAAGAGTACAGATATCTCGGTGTCTGTATTACTAAGAACTTGAGCATGGAAACGCATTTGAAGGAGAAAATTGGAAAGGCCAAGAACGCCATAGGTGCTACATGGAAAAATTGTTTCGCCAACAAATACATTGCCCATAGCAGTAAATATCGTGTTTTTCAAGCAGTCTCCGAATCAATCATGCTGTATGCATCCCAAGTATGGGGCTATAAGTATTTTGAAACGGTTGAAAAACTCCTGAGGTTTTATGTCAAAAGGATATTTCGTCTTCCTTCAAATACCCCTAACTACATTGTTATGCTGGAAACAGGATTGTCTCCGATCTTCATACGCACTCTCAAGCTGCACGTCGACTACATTCTTAAGATATTGCGAATGCCCGATGAACGACTACCAAAGAAAGCGGCACTTCATGTGATTGATCGAAGAAGCAGCTGGTATGCTGAGTGGATCGAACTAGGGCAGTGGTGTGGGATTCAACTAAATTTAAATGTAGAAAACCTCAATGAATTTAAATGCTCTCTTTACAAACTAATCGATACTGTTGACATCAAATATCGAGAGAAATATATACAAGAAGCTACCAGTTCTGTGCATAGATCGATGTATAGTAGACTTTGTCACAATTTGGGCCTCAGGAACTATTTCTGCGATGAGAACAGTGTGGAGCAAATATCTATGATGGTAAGATTGCGAGGTGAACTGTTGCATCTTAACTATGTGCCACATAGAGAAGACCTGCCGTTGGAATGCAGTCTCTGTAATCGGAGAGAAAGAGAAGATGTGCTACATTTCCTAGGAAGATGTCCGGTGTTGAATGAAACAAGAAGATTCTTCTTTGGCTGCAATGTTTTATCAGAGGAGGAGATGATATCGCATTTAAATGAAATGGAAGTCCCGAAGCTATTTGAATATTGCAAGGTTGCACTGGCGTATCGCGAAAGGATAATTAATGAAAATTTTTAATGCTTTCATGTTGTTTCTTTTTTTGTTTTTTTTCTTCTAATACCCACTACTTCATCCATTTAAATTTGCTTTATTGCTTTTTATTCATTTTGTTACCTGTAAAATTAAACGATACGATATATATTTAATTGTCAATCTGGCAGACGGCAATGCCATGCTATATTTGATTTTGTATTGTAAATTGTTATAAAATGATAGGTTAAATAAAATCACTTAAACTAACTAACTAACTTAAGACCTTGAAAGCCGAAACTGAACGAACGAGTTTGACATATAAAAAGGATTGACAGCTGTCAGAAAAATAAAACTCGTTATAAAAAGATTTTTTTTTTTGCTTTTTGTGATTTTTCGATCTAGCTGCGTTTAATAAATAACATTTAAAAATAGAAATATCTCTTGATTTGCATACCAACTTGATAAAATCGTTACATTTGGTGTTAAATGTGGGGTTCAAGAACGACATTTTAATCGAGTCATTGCACTCTACAAAATCACTTGTCGTAATGAATAATAATCAAGGAAAAAATAATCAGACGAACCAATTCCAGCGTATGCTAGAGAAATTGGAAGAACAGTCGACGCTTATGATGGATTTGCAGAAGTCTATTGCAGCTATCAATACGCGAGTGGCGCAAGTGGAAGCCACTCACAGCCAGTCTTTTTTGACAAGACTGGATGCATTAGCTAACTAGTGTGGCTCGAAATCCAGCTATACCACAAAAAAAAAAACCATTCAAAGCGATGATCAACCATTCGCTAATTCAAATCACATTATTGATCTAACCCATACATTTTATCTCCGCAGGATTTTTTTCAACACTGTAATGGTACAGACACATGTGGCCTTCCTCTGGTCGGAAAATTATCTACAACACATGCTTCTGCAGCTACCCCATTCAAAACAACCACTGAGCTGGGCCCAGTACAGGAAAATGAATTACTTCCGCTCGGTCATTCCACACTTATAGAACCACCACAGCGAATCAAGGTTTAACCTCGAGAATTTGATGGGAAAACTGCTTGGCATTCATATCGTGTAGCCAGAGTGAATGGTTGGATGGACGAACATAAAGCGCTCTACCTCGCCCTGTATCTCCGAGGTACTGCTCTTGCATTCTTTGAGACGGTGCCAGCAGACGTTTGTGACAAATTTGTTACAAATAATAACGTTTAAGGTTTTGACTCGGCATCGGAAAACGAGAACCGCGCAGCCTAAGGGAGCCTCGGCTTAAGCGGACAAACTATCAGAAGATTCCCAAGACTCAAATATCAAAATCACCAATTAGTAAACCAAAACTAAGCTCGAATTTAATGTTAATGGCAAAATAAAATGCATTCACCAAACCCAGTACGGATTTATTCGACGTGGTGACAATAACCAATTTGTCTATTAAGAAAGCCTAAGCATCTTGCAGCATTCTTGGCAATCTCAAGTATATGATCATTCCAACGAAGATTGTCACTGATACATATACCGAGTACTGATAGCTTTTCGGCCTCCTCGATACAAGTACCATTCATGGATAATGGCATAGGGGGTATGTTTAGCTTCAACGATAAAAGACAACATTGAGTTTTCGACGCATTAAACTCCACACGATTTCTAGTACCTCAATTCACAATGCTGTTTAAATCGGAGTTTAATGAGCTTATCATACAATTTCGTTGTAATAACACGTCCGAAGGCGAAGGCCGTGAATTATCAAACGTAGGATGAAAAGCTTAGGGTTGAGTCGTCAGCAAAACAATTTAATGGATTAGAAGTCACAGACAAGAGATCATTTATAAAAATGAGAAAGAGAGTCGGAGACAGAACGGAGCCCTGGGGCACACCAGCATTTATTTTGTGGAGATCAGACCTTTGTATATAGACAGTATAGTACTGTCGTAAACGAGTATAAATTTACGCAAAAGGCCGTCGTGGGATGTCGCTGTCAATGCGCTGGCAGCAAAAAAAGCGAAGAATAGAATGTAGCAAGAATAATAAAAAATATTGCTAAGAAGTTCATATCATAAGTAATGAAATAAATGTTGAGTTAAGGTGTCGCTTGGAAACTGAGTGGAACTGGTTGTATTTTACACCTATACACGCAAGGAAAATCGTTTGTATGTAAATGCATAGACAAGTAGGAAAGCAGTATTTTTGTTTAAAATGCTAATAATGTAAAATAATATATTTCAAAAAAAAGCTTAATGCCGACGGGGTTTGAAAAATATAAATATTTAGATATGTATGTACATATTTTTCAATTTAATAAATATGTAGTCATTGTAGTCATTTTTAATAATTAAAAAAAAATATACCTATTTGATTTTCGAAATATTTTGATATTATATATTTTCGGCAATTTTCAATATTTTTACTTGCGATTATAGGCATTATAAGGCAAGTTATGCATTCGTGGAAAAAAAAGTTTTTTTTATATGGTAGAGTTTTTTTGTATATATTGTAGGTACCTACAGAGGGGAAATTAAATTTTTTTGTAAAACAAAAAATGTCGGTAACTGTCATATAACCGTTAGGTTTAAATGTCTAAAAAAGGTACCTACCTACTTTCCATAGGAACGTTTTTTTACTTTCGACTATCTCAATAACGGCTCAACCGATACTTTTGAAATTTCACACATAAAAAGGTGTAGGTATACTGCATACCGATATTTCTTAAAAATATTTTTTGTATTTTAAAAGCATTTTTTAATTTTTTGAAAAAAAGTTAATATTTTGAAAACTGCCCATTAATTTTTTTCAAAAATTATATATGAATGTATTTGCTGAATACTTATGAACTGGCGTTTTTGAATTTTGTTTGAAAAATATTTTCAAAAAGTTTTCCAAAAAAAAAACAATTTTTAGATTTTATTGCATTACTTAATTTTTTTGAGAAAACTCTTTATTGAATTTGAAAAATAGAAGAATTTTCGAAATAATTTTAAATATAAATTATGCAGTCAATAAACAATTCTCTGACATTAGAGCAAGTTCGTACAACCCAGTCGTGCATTTTTTTTTTTGCAAATATCTATGACCAGTAGGGTGGAGCGAAATTTTTTTTTTTCAATATTTTTTTTTCCTGTATTATTAATTGTTGACACATGATCTAAGATGTATAAATTCTAAATTTCAGCTTTCTTCATTAACATCTTCAGGTGGCGCACTAGAATAGAACTTTGACGTATAAAACTAAAAATTTGGGTCTCAAAACGGTGCAAATTAAACAGTTTGAAATAATATAAGTTTATTTTTTTTTATTAAATATGTAATGTAAATAGACATAAGAACACAACAAGTTGAATAAGCAAAAGTTTCAAATGCCTGCATCAGATTTTGTCGAACCTTCGGTAGTGTGGAAATATTGATATTTCGTTTCAAAAAATGGCAAGTCTTGTCTGGACTTGATCTTTGTTCTTATGTAACCATCTCTTGCCTCTTGCCCACAAACAGATACTGCAGCCTCGGTAACAAGCTTAACGCATCGTTCTACTGCCTGGGTGTGGCAAGGGAACTTCTGCAAATATATTAAATTGTCCTTTGAAGAAATCATGTTAGTTATTTCTGTGTCACTGTATTTCATTGTCATCGGTGGTTCGGTTACTTTTTCCTTTGACCAGTCTATTAAGTCGTAATAGTTTAATGCATCTTTTTGTAGTTGAGGAAGCTGAAACTCACGAACTTGCTTGTCTTTTTTCTGTTGTCTTGCCTTTAGTATCCTTCGAAGAGCAAGCTCCCGTATGTGTGACTGGTCATCTTGTAACATAGCTAGCAATAAATTTTCTGGATGTACGAAGAATGAATTTCTTTGGATAGTTCTTAAAACGATGTTCTTAAGGTCATCCCGCAAATATAACGATCTTTTGAGCATGCTAAATATATGAATCGGGCCATGTTTACACGAGGGCTTGGTTTTGATGTCAAACCAGGTTGGTGCATACACTTTCACAATGAATATGACAAGCTCCTTGAGGTTCTCCGAAGGATTATCTGTTCCAACATATAAACGAAGAATCCTGTTTGCACAAGTTAACCATCGGGAATGTGCCAGCTTTCCTGGATCCTTGTTAGCTAGGGCGGGCGAAATTGAACCCCGAGAAATAGCTGAGCACATTTGATGCAAATATTTTTGATCTGTGCTTAACGAGTCAGCATCCACACCCGGAAGTTCTGCAATTACTGCTTTGAAATTCACCACTTTAAAGTTAAGGTACTTTTCAAGCAATTTTCCAATGCTTCCCGAAAAACTATTAGGGCCTGTTGTGGTTCCATCGAGACTGGCAAACAGATGGCGAAGCGGCAGTTCATTCGCATGTAATAAGCACACAAACCATTGTAAAGGACGTCCAAAATGTTTTTCTAATAATACAATGACGCCGTTCTTATGTTCTGTATTTACAGCAGTACCATCACAACCAACTGCTACCAAAGATGAACGAAATTCAAAACTTTTTTCCAAAAATTCAACTATACTCCTTTCAATAGTAACTGCTTTTCCCGAATCAATTGAAAGATGTCCGATGTACTCTGAATCGGGCTCCGATATTAATGAGATGTGTTCTTCAGTGACAGTCTTTCGATGTGATATATTTTCAGTCTTAGTCATGAATAATGTTTTATCTTTACGGCCGTCGAAGTACAGTGCGGATATAGATTTTCTTAAACCTGCAGCTTCACATTGTAAACCTTGACGTACTTTTTGACGCTCTCGTCGTAATTTACTGCGGTCTATTACTTTTGATGAATTTTCACTACTGATGACATTTAAATCCAGCATAGCAGCGTTCACTATAATAGCTGCCGATCTATCAGAAACCCCAGTTCGATCACAAGCTGTAGCCAGATTCCGTAGTTTATTTCTCATTTGAAGAGTTTCTTTCTTTTTTTTTGCCATACAGGGTTTTAAGGGGCAAAACTCATTAATTTCACTGTCTGATATTTCAGTTGAAGTACTATCAGAAAAACATTCCACAACTGGAACCGCAGTTGAAGTGCTTGGAGTATCAGCCATAGTTTTCAAAAATTTTTCCTATTTTCGTTTCCTAAGATCCTTACGATGTAAAGATTGGGTTGCCACCTGATCAATAGATCCAATATACATTTTACGATTCTTTCGTTGGTCTTTTAAAAAGGGTTCTTCTGCAATGGGTACTTTAGTCACACATTTACATATTTCTCTTGAAATACATTTGCATGTTGCAATATCAAACAACTTTTCCAGAGAATCTTGGAAAAACTCCTGCTTTTTTGATTCATTGCGTAGTTTCTTCATACCTTTGTACTTGTAATAATATGAAATTAACCGTGCAACAATTTGTTGATGACTGATGGTAGGGAGTGATGCTTTCTTCCATATTTTTTCGACGTCAGTAGAAACTATTTCACTTACCTCTTTGATTGAAGGGTCTTTTCCATTATTCAATGCAATTAAATCGTTTCTAATCCACAAATAATGTTTAATAATATCAAAATAAGTTGGTAACATATTACAATTCAGTTTTTGTGGGTCACCAAAAACAGGGCAACGCGAATTTTCACGAGTCTTAGGCATTTTAATGAATTAATAACAAGAGTATTTAGTATTTTAAGAATTTATGCCGAAGATATTTTTATAAAAGTAAGCAGGAACTAGTTGAATAAATTGATACTTAAATAGTTAAACACGCACAACTAGACAATATCGACAGCGGTACTAACAGACTAACACATCACTACAGCAAAAAAAAAAATATTTAAACTTTCTGTGAATTGGGAGAAGAATAAATAGAACTGAATTTATTTTTTGAAATCAAGCATTTTTGACCAACTGAAGATAAAATCATAGGCTGCTGATTTAAAATAACTCTGAGTTGAGGGAAGAATTTTAAAATATTTGGTATTAATTTTATTAAATTCAAGTTGCCTGCGCCACCTGAAGATACAATCGTAGGTACCTGATTTTTTGCATAGATGATGCGTTAATATAGGGTCACCATTTAAAAACACAGGAACAAAAAAAATAAAAAAAAAAATTTTTTTTGTCAAATTCGCTCCAGTCTAATGACCAGTCCAGTTAGCAAAAATTTGCCAAATTTCAGTTTCAAAATAATACACTCACACAATCACTTCCCAATAAAAAAAATCACTCAATAACAACTTCAGCTATGGATGTTAGAACCCTTGTATATAAAATCTATAGTAATGGAACGTGCAGAATCGACGGTGTCGGCCTCGCACGCTTCCACACAATTTACTCATTTACAGACTTTGTGTTAGCTTTAAGAATGACGAGACTCATGTTGCAGAGAATAGGTCAAAATGGAAGAAAACACAACTGAGTGCATTGGAATTCTGCATGAGTGGAATTGTCTTTTGCGGGTGGGTTTGTGTGTTAGTAGGATTTTATTATTTTTTTTTTTGGTTTGGTGGAAATGTATGGCAGCCATCTTTTATTTTCATTTTTTTGAATTGCTGTGATGGATTTTGTTGGCCTTGAAGAGGAAATGTATGAAAACGTTCATATTTCATGTGGCAGCCATGGTTGCCAATAAATACATTTTTCTAGCAAAATAATAATGTTTGGTGATTTAGGTAATTATTGTGGGGCTTGCACTTTAGTGTATAAATGCACTAAAGGATTATAGGTATGCGGTATTTGAGGATTACCTATATAAGGTAAATATATTAAAAATCGAGGACGTGGGTGAAACAAGAAAAAAAAAAAATAAAGCACATGAATTCTAGAATTATTAATATAGGTATATATATGCAACCTACTTTATTTGATTGCCGCTTTTCTTAGTTAACAATCGTTTTACATGATGTGCTGTGTTTGAACTTAATAAGTATATTCTGAAATACTAAAAACGAGAAATTTCTAAAACTCTTTCTTTTCAAATAATTCTAACCTTCCCTTTCCTAAAGAAAAGTAGACTTATACCTATATAATTTTTACAACGATTGCACAAATGGCTATAGGTATAAAGAAACAAAATTTTTACAAATGCATACGCAAATATTTACCCAGGAAATTACTATTAAAGTTAAAAAAAAAACCTTATAAATTTTGCAGAAACCCGTAGAGCTGGCAATCATATTGCAGTACGTTTGAAATCTTTGCAGCAAGATTTTTTCACCGTTCTAACATCCATAGCTGAAATTGTTATTGAGTGATATTTTTATTGGGAAGTGATTGTGTGAGTGTATTGTGTTGAAATTGAAATTTGGCAAATTCTTGCTATCTGTGCTGGTCATAAATATTTGCAAAAAAAAATGCACGACTGGGTTGCGCGAACTTGCTCTAATGTCTGAGAATTGTTTATTGGCTGCATAACTTATATTTAAAATTATTTAGCAAATTCTTCTATTTTTCAAATTCAATTAAGAGTTTTCTTAGGAAAATTAAGTAAATTAAATTTCAAAAATTTTTTTGGAAAACTTTTTGAAAACATTTTTCAAAAAAAAATTCAAAAACGATAGTCCATAAGTATTCAGCAAATACATTCATACCTATACATTTTTGAAAAAATAATGGTCAGTTTTCAAAATATTAACTTTTTTCCAAAAATGTAAAAAATGTTTTAAAAATACATAAAAATATTTTTAAGAAATATCGGTATGCAGTATAAATTGAGCTATCTACACCTTTATATGTGCGAAATTTCAAAAGTATCGGTTGAGCCGTTATTGAGATAGTCGAAAGTAAAAAAAACGGTCCTATGGAAAGTATCTTTTTTAGACATTTAAACCTAACGGTTATATGGCAGGTACCATTATTTTTTGTTTTACAAAAAAATTAAATTTCCCATCTGTAGGCACCTACAATATGTAAAAAAAACTCTACGATATAAAAAAACTTTTTTTTCCACGAATGCATAACTTGCCTTATAATACCTATAATCGCAAGTAAAAATATTGAAAATTGCCAAAAATATAAATAATATCAAAATATTTCGAAAATCAAATATATTTTTTTTTAATTATTAAAAATGACTACAATGACTACATATTTATTAAATTGAAAAATATGTATCTACATATTTATATTTTTCGAACCCCGTCGTCATTTAGCTTTTATTTGAAATATATTATTTTACATTATTAGTATTTTAAACAAAAATACTGCTTTTCTACTTGGCTATGGCTATGCATTTACATACAAACGATTTTCCTTGTATGTATAGGTGTAAAATACAACCAGTTCCACTCAGTTTCCATGAAACACCTCAACTCAATATTTATTTCATTACTTATGATATGACATTCTTAACAACATTTTCTATTATTCTTGCAACATTCTACTTTTCTTCGCAATTTTCTCTGCCAGCACATTGACAGCGACATCCAACGTTCAACAATCGCGTAATTTTATACTCATTGACGCCATTACTATAGTGTCTATATACAAAGTTAGAACGGTGAAAAATCTTGCTGCAAAAATTTCAAACGTACTGCGATATGATTGCCACCTCTACGGGTTTCTGCAAAATGTATAAGGTTTTTTTTTTTGAACTTTAATAATAATTTCCTGGGTAAATATTTGCGTACTTATGCATTTGTAAAAATTTGTTTTTCTTTATAGTCATTTGTGCAATCGTTGTAAAAATCATAAATAAATCTAGTTTTCTTTAGGAAAGGGAAGGTTAGAATTATTTGAAAAGAAAGAGTTTTAGAAATTCCTCGTTTTTAGCGATAAAGTAGGTTGCATATATACCTACCTTTTAATAGGTACTTCTAGAATTCATGTGCTTTTTTTTTCTAGTTTCAACCCATGTACACGTCCTCGAATTTTATTATACCTTATATAATCCGCAAATACCGCATACCTATAATCCTTTACTGCATTTATACAATAAAGTGCAAGCCCCACAATAAATACCTAAATCACCAAACATTATTATTTTGCTAGAAAAATGTATTTATTGGCAAGCATGGCTTCCACATGAAATATGAACGTTTTCATACATTTCCACTTCAAGGCCAACAAAATCCATCACATCAATTCAAAAAAATTCAAATTAAAGATGGCTGCCATACATTTCCACCAAAATCCATCAAAAAAAAAAAAAAAAAAAAAAAATCCTACTAATACACAAACCCACCCTCAAAAGCCAATTCCACTCAAACAGAATTCATATGCACTCAGTTGTGATTTCTTCCATTTTGACCTATTCTTTGCGACTTGAGTTGAGTCTCGTCATTCTTAAAGTCCACACCGTCCACACAAAGTCTGTTAATGAGTAAATTGTGTGGATTAAGCAAATTGTGTGGCGACGTGGGAGGCCGACAGCGTCGATTCTGCACGTTCCACTTTTATAGATTTTATATACAAAGATCAGACTTGAAACCGTCTAATACAACTTGTATTGATCGGTCCAGAAGATAGCTTCTAATCCAACGAATAAGAGTATCATCGATACCAAATGCACGCATTTTCGATAAAAGAGCTTCATGCCAAACTCTATCAAATGCCTTTGAAATATCAAGCGCAATAATCTCGCTTTCGCCAAAGCGATGCACAGATTTGTTCCACTGTTCGGTGAGATATGCCATCAGATCAATAGTGGAACGATTGCTGCGAAAGCCGTATTGACGGTCATTTAAAAGCTCCCGATCTTCGAGATATTTCTTGAGCTGACGATTTATCAGCGTTTCCATGACCTTGGTCAGAAGGGACGTAAGTGCAATTGGTTGGTAGGAGGAGGGGGAGGAGGAGTCACCTTTTTTTGGGACGGGCTGGACAAATGCTGTTTTCCATCTACTAGGAAAGATTCCTGAACGATAGGAGCGATGAAAAAGCTTACGCAGTGGTTTTGCCAGCGATGAAGAACACTTCATCAGAAGAATAGGGGGTATACCATCCGGGCCAGCGGATTTGTGTATATCAAGATCTTGAAGTACTCTTGCTACTGTACGAGTGCGGAAAAATATCTGTCCCATAGAAAAATTAACGTTCTCAAGTACAGGAGGGGCATTGTTGCTTGCAGGCAACCTTTGTATATAAAATCTATAGTAGTGGAACGTGCAGAATCGACGGTGTCGGCCTCCCACGTCGCCACACAATTTACTCATTTACAGACTTTGTGTGGACTTTAAGAATGAGGAGACTCAAGTTGCAGAGAATAGGTAACAATTGAAAGAATCACAATTGAGAGCATATGAATTCTGCATGAGTGGAATTGTCTTTTGAGGGTGAGTTTGTGTGTTAGTAGGATTTTATTATTTTTTTTTTTTTGGTTTGATGGATTTTGGTGGAAATGTATGGCAGCCATCTTTAATTTGAATTTTTTTGAATTGCTGTGGTGGATTTTGTTGGCCTTGAAGAGGAAATGTATGAAAACGTTCATATTTCATGTGGCAGCCATGGTTGCCAATAAATACATTTTTCTAGCAAAATAATAATGTTTGGTGATTTAGGTAATTATTGTGGGGCTTGCACTAGGATTAAGGTATTCGGTATTTGAGGATTACCTGTATTAGGTAAATATATTAAAAATCGAGGACGTGTATATGGGTTGAAACAAGAAAAGAAAAATAAAGCACATGAATTCTAGAATTATTAATAATGCAACCTACTCTATTTGATTGCCGCTTTTCTTAGATAACAATCGTTTTACATGATGTGCTGTGTTTGAACTTAATAAGTAGCTATTCTGAAATACTAAAAACGAGGAATTTCTAAAACTCTTTCTTTTCAAATAATTCTAAACTTCCCTTTCTTAAAGAAAACTAGACTTATGTATGATTTTTACAACGATTGCACAAATGACTATAGTATTAAAAAACAAAATTTTTACAAATGCGTACGCAAATACCTATTTAACCAGGAAATTACTATTAAAGTTAAAAAAAAAAACCTTATACATTTTGCAGAAACCCGTAGAGGTGGCAATCATATCGCAGTACGTTTGAAATCTTTGCAGCAAGATTTTTCACCGTTCTAACATCCATAGCTGAAATTGTTATTGAGTGATTTTTTTATTGGGAAGTGATTGTGTGAGTGTATTGTGTTGAAATTGAAATTTGGCAAATTCTTGCTAACTGGACTGGTCATAGAAAAAAATGCACAACTGGGTTGCACGAGGCAACGTAGAACTTGCAGCAAAATGAGCTGTGAGCATATTCGCCTTCTCTGAAGAGCTGACAATAGGTTTATCGTCGACGATGAGCGTTGAAACTGATGATGACGTTGAGTTCTTGACGTTTTTTACAAATGACCAGAAGTTTTTTCTGCCTTTTGGACATTGCAGAATTTTTTGCCGTAACTTCTAGTCATGTAAAAATTTCGTTTTGTGTATAACGGAGTTGCACGAGTTCCTAACTTGTTTGTGTTTCTTCTGATTTTCCTCAGTTGGGTTGGCTTTGTAGGATCGGAAGCTTACTTCTTTCAACCTGATAGCTTCTTTACACTCTTCGGAAAACCAAGACTTTTCTTTTGGCTTGATACATTTTGTTCTGTGAGGGACAAAAGTTCTCATTCCAAGAAAAATCACTTCTGTAATCATTTCAGCACTGGCATCAATGTCATTATCGAGGAAGCATAATGACCAGTTAAAGTTGCGAAAGAAATTATTCAGACCGTCCCAGTTGGCTTTCTCGTATTGCCAAACGGTCCTAGTGGGAATTTTTTCTTTAACTGGATGGTTGGAGATCGAGAAATTAGCTGAAATGACACAGTGGTCCGAGGTGCCAAATGGAGAAGTTACTCTAATAGTATATTTATCAGGATGGGAAGTAAGGGACAAGTCAAGAGTATGGGCGGAATGCCCATCAACATCCGGTATACGCGTAGGCTCATCGACAAGCTGATTAAGATGGTTATACTCAGCAAAGATCTCGGTATACCTCCCTTCGAGTGTTGTCTGGCCAGAATAGCGGAGCCAACTTGAATTGTGTACATTGAAGTCGCCCGTAATCACGACTTCAGTGTGAGGACAATGGGAAACAATTCAGGAAATTGAATCTGACAAAACATCTTACTCATCACAAGTAGACATGCTCAAGATTCGGACTCCTGTAAAGAAAACAGTAATGAATGATATGCTTGCTTCAACGCGTAAACGCGATGAAGCTATAGTAACACACTACTCGATCGTGCAATTTGTTTTTCAATTTCTTTCTTAAATACTTTTCCGATTTTGTTGTACTAGCTTTTAATTTATACTTTAATAGTGAAAGAACATTTCTATTAAATTATTTCATCAATTTAATTAATAAATACTAAACTACCATAAAAGTTTACTCGCAACTCATTCTTCTAATATAAAGTTTATATCACCAACTATGTCACCAACCACGCGGCAAACGTCAACAAATAGCCCATCTGACAGCGGAGAAGCAAGTGATGAAAAACTTTGGAAGACTTTAGAGGTTCGCTTAAACAAACAATCCAAACAAATTAAAACTTTAATTGAGAACAGTAGAAAGGAACTATCTGCAAAAATCGATGAAGCACTTGCTAACCTAAGCAATCGTTTCTCCAATAACCGCAATGACTGAAAGAATTGAAAGTCTAGAACAACAACAAACTAATATTCCTTTGGAGGTGAAACAAAAAGATCCTAATGTACCTGTTTTGATGGATAAAATTGATTTTTTGGAACGTGAAAATGTGGCTACTGATGTTGTGCTTAATGGTGTTCCCAAAACAAGCAATGAGGATTTGCGTGATTTACTGCATAAACTCTGCGTCTCACTAAATTGCACTCCAACCCCCGTCCTAAAAGATATTTTCCGCACTAGGGCCAAAGGTTCCTCTGTTGACACACCTATAATCATAAAATTCAACAACAAAAAAGACAAAAACATGCTGCTTCATTCAATAAGTCAAAGATATAAATCTTCAAAACAATCTCTCTGCCTTCGTGATATAAAGATGAACTCAGATAATCGAATCTACTTAAATGAATGTTTAACAACACACAATCATATGATCTTCCGAGAAGCTTATCATCTCAAACGCCAAAAGAAGGTCTCATCCGTCTTCACACGTAATGGCCAGGTATATGTACGTCCCACACCTCTGAGTGATGTTGCTTTAATTACTTCCCTCGACCTCTTGAAATCAACAATTGCATCCCACGAGAGAAACCTTGATGACAACAGAAGTACAGTTGAAGCAGCGATCCCTGATAATGACGAATCACATCAACTATCTGCGTGAGCTAGTTCCTCTGCACTTGCAGTCTTTAATGTTTCTTTTATTTGTATTAATTTTCTTTTTATTGAATTCTTGTAAAGGCAATTGTTTTTCGAATTTATTTCAATGTCATTACATCAATCTTTTAACTTTTTGTTCAAAACTCATATTTTTTGTTGCAGGGCATCAATATAAATGTCTGTGCGCACTGTCTTTTATAATTTTTTATATCACAGTATATTATTCTTTTATTATTTTCATTTATGAATACAATTAGTGGTAATAGTGTTCATGGGGGTGGTGTTCTTGATAACTCTCGCATCATGCTTAACATTTTGTGCAATCAAAAAAGGGCTTGAATTTGTGCCATATAAATGCCCAAAGTCTTAATGCAAAACTAGATGAATTTCGAAATCTATTTGTTGAATCGGGTATAGATATATTGTGTGTAACTGAAACTTGGTTTAAACCAGGGATAAGTAATGTTTTCTACTCACTTAATGGTTATAAGCTTTTTCGTGTTGACCGGCAACATAGTGGTGGCGGGGGTGTTGCTATTTACATAAAAATAAAATAAATGCGAAAATAGTTTGCTCTTCTAATCCAGGAGATGCTATTGAATATTGTTTTTTGGAAATCTTGAATGGGAGGAAAAAGACTTTATTGGGAGTAGTGTATAGACCCTATAACTACATAAATTTGAATCCTTTCTACCACATTCTTGAAGAGATATGTTCTTCTTTCTCTGAAATTTTAATCAGCGGTGATTTCTACTGTAATCTCCTAGTACCTGCAATCTCTGAAAGCTTCATTCAAACAATGACTTCGCTGAATTTGTATCCTGTCAATGTTAATACACCTACTCATTTTACAAACACCACCGAAACTCTTTTAGATCTATTCCTTGTAAGTGAGTACAGCAACGTTGAATTTTATAGCCAGCTTTCTACTCCGGTATTTTCAAAGCATGATCTCATCTTCATGACGATCAAAAGTGATATGCATTATTTGCCTTCTACATATACTTACAGGGATTTCAAAAATTTAAACACTGCATGCCTGGAACATCATATTTTCCAAATCAATTGGCAAGCAATCTATTTTATGGTATCTCCAGATGAACAAGTTGAATTTTTGCAAAATAACATACTTTGTCTATTTAATGACCATGTGCCGCTCAAGACAAAAATTGTTAGATTTCCAAAAAACTGTTGGTTTACACCTGAAATTCTAAGATTGAAAAATCAACGGCATTCTGTGTATAAAAGATGGAAAAGGTTCAAATTGCCTGAGTTCTATGATGATTTTCGTTCATTACGAAACCAAGTTAATTCAAAGATAAGGCGAGCTAAGAAACTGTTCTACTCCAGGCAGCTTGACAGTAGTCAGTCATCGTCAGTTTTGTGGAAAAACTTGAGAAGCCTAGGAGTCGGGCGAAATAAAATTCAGGACTTCAACGCAATCGACCCGGATAAACTTAATGCAACATTTTTAAAATCTCAAAAATCTACCACTGCAGTTTTAGTACCTTCTGATACGATCTACCCTAATTCTTTCCAGTTTTCAAGAATTGAGCAAACGGATGTTGTCAGGGCCATACTGAGCATTAAATCTAAATCTGCCGGTCTTGATGATATCCATCCACTTTTCGTTAAAATCATTCTCCCTCATATTCTACCCGTGTTAACTTATATTTTTTACTCAGTAATCCTAACATCATGTTTTCCTACAGTATGGAAGAATGCTAAGGTTGTTCCCGTACTTAAAACCCCGGGTACTCGATTGTGTGAGCCTGAATACAGACCAATTTCAATTTTACCTTACTTTTCGAAAGTCATGGAAAAACTTCTACACTCTCAATTATCTTGTTTTTTGAAATCAAATAATCTTATTTGTAGAAACCAGTCCGGGTTCAGGCCTCAGCATAGTTGTGTGTCGGCACTATTAAAAGTATCTGACGATATAAGAATTGCTGTCAATAATGATTTGGTATCTTTTTTAACCCTGTTGGACTTTTCCAAAGCATTTGATACGGTTGACCATATGCTTCTAGTATCTAAACTTAAAAATAACTTCAAAATTTCGAACAGTGCTGCTGATCTGGTACAATCCTATCTATGTGGAAGAAAACAATCAGTACATTTGGGCGAGCATTCAAAATCACAGTTTCTAGACATATTGAGGGGAGTTCCTCAAGGATCTATTTTAGGCCCACTTCTTTTCGTAGCTTTTATTAATGATTTACCTCAATGTATCAGGGAAGCCAGCATTCATATGTATGCAGACGACGTGCAACTTTATTTTTCCTGCAAACTTGGTTTAATCGAAGATGGCGTTGATAGGCTTAACAATGAGTTGCAAAACATTGTGGACTGGGCAGAGAACAATAGTTTACAATTGAACCCTAAAAAATCAAAATGCTTAGTTGTCTATAGAAATAAACTTGATTTATTTTCCAGCTGTTTCTCTTGGTTGCAACCCAATTGAATATGTCACGAAAGCAAAAAACCTAGGAGTCTTATTCAATTCACTTCTAAGGTGGGACGATCATGTCAGCGGTGTTATTGGAAAGGTGTACGGTTGTCTTAGATGTCTGTCAATCTCAAAACATTATACTCCATTTTCCACAAGATTGATGCTTGTCAAAGCCCTAATTATTCCCATTATTACCTATGGATGTCAAATTACTCAATATATCCGCTCAGATACTAGAAGGAGGCTTAACGTAGCTTTTAACAACATTTGCCGCTATGTTTTTGATCTTAAGCGTTACGATAATATCTCACGTTGTACACAAAGCATTCTTGGTTGCAATTTGGAAACGTTTATTAAATTTTGTAGTCTAAAGTTTTTGCATGGGATTTTAGTAACTAACAAACCTACATACCTCTATGAAAAAATTCAGTTTTCTATGTCTTCGCGTTCACTGGTTCTTGTTCAACCTACTTTCAACTCTTTATCTTCTGAGCGACAGTTTTTTGTGGGCACCATCCGACTATGGAACTCTCTGCCCCTTAGTATAAGAAGACAGTATTGTGCACGTAATTTTGTTGATGTTTTGCTATTGCACTTGAGTAGTGAATAAGTTTGTATTTTTAGTACCTACTTTTGAAAGATAATTTTAATAATTTAATACTTAATTTAGTTAAACGGTTGCCTAGCTTAGAGTAAATCTAAAATTTTAATTCCTTAGCTTCATTGTATATTTAAACAATTACCTTTTGTATACTTTTGCAACTTTAAAGATTTAACGATCTAATGTAAAAGATTTGAATTATAATAAATAAATACCTAAAAGTACCTTGCGGACAGTGAATTTGAGCCACAGGAAATTAAAGTTCGTATTAGAACAATGCCCATATTGGGGAAGGCTCTGGCAAGCAATATCATTCCTAACATAAACGACAAGACCATGGTGGGAAAAAAGTAATGGCACTAATTTATATCCAAACAGACAAAATTCTGATAAATCAGTATTCTGTCCAACCTGGGTTTCACTTAATGCCAAAACAGCTGGCCTGTATTGCACAGTATGGGCGTACACAGAAAAGAAATTCTTTCTTAGCCCACGAACATTTGAATATACAACACAAAAATTACTTACCATTTTGAAAAACTAAACACAAAAAATGCAACATTAACGAAACTAATTTCAGCCGTGCAGTATAGGCCCATATTAATACCAATTATAAACAAACTGTCCTAGGTGTTATGCCCATAAAACAATTTGCAAACGGCAATTAATATAGACAAAAAACACGAATGAAATATACATCAAATGCTGCTCACCTATCCAATGCAAAACCTCTTGCGATAAGCCTCACAAGAGGCTTGCATTGCATAGAAACAACAGTTATGGGTGGCGCGGGTGGAGAGGATGGGTATTGTTGGATGCTGTGCTGCGAATGAGCGAGGTTTGGTGTATTTTTTTTCTTCTTTTTATTTTTCACTGGTTTATTCTATTTTTTTTTTTTTTCTAATTTTGGGTAACGTAAAGGGCTGAATTTAATTTCTCGTTTTAATTGCACTATGTATTGTATGTGGTATATGAATTCGGTTTTGGTTTTTTTTTTTTTTTATTATTTTTGGATGACACACGCGCACAGAAGCAACGCGACCGCACACGACGAGTACTTGATCGATCCCAATTTGATGCGTGAAGGGCAAGCCGTTGAATTTCGTGTTGAAGAGGCAGGACTCGGCCCACGAGCAATAAACTTAAAAATTATAACCGAGCTGTGGGGACAACAAAACAGCGCGGATAACCAGAACCCACTAACTCTCAGGGGCGGAATTAGTGCAAAATCAGATGCTCCTTTACCAGACACAGTTTTTATTCGCTGTGAAATCAGTCAAAATAACTTCGTCACCCAAGTTAAAGTAAATGACGTGGAATGCCTTTGTGTTGTTGACACAAGGGCAACCCAAACCATTCTGCATCCTAGAATTATTGCAAGGATGGATACCAGCCCGGCGATTACACCATCACACTCTCTTATCCAGACCGTCACCGGAGAAACAGCTGCGGTCAGTGCTACCACTTCAGGAAAAAAAAATCGAAGCAGATTTGAAGAAAAAAGTGAAGTAGATTGAACAAAATCGAAGTAGATTTCAAAATTTACCCTTTTAATAAAATCTATATCTAGGGGGAGCTATTTAGTGGTTTATTTTTAAATCGTAGGTTATTTTGACATTGACAGATGTTTCCCGCTCGAAATCTTGAAAGATAGTCAGTACCATACCACCGCGGAAGGAAATGAGTGTCTTTATGCTTGAACAGCGTTGGAAAATATTGAAAACTTAATTCCAAAGTGAATGCTATGTAAGTTCGTTGGGGCTAAGAGCAGCTTGAATTGGACAACGATTTTCGGCAAAAAATCAACTTTTCTGACGAGGCGCATATTCATCCCGGCTGCTACGTTAACAAACAAAATGTCTCGGGAAAACTCGCCCGTTGTTGTCGAGAAGCGAATGCATCCACAAAGAGTGTGACAGTTTGGTGCGGATTGTGAAGTGGGTTAATCGTTCATTAGACCATTTTTGTTCGAAAATGAGGCTGGGAACAACGTTTCGGTCAACGGTGTGTGTTACAGAGCAATATCAAAACATGGATTTGGACGACTTCTGCTTCATGCAGGTTAACGCGCTATGAAGCACAGCCCATTCTACAATCGATCTTTTGCTCACTAAATTCCAAAATCGTGTTATCGATTAGCCGCCTCGGAGCTGCGATTTGAATACTTTGGACTTTTTTTTTTAGGAAACCGTGAAGGACCGACGTTATGCCAACAATCCGGAAACGATTCTATCACTTAAGGCCAATATTTCCCAAGAAATCCCTGAGCTACAGCCCGAAAAAAAATTGGGTTTGGGCACCCTCTAAATTATTAATTTTTACATAGCCTTAATTCAATCAAACGAAAACCAAACTAAAAGCCTTTCCGACTTCTAATATACTGGGTGATTCACGAGCGTTGTGCCAAAAAGCTAGAGCGTGTAGGTTGGGTTGAGACAAGAAAAAAATCGTATAGGAGGGGGGGTCTATTCCCCTCCATTTAGACGGGGGGAATTTTCTAAAACAAGAAATATAAATTTTCAAACTCAAAATTTTGAAAAAAAATTTGAAAAAATAATTTTAAAACTAATTTTTTTCAAAATTTTACGTAATTAAGTATAATTTTTGTTCTCAGAATTCAATGCTCCCATTATTCTTAAATCCAACACTGAAAACCGTATGGCTCTACGACTTTTTGTTGCCAAGGTATTCAAAAATAACCGAACCTACTTCTTCACAAAATCAAGAAAATCTAGCCTTACGGGATGGGACAAGTGATCATTTAGCCAATTTTTTCGTGTTTTTGTGAAGAAGTAGGTTCGGTTATTTTTGCATACCTTGGCAACAAAAAGTCGTAGAGCCATACGGTTTTCAGTGTTGGATTTAAGATTAATGGGAGCATTGAATTCTGAGAACAAAAATTATACTTAATTACGTAAAATTTTGAAAAAAATTAGTTTTAAAATTATTTTTTCAAATTTTTTTTTCAAAATTTTGAGTTTGAAAATTTATATTTCTTAAACTATTTGTTAAAACAATTTAATTTAAAAACAAAATAAAAGAAAAAGTTTTTGGCTTTCCAAAAATTTAATTTAATTTAACAAAAAAAAATTATTTTAGTCTTCATTTCTACTTGTGTAGTATGTAAAACAGAAATTAGAGTGAAATTTAAAAAAAGGGAGTAGATTTCGCCTTTTCTTGTAAAATAGAAGTAGGTTAAAACAGATATTTTTAAAATTAAGCAGATTTCAGTATTTTGGTGATGGTGCGAAGTAGGAAGTAGATTTTAAATTTTTTTGATAAAAAGAAGCAGATCTACTTCAATTGAAGTAAAGTGGTAGCGCTGGCTGCGGTAGAAGGAAAAGGAATCTGTTATGTCGTGAGTAAGTTTCACTCTCTCTCTTTCTCTCTCTCTCTTATATTAATAATTGTCAAATGTACTTAGAATTCAGTCAGTCTGTAAATAACCTTCGAGTAATCAACATCAGAGAATAAAAGCAATTGTTTCTGCTAAGGGATTACTGTACATTTTATTTAACGATATAAGTGGTGACGAGGACAAAGGAAATCGAATTCACATAAAAACATAAGCGAGAGCTACAGTACGTTTGCAACGAACTGTTGGATACCCTATTCCCTTTTTTTGTGTATGTGTATGCGTTCGTCCGCAGCCAGCCGATGATCCAGTTTCATAAACAAAATTCTTCTTTACCAGACAGAAAAAGATTCAATAACATTAATTTTGTGTGGTGTGATGTTCAATTAGTGCTGGCACAATAAAAAAAGGCGTGTGCCACGCCCAAAGTTAAGACTTTTTTTTGCCAAGGCAATTAGTATGAGCTCAGTGACATTCAATTTTATTCTTGCAGATCGATTTGAACAAAACAAGGCAAAACTTAAATTTTTAAAAATTAGATTTTGAATGGAAATAGCGATTATGGGTGATTTTAACAATTCTTGAACCACACTCTGCTACGTTACCAAGGAACTTAAATCTAAGTGTTCGTCTTTTTACTTCAAAACTGCAACCGAAAGTTAAAAAACGTTAAAAAATTAATGCATTATATGACTTGTGACGAAAACGCCCCTTAAAAGTGGGCGTGTCTTAAAAATTTGAAGCAATAACTAAGCTTTGATCGTTAGTCAGTATTTAGGCATATGTGTAAAACTACAGCTGAATCGAGCAGTTTTTAAGCGATCTTACCTGAACAAAGGTATTTTATCAAAATCACGCCTTTAAAAGTGGGCGTATTGAAAAAATTAACACAAGAAAATGTAGATATATTTTTCAAATAACAAACTGAAGGAAAAACTTTTAAATTTAATATTGGTAGTAGGTACCTTAAATTTTTAAAACTACGTTTTTCGTTCTTTCATGAAAAGTGGGCGTAAGACACGCCCGAAATTCAAAAATTTCTTTTCATACACAAACTTTTTAGTTTCTACTAAGAGACGCAAAATTTTGGCTTACAGATTCATTATAAATACCGTTTATCTACAAAAACAATTTTTTTCTAAATTCTAGTGAAAAGTGGGTGTCAACAACGCCCAAAATCAATTTTTTTGATTTCATACACAAGATGTGTATGTGCAAGTAATACCCACAAAATTTAATGTTTTTCGCTTTAATATAACAATTGTTATTTTATAAAAACAATAATGATGGTTTTGTATGAAAAATGGGCGTCAGCAACGCCCAAACTGAAATTTTTTATTTAGTTGGAAGAAGGTTAACCTAAAGCTTACGTTTGCAAAATTTGAGCGTTATGCTTTTATCGTAACTGTACAAAAAACATAATTTAATTTTACCAAATTGAGGTTGTTCAACAAAAATGGCTATTGTGGGCATGTTTGTGGGCGGATTTTGCCTTACTCTTGAACCAAAGATTATGTATACCAAATTTCAGCTTTCTAGCTCAAAAATTGCGATCTCTAGAGAGTATACATACGGACGGACCGACGGACGGACGGACGGACATGGCTAAATCGACTAGGCTTTTGATTCTGAGTCAGAATATTATATACTTTTCTATAACTAACGGTATTATTTCTCTATGTTACAAACTCCACACCAAATAAAATATACCCATTCTATGGAATAGGATATAAAAATCCCACTTAGATAACACATATTTATGCATTAAATTTTTTTCGTATGAAAAGTTTTTTTTTTTATTTATACAAATTTAATATCGATTGAAATTAAATACAAATTAATATGGCACAACAAGTAGTCGTACAATCACTCCAAACACCATTTTCTATTGAACCATACGACAAAAATATAAAATGGAGTCGCTGGGTTGACAGATTTGAGACTGCAATTGCCCTCTTCGATCACCCTACCGAAAAAAAGGTTAAATTGCTCCTCCACTATATGGGAAGTGAAGCATACAACGTTCTTTGTGATAAGGTAGCACCAGAAAAACCAGCAACCAAAGAATACGATGACATGGTCACAACGTTAACCAATTTTTTTGACCCAACTCCAAACAAAATATTGGAAAACTATCGCTTCCATCTTAGAAAACAGCAGGAGGAGGAATCATGTGAAGAATTTCTTAATGCACTCAGGCGTCTATCAATGGGTTGTAAATTTGATACTTATTTATTTAGAGACCGCTTTACGAAACCAATTTGTGTTCGCCCTTAAAAATCAACGCATTCAAAATCGACTATTAGAAAAAGAACAACTTACACTGAAAATAGCATTAGACACAGCAAAGTCTATCGAGGTATCAGAGAAAGGCGGTGCTGAATAACATAAAGAAAAAGAATACACAGCAGATGTGAATTTCGTAAAAAAAATAAAAAGAAGAGAAGCACGTGGGTTAAAGGCTCGCGCAAACCAAAGCGGCTTCGGTGGCGGTGGCGATCACCAAACAGATGATGCACATGTAAACTATACAAATGGCACACACCTAAGCGATATGTGGGTTGTGAATACGATCCACTGCTGCGTTCAGCCACGCGATCTATGTAGAACGCTGCATGCACCATTTGCCCGCCGTATCGCAGCGGCCATTCGTGATATCTTTTTATTTATTGTTTGAAAGTATTGCAAGCCATTTTGAATATTTAATAACTAAAAATGTTTTTGAAATATATAATGAGAAATATGCAAGATACACTTATGAAATTTTTTTTTTACTTTTTTGTCTCGTCTAAAAGTAGTAGGGCTTCATCAATTGTTGGGGGAATAATTAGATATTAATTATTAAATATTATTAAATCAATATTATTATTTCAATTCAACTAACAATGATGTTTTTCACGGCTTGGCCGCGACTGAAAATATCGCGTTGGTTTGAGCAGATTTTTGCCCGCCTCTTTATCGCGCGACCTGCTAGGTCGCCACCGCCACCGCGGCCGCTTTGGTTTGCGCGAGCCTTAAGAAATCAAGTGCCAGGCCGATAAGACCTTCGACCTTTGTATATAGACACTATAGTAATGGCGTCAGTGAGTATACAATTACGCGATTGTTGAACGTTGGATGTCGCTGTCAATGTGCTGGCAGAGAAAATTGCGAAGAAGAGTAGAATGTTGCAAGAATAATAGAAAATGTTGTTTAGAATGCCATATCATAAGTAATGAAATAAATGTTGAGTTGAGGTGTTTCATGGAAACTGAGTAGAACTGGTTGTATTTTACACCTATACATACAAGGAAAATCGTTTGTATGTAAATGCATAGCCATAGCCAAGTAGAAAAGCAGTATTTTTGTTTAAAATGCTAATAATGTAAAATAATATATTTCAAATTAAAGCTAAATGCCGACGGGGTTTGAAAAATATAAATATGTAGATACATATTTTTCAATTTAATAAATATATATTATAGTCATTGTAGTCATTTTTAATAATTAAAAAAAGAATATATTTGATTTTCGAAATATTTTGATATTATTTATATTTTTGGCAATTTTCAATATTTTTACTTGCGATTATCTATATATATAAAAATGGATTTGTGTATGTTTGTATGTTTGTATGTTTGTATGTTTGTATGTTGTCTATGGACTCTTAAACCGCCCAATGGAACTTTATGAAATTTTCAGGGTAAATAAAGTTTAGTCCAGGGATGGTTCCTGGGAAGGTTTGGTTCCGATCGGGTGGAATCTATATATATAAAAATGGATGTGTGTATGTTTGTATGTATGTTTGTATGTTGTCTATGGACTCTTAAACCGCCCAATGGAACTTTATGAAATTTTCAGGGTAAATATAGTTTAGTCCAGGGATGGTTCCTGTGAAGGTTTGGTTCCGATCGGGTAGAAGACAAAAATAAAATGCAGGCTTTTAACATTTGTTGGTCATTTTTTTTTTTTTTTGGTTTTTTCATAAATTTTTTAGCGGTTTGAAACATCAGCGAAAACTCCGCAATTGCCGATGGGGTGGGATACAAAAATAAAATGCAGACTTTTAACATTTGTTGGATGATTTTCTTTTTTTTTTATTTTTGATTTTTTTCATACATTTTTTTGCTGTTTGAAATATCAGTGAAAATTCCGGAATGGCCGATCGAGTGAAGGACAAACAAAAATGCAAGCTTTGAACAATTGTTGGTTCAATTTTTTTATAATCTATCTATATATGTATATATAAAAATGGAAACCACCCAATAATTCTTTATGAATTTTTCGGGGTAAATATAGTTTAGTCCAGGGATGGTTCCTGTGAAGGTTTCGTGCCGATCGGGTGGAAGGAAAAAAATGCATGCTTTTAACAATTTTGGTTCAGTTTTTTTTTTTAATTCTTTTTTGATTTTTTTCGTAAATTTTTAAGCGGAATGCCCGGGTGGAAGACAGAAAAATGCGGGCTTTTGGCAAAGTTTTTTTTTTCAACTTTTTTATAAAAATATTTTCCTTTCGTTGAATAAAAGCATCATATTTATAAAAACTGAGTCGAAAAAATCAAATTTTCAACGAACGTGCGTGTCCATTTATTGCAAGAATCGTCCACCCAAACATTTTCTAAACAACTTTTGAACATCGGAAAAGGAATTGAATCGCACAACAAATGACATTTTATTTTCCCAAATTTTTGTCAAATGGAGCAAAATATTCAAGCCACAATTTATCAATGTTATCATGTTCAGTTTCACAATCAAATTAACTGCACTTTGTGTGTATGCCAAAAAATTTGTATATTTGTACACCAACCAAAACGACCAAAAATATTGCTTATCCGCTAGCATTGAGATAAAATATATAAATAAATTTAATTTCACATTAAATACACATATGTAGTAAGTGTTTTTTTTTGGGCGTAGCAACGCGCGCCGGGTACCGCTAGTAGGTATTATAAGGCAAGTTATGCATTCGTGGAAAAAAAAGTTTTTTTATATCGTAGAGTTTTTTTTAGATATATTGTAGGTAGGTACCTACAGATGGGAAATTTAATTTTTTTGTAAAACAAAAAATAATGGTACCTGCCATATAACCGTTAGGTTTAAATGTCTAAAAAAGATAATTTCCATAGGACCGTTTTTTTTTACTTTCGACTATCTCAATAACGGCTCAACCGATACTTTTGAAATTTCACACATATAAAGGTGTAGATAGCTCAATTTATACTGCATACCGATATTTCTTAAAAATATTTTTATGTATTCTTAAAACATTTTTTACATTTTTGGAAAAAAGTTAATATTTTGAAAACTGACCATTATTTTTTTCAAAAATGTATAGGTATGAATGTATTTGCTGAATACTTATGGACTATCGTTTTTGAATTTTTTTTTGAAAAATGTTTTCAAAAAGTTTTCCAAAAAAAAAACAATTTTTGAAATTTAATTTACTTAATTTTCCTGAGAAAACTCTTAATTGAATTTGAAAAATAGAAGAATTTGCGAAATAATTTTGAATACCTATAAGTTATGCAGCCAATAAACAATTCTCAGACATTAGAGCAAAATGTATAAGGTTTTTTTTTTAACTTTAATAGTAATTTCCTTAGTAAATATTTGCGTACCTATGCATTTGTAAAAATTTGTTTTTCTTAATAGTCATTTGTGCAATCGTTGTAAAAATTATAAATAAATCTAGTTTTCTTTAGGAAAGGGAAGGTTAGAATTATTTGAAAAGAAAGAGTTTTAGAAATTCCTCGTTCTTAGTAGGTATTTCAGAATATAGGTACTTATGAAGTCATATCATGTAAAACGATTGTTATCTAAGAAAAGCGGCAATCAAATAAAGTAGGTTGCATAAATACCTACATATTAATAGGTAATTCTAGAATTCATGTGCTTTTTTTTTCTTGTTTCAACCCATGTACACATCCTCGACTTTTATTATACCTTATATAATCCTCAAATACCGCATACCTATAATCCTTTAGTGCACTTATACACTAAAGTGCAAGCCCCACAATAATTACCTAAATCACCAAACATTATTATTTTGCTAGAAAAATGTATTTATTGGCAACCATGGCTTCCACATGAAATATGAACGTTTTCATACATTTCCTCTTCAAGGCCAACAAAATCCATCACATCAATTCAAAAAATTTCAAATAAAAGATGGCTGCCATACATTTCCACCAAAATCCATCAAACCAAAAAAAAAAAAAATCCTACTAACACACAAGCAGTCGCGTGAAGTTAGCCGCAACTTTGAAACCAAACTGGTTTTTCTTTAGAGTTCTGGTATTATTACCAAGAGTTCTGGAGTTCCTCATACCAATTTTGAATAGTTCTGGCAAAAAACCATCAAAATCGGGACTTTGAAATTTGTTAACCCTAAAAAATGTTAGCCGCAACTTTGTCACCCCCAGGAGTTCTGATGCAATAAATGTGTTCACAACCAATAGTTCCGGAGTTCCTTATACCAATTTTTAAGAAATCTGCCCTAAAACGCCCAAAAAATGCATTTCAAGTTTGTATGCAAAAAAGTGCATTTAACATTTTTTTATAATTCTGATGTCCGAAATGTCTTAAAAACCAAGAGTTCTGAGGTTCCTCATACAATTTTTTTTAATTTCTTTTTAAACACGCTCACAATTCACTTTTTTAATTTTCACCCTAACCTACAAAAAAAAGTAGCCGCGACTTTGCTACCCCCAAGAGTTCTGATACAATAAATGTGTTCACAACCAATAGTTCCGGAGTTCCTCATACCAATTTTTAAAAAATATGCCCCAAGACGCCCATAAAAAGCATTTCAAGTTTGTATGGGAAAAGTGCATTCATGGTTATCAAACAGTTCTGAAGGCTAAATTGTGTCAAAAAGCAAGAGTTCTGAAGTTCCTTTTATAAACATTTGAACATTTTGAAGTATTCAGGCCAAAATGCAGATTTTGAACTTTCAGGCAAAATGCATCTTTTTAGTAGACGCAGCTTTGTCACCCCATTACTCCTGATGCAAAAAATGTGTTCACAACCAATAGTTCCAGAGCTCCTCATACCAATTTTTGAAAAATCTGGCCTAAAACGTCAAATAAATGCATTTCAAGTTTGTATGCAAAAAAGTGCATTTACCATTTTTTTATAATTCTGACGCCTGAAATGTGTTAAACACCAAGAGTTCTGAAGGTCCTCTTACTTACATTAAATAGTTCTGCAGTAAATAGCCCAGAATGCAGATTTTAATTTTTCAGGCAAAATGCATTTTTTTACTAGCCGCAACTTTGTCACCCCCAGGAGTTCTGGTGCGATAAATGTGTTCACAACCAATAGTTCCGGAGTTCCTCATACCAATTTTTAAGAAATCTATCCTAACACGCCCAAAAAATGCATTTCAAGTTTGTATGCAAAAAAGTGCATTTACCATTTTTTTATAATTCTGACGCCTGAAATGTGTTAAACACCAAGAGTTCTGAAGGTCCTCTTACTTACATTAAATAGTTCTGAAGTAAATAGCCGACGGTGTCGGCCTCGCGCGCCTCCACACAATTTACTCATTTACAGACTTTGTGTGGACTTTAAGAATGACGAGACTCATGTTGCAGAGAATAGGACAAAATGTAAGGAAACACAATTGAGTGCATTGGAATTCTGCATGAGTGGAATTATCTTTTGCGGGTGGGTTTGTGTGTTAGTAGGATTTTATTGTTTTTTTTTTTTTTGGTTTGATGAATTTTGGTGGAAATGTATGGCAGCCATCTTTAATTTGAATTTTTTTGAATTGCTGTGATGAATTTTGTTGGCCTTGAAGAAGAAAGGTATGAAAACGTACATATTTCATGTAGCAGCCATGGTTGCCAATAAATACATTTTTCTAGCAAAATAATAATGTTTGGTGATTTAGGTAATTATTGTAGGGCTTGCACTTTAGTGTATAAATTATAGGTATGCGGTATTTGAGGATTACCTATATAAGGTAAGTATATTAAAAATCGAGGACGTCGGTTGAAACAAGAAAAAAAAAATAAAGCACATGAATTCTAGAATTATTAATATATATATGCAACCTACTTTATTTGATTGCCGCTTTTCTTAGTTAACAATCGTTTTACATGATGTGCTGTGTTTGAACTTAATAAGTACCTATTCTGAAATACTAAACACGAGAAATTTCTAAAACTCTTTCTTTTCAAATAATTCTAACCTTCCCTTTCCTAAGGAAAACTAGACTTATGTATGATTTTTACAACGATTGCACAAATGACTATACATAGGTAAAAAAAAAATAAAATTTTTACAAATGCATAGGTACGCAAATATTTACCCAGGAAATTACTATTAAAGTTAAAAAAAAACCTTATAAATTTTGCAGAAACCCGTAGAGCTGGCAATCATATCGCAGTACGTTTAAAATTTTGGAAGCAAGATTTTTCACCGTTCTAACATCCATAGCTGAAATTGTTATTGAGTGATTTTTTTTTTATTGGGAAGTGATTGTGTGAGTGTATTGTGTGGAAATTGAAATTTGGCAAATTCTTGCTAACTGGGCTGGTAATAGATATTTGCACAAAAAAAATGCACGACTGGGTTGCACGAACTTGCTCTAATGTCTGAGAATTGTTTATTGGCTGCATAATTTATATTTAAAATTATTTCGGCAATTCTTCTATTTTTCAAATTCAATTAAGAGTTTTCTCAGAAAAATTAAATGCAATAAAATTTAAAAAATTGTTTTTTTTTGAAAACTTTTTGAAAACATTTTTCAAACAAAATTCAAAAACGCCAGTCCATAAGTATTTAGCAAATACATTCATTATAATTTTTGAAAAAAAATTAATGGGCAGTTTTCAAAATATATAACTTTTTTTCAAAAATTTAAAAAATGTTTTAAAAACACATAACAAATATTTTTAAGAAATATCGGTATGCAGTATAAATTGAGCTATCTACACCTTTATATGTGTGAAAAAAGTATCGGTTGAGCCGTTATTGAGATAGTCGAAAGTAAAAAAAACGGTCCTATGGAAAGTATCTTTTTTAGATATTTAAACCTAACGGTTATATGGCAGGTACCATTATTTTTTGTTTTACAAAAAAAATTAAATTTCCCATCTGTAGGTACCTATACCTACAATATGTAAAAAAAACTATACGATATAAAAAAAACTTTTTTTTTCCACGAATGCATAACTTGCCTTATAATACCTATAATCGCAAGTAAAAATATTGAAAATTGCCAAAAATATCAAAATATTTCGAAAATCAAATATATATTTTTTTTTAATTATTAAAAATGACTACAATGACTACATATTTATTAAATTGAAAAATATGTATCTACAAATTTATATTTTTCGAACCCCTTCGGCATTTAGCTTTTATTTGAAATATATTATCTTACATTATTAGCATTTTAAACAAAAATTCTGCTTTTCTACTTGTCTATGCATTTCCATACGAACGATTTTCCTTGTATGTATAGGTGTAAAATACAACCAGTTCCACTCAGTTTCCATGAAACACCTCAACTCAACATTTATTTCATTACTTATGATATGACATTCTAAACAACATTTTCTATTATTCTTGCAACATTCTATTCTTCTTCGCAATTTTCTCTGCCAGCACATTGACAGCGACATCCAACGTTCAACAATCGCGTAATTTTATACTCATTGACGCCATTACTATAGTGTCTATATACAAAGATGGAACGTAGGAAAGATTGGACTCTATGTATAGGTATGAATGTATTTGCTGAATACTTATGGACTATAGTTTTTGAATTTTTTTTTGAAAAATGTTTTCAAAAAGTTTTCCAAAAAAATTTTTGAAATTTAATTTAGTTAATTTTCCTAAGAAAACTCTTAATTGAATTTGAAAAATAGAAGAATTTGCTAAATAATTTTAAATATAAGTTATGCAGCCAATAAACACTTCTCAGACATTAGAGCAAGTTCGCGCAACCCAGTCGTGCATTTTTTTTTTGCAAATATTTATGACCAGCACAGATAGCAAGAATTTGCCAAATTTCAATTTCAACACAATACACTCAAACAATCACTTCCCAATAAAAATATCACTCAATAACAATTTCAGCTATGGATGTTAGAACGGTGAAAAAATCTTGCTGCAAAGATTTCAAACGTACTGCAATATGATTGCCAGCTCTACGGGTTTCTGCAAAATTTATAAGGTTTTTTTTTTAACTTTAATAGTAATTTCCTGGGTAAATATTTGCGTATGCATTTGTAAAAATTTTGTTTCTTTATACCTATAGCCATTTGTGCAATCGTTGTAAAAATTATATAGGTATAAGTCTACTTTTCTTTAGGAAAGGGAAGGTTAGAATTATTTGAAAAGAAAGAGTTTTAGAAATTTCTCGTTTTTAGTATTTCAGAATAGGTACTTATTAAGTTCAAACACAGCACATCATGTAAAACGATTGTTAACTAAGAAAAGCGGCAATCAAATAAATTAGGTTGCATATATATACCTATATTAATAATTCTAGAATTCATGTGCTTTATTTTTTTTTCTTGTTTCACCCACGTCCTCGATTTTTAATATACTTACCTTATATAGGTAATCCTCAAATACCGCATACCTATAATCCTTTAGTGCATTTATACACTAAAGTGCAAGCCCCACAATAATTACCTAAATCACCAAACATTATTATTTTGCTAGAAGAATGTATTTATTGGCAACCATGGCTGCCACATGAAATATGAACGTTTTCATACATTTCCTCTTCAAGGCCAACAAAATCCATCACAGCAATTCAAAAAAATGAAAATAAAAGATGGCTGCCATACATTTCCACCAAACCAAAAAAAAAAATAATAAAATCCTACTAACACACAAACCCACCCGCAAAAGACAATTCCACTCATGCAGAATTCCAATGCACTCAGTTGTGTTTTCTTCCATTTTGACCTATTCTCTGCAACATGAGTCTCGTCATTCTTAAAGCCCACACAAAGTCTGTAAATGAGTAAATTGTGTGGAAGCGTGCGAGGCCGACACCGTCGATTCTGCACGTTCCATTACTATAGATTTTATATACAAGGGTTCCATCCTCCTCTGCTAAAATGTTCGTGGTCTGTTTCCTATTGTATTCATTGTCCGTGTGAAACAACGACAAGAAACGATGGGGTAAGTAGTAAGGTGTGAACGCACACATGTTTAACAAAAAGAACAATATGACAGCTGTAGCACACACACGTTTAACGAAAAGAACAATATGACAGCTGTAGCTTGTAGGCAAAATCAAAACAAGGCACAAGATTGGGCTCTATGTATATATCCTCTTTGGTATATATCCTCTTTGCCAATACTCACATCACACCACCACCAGAGACAGAGAGACTATGTGTAAGGTGTAACACACATAAGATAAGATCTGCATATATTTGTTTTCAGGTTGCTCTGATTTGTTTTTTTTTGTTGTAGTTGCTAATTGTCTTCGCTCCCATGGCCAAAGAGGATATATACATAGAGTCCAATCTTTCCTACGTTCCATCCTCCTCTGCTAAAATTTTCGTGATCTCTTTCCTATTGTATTCATTGTCCGTGTGAAACAACAACAAGAAACGATGAGGTAAGTAGTATGGTGTGAACGCACACATATTTAACAAAAAGAACAATATGACAGTTGTAGCACACACACATGTTTACCAAAAAGAACAATATGACAGCTGTAGCTTGTAGGCGAAATCAAAACAAGGCACAAGATTGGACTCTATGTATATATCCTCTTTGCCCATGGCAGAAGGGATGCAGAGACACTATGAGAAAACCAGATTGTGAAAGAAGGGTAGTGTTTGTATATGAATTACGCACCACTACACACAACATGAGGAGAAAGACTGCACTGTGATGATACCGTTTGCCTTCACTTAAAAGTGATCAGTCAAGTGGTACGGTTGCAAAGAAATAAAAATAATCAGCTGAAAGAAAAAAAACACACAAACAATTTACCTAAAAATAAGTGAAAGGATAAAAAAAAAATTGCGAAAGACATTGTATCTAGCATACAATTTGATTTTTTAAAAGAAAATAAAAGATTATATTTTTGTGAAAGATGGTGAGTTGTGTTTATCATAATTACATTAATACAGTCCACTGCGAAATGTGAGTGCTTGGTTGGAATAACTGGTTTAGTTTTCTACCAAAACACCTTGTGAAAGATAATTTTGAGAAAAGAATCTTGTGAAGTGATTGTGAAGAGAAAGAAATTTGTGGTAAAATCAAATATTCGGGAAAGATCTGCAATTTTTAAGCAGAATTGAATGAGAAGCCAAGCAAGCTTCTTCTAAAAAAAAAGGTGATTTTTTTGTTTGTGAATTGTGATAGAGAGACAGAATATCTGTATTGTTGTGGTGCCAGTGAAAGAAGAGAAGAGTAGTTTTTTGTCTCGCCTTGTTTTTCTTCTGCAGTGCACGCAGATTTTATTTAGTTTTTTTTTGCATCTATTTACTTTTTAGTAGCTTTGCGTTTTAAATATTTTTGAAGGGTTTATTGAGATGCGAAGAGTGAAGCGAATGATAAACAGTCATAGGCTGACCATTTAAGTTAAATCGAACTCCAAGCATATTTATGTACGAGTTGCGATGAGAAAGAGTAGCCTGCAAGCAATTAAAATAAAACAAAAACCATTACAAGGCAAGGTTTATCTACTTGTTAGGAGAAAGAATAATTTCTGGATTGAAATTATATTTAAGGAGAAAGACGAATAAGAGAATTGTTTTTCTTTTTGTCCGGTTGAATAGTATTCATGACAGTGAGAAAGAGATAGAGTGGAATTTTCCAACGGCAGGATTTCCAAGAAATTGGCAACCAAAAACCACAACACAGTTTGATATTCTTTAGGGTGGGTTTAGGTTTAGGATTGGTATGATTTATTTGTTTATGCTGTTGAGTTGCACCGCGGTGCAAATCCAGTGCTATATTAATAACATAAATTCACTTAAGTTGATAATTACATCGCTTTTGAGTGACTGCATTATCTATCTTTTTTTTGGAAGGCCACTCACATTTTTCTTAGGAATTTATTACTGAATTTTTCTATGAATTTTTTTTTAAATACGATAATAATTTGCATTACTTTTCAGGCAGAGAAAGATATCAACGAGAAAGGGCAAGAGAAAGGAAGGCGGGAGTACATTTATGACGCAGCCATACATGCGATAGAGCGAATGCGATCACATAAAATAATGAGCGAATGCGGTGCAGGTCAACATGCCCTTTGCCGAGCATGATGTCAAAAACACTTGGGGTACCTTTGACGGTTCCATTACCAAGCGATCAAGGGCGAGAGAGCTGCGCTTGCCATGTCCCGGCAGAATGAGATGATGAGAGAGACCTTCTGGTCATGCCATGGCGTGCACAGTGTGCAAATCCACAAAACATCCAGTTTGGGGTTGCCAGCAATTTCAAACCCTGACTTTGAAAGCGAGACAAGACAAAGTGAAAGAGAGAGGGTTATGCATCAATCGCCTAAAGGTTGGTCATCAAGCGAGATATTGCTTCCAGGGACCATGTGCTAGATGCCCTGGGAAGCAAATGCACAACAGCGTCATGTGCCCACAGAGAGAGATACGGAGAGGAGATGCTTTTGTTCTCCAAGCGAAAGAGAAAGGGGAAAAGAAGGGCCCAAAAAGGAGCGAGAGAACGGCATGACTGGTCGAACCAAAAAACGCAAAACGTTGCCGTACAGAGAAAGAGGAGATCGGGAAAGATACTTACGGGAACTTGCACGGAGAAGATGAATCGGAGAAAGATGTTGCCTCTTGGCATGATTTTAAAAGAGTTAGTTGTAATTTTATGAAAAATAAATCTGTCAAAAATTATTTTAAATGTTTTAATTCTGAGATAGGTGATAGACTGACCCTGATGCCATCAGCTCAGGTCAGAATTGTGATAGATGGGGATAGATATGGCCCGGTTCGTGCTCTGCTAGATACTGGAGCACAACCGAATCTGGTAATCTACAGGTTGCAAAAACAATTGGGTCCTTGCAAACAACCAATGAAGTCCAGAATACTTGGGATAGATGGTCAACCGTTTCAATTGAAACACAAAACCAGTCTAGAATTAAGTCCATGGTTTGATTCTAATTATACCATTAGCAGGAATTCTGGATACTTCCGAGAGAATGTCAGTGGGGGCTCGAGGTTACTGATTTGAGCTGGCGGAGCCTGGGGAATGATGAGACAGCAGGAGTGCCTTTGGCAGACCCCTGTTACAGAGAAAGAGGTCCAGTAGATTTGCTACTTGGATGCAATATGTTGGCCGAGATTTTCTTGGTGGTAATAGGTCGGCAAAAAGACGGTACGCTTTTAATGCAAACGACATTTGGCAAGGTAATACTTGGCAATGCAGAGATAGAGAGAGAGATGGAGGGAAAGACAGTGAAAGAAAGAGGGAAAGAAAATGAAAGAGCAGTGTTTAGCGTTGCAGTTGATGATGATCAGCTTCAACACATGCTTAAGAGACCATGGGAGATAGACAATATCACTCCAACATCCCTTCGTACAAGGGAGGAAGAAATGGTTGAAGAGAATTTCCAGAAGACTTACTCGCGTGACAGTTCTGGCAGATTCGTGGTAACAAATCCTCTAAAACAATTTGAGAAAGATACGGCAAATGAACTTGGCAGTTCGGAGCTTATAGCAGAACGCAGATTTTTTGCTTTAGAGAGAAAATTAGAGAAAGAACCTGAAGTGAAAGAGAAGTATGTGAACTTCATGAGAGAATATGAGAAAGAAGGTCACATGCAACCAGTGGCGGGAGAGACACAAGGTGACATGGTATATCACATACCTCATCATTGCGTGACCAAGAAATTCAGGGTGGTATTTGATGCGAGTTGCAAAACAGTGAGAGGTGTTTCTTTAAATGGAATGCAAATGCTCGGTGAAAAGCTTTAGAGAGATTAGCATGAAATTTTGATGCGCTTTTGAAGGCATCGAGTGGCTATCAATGCTGACATCAAAATGATGTTCAGGATGGTCAGAATTGTGAGAGAACAATGCGATTTGCAACGCATATTCTGGAGAGAAAGACCACAACACATATTGAGGCAATACTGGTCGACTGTAGTCACATATGGTATGACCTCGTCTGCGTACAATGCAGAAAGAGCATTGATACAATGTGCGAGAAATGCAGAGAAAGAATTTCCTAATGCCGCAAGGGCTAAAATGGAAGACTTTTATATGGATAATTGTACAACTGGTGCAGACTCCAAAGAGAAGGCAATAACACTGTCGAAAGAAATTGACCACGTACTGAAAGTTGCTGATTTTGAGCTGCGAAAGTGGAAGTCAAACTCAAGGCTTCTTGTGAATTATGAAGAGCAATCGTCTGTCATTTTCCAAGAAGATGACAAGACATCAATTTTAGGCCTGAAATGGCTATTGGAGACAGATCAATTTACCTTTGTGGTAAAGACATCAACTGTTGATGAGACTATGACAAGGAGAAAGATCGTAAGTTGCGTTGCTCAACTATAAGACCCAAATGGCTTCATATCGCCAGTAACAATATGCGGTAAAATCATTATTCAAGACATGTGCCGTCTGAACATCGACTGGGATGAAAGGCTGCCATCTGAGATAGATAAACGCTGGAGATAATTCTGGGAAGCGATAATATATCTTGACAAAGTGAGAATAGACAGATAGATCGGAACATCAAAAGATGTTCAAATAGAGATTCATGGATTTTCAGGTGCGTCTGAGAGAGCTTACGGTGCAGTGATATATGTAAGAACGACAAGTTCTGAGGGCAAGATATCCTCGAACATGCTTACAGAAAAGACACGTGTCGCGCCTCTTAAAACGATTACGATACCACGACTAGAACTTGCGGCAGCTGAGCTTCTAGGTCGATTATTGGTGAGCGTGAGAGAGATAATGAACTGGGAGAGAGTTGACTACAACCTCTGGACGGACTCACTAGTCGCCCTTCATTGGGTTAACAAATTGCAATGCAACTTAAAGACTTTTGTCACGAATAGAGTGTCATCAATCCAAACAAATACAGAGGTGAAGAGATGGCGGGATGTCGGCACCAAAGACAATCCTGCAGACCTTATCAGCAGAGGAATCAAACCGTCATCATTGGTTCATAATATGTTGTGGTTGCACGGTCCAAGTTGGCTCTCCCACCCACAATCCACTTGGGAATCTGAGAAGTTTGTACCAAACGTTTCAGATGGGGGAAGGGACGCTATCAGAGAAGCGAAGATTCTTATGGTGACTAAGTTCACAGAACCATTGTCTTTACAGACAGCAGACATGAGAGAGAGCATTTCAGTAATTGAATATGCATCCACACTGGAGAAAGCACTGAATATTGTAAGTTACATATTCAGATTTATCCATGCAATTCGAGCAAGGTCAGAGACAAGGCATTGCAAGAGACAGAGACGCTCAAAACGTCATGGTGGAAGAAGAGATAGAGCAATAGCTCAGCCAACTTCTGAAGAGAAGAAGCTAGCTATTGATTACTTATTGAGAAAAGAGCAGGAGAAGTATTTCGGTAAAGAAATTATTCACCTGATGAGAGATAGACGTTTACCAGAGAAAAGCAAAATTGAGTCGTTGAAGCCAATTCTGGATGATGTTAAGATTCTTAGAGTTGGAGGACGATTAGGGAGAGCACAGATGGAATTTGAGAAAAGACATCCAGCCATCGTTCCAAGTGTCTCAAGACTGGCATGGCTGATCATATACAATGCGCATAGAACAACCAAGCACGGAGCGGTGCAGGTTATGATGCAATACATTCTGGATACCCAGATTGAGAAGCGAATGGAGAAGTTATCTTCATAAATGTTTGGTTTGTGTAAGATACAACCATCGTTTCGAGATGCAACTTATGGCCGATTTGCCATAAGAGAGAGTGAATCCGGGCAAGGCATTTCTGCACACAGGTGTAGATTACGCTTGTCCTTTTGAGATCAAGATGATTGATAGAGCTGGGGCACACATAACAAAACAGAAATGTTGGGTTGCTGTTTTTGTTTGCCTCAAAACTAGAGCGGTGCATATCGATTTGGTATCAAACCTGTCATCAGCAGCGTTCATTGCTTGCTATGAGAGATTTATTGCTCGTAGAGGCAGATGTGAAAGATTGTACAGCGACAACGGTACGGCCTTTGTCGGTGCAGAGAAAGAGTTGCTTGCTCTCATTGAAGACGGTTCTCTTACTTAATAAGGTTTTCATTATGGAGGTTCAATGTTCTGAATGTAATTTCTTAACATCCAAAAGTGATCTGATTTCTTGCGGTGTTTGCCTATCCGGTTTTCAATGTACAATGTAAATGTACTAAACTTAATGAAACTGCTCGGGCTGCACTTGAATCTAACACAAATATTTATTGGAAATGCGGAAATTGCAAAAATATTCCAGTTCTAGGTTGCATACCTATAATCAAAGACTTATATCGTTTCTTTGTTGATCATGAATATGAATTCAATTGTCTAGTGAAGCCGGTACGTGTAACTCGCTCGCAAGCTAAGCCATCTACTTTGGCAAACAAAAACAACAAACAATTAAATGCTCCGAGAGAGAAAAATTCTTCGAATTCTCCTCGGTTCTCCTCTTCATCCACGCCAAAAAGTGTTCCCTGCTCTGTGTCACCTGCTTTAAAATCTAGTGCAAGCAAATCCAACAAAGTTTTTAAAACAACGGTTCCCTTGTCCAAGCTTAGTATAAAAACAACAACTGATAATTCTAGCTCATTTATACAGAGTGATGAGTTTGCTAAGGCTGGTGTTCAAGCCACCAATGTACAGGCACAAGCGGCGGCGAGTGCAAAACTGTCGACCACGAAAGCAAATTAATTGACCCCTGCTGCTGTGGTGCTGCCGTCACATCTCTCCGCTGGTTTTGAATCTGAATGCAATGTTGGTAATGGAAACTGGTTTTTCAATAAAAATTTGCCTGGGCGAGTACCTGTGGCTGCGGCTGCTGCTGTCGCCGGCATTGATGCTGGTGCTGACGTTGCTGCTGTGGGTGACTTTGATGGTGTTGGTGATGTTGCTGTTGCGCCTTTGGCTGGCGATTATGGTGGCATTAAAAACGTTGATGTCAATAATGTAGCAGTGGTTGACTGTGGAGGTGATGTTGCTGTGTTGCCTTTGAATGTTGGTGATAATGGTATTGCCAATGCCAATGCTGCCAATACTGGTAGCAGAACTTTGCCGAAAGCTGATAATACTTTTAAGGATTTAAAGAAAAACAATGCTGTTAATAATCATCGCTCAATAAAACCATTGTTTGGTACTGTTACTTTTGTCGAAGGGGAGCCTTCTCTACAATCAGTTCCTCGGATGCAGTTCTTGCATATTTCACGTCTTGACAGCAATGTCATAATTGACGATGTTTTGGACTACGCTTCACTTAAATTAAATATCCCGAAGAGCTATATGCTGTGTACGAGATTAATAAAAAAAGATGCTGAACTTACTGCACTACGATTTGTTAATTTCAAGCTAGGCATCCCTGCAAATTATTTTAACACAGCCATGGATCCGTCAATCTGGCCTTTTCATGTTCAAATAAAGAAATTTATAAATTTTCCAAAAAAAGACGACAACTCGAAGGCGTTACTATAAATGCACAAGAGTCTAGAGGAAATTCATTAGAGATTCGTATTTATTTTCAAAGTGCTGGTGGTTTGCGGACAAAAACAAACCAGATGTTCCTTTCTTCTTCCTTGCATGAGTTCGATGTTATCATTTTGGTTGAAATTTGGCTAAACTCACATTATATGTCAGCAGAGCTTTTTGATTCATCCTTCGCTGTGTATCGCAAAGACCGTTCATCTACAACTGGATGGAATCGAGGTGGTGGAGTTTTGATTGCTGTCCGAACAACTTTAAATAGCACTCAACGAACTTTACAAGATGATGCTGATGAAATTGAGCAAATTTGTGTTTGTGTAAGTCCTAAAGATTCTGCTGAAGTTAAAGATTTCATTTTTATTGTTAGCTATATTCGCCTTTTGAGTGGAATTGATTTATATACAAAACATGTTACTAATGTTCAAGCCATAGTGAATGAATTATCAACTAACCAATTTCCTTGTATTCTTGGAGATTTTGACGTTGGTGACATCGACTGGCGTTACATTGAAGATGATCAAATTTTGATTCCTTTTGCTGCCAATAAAGATACAGAAATGTTAGTTGCTGATTCATTTTCTGTTATGGGCCTTTTCCAAATTAATTACATAAAAAACGATTTAAGAAGAATCCTTGACTTAATTTTTATATATAATGAGTTAAAATACTCTTTAAAAATGTCGGAGTTTATACTCGTTAAAAATTCTATTCATCATAAAGCTGCTTGTCTATCTTTTGGTTATTACAATTTTCCGTCTGTTTTGCTGAGTGATACCATCAAAGTTTATAACTATGCAAAAGCTGATTTCACCGCTTTAAAAAAATTTTACAACTCTTTTGTTTGGAAAGATTTATTGGAAGGCATGTCCTTAGAAGATATGTATTCTTGTTTCAAAAACATTTTATTTGAAGGTATGGACAGTTTTATTCCTACCTTAAGTAAGTATAAAACCTTCAAATTTCCATGGTTCAACAAAAGAATACAAAATTTAGAGAATGCCAAGAACAAGGCTTTTAAGCGTTATAAATCAAGTAACCTTTTTCTAGACCAGGCAAGATTTTCTCAATTATGAAAAGAATTTGATTTTCTAAATAAGTTTTTATACAGACAATACATAAATAAAACTGAATCTCAAATTAAAAATAATCCTAGATCCTTTTGGGTGTTTCTTAATTCAAAAAGAAAAGTTTCATCGTTTCCTCAATGTATGGAATTTGAGAATAAGAAATCAATAGATACGCAATCCACATGCAACCTTTTTGCGGAGTTCTTTCAAACCTCTTACAATTGTGACGAAATTAATGATATTGATAAGCTTTACCGATATATTGAACCTATAACAGATTTCTCCTTAAATAGTTTCTCAGAGCAGGATATTCTGAAGGGTTTAAATGATATTGATGTGACAAAAAAAGCTGGTTATGATTTAATTTCTCTTCTTGTGTTGTCAAAATGTGCATATTCTCTAAGTTTTGTACTTACTAGTATTTTTAATAAATCTATCAAAACTGGCGTTTTCCTTGAAGAGTGGAAAATTTCTTACATTGATCCTATCTTTAAGAATGGTCTTAAGCATTTGGTGAAAAACTATAGACCCATATCTAAGCTCTCGGCTGTGCCAAAACTGTTTGAAAAACTTGTAACGCAGTGGCTTTATTTTTCCCTAAAAGAATCCTTATCACCGAACCAACATGGTTTTCTGAAGGGTAGGTCAACTTGAACGAATTTAAGCTTGTTTACAAATAATTATTGTTGCAACTGTATCGTAGCTCAATGGACTGTATAACCATCTCGTATAACACATATTATGTGAAAAGAAATAAAACACGATAATTTATAGTGGAAAAAATATTATGTAAAAAAACCACTTAGCACATTTTATTCTTCTCACTTCAAAATCCTGCTTAAGACTAACTCTCATTCGTGCTTGTTCCCAGAACAAGCACTCTTTCGTTAAGTTCTTACGTTAAGTTTTATTTACGTTTAATTGTATCTTCTTATACTTATGTGACCATCGAATGCAGAGTTGCCAGGACTCATGCGATTCGATACAGTCCCGGCGAAAATCTACGGTTTTCCACCCCTTTCGCTTTTATTTTACATATATCTGCTAAATACAAATTTATTTTAAAATATAAATCATTCCAGCTCCTTGATTGGTAAGATGCACATCTTCTGTACCGGTGTCGTAAGTAGATTGCTCGTTGTTTCCAGAACCACGCTCCTTATTAGTCCAGCCTGGTATTAGTTTTAGTATCCGCGCCCTCGCCCACGCCGATGATGGGAAATTTTCTCTCCTGATTATGCAGAGTTGTCCTTCTCTCAAGCCATATTTCTTCTTTCGCCATTTCTTTCTCTCGTATAGAGTAGATAAGTACTCTTCCTTCCATCTGCTCCAGAAGAGTGCAAGCATACACTTGCGCTCCTTCCACAATTGTATGCCCTTGGTATTTGGCATCTCATTGGTTATAAACGGTAACGGTAAAACAAGCGGTTCACCAACCAAAATGTCCCGGCTTTAACGCCTGCAAATCATCAGGATCATCGCTTAATGTATGTAGCGGTCTTGAATTCAAGATGGCTTCTATCCCAGTAATTAATGTTAAAACCTGCTCAAGCTCATATGCCAAAACCTTCGCTCAAACAATTCTCGTCAAATGATATTTCATCGACTTTACCGCTGCTTCGTATATCCCACCTTGATGTGGTGCCGCAGGAGTCATAAACTTCCATTCCGTCTCTTTCAAACTTAAGTGTTCAAATGTATCCTTCACTAACCAACGCTCTTTGGCTTTCTGCAATTTCTTCGCTGCACCGACAAATGCTGTACCATTGTCCTTCCACACCTGCCCCTTCTTGCTATGAATCTTTCGAAACAACCAATGAACGCCACTGACGTCAGATTTGATACCAAATCTATATGCACTGTACTAGTTTTAAGGCTAACAAAGACGAAAACCCAACATTTCTGTCTTATTATTTGCTCACCTGCTCTGTCGATCATCTTTATTTCGAATGGACCTGTAAATAGTCTACCCCTGTGTGCAGAAAAGCCTTCACTGCAGTTACTCTCTCTGATGGCAAACCAGCCATCAATTGCATCTCAAAAAGTTGATTATAACGCACGCAAACCAAACACTTATGTAAGTAATTCCTCAGCTGACTTCGGAGCTTCGGAATTCAGAATCTCTGACGAATGTCGTTGTTGTATGCAATTAAGCCAATCGAGAACCATTTGGCACGATAGCTTGATGCCTTCTCTCGTATCCCATCTCTGCTCTTTCCAATCTCCCTGCTACTCTCAGAATCTTTTCACCATCTAAGATTGGCTTTAAGGATTCTATCCTGCTCTTTTCAGAAAAACACCTGTCCTTCTATGAATGAATGAATGAATGAATGAATGAATGAATGAATGAATGAATGAATGAATGAATGAATGAATGAATGAATGAATGAATGAATGAATGAATGAATGAATGAATGAATGAATGAATGAATGTTTGATTTTATTGCAACTATCAATAATATATACATTTTTCGTTTACAAATCTTTTATGACATGGCAAAAGCCGTCTGTCAGATTGACAATTATTTTGTTACATCATTTAATAAATGGATACATGTGCATTATATGCTTAAGAACTTAAAAAAAATACAAACAAATGAAAATTAAATTTAAATTTAGTTCATTAGAATTCTACCATTAAAATTTGTTTTCTGTAGCGTAGTGCAGCGATTACATATCTATACAGAGCCGTCCAATTGCTTCCATTTAGCCAAAGTAGAATTTCATGCGATGAATAACTAGCGTTCCCGAGATATAATTTTCTTAGTTCGCGTAAGATTGGACAAACTCCTAGAAAATGCATTACATCTTCTCTGGTGTTCATGTTACATAGACTGCATTGGATAGGTAGATCTGGACGATGTGGTATGAAATTTAGTGGCACCAGTTCACCTCGCGTTTTAAATATGGTTGATATTTGGTTAACTCCTGCGTTTATATCAAAATAACTGATCCTGTTTAAGTTATATTCCAGTTTAGAGTAATATATTCTATAAATCGAGGACCGTGCTTCATCTATGAACGATTCATGTATCCTTTCATCCAGTACTTTAATTATATTGTTAAGTTCCTCTTTCATATGATGAATGTTCGTATTTTCCAAATTTAGGGGACATTGGGTTCTTTCAGCCAGTTCCTTCCATTGTTCGAAACATGATACTTTTTTATCAAGAGCAAGTCTAGCTACTATTTTGGGTAGCCGTGACGCGTTCATGTTAAAGACTTTAAGGACGTAGTCAAAGTGAAGTTTTAGTGTCGTAATAAACATAGGTGGTAGTCCTGTCTCTAGGTGTAGCATATATGTTGGCGTTGTCATGGGAAGATGGAGTATTCGCTTTAGAAAATAACGTAACAATTGCTCTACGCTATCATTTTGATGGTATCCCCATACCTGTGCTGCATAAAGAAGAATTGAACGCGCCGTTGCTTCAAAGAGCTGGTATTTTGCTCGTAGACTAATGTTTTGATTTTGCATACATGTTTTCCAGGTTGAGCTTATTGCTGTTTTAGCGACCTTAAGTTTTTGCTCTAAATGTAGTTTTATGTTGTTTTTTGGGGTCAATGTGAAGCCAAGGTATTTGTAGTTTTCCACTTTTTCCACTGGTTCTCCTTCATATCTCCAAACATATTGCCCATGACGCTGTCTCTTTCCTCTACCAAAAATCATTATTTGCGATTTTCTGCGGTTTACTGTGATATTCCATAGTCTACAGTATTCTTCAAGTTTGGTGATCATCATCTGGAGTACATTAAAACTTTGATTGTGACGTCATTTACTTGAATCCCTCTATTTAAGTATGAGGCTATATCGTTTATAAATAAAGCGAACAAAAGAGTACTCCATGTGCATCCTTGTTGGAGTCCCGTCGCAGTAGTAAACATTTCTGACATTGAGTTACCATCCCAAACTTTTGCAGCACAATTTTTGTACATTTTTTTTAGAGTTTTCAACAATTTGGTGGGTATTCCTAAGACACCTAGTTTAAAAAACATTAAATCACGATCCACACTACAAATCTACAAAAAAGATATAAATGTTTCTAGCCTGTGAGCGGTTGATATCCACGAGAGTACTTAGTGTAAAGATTTGGTCAACAGTGGAGTATCCTTGCCGAAAACCTGCTTGGCATTCACTAAGTAGGTCATTTTTATCAACCCAATTCGTTAGACGTTTGAACAAGATACCTCCAAAAATCTTTCTAATAGTGTTCAGTAGTGCTATTCTTCTATAATTTTCAACGAAGTTTCGGTCTCCTTTTTTAAAAATTGGAAGAATCACAGCTGAGTCAAAACTTGGTGGGATTTCTTCATTCTCGTATAGATCATTAAAAATTTGTAGAAGATAACTGGCGAACTCTACGGTGCAGTACTTATAGAACTCGTGAGGAATGAGATCTTCTCCAGGTGCCTTGGCTTCCTTCAATTCGTTAAGGACTATTTTGAGTTCTGTTGATGTGAAGGGCTGATCTATGTTTTGATCTTCAACATAATTTTCACAGTAATGAAATGGTAGTGCAGTCCTTTCCAAATTCAGAAGAGAGTTGAAGTGCAGTTTAAGGTCATTCATATGAATCCTTATCCCAATTCTCAGCTTCGTTCCATTAATGTGTCGAACTTCTCTCCAAAATTCTTTAATGTTCCTGGTTCCTATTATCACCTGGACTTTTTCTTCATAATACTGCTTTTTCTTAGCTGCACATATTGCATTAAAACTTGTATTTGCTCTCGCGTACTCTTGTCTAAAGAAAGCAGAATTGTATTTTCTAAATAGCTTTAGAAAGGAAAATGCTTTTTTCCTAGCTGTCAAACTATTCACTTTCAAACCATTCCTGTTTTTCGCGTATTGACGAATTTTTTTTTTTTTTTTTTTTTTTTTTTTTTTTTTTTTTTTTTTTTAGATCCGTTCAATTACTTGGCTATGCTGATGATATTGACATTATTGGAAGAACGAAGCGCGCTGTCAGTGGAGCATTCGCAAGTATTGAAGTGGAAGCGGCTCGAATGGGTCTGGCTGTAAATGAAGATAAAACAAAGTATATGCTGTCCTCGGGTGAAGTAGATCATCACCGTAGGCTCGGACAAAACGTCACAATGGACAGATATAACTTTGAGGTTGTCAAGGACTTTGTCTATTTGGGTTCCACTATAACCTCTCAGAACAACATCAGTGAAGAGATCAGTCGAAGAATCACTCTTGCCAATCGCTGTTTCTTCGGGCTAAGAAGGCATCTTAGTAGTAAAGCCCTCTCTCAAAGGACCAAGGAGACACTATACAAGACCCTTATCATCCCAGTCCTGCTGTATGGGGCAGAAGCGTGGACACTGACACAATCGGATGAATACAGGCTGGGGTGCTTTGAGAGAAAGATTCTTCGGGTGAAATTCGGGCCTGTATGTATCAATGGAGTATGGAGGAGAAGATTCAATGACGAACTGTACGGGCTATACAGCGACATTGACTTGGTTAAGAAGCTGAAAATTCAGCGGCTTAGATGGCTGGGTCATGTGGAGCGTATGGACGAAAACGCTCCTGCCCGACGAGTCTTCAATTCCAACCCGGAGGGCCGACGCAGTTCTGGAAGACCCCATCTAAGGTGGCGCGATCAAGTGGTAAACGACCTCAACCAACTTGGTGTGCGCAACTGGAGGCCACTGGCTAGGGACCGGCCTAGCTGGCGAGGATTGTTGGTTGAGGCCGTGGTCCACAATGGACTGTCTGCGCCACCTTAAGTAAGTAAGTAAGTATTCTGGGTGCTACTTTTCGTTTAACATCTTGCATACTTTCGATCGTGAATGTTTCATCCCTTTGTTTCATGTTTTCCAATTCCAAATTTAGCGCTGATTGGTATGCCTCCTTGTAATTATTTCTCCATCTTAGTCTGGGATAGCTAACCTCAGTGTCCTCTAATTTTTGATTTAAATCACTCATTTTCATCTTGACTGAAACTGGCATATGATCCGAAAATGTCTTCGTGTGAACTGTGAAGTCTGCAATTTCATAGAGCCAGTCTTCCGAAACTCATACGCATCAATTGTGCTTATTTTACCTCCAAGTGGTAGCCATCGGGTACTGGTCTTGCCCACCCGGACTTGACTTGCTGAACTTATAAGCGCGAGTGTTGATCACAGAAAAATAGCAACACTATAATTGCCCTGCCATAAAGCTCCTCTGTTTCTCTTGTTGGGTAGCAGTTTATTCTGTACAAACCCCTCAGAAAGCAAGCGAGCGGCGGATGAGCTTCCAATTAAGTGAACCAACGGCGACGCTCACAGACAATATGGTAGACACCCCATTGAGCTACTTCGACATATTCGGATTCAGGTCTTTGGGTCCTTTCACTACTATTAGTCAGGGTAGTGAAGTAGAGAAGGTGGCGGATGAGCCCATATAGGACCAAAGGTAGCTCTCACATCCCCGTAGTGGGTTACTGACTCTGGATTTCTCCAGCTAATTTTGTCCAAGGAGAGCAGCATAGGGCCTGGTCCCCCAGGTTGGGGGTTGTGCGTCGGGGTAACTTCCCTACCACGTAAAAAACTTCTTGTTCCGAAACAACCAACTGCCTCGGATATGGATGACCCTACTGATGACGACCCTAGCAAACGAAACAAGGACAACGAATTTCGGTTCTGCACGTGGAATGTCCGAACCCTTAACAGACCATGTGCAGCCGAACAATTAGTGGAAGCCCTAGATGGTGTCAAAGCCGACATCACAGCCATCCAAGAAGTGCGATGGGATGGTGAAGGCACAAGGAGGATGAAAAACTGTGACATCTACTACGGCAAATGCTACAGGACAAGGAAACAGCGGCTATTTGGATGCGGATTTGTGATAAGAGGAAGGCTTAGGCAAGAAGTCTTGGGGTTTCGTGGCATAAGCGAACGCATTGTCACAATCCGCATTAAATCCAAATTCAGCAACATCTCGCTGATCTGCGTTCACGCCCCCACGGAGGAAAAAGATGACACGACCAAAGAAGAATTCTACGATTTTCTCGAGAAGACGTATGATGAATGCCCGAAGTACGACACTAAGTTTATTCTTGGTGACTTCCACGCCAAAATCGGAAAGGAGGGTAGCTTTGGCTCGACAGTCGGAAAGCATAGCCTGCACGACAACATTTCCGGTAACGGACACAGGCTAATCGACTTTGCTGCGGGGCGAAGTGTCATCTTAGCTAGCACATACTTCCCACACCTCAATATTCACAAGGGGACCTGACGGTCTCCTGATCAAAATACCGTCAACCAAATTGATCACATTGCGATTGATAGCAGACATGCGTCCAGTGTCATGGATGTCCGCACTTTCCGAGGGGCCAACATAGACTCGGACCACTACCTTGTTGTAGCTAAAGTGCGAATGCGGATCTCCACCAGACCGCAGAACCGAACATCCACTGTGAGAAAGTTTGATGTTGCTAAGTTACAATCGCAAGAGACCGCCACAACCTTTGCCAATCATGTCTCCTCTTATCTCTTGACAAGCCCGGCGCCTACGCCAAACCCAGAGGCCCAGTGGCAACATTGCAAAATGGCCATCAAAACCGCTGCCACGGATGTTTTGGGTTTCATTAGGCGACCACAACGAAACACCTGGTTTGATGATGAGTGCAGGCTCGCACACTTGGCCAAAGACGAAGCCTATCATGCAGTTCTGAATGCCAGAACTAGAGCTGCCAAGAGCGCTTTCCGTGCGGTGTACCAGCAAAAGAGGAAAGAGGAACATCGGCTTTTCAGAAGAAAAAAAAAAGAACTGGAAAAACGAATGGTTGAATCTATTGAGGGGTGCTACGGCAGAAGCAATGTTCGAAAGTTCTACCAAAGGGTAAAGCATTCGTCCAAGGATTACAAAGCCCGAGCGGAAGCATGTAGAGACGAGGGTGGGAATGTCAATGTAGATACACAGTCGGTGCTGAGAATTTGGAAAGAACACTTCTGCAGACTGTTAAACGGCGAAGACAACCAACTAATCGCTGTCAGGCAGAATGATCCATTCGATTTGGATGATGATGAACAAAATTTCCGTCCTCCCGACCAAGAAGAAGTTCGGATAGCAATATCTAAACTAAAGTCCTACAAGGCTGCTGGAGCTGGTGGCCTTACGGCTGAACTCTTCAAAGCAGCGGGAGATGACTTGGTGAGGAGCATACACCAACTCATCTGTACAATCTGGTCGGATGAAAGTATGCCTGACGAATGAAACCTCAGCATTGTGTGCCCTATCCACAAGAAAGAAGATACTCTAAGCTGCGCCAACTACAGAGGTATAAGTCTCCAAAATGTCGCCTATAAAATCTTATCCTCTTCAACATCATTCTTGAGGCAATCGTACGCAACTCGCATGTCAACACCAGCGGTACGATTTTTTTAGATCCGTTCAATTACTTGGCTATGCTGATGATATTGACATTATTGGAAGAACGAAGCGCGCTGTCAGTGGAGCATTCGCAAGTATTGAAGTGGAAGCGGCTCGAACGGGTCTGGCTATAAATGAAGATAAAACAAAGTATATGCTGTCCTCGGGTGAAGTAGATCATCACCGTAGGCTCGGACAAAACGTCACAATGGACAGATATAACTTTGAGGTTGTCAAGGACTTTGTCTATTTGGGTTCCACTATAACCTCTCAGAACAACATCAGTGAAGAGATCAGTCGAAGAATCACTCTTGCCAATCGCTGTTTCTTCGGGCTAAGAAGGCATCTTAGTAGTAAAGCCCTCTCTCAAAGGACCAAGGAGAGACTATACAAGACCCTTATCATCCCAGTCCTGCTGTATGGGGCAGAAGCGTGGACACTGACACAATCGGATGAATACAGGCTGGGGTGCTTTGAGAGAAAGATTCTTCGGGTGATATTCGGGCCTGTATGTATCAATGGAGTATGGAGGAGCGGCTTAGATGGCTGGGTCATGTGGAGCGTATGGACGAAAACGCTCCTGCCCGACGAGTCTTCAATTCCAACCCGGAGGGCCGACGCAGTTCTGGAAGACCCCATCTAAGGTGGCGCGATCAAGTGGTAAACGACCTCAACCAACTTGGTGTGCGCAACTGGAGGCCACTGGCTAGGGACCGGCCTAGCTGGCGAAGATTGTTGGTTGAGGCCGTGGTCCACAATGGACTGTCTGCGCCACCTTAAGTAAGTAAGTAAGTCTTCCGAAACTAGGCAGTAATCAATTACAGAGCATGCATTTCCTCTTATGAACGTGTACTCTCCTTTGGGATCACTTTTGGATCTTCCGTTCAGTATTATAAGATTAGACGTTTCCGCGAAATCCAAAAGAATTCTTCCCTTTCTGTCCGTTTTAGAGTCTTTAGATGCTCGTTCTTCCATAATTTCTAGTTGCTGTCCATTATCTTTATAAGTACCTTGTTCAGCACCTATCCTTGCATTAAGGTCACCAATCAAAATCAGGTTTTTCGTTTGCGCACTACAAATGACGTCACTAAGAGAGTCGAAATCATCTTCCCAATGATTGCAGTTTATGTATGCAGGGACTATACTATACAATATTTGGAGTTGTTGTAAACGTTTACATTGAGAACATTATAACCTCCAGTGTTTTCAAATTTCATGAAATCCTTGTAAATCTTTTTGAATCCATATAAACAACCCCCACTTGCACGTCCATACTTATTTATTTTAACTGCCTCAATCCATTTTAACTCGTAGTCCTTAAAGTGACCACTAAATAATTCATAATTTTCTTTTAATATAAAGGTTTCAAATAAAAAAAATATATCATATATCCTTACGAAGTTGAAAAAGTTTGAAAATAGTAATTTACTTTTTAATCCATGTATGTTGTAGCTCAAAATATTTAATAATTGTATATTGGGACAATGCGACTGACAGACGGCTATGTTTTAATTTTTCGCTATTTGAGATTGTACCATCCCTGGAGAATTCAAAGATTGTTGACGTTGCGTTGAATATGTAGATGGCGCCGCAGTCTGTAGGGGGATGTTTTGACGTACCTGTTGACTTGTGTCAGAGTTGACAGCCCTTTCGAAGATGTCAGATCTAAAATGAGGAAATATTGTTTTCAAAATATTAATTCCACACTCTTTTCCGTATTTGAGTCCGTGTTCAGTGTTCCATGTAAAAAATTTTCCCTCAATAAGCAATCTATCGTCTCTTAAAAGTGCTTTCGTTCCTGGACACTGTATGGCTAGTGATTTTTTGAGTTGAATTAACTTCGCTCGTTTGATTCGTACAGAACTCGGGTAGTCTCTATGTACACTAATTCCGGTGCCTCTTAGTTTAGCAGAGGCTTTCAAAATGTTAATAACATCCGAACTGTGTCTTAACGTGGCGATACAGTGATTCATATTATCGTTTCTGCTATGAGTCATACGAATTGATTCAACCGTATATTATGTTCCTTCAGAAAGGTTTTCGCAAACTTCCTTTGCCTGTTTTAGAGGGTCCAGAGTCTCATGGTTAGGCAAATGTAGTACGATGTTCTTTTCGTTAGACTTCTGAATCATGCGTTCGATTTGTATCTCGAGGTTTCTTCTACCTCGGCATATTTTTGTTCAAGCGCCGATTGCCTCTCACTAAAAATCGCCATTTTGTCCACCAGCCCATCCAAATCAGATTTCGTAGCCAAGTTTTGTAATTTTGCATCTAGTAGTCGGCTTAAATCATCAATGGACATATTACTAACAGCCATCTCAGTGCGTTGCAGTCTTTTGTTATCGGAGAATTCGGGGGATATTTCACCAATATTGCGTTTATGCATAAGGCTATGAACAAATGCTTTGCCAAGTGTCCTTTGGCTAGCAGATTTGATGAATTAAAATCTTAGTTTATAAAGGACTTACTTTTTAATTTTAACTCAGAATCTACTGCCTCTGAGATTAAATATAACTTTATGAGCACTATTATTTAATTTAAATTTCCAAAATTCAGCAACTATTTCAGCTGTCAAACTGTCAATCTGTCCTTCTATATACAAATGATTTCCTTCGCAAAATACTTTTCCTGCTCTTTTGTCAACAGGTGACCGATTGATTTCATCCTCTCTTCAGATGGTTGCCCAAGTACTGCTGTATCTCCTGCACTCTCATCTGCTCTATTCCTTCTTTTCACTTGACGTGCAGAACGTCTCCATTTCTTTCCATCTATCTCTTCATTTTCTTTTCGTTGCTTTATTTTTGCTTTTTATTACATAGCTGATTACATTAATCGCCTTCTCTAATGTAGACGTGTATTCAATCAATGGAATACTCCTTCTCCAGCACTTCAAATAAATAGATAAAGGCCCTGTAAATTTTGTTATCACAAAAACTTTCATCTCATCCCTCCCCCCATCTGAAACATTTGGCACAAACTTTTCAGATGACCAGCTCGACCGAGGTTTTGCCAACCATTCCGGCCCATGCAACCACAACTTGTTATCAACCAATGCTGATGGCTTTATTCCTCTTCTTAGAATATCAGCCGGGTTATACTTCGTTCCAACATGTCTCCACCTTTTGACTCTATTCGCTGCAAACGTTTGTAAATTGCATGGTAATTTACTTATCCAATGCCGCGCTACGAGTGAATCTGTCCAAAGATCATACTCAATACTTTCCCATTTCATTGTTTTAATGACGTTTACAATTAGCCGTCCCAATAGCTCCGCTGCTGCTTGCTCTAAGCGCTGTATTGCCACCGTTGTAAGTGGTGCAACCCGTGTTCTTGCTGTGATGAGATCTGCTGTAATCCTGCCGTACGCATCGTTCCCATATGCCCTCTCAGAAGCACCCGAACATCCATGTAGCTCTTTTCGTACTTCTTCTGAAGCACCTATCCATCTCCAAATTTTCACGTTCTCTAAATATGTTATTTCCTGCCAGAAATCTCTCCATCTCTCATTTATCTCTCTAGGGAGTCAACACAGCTTACTACGCTTCTCTTGGTTATTGCCTGCTGAGTCTCCGGTGGTTTTACCACAAACGTGAATTGATCCTTCTCAAGCAGCCACTTCAAGCCCAAAACTGATTTTCTCATCATCCTGGAACATAATTGACTCCTGTTCTTCATAGTTCATGTAATTCACAAGAGCTTTGGAATTGGAGTTCCATTTTTTAAGCTCAAAATCTGCCCCTTTTAAAACATCATCGAAATTTTTTGATGACTTGATCTCCTTCTCTTCAGAATCACCACCTGTGGTGCAGTCATCCATATAAAATTCCTGCTTAATTGTCTTTGCAGCTTCTGGAAACTCCTGCTATGCCTCACTTGCACATTGTACAGTATTATAAGCTGATGAGGTCACACCATAAGTGACTACTGTCAGCCAATATTCTCTCAAATTGTCCTGCGGGTTTTCTATCCAAAATTTTCGCTGCAAATCCCATTGTTCCTTCGCCACCTTCACCATTCTGAACATCATTTTAATGTTCGCACTAAAAGCGACACGATGACTGCGGAAGCGCATTAAAATTTCGTGCAGATCCTTCTGTAAATTTTCTCCAAGAAGTTGCACTTCATTTAATGAAGTACCTTTATTTGTCCTGCAGCTCCCATCTAACACGACCCTTAACTTTTTGGTGACGCAATGATGTGGTATATTGTTTTGCCATGCACTGTGCCAGTCACTGGTGTCATATGTCCTGCTTCTTCATTTTCTCTCATTAACTCTTGGTACTCTTGGTACCTACGCTTAGCTGGTAGCTCTGAATTTCCAAGCTCTTTCACTGCTTCCTTCAAAGGAATCGTCACAAAAATCATCACGTGAATTTGTTTTGATGAAATTTCGCTCCACCTGCTCCTCCTGCTCTTTTGACCTGCTCAACGACACTTCTATGTCATTTAAACCAAAAACGCTTAAGCGATTCATGAAGTTGATTATTATCCATGCGCACTGCCTGCGATACCTGCTCATTGTTAATACTATCCTTCTCATTACCATACTCTCCCAATATTTTTCTGCCGAAAACAGTTTCCATCTCAAGGACATCACCTCGTCGATGCTCTAAGACAGAAGTAAATGCTTTTGCTATGAACCTGCAATAAATCTACAGTACCTGCTTTCCAATAATGTGGATCAGCAAGAGATGCTGTTGCAATGCTCATCCGTGGCAATTTCAAGTTGTGTGTTGGCACATCTGGCTGCGATTTAACCTGCTCAGGAAGAATCCAAAAGTCCTGCTCTATTAAAACCAGATTGGGCTGTGCACCCGTCTCTAAAAGTGCTCTTACTGGCCCATACTTCCTGTTATCCATCTCAATTCTTACTTGTGCCGTAGGCATCAAAGTAACTCTCTCCTGCTCTTGCTCATTTTAATTAAAAGACATAAAAAGACGAAATAAATTTTAATCATATTTTTATTTTTGTTTTTAGAAGGCAAACGCCTAGCTCTCTTAAAATACCCCCAGGACATCACCTCTTCCAAATCACATCCTGCTTTCTCTCTTCCTGCTGTTCCTGCTACTTCTTCCGTCCTGCCCTTCTCCAACCGAGGGCGTTTCCTGGGAGGCATAATTAGTCAATCTGCCTTTTGCTTATTTTCGCTTGTCTGGCTCCTTCTCTTCTTTCACTTTTCCAGCGCATATAGAACAGTTTCTGCACCCTTCCCAATCTCTTTCGTAGCACTATTTTGCATTTGCTTCCCGGGGCATCGACAGCACGGCCCTTGGAAGCAGTCCTTTGGGGCATGGCACGTCTTAAGCCAATGGGGGCAAAGTGCCTTTTCCTGTACGAGATCCTGCTTAGCACGAATGCTCAGTGCTGCAAACTCTGGACAACGTCACATTGGATGATTCATTGGATGAGTGGCAAGGCAACAGCCTCTTCTCACCTGGTGCTCCTGCTCTTCGGGCATTACTGCCAGCTGCTCGCATGTCCTCATACCTGCTCAAATTCGGATGCGCCTAAAGTTGTGACAACGGCTGCTCAAATTTCCTGCCATCGCTCCGCTCAATGCGTGTTCTGCTCTACCCGGTATGCCTGCTATGCGTGTTCTTGGAGCCATTTTTTTTTTGCTTTTCCTGCAACACTGCGTGGGCAGCAAAGTAATTTTCTTCCGCTCCAGCAATCCTGCGTTGTATCTCCACGTTGACCAACATATCGTCGGCCAACGCAATCCTGCTCTCGCTGATCTTGACCTGCGACCAGGCTTCTTGCAAGGCCTCAAGCCTGACCTGCGCTGCTGCCATCGTACAAATTCCAAAATCTGGAGATTTCACAAAAGCAAGCATCCTGCTCACTAAAAATACACCAGCATTAAATACATATTGGTGATTTTTCTCCTGCTGGTTGTCAATCTTTTTTATTCGCTGCTCTTTTCTGTAAATATATAAAATTGTATTGCATTAGAAATGATGATTCAAAAATGTCCTACCCTGAAAATGAAAGAGATACTCGTTTGCAGTAGGTACTTCAATTTCCCAATATGCAGATACATAAATAGATAATAGTTTGCACTAGGTACTAAAATTCCCAGTATGCAAAAATAAAATAAAATAAATAGTAGATATAATAAAAAAAGGTCGGCTAGTTGTTGCTGCTTTTGTCGTTGCCAATAAAGTTTACTTATTATAAGAAAAGATATGTTGCATCGAGAAGAAATTCTTTTGTGGCTCATATTCCTGCTTTAAAAATATTTATTCTTTTTGAATTTAAAATATTTTATTCCTGCCGCTTGCAAGCTTTCCTTCTCTAAAAACTAGCACCGTCGTGCTTTGAGTTTTTCCTGCCCCAGATGTGTCCCTTTTTTTTATAATAATTTGTTCATGGCAACTGGTGCAATTGCACTCAAGTTCCTCCTTCATACCTGCTCTCTCATGTTTGGTAACTCGCACATATGTGCTTTGAGTTGGCCCTGCTATAGGTATTTCGAGTCCTTAACAATTTCTCTCTCATATTTGGTAACTCGCACAAATGTGCTTTGAGTTCCACTCGCCCCTACTATATCTCGAGTCCTTCACAACTTTTCTCTCATATTTGGTAACTCCCACAAATGTGCTTTGAGTTCCACTCGCCCCTGCTATATCTCGAGCAACAAAGCTTGTCAAGAGAAAAAAAGTGACACAAAAAAAACTTAACTTAGAAGAAATTAATTTTTGATCCCTACCAAACAACAAAGCAGCAACATCACCGTAATATATCTAGGTAATATTGAAAAAATATCTTATTCATAAAAAAATGATATCAAAAAGGTATATAAATCACACACGCACCAAAAGAGGAAAAAGAACATCCTGCGCACTCCACTCATTTCAAAAATTCTCATTCTCCATAAAAAAACAAATAAACTCAGATCGCCCCCTGCCCCTTCTATCATCATTGCTATCATTGCTCATTCACATTTGCATTTACCGAAAACAAACAAAATCGCTCATAGACCCTGCACACATCCATCGGGGCAAATTCAATGCAACGGGAAAAGATAAAGAAGAGAAAAAAAAGAAACCTGGTCCGTTGTAAAATAATCCAAAAAACCACCACCATTCACACAATCAAATATTTGCACTTCTTAACAATAAAAAATAATTTGTCCTGTTTTAGGACTATATTTCAGCTCATCCTTTTTTTGCTTTAAATAAATGTTATTTAAAATGTAAATATGTTAATATTATTATTGTATAGATATTGTTGTTGTTGTTTGTTGTTTTTTTTTAAATTGGTTTTCTGTCAAAAGACCGCTTTTTTCGAATGACGAAATTTGTCATTCTTCTCCTTCTCTTTGTCACAGTTGCGCATATACATATACATAATGTGTTTTGTGTATGCGTATTCCTTCACTCCGGCTCGCTGCTCATGTCATGAGTCGTAAGTGTGTATTTTTGCTCTGAGGAGAGAATACGTACATTCTTACCTACTCTTGCTCTCTTGACGAAGAATTTTCATCGCTCGCCGTCGCTGTCACCGCGCGCCGTTTGCAAAGGGGACAAACAACAACAATTATTATTGATCTACTTACATGCTGGTTGGTACATATTGATCATTATTATACAGGGTGATTCACGAGCGTTGTGCCAAAAAGCTAGAGCGTGTAGGTTGAGTTGAGACAAGAAAAAAATCGCTTAGGAGGGGGGGTCTATTCACCCCCGTTTAGCCAGGAGGGGCAATTTTCTGAAAAATTGACTTATTTTGTTAAAAAAAATATTAAAAATCAACGGCTTCGTTTACAACACCGTGTTATACCTTTTTGGAAAGCCAAAAACTTCTTCTTTCATTTCGTTTTTAAATTAAATTGTTTTAACGAATAGTTCAAAAAACATAAATTTTCAAACTCAAAATTTTGAAAAAAAATTTGAAAAAATAATTTTAAAACTAATTTTTTTTAAAATTTTACGTAGTTAAGCATAATTTTTGTTCTCAGAATTCAACGCTCCCATTAATTTTTAATCCAACACTGAAAACCGTATGACTCTACGATTTTTTGTTCCCAAGGTATTCAAAAATAACCGAACCTACTTCTTCACAAAAACAAGAAAACCTAGCCTTACGGGATGGCACAAGTGATCATTTAGACAATTTTTTCGTGTTTTTGTGAAGAAGTAGGTTCGGTTATTTTTGAATACCTTGGCAACAAAAAGTCTTAGAGCCATACGGTTTTCAGTGTTGGATTAAAGATTAATGGGAGCGTTGAATTCTGAGAACAAAAATTATACTTAATAACGTAAAATTTTTAAAAAATTTAGTTTTAATATAATTATTTCAAATTTTTTTTTCAAAATTTTGAGTTTGAAAATTGATGTTTTTTAAACTATTCGTTAAAACAATTTATTTTTAAAATGAAATGAAAGAAGAAGTTTTTGACTTTCCAAAAAGGTATAACATGGTGTTGCAAACGAAGCCGTTGATTTTAAATATTTTTTTTTTTTACAAAATAAGTCAATTTTTCAGAAAATTCCCCTCCCGGCTAAACGGAGGGGAATAGACCCCCCCTCCCATACGATTTTTTTCTTGCCTCAACTTAACCTACACGCTCTAGCTTTTTGGCACAACGCTCGTGAATCACTATGTATAGGGAGTACAAAGTTGAATTTCAACTACACATTATATACAATGTCGTACCTTCATCATCACAAAAACTTGTACATTAGAGGTTAGACGTCCAAAATAAGACGACTATATTTTTCTCGCCAATAAAACATAATCTTAATTCAAAACACCCCTAAAATGTAACTCATGCTTCTTATTATTAATTTTGATATCCGAATTGGATACATTACCACGGCCTAGAAGATGTGTGGTAGATTGGTATGCAGAGGGTCTCGAGTTCGATTCCTAGAATCACCCAAGTAAGTAAAAGTTACGTTTTTCAATAAATAATAATAAAAGCTTTTCAACAAATATAAAACGTTGCTTCTCTCAAAGCGATATAATTTGTTACAAATTGAATAAAATGGAGTTGCAATTTACGACTTTACCACTCATTTTTTCAAAAACGTATTTTTGATTCAAAACAAAAAGATGGAAATCTACGACTCGCTTTTTGCAATTTACAATCGAGTAAATATATAAAATTGATACAAATTTGGATCAATTTTCGATTCGCGATGGCAATGTTTTATTTCTCAGGATCGAATTATTGACCCAAAAAAGTGATAATTTGCTATTTTTTAGTGTCAATACCTTCATTTCGTTCAATTTTGAAAATTGCGAACAAGGAGTCGTAATTTGCAAAACCCCGAGCTAGGGTGAGAAACTGCATAAGATTTTCGTGATTTGCCGCTCATTTTTCTTGATCTGATCTAAAAATTCTTTCCGTGTGGATTTTTCAATTTTCAAAAAACGCATTTGCTTTATTTGGATTTATTTTTAATAAAATAAATGCCTTCATTTGCATTTATTTCAATTAATTTCGAAATGAAATGAACAATCAAATGCAGCGAGCCATTAAAAATGCTTCATAACAAACGTCACGTCAACGGCTAACGGCTAACGGCTAAATCATGGCCTTAACTCGTCCCAGCGAAATACTTATGTATATCGTTAAATTCAGAATGACTTAAGAGTGCCTGCCGGTTTCAAAAAACAAAACAATTTGTCTTTCGGGCGAATTTACGGTTTTTTGCAAATATTTCACTCTGCACATTTTGTAAAACATACCTAAGTACACGAAAATATACAATCATTTTATGCTATAACAAACATTACAAACCTTTTTTATCAATATCTTAACCTTTTAATTAATTTGTATTTCAGGTTTACTAAATTAAAATGGACCCTCTTATCGAAACAGTGGACCAAAAAGGCATAGAAAATAAGAATTTAATTAGTGGGCAAAATCCAAACGAACCACGTTCAAAACAAATGCACAAGACAAACCAAGAACCAATTAGTCCAATTGTGCATTCCAGTTCGAGTGCATCAGTGGTATCCCCGTCGTCGTACAGTGAATTATCTTTGCAGAATAATCGCATCTCAGAGTCTAACCATCACCAATCCAACAGTAATAATCTAAAATGCCATTTGCCAAAAAATACAGATTCACAAAAACCAACTGTCATCGATGAGTACGATGACAATAACGACGTTGTCGTTGTCGACAATTTATGCAGCAACCAATATGATGACAAGAATCAAAAAGAGAGCGTATCCGAGAAAATGGAAAGTTTAATTATCAAAGAGGATACAAAGGCACTTAATCTGAACCAAAATAGTCAGTGCGATAATAAAGAACCAGAAGGTAGTGCCAGTCTAAGTCGAATTCCATTATATCGCACCTTCGCACCAAATCGATCCACCAACACCACTACCGCGACAACCACTCCAACATCCTGCACTGACTTTATACCCAATCGTGATATCTCTGAACCGTGTCATCATCTAACATCCTCATTACCCGTGACAATCATACCAACTTTAATGTCAACCATACCGAATGCATCTCGCAGAATAATTGAATCCAATGGCCGAGAATCAGGAAACCACATTGAGGGAGAATTGAGGACAACTGTGATTCAACGTCGTCAGTTACCCATTATCAAGGCACAGTCCTTGGATATGTCCTGTGACGATGATTCTTTTGATCAAATCCATCCCCACCTCCAGATCAACCATTTTATGTTACATCAAAACCACAACTACCGTACCCACCTTCATAATCAGCATCTCCATCATTTTCACAATTATTCACAACACTCGTCACTATCGGGCAGGAAACAAATAATAAATAATAAAGGTAATTCCTTAGCTAACCGGCAACAGTCTGAGGACGAAAAAGTTCTGCGAATTTCAGGCGTAATTGGCACATCTAGTGCAGAAGACGCTGATGCCGATGTCGATGAGGATAATGATGAAGAGGTGCCCTTAAGGCAAACACCGTTAGCAGCAAACTTGCTTAGAAGCCACACTTTAGATGAAGAAGGACCGTCCCTTCACAGTCATCGTCATTGTCCACGAGGAAGCCTTGATTACACTTCTACCACGGTTAATAGCCTTCATACCTCCTCTCCCAATCATCCACAACAACATAACCTAGCCAAAGGGCACCTGCCGAAAGTCCAGTCGTTGGAATCACGTCCCATATATCCGAATGTGCCATACAGTCCATACGCAAGTCCATACGGAAGCCCTCGAAGTCACAGAAGAAAGACTCCATTGCGAGAATCCCGCAGGATATCTATTGAGCAGTCAGGAAGCTTTTTGCAACTGAACCAATACAAGCTCATGGATCAGATTGGTCAGGTACGATTCGAAATCATAGTTGAACACATTTAAATTTAAATTACACACTCTTATTAAAGTTTAATTTATGTCAATTATTATTTCATAATTTTGTTGTTGTTGTTGTTGTACAGGGTTCTTATGGATTGGTAAAATTGGCATATTCCGAAGAAGATTCCACACATTATGCAATGAAAATTTTATCCAAACGTCGTCTATTGCGGAAAGCTGGTCTAATGAGTCGAGGCCCTAAGAAGACGACTACATCACCTCTGGATAGAGTGTATCGAGAAATCGCGGTTTTGAAAAAGTTAGATCATCCGAATGTTGTGAAGCTGGTAGAAGTCTTAGATGATCCATTGGAAGACTCATTATATCTTGTCTTTGAACTGGTAAAGCAAGGAGAGGTGCTTGAGATACCAACTGAAAAGCCACTGACAGAGGAACGTGCTTGGAGCGTGTTTCGAGATGCTGTACAGGGATTAGAGTACTGTGAGTTTTCACTTGATATAAATTGAAGAAAAAAAGAATTTTTCAAATTTTCACTTGATAGTCCCGAATACCTATAGCCCAAAAAATAATGAAAGGAAGATTTATTTTTAGTTGTTTTAAAGAATGTCCAAGTGAACTGAAACTTTATTAAAAAAAAAAAAAAGATTAAAACCAGAAGATGTTAGCACATTTCCTAAGAGGTTTTTATTTTCCTATTTTTAACAAGTCTCTGTTTCACCAAACTTAAAGGTCTAACCAATTATCTTAGAATCGGATTACAGAAAGGTTTTCGAAATGTGCGGTACTGGTCTTGATGAACCCCGCTAATCAAAGAGCAAAACATATTAAAAAAGCTTATATAAAGAAAGTTGGATAATAATAAACTTAGCCTATCCTATACTCAGTTCTTTACAAGTCCAAATAATGGTTTGACTAGCATATACAAAACACGTGAAATGTACAGCATTGTTTCTATATAGAAACTTTGATATCATTTAAGGCACAAGAATCTATTCCTGCAGAATATCAACGCACACACAGTAATGGTTAAGAGTGTAAGTCACAGCCACAGGCCCCGGCCCCGCTTTTTATAAGACACAAGAATTCTAATTTTGTTAGGTTAATTCCTCCTCTTTCGGGCTGATTCTCAAACCAGCGTTTCATAGCTTCATTGTTTTCTAATTTAATGAGCTTTGAGTGGTTCAAAAAGAGTTAGTTTAGGATCACTTTGCGAATTTTAATTATAACAAAATCTTTCTTATAACATTTTCCATTGGTTTCACTCAGAGAAGCACTCATTCTGAAAATCAATGGAACAAGAAACACTGCTTCCGCTCAGTTTTGACGTTGTGTTTATTGGCATGCAGCCTTTCCAAAAAAAATTTCAAATGTCAAACTCGTGAACACTCGGGTAAATAAAATATCAATCTGTCCTAATACCGCTCACGCTTATTCCACGCTCAGCTTTGATACCTACAATTTTTGTATTTAAAAATATGTCTGCTGTGTGGAAACGAACGAAACTGGGAGACCTATTGCGTGTGAAAAGATCCCTTACAATAAATTGTGGTCTTTACTGGATTCTGACTTCTGCTCAGAATCGTCAGAAGTGACATTTTGGCAATATTATAGACTTCTGGAAGTCTTCTCTAATGAGAAGTGCTATTATTTTCGAAGGATGACATTCTTTGAGCTTTAAAATTTTGATAAACATTCGTCACCTCGCGTTGTTAAAAGGTCAAATTCGTTTAAGGGCACATTTAAACTCGCTGATTAAATCAAAACCAAATAGCAAAATGCGATTGTGATTCAGAAGTCCTTAAAACTTTCCGAGCAAGCATATTACATGCGCTCTAAAGGACAGACGAGGGGTGGTAACTTGGTGTTGGATTCGGACTTCAACCGGATATTAAAGCTTCAAGAGGTCGTTCTGAACAGGACTGAATGTCTGAAGAAGACTGATCTGGTCTCTGGTGATCTATGGAGATAACATTGCTTTTGTTGTTGATGGACAATTTGTGACAAATGGGTTTTTAATTAATCATAATTTTTTTTAGTTTTTCAACTTATCTAATGTTCCATAGACATAGATGGCTATAATGAACACTTAAATTTATTTAAAAAACATTTCACAAAATGATCTCCTCAAACAACAAAGTTACCCCTAAGTCTAATTAAGGCTTTTTCACACGTGTAGATTTGGGTATTAAAGGTATTGTTCGTGGGATCATGCTAGACCTGATTTTATTACAAATATCAAACAGGTCGCTTTCTCTTTCTCTTCACTTGCGGCACCACTTTGATGTGCCTTTTGTGGCAAGTTAAGTGCCGTTTGTATATTTTAATTTCGTTTTTCAGGAGATTTTTAAACATCGAAAATGTATCTGCTTTGGAGTTTTCGAAAATACAAGTGCAAAAATAATAAAATACTATAATTCTGTTGAACAAGATAAGATGAAAGAAAACAAATGAAGCTGGAAAAGCCTTAATGCTTTATTGGTGCTCAACAAAGCAGGCCGTACCCGATGAACAGGAGAACATTAGTCTATAAATACAGCAGCACACGTAGAGGACTTCAATTTCTTTCATTTATGTAGATACGCAGAGGGATAGGTCGCTTTCATCTGCCGAGCATCCCTAATCTATTTACTTTCAGTTGCTTGCGTCAATCCTTCTGGGAAGGCTTTGATTTGGAAATTGTATCTCAACCTACATGCATGTAGTACTTTCGTTGATGTTGACACATGGAAGTCCAAGTCCTTGCTATATTTATTTATATTACTTCTTTCCGCACAGGCTCACCAGTAAAAATTCTTTGCTTTATTTTCATAATTTTATCATTGCAGTGCATTATCAACGCATTATTCACGCTGACATCAAGCCAGGTAATCTACTCCTTACCGAATGTGGTCATGTCAAAATTGCAGACCTGGGAGTGTGCAATGAATTTTTTGGAGAGGATGCAACTATGAATAATGGGTCCACAGCTGGGACACCCGCATTCCGGGCCCCGGAAACACTGTTTCCGGGACAGGTTAGTTCAATAATATGGTTTACAATAGAAGCTTATAGTGTATATAATATAATGAGGTTATAAGATTAGCCATATTGATATTGGAATAAATTTTGTATTCCAGCACTTGTATAGTGGAAAGGCAGCTGACATTTGGGCGTTAGGGGCAACACTTTACTCTTTGGTGTATGGTAATGTTCCTTTCGTGGCAAGTTCAGTGCCTTTTCTGTATGAAAAGATTAAAAATGAAATTGTTGTCATACCCGATGTGCCAAAGGTTAGCGCTGAATTGATCTACCTTATTAAAAGTATGCTGACAAAGGACCCCTCAAAACGGATAACGTTGCCTCAAATAAAGGTATGTTTAAAAGGATCATTTATTAAATATAAAACAAGTCCTACCAAAGATACCTATATTAAAAAAAAAATTTTTATCAATTTGTAATCAAAAAACAAAATAAATCATCAAGTGGAAAAAAATATGCTGCTTTGAATTCTTTAATGTTTTTAGTCCCAAATCCCTTCTATAACTTAGTTTTAGGAGTACCTACAGGATGCAACATCTTTAAAAAAAACATAGATGGTTCCACGACAAACATCGATGTTAAAAAAATCGGCTATAGCAACAATACATGGATGTTTTCCGATGTTGTAACTATCATCGCGGTCATACTAATTGTTGGCTATACTTACGATTGACTTTACCTAAACAACAAAATAAACAGCTCTTACCAGTTTCAAAAAAAAAAACCTTAGTACATTTTTAGCCAAACCACATCACTAAACAACAAAATTCGTCTTTGAAATAAAATATAGTTTTTAAAAGATTTTATCTATTTTAATGTAATTTTAAATTGAAAGTATTGAAAATACGTACATACACAGGGTGATTCACGAGCGTTGTGCCAAAAAGCTAGAGCGTGTAGGTTAAGTTGAGACAAGAAAAAAATCGTATAGGAGGGAAAGCTTTTTTTAAATCAGTTGCGTGTAATATTTTTGCACTATACTTAATTAAAGGAAACCCTTTACAAGAATTGTTGAGCCGGCAGTGAATGTCCAAACGCATCTGACATGGATCATGCTATTATTCAGAGCACTGTTTGGCTGTGGCTGCTGCTATTTAAAATTCAACTTCAGCCCCTTTATAATTGATGTGCAAAGTTATACCAGTGTTCTTTTAGTAACACGTTCAGCTTTCTTTCCTTGGGTTTCTGTTGATGAGCTTTTGGTCTTAGAGCTTTAAAAAAGTGATTTTAATGATAAGTGTTGAAATGCTTACTACGGAAACCCTACAAGAGCTTTTATATGAAACGCCCTTACGGAAAACAAAAGAGTGCGAATGAGAGACAAACCTCCCTTCCCTGTACAGCCGATTTATTTGGAACAGAGTATATAGTTAATTTTACTTTCGAATATACATCCATCCGAAAAAAAAAGTCTGAAACGGTTAAATTGGGCAATCTTGCGGGCCAGTGCAAATCCACAGTGTCTAGTCCACATATGTCAAAACAGATTTGACATTGGCGGCCATTTGCAAAAATGAGAGCATCTTCCAATAGGGTGATTATTTTTGCCCACCTTGTATAAGGCAAGTTATGGATTCTTGCAAGAAATTTTTTTTTGAGCTATCAATCACACATGACATTACCATGGTGGAGAAGTCGAAAAAAGTGGGTTTGGAAATTCCGTCCGTCTGTCTGTATGTTCGCACCTCTAGAACCTGAACGGATGGGCCGATTTGCTTCAAATTGGTATTTATTTTAATTATTTAATTATTTATTTATTTTATATTTAATTATTTGGAATTCTTTAGGGGGGTCTTTTTAACTCTAAGGCCTTGGCCACGCAATGAGCGACGAGAGAATAAGCGATTGAGCGACGAGTCGCTGAGCGACGCAACAAAATTAAAACACATACAATTGTATGTAGGTGGCCACATAAGCCCTGAGCGATTTGCGATTTTTCTAAGCGATAGAACGACGTCGTTCTGCAATCAAATCTGTTTTAATTTTTCAGTCAATCGCTGAGCGACGAAGTGATAAGATGGACAAAATAAATACAAAAAGTTTGATTTCAGCTGTTCAAAGCCGTCCAGTGGCAAGAGACCCACAAGAATATAAAAAAAACTTAGTTGTCTGTAAAGTCGGTTTACGGACGATAATTTTACGTGATAACCAGTTTACAAAACAGTTCACGTTTATGTTGTATCTCTTCCACCACCAACCAACCACCCACCATTTTTGGTTATTTGCTCATCCCTTCCCCAACCCCCACATGAAACCGCCAACCAACCACCCACCTTTTTGACAAATTTGACGAATTAATGATCAACGTAATTTTTTTTACATTTTTTTTTGGCGTAGCAACGAGCACCGCGGCCTGCTAGTAGCTCTATAAATATGAACGCGACTTTCAACTACAAAGCTACGAAGAACCGCACTTGATGATGGCATTTTGCAACTAATCGCTCAGCGACGACGTTCAGTTAATAGTCAGCTATCGCTCAGGTTCGTCGCTCAATCGCTCAAGCGCTAGTCGCTCATTGCGTGGCCAAAGCCTAAGTCGAAAAATAACGGCACATGCCATACGTAAAGAAAAAATGGATTTTCTCAAAAACGGCTCTAACGATTTTGATACAACTTTCAGAATGCTATTTTTTTAAGACAGTCTATTTTTTGGTTAGAAAAGATTTTACAAAATTTGTCTTATAACGGTACCTCTCATAGAACCAGTATTTTCAAATCAAAAGTTCTCGTGAGCTATGCATCTGAGTTCAATATAATTTTGGACACAAGAAGTCATTTATAACTTTATTTATACGGGATTTAAAAAATTTCAAAAAACTTTTTTTTTTTTTTTAGTTTTAATAAATGACCATATGGGCATTTTGAGCCCAATTTTCAACATTGCTCAACAGTGATGAAACTTATGCCATATGAAAGCTTATGAAGAGTACTTTATTTTATTATATGGCAGCTAAACTGAAATCGAGCGCAAAAATGGTGTTTTGGCTCATTTTATAAAAAGTTTTTTACCTTTTCTGAAAGCCGGAAATCCCAAAAATCCCGCAAACGCAAACACATAACACAGCCATTTTCTGCCATTGATTCTTATTATTGTATTATTATATTTATTTGTTCTTATATACACTCATTACTATGTTTACTATACCTTTTTATTCTCCTTGCCTCAATTTTTATAAAAAACAATATTTTTTCTGCAGCATGCAACATCCAATAACTTTTAACCAAATTTAAAATGAAATGAAAGAACGGACTTCTGGCTTTGAGAAAAGGTAAAAAACTTTTTATAAAATGAACCAACACACCATTTCTGAGCTGGATTTCAATTTAGCTGCCATATAATGAAATAAAGTGCTCTTCATAAGCTTTCATATGACATAAGTTTCATCACTGTTGAGCAATGTTGAAAATTGGGCCCAGACTCCATACAAAATTGCCCATGGTAATATTTTAAAACAAAATTTGGTTTTCGAAATATGTTGGAAACGGATGTTGATTTTTTAGCATTATTTTTTCAAATGTAAACTACAGATTGCCATATACATATGTATGTATTTACATTCTCAAAAAAATTTCATTTTATTTTCCTTTGTATAAGCTTAGCTACACTTTCAGACGATTTGTGAGTCTACAGGAATAAATGGAACCTATAAATTCCCACTTACCTACAGAGATGCACTTCTTCTTAGGCGTCAGTTATAGCGATAAGTAAAACGCATCAGTAAACATTTTCTTTTGTAGTATTTAATATGTTTGAATGTGTTATGAAACAAAAAGTATATGCCAATAGGTGGCGAATATCATAAATTAATTTATTTAAACAAAATATATTGATTCGGTAATGTATTTTTTTACGGAAAACCAATAGTTAGATTTTACTGGCAAAAACTCATTTTACGTACCAGATGTCATGTCACTCAAAATGAAACAATAATTCATTCTAGTTTCTTACTGTTTCGTTCATCCGGAAAAAATTCGTTCATCCGGAAATAAATTGCTGATACATTTGCGACCAGAAAGAAGAAGAAAAAGACAGGATGCGTTGCTATTTCCATTTTTTTACCGACATAATTTTACTGATCGCTATAAACGACCATCAGTAAAAAACTTATAATTCATTTGTTTTCAATTTTTACTGATGCGTTTTACTGGTCGCTATAACTGACGCCTAAATCTTCTTTCGAAACATTCGCTTCGATTTTTATTTATACTTTTGAACTATTAAAATTGTAGCAAATTTAAAGTTCTACAAGAAAATAAAAACGTTTTTTCCGTAAGATGTAAGGAAAAAAAGTTATTGAGGGAAAACCAGAGCAAATCAAAAATTTTGCAGTTCCACCCTCTTTTTCAAATTCCATTTCTTGGTAACCAATTAACAAACAATAATTTTCACGCTATTTGTATTGTAGGAAATCTAACGCTTTACAAAAAATGTCTTGCATACTCTTGCCGTATTAAGTAAGGAAAAAAAGTTATTGAGGGAAAACCGGATCAAAGTCGAACATTTTGCAATTCCCCCTTTTCCTCTTTTTCTGTATCTCGGTAACGAAATGACATACAACCATTTTTGTACCAACACTATTTTAGTAAATTTAACGCTCTACAAAAAAAGTCTAGTACACTTTTGCCGTAGAACGTAAGCAAAAAAAGTTATAGAGCGAAAACCGGAGCGAACTCGAAAAGTTTGCAGTTTCCCCTCCTCCTCTTTTTCAACAGGGCCGGTGAGGTCCAAAACTTAGTCAAATGTTAACTCAATATTCCTGAACAACATCTCAAAGTTTGATTAGCTTCCGACCTTTTTCTACCTGCCCACTGTACTAAGAACAAAATAATATATAAAAATTACGGCGGAATGGCAATAGTAATGGGCATGGCCTGGTACCTGGTGGGCAAGCGGGGACCGTTGGGGGTGTAAGAAGTTGGTGATTTTAACAAGGGGTCATAAAAACAGCAATATTTCATGATTTATCGGGTATATCCGAAGAAATAAGGTGGAATTCTTCATTTGTTGGCGTTGGTTTTGAAAAATGACCTGTTTTTCGAAGTGCCATATCTTGGAAACTAATCGACATACAAAATTAATTGTACTGACGAAATAGCAAATTTTATGCTCTACAATTTTGTCATACACGTTAAAATCATTGGAGTTATAGAAACCGAGATATTTGTGAAAAACCGTTTTTTTTTGGTTTTCGTGACCTTTTGACCTTCATAACTTTTTTTGCCGGCACGATATCATTGTCGATTTTTCACATCTTCTTTGCAACGCCGTAATAAAGATGTGTACCAAAACTCAGCTTGGTTGGGATTTTTCCGCAGATTGGGGTTTAAAATGCCTAAAATGACTGGGCTATTACTGTCTTGGGCCTTAGATCAAGTTAATGCAAATAATAATTTTTTTGTTTAATATCTTTAAAAACTGTTGCTTTAAAGTTTAAACCCTTTGAAAACCTTAAAATTGCTGTAGGTATTTATTATTTTTGTTGTTTTTATAGATATTCACTGAACGAGTAATATTGTTTAATTCTAATTGATTTACGTATATGTAAGAGTTTTGAACAATCTTCATGAGGCCTTCCGAATTCGTTTGCAGAAAATGGTGTCAAAATACCATGCCACTATAATAATTTTCACGGCTTTTCAGGTTTTCAGTGCAAACATTTTTAATGATTTTTGCTATTAGCTCTTTATGTTTTTATTGTAGCGGTACCCAGTGCCGCGTTGCTACGCCCAAAACAAAACATGTATTTAATGTGAAATTGAAATTCTTCATTTTCACTTGCGATCTTTCTTAATGCTGGCGGATAAACAATATTTTTGGTAGTTTCTGTTGAAGGTTAAATGTACACATTTTTTTGATTGCCACCTCCAGAGTGAACAACATACAATTGGCCATGCAAAAACCATGAATTTTCAATAGCTAACGATTTTCCTTGTGCTCTGCCTTGTGCTTGAAGTTAAATGGCAAATGGAATTAGCACGTCTCCCCCTTTGAATGTTGCCTCTATAACATCAAAGTCCGTATTTATTAATAGAGATTTTTAAAAATAACAGGCTGAGCACAATGGTGTAGTTGCAGCACAAGTTAGTACCACTGTCAAAGTTAAATGAACGTTAATCGTATTGCACGGATATACACTCTGAAGTAGCAGCTCCAGCACAGACATCGTCGCCTGAGAATTGTTTTGTTCCCTACGCCACTGGCACTTTTTCGAGAATAGTGATAAGATTTTTTTTTTTTTTTTTTGATGAAGTTAGTTCTTATTAAGAGTATACTTACGAGTTTATATACCAATTTTTAAAGCGTTTTGCCAAACCTTTAAAAAGCTACGTTTATTAACGCAAAAGTCTGCTTTTCGGACTTGTGTCAAACCGAATCCATTTTGAAACTAATTTTTACTTGCGATTATAGGTACTATAAGGCATGTTTTGGATTTGTAAAAAAAAATTCTAACAATCAAACATGACATTACGATGATAGAGAAGTCGAAAAAAAGTGGGCCGACAATTCTGTCTATCTGTCCGTATGTTTGTCTGTCTGTTAAGTTACCTACAGCCTAAACGGCTGAACCGATTTGCTTCAAACTTGGTACATTGTATTAATATGACGTCCTTCAGAGGGGTTTTTGGAGTTAGCTTTTTTAGTGAAAAATTAATTTTCTCAAAAAACGGATACTACGATTTTGATAAAACTTTCTTAATAGTGTTTTCTGTGCATACTGTATGTTTTGGTTGGAATAGATTTTTCAGGAAAAGTCTTATAACGGTACCTTCCATAGGGCCGGTTTTTTTAAATCAGATTTTCTCGTAAGCCACTTGACAGATTTCGATAATTTTTTAATTTAGACGCCCTTTTATAGACAAAATTGAAAAAACAATAAATTGTTGGCACAACAGCTCCAAGCGGGGCGGGGTCGGGGCCTGTGACTTACACTCTCAATCATTCCTGTGTGTGGGTTTGTTTCCAAAACGGCTTCATCAATTTTGTTTAAATTTTATTTTTTCTGTTAAAAAAAATGTCCTAAAACTTTAAACAGTAATCGAAATCAGATTGCTTACTTAATTTTTTCCAAAAAACGGTTTAAAAAGTGATTTTTAAGTGATCAATAAAATTTCATATCATTTTTTCACTGCTTTTTTCCAAAATCTTAAACCCCTAGACCCTGACATTAAAGCAATTTTATAAAATTTTAAAAGTGCAACAATTGTTGTATGGTTATTCTTCACCGAGATATGGCGCTTCGAAAAACAGATAATTTTTCAGATTTGCCAAAAAATGCCAAAAAAATTCAGCTTATTTCTTCTAATAGACAAAAACTAGGATTGGTTTGCAAAAATTCGCATAAGGCTGAAAATTGGTACAGACGTTGGGAACACCATTTCAAATAAATCAAGCAACATCCTCATCGATCCGACTGGTGCGTAAGAAGTTATTCAAGGTCAAAAGGTCAAATAAACGGTTTTTACAATTTTTCTGGTAAACGGTATGTTTTATCATAAGAACACATGAGACAGAGTTGTAGACCATGAAAATATCTACAAAAGTTAATATTTAAGCTGAATTTTTTACCTTTTCTTAGCATTATTTAGCAAATCCTGAAAATGTACCTGTTTTTCGAAGCGCCGAAAAACGAATTGCACTGAAAAGAAGCATACAAACAGGAGCTAGTTTGACGTGTTCAAACGTGAGTGGTTTTTTCACTATACGGACAAAAACGGAGTATGTGATGACTTACATAAAGGAAAATTCACGAAATAGGAGCATACATTTGTTGTTCACGCTATCGAGGTTTTTGTATTACGAGATTTTCATACTACGACTTGTGCTGTTAAATAGTTTTTAAAAAATGTCGCACAAATCGTAGTATGAAACTCTCGTAATACAAGGGCAAGTGACATAAGGCCAATTTTTTAGAGTTGGCCTTATGTAACAAAATAATATCCTTCTAACTGGGGATTTTAACGCGAGGACCAGCACACAGCAGCCTTTCTTGTTTGACAATGAAGATGATATAATAGATCTTCGCCACTCAAAGGACCAAGTCCTGGATAGAAAAGGTACTCATCTTTTAGACTTCTGTAGCGAGTATAATTTGAAAATTCTAAACGGATGTTCAATGGTAGATCCAAATGGTGAATTCACTTTTGTGGGAGCTCAAGGAAGTTCAGTCATCGACCTAAGTTTGAGTGGAGGAGAGTGGAACAGCTTGATCCAGAACTTCGAAGTACAAACCCTGAGTTTCTCAGATCACATGCCAATTGTGACTACTTTTCAGATAACCAATCAAGAAATGTTAAATGCCGAGGTTTTAAATACTCTACCGAAGTTGATATGGAAACCCAACAAGGCGGAAAGCTACCGAAACAATTTAAATAGGCAAATCGAAGCAATGACCCCGGATGTAAACATTGAAGAAATAGCTCAAGCCATAAGGAATTCTGTGCCAATAGCAGCGCAAAATCATAGAAGACGCTACAAGCAACCATGGTTTGACCTTAAATGCGAAGGAAAGCGACGAGAATCTTTCTCACTACTGAACCTTTATAGGAAGTTTAATGAGCCTAACTACAAAAGGATGTACCTAATAGCGAAACGTGAGTTGAAACAAATATGCGAAAGAAAAAGATCAGAATATAAGACCACTCATTCAGTCGAAATATCTCAATGCAAGGATTCCGCAGCTTTATGGAAACTTCTGAAAAGAAAAAATGGCCAAAAGTTTAAGATTGGGTTAAATATCGATGCTTTGCATCTGGAAAATCATTTTAAAAGTATCCTGAATCCAACAAACTCTTTAAATCTTCCAAAGTTACAGTACGCAGTACCGAATTCAACAAATGAGCTCCTTGACAACCCCATATCGCAAGAAGAAGTCAAAAGTTGGCTGGACAGGATTAAAGACCGAAAAGGAGCTGGTACCGATGGCGTTCCTGTCGAATTTTATAAATATGCGAACAACGATCTTATAGTTTTGCTCACAAGAGAGTTCAATAGGATATTTGAAACGGGTGAAATACCATCAAACTTCAAACAGAGCATAATTTTTCCCATCTTCAAAAAGGGCGACCCGAACTTAGTGGAAAACTACCGAGGAATTGCTTTTTTAAATTCGTCCTTAAAAATATTAATGGGTATCATGGCTACACGTTTCCAAGTATGGACCTCACAAAATCATCTTCTGAGCGAGTTTCAGGCTGGCTTCAGAGAGAACTTCTCTACAGTTGATCAAATTTTCGTTCTTACAACTGTTGCCCAAAACTTTATGAGATTAAAGAAAAAACTATATGCGTTCTTTGTAGATTTTAAGGCAGCATTTGATACTGTAGATAGAAGTGCACTTTTCTACAAGTTGTATAATAAAGGCCTATCTAGAAAATTTGGAAAACTAATCGAAATAATCGAAAAGCTGTACGAAGGAACATCATCCGCAGTTTGGGACGGGAAGCAGCTTGGAGACTTCTTCGAAACTATGACGGGAGTAAAACAAGGATGCAATTTTAGCCCCCAAGCCTTCATCATGTTCATAGATGACATAACCGAATGTTTATCTGGTGGCATAAGAATTGGAGGGGTTCATATAAAGGTTTTGCTGTATGTAGACGATATGGTGCTGTTGGCAGATTCTCCGGTGAATTTACAAAGATTGATCAACCAGCTACAAAGGTATTGCCAGGAGTGGAGGCTTAACGTTAACATATCTATGTCTAAAACAATGGTATTTAGAAAAGGTGGAGGAAGATATGCCAGCAACGAAAAGTGGTTTTTTGACGGACAAGAGTTAGACACAGTCAAAACATACAATTTTGTCATACACGTTAAAATCATTGGAGCTATAGAAACCGAGATATTTGTGAAAAACCGTTTTTTTTAGGTTTTCGTGACCTTTTGACCTTCATAACTTTTTTTGCCGGCACGATATCAATGTCGATTTTTCACATCTTCTTTACAACGCCGTAATAAAGATGTGTACCAAAATTCAGCTTGGTTGGGATTTTTCCGCAGATTGGGGTTTAAAATGCCTAAAATGACTGGGCTATTACTGTGTTGGGCCTTAGATCAAGTTAATGCAAATAATAATTGTTTTGTTTAATATCTTTAAAAACTGTTGCTTTAAAGTTTAAACCCTTTGAAAACCTTAAAATTGCTGTAGGTATTTATTATTTTTGTTGTTTTTATAGATATTCACTGAACGAGTAGTATTGTTTAATTCTAATTGATTTACGTATATGTAAGAGTTTTGAACAATCTTCATGAGGCCTTCCGAATTCGTTTGCTGAAAATGGTGTCAAAATACCATGCCACTATAATAATTTTCACGGCTTTTCAGGTTTTCAGTGCAAACATTTTTAATGATTTTTGCTATTAGCTCTTTATGTTTTTATTGTAGCGGTACCCAGTGCCGCGTTGCTACGCCCAAAACAAAACATGTCGCACATGTAGTTCAAAAGTGACACAAGTCAAAAATCTTAGTTTTTCAGAATAGGCGAAAAACGATATTGTTAGACTAGATACGATTTAACTACAAATTGAACTATGATGACAAAAGCAAATAGAGTATGAATCACAATGGAAATAATATTTGCGTTAATCTTTTTTTGGAAACCTTGAAAACTATGTTTTTAGAGTTATGACAGTTTTGACGATCATTTCTTTCCAACAGATTCTTCAATAGTGACAGAACTCAAAATAAAACAGAGTATTCATATTTACCTCAGTCAACTAAAGTGGCTTAACTCAAAATAACTTAAAAAAATTTTCACCTAGGAATCAACAAAAGTGTCTCAACTCAAATTAACGCACTGAAATTTTAAAGTTTTAAACACCATAAATGACACAACTCAAAATAAATCACTTTTGATTTCACTTGGCACACCTGTTTGCTGCGAGGACCAGGTAACAACTGAAAATGTGTCGTTTTTGTCGAAGGTAGTTTGACCTCATTTGAAACATTTAAAACGACATAGTGTCATCTGGCGGAAAAAATATTGAATCTAGGTAAATGCACCTTTAATAAATATGTTGGGTAGAAGTCTATGGAACTTTTTTTGATAATAACTCATTTTTTGCTTTTTTTGAGTTGTGTCACTTTTGAACTACATGTGCGATGTATTTAATGTGAAATTGAAATTCTTCATTTTCACTTGCGATCTTTCTTAATGCTGGCGGATAAACAATATTTTTGGTAGTTTCGGTTGAAGGTTAAATGTACACATTTTTTTGATTGCCACCTCCAGAGTGAACAACATACAATTGGCCATGCAAAAACCATGAATTTTCAATAGCTAACGATTTTCCTTGTGCTCTGCCTTGTGCTTGAAGTTAAATGGCAAATGGAATTAGCACGTCTCCCCCTTTGAATGTTGCCTCTATAACATCAAAGTCCGTATTTATTAATAGAGATTTTTAAAAATAACAGGCTGAGCACAATGGTGTAGTTGCAGCACAAGTTAGTACCACTGTCAAAGTTAAATGAACGTTAATCGTATTGCACGGCTATACACTCTGAAGTAGCAGCTCCAGCACAGACATCGTCGCCTGAGAATTGTTTTGTTCCCTACGCCACTGGCACTTTTTCGAGAATAGTGATAAGATTTTTTTTTTTTTTTGATGAAGTTAGTTCTTATTAAGAGTATACTTACGAGTTTATATACCAATTTTTAAAGCGTTTTGCCAAACCTTTAAAAAGCTACGTTTATTAACGCAAAAGTCTGCTTTTCGGACTTGTGTCAAACCGAATCCATTTTGAAACTAATTTTTACTTGCGATTATAGGTACTATAAGGCATGTTTTGGATTTGTAAAAAAAAATTCTAACAATCAAACATGACATTACGATGATAGAGAAGTCGAAAAAAAGTGGGCCGACAATTCTGTCTATCTGTCCGTATGTTTGTCTGTCTGTTAAGTTACCTACAGCCTAAACGGCTGAACCGATTTGCTTCAAACTTGGTACATTGTATTAATATGACGTCCTTCAGAGGGGTTTTTGGAGTTAGCTTTTTTAGTGAAAAATTAATTTTCTCAAAAAACGGATACTACGATTTTGATAAAACTTTCTTAATAGTGTTTTCTGTGCATACTGTATGTTTTGGTTGGAATAGATTTTTCAGGAAAAGTCTTATAACGGTACCTTCCATAGGGCCGGTTTTTTTAAATCAGATTTTCTCGTAAGCCACTTGACAGATTTCGATAATTTTTTAATTTAGACGCCCTTTTATAGACAAAATTGAAAAAACAATAAATTGTTGGCACAACAGCTCCAAGCGGGGCGGGGTCGGGGCCTGTGACTTACACTCTCAATCATTCCTGTGTGTGGGTTTGTTTCCAAAACGGCTTCATCAATTTTGTTTAAATTTTATTTTTTCTGTTAAAAAAAATGTCCTAAAACTTTAAACAGTAATCGAAATCAGATTGCTTACTTAATTTTTTCCAAAAAACGGTTTAAAAAGTGATTTTTAAGTGATCAATAAAATTTCATATCATTTTTTCACTGCTTTTTTCCAAAATCTTAAACCCCTAGACCCTGACATTAAAGCAATTTTATAAAATTTTAAAAGTGCAACAATTGTTGTATGGTTATTCTTCACCGAGATATGGCGCTTCGAAAAACAGATAATTTTTCAGATTTGCCAAAAAATGCCAAAAAAATTCAGCTTATTTCTTCTAATAGACAAAAACTAGGATTGGTTTGCAAAAATTCGCATAAGGCTGAAAATTGGTACAGACGTTGGGAACACCATTTCAAATAAATCAAGCAACATCCTCATCGATCCGACTGGTGCGTAAGAAGTTATTCAAGGTCAAAAGGTCAAATAAACGGTTTTTACAATTTTTCTGGTAAACGGTATGTTTTATCATAAGAACACATGAGACAGAGTTGTAGACCATGAAAATATCTACAAAAGTTAATATTTAAGCTGAATTTTTTACCTTTTCTTAGCATTATTTAGCAAATCCTGAAAATTTACCTGTTTTTCGAAGCGCCGAAAAACGAATTGCACTGAAAAGAAGCATACAAACAGGAGCTAGTTTCACGTGTTCAAACGTGAGTGGTTTTTTCACTATACGGACAAAAACGGAGTATGTGATGACTTACATAAAGGAAAATTCACGAAATAGGAGCATACATTTGTTGTTCACGCTATCGAGGTTTTTGTATTACGAGATTTTCATACTACGACTTGTGCTGTTAAATAGTTTTTAAAAAATGTCGCACAAATCGTAGTATGAAACTCTCGTAATACAAGGGCAAGTGACATAAGGCCAATTTTTTAGAGTTGGCCTTATGTAACAAAATAATATCCTTCTAACTGGGGATTTTAACGCGAGGACCAGCACACAGCAGCCTTTCTTGTTTGACAATGAAGATGATATAATAGATCTTCGCCACTCAAAGGACCAAGTCCTGGATAGAAAAGGTACTCATCTTTTAGACTTCTGTAGCGAGTATAATTTGAAAATTCTAAACGGATATTCAATGGTAGATCCAAATGGTGAATTCACTTTTGTGGGAGCTCAAGGAAGTTCAGTCATCGACCTAAGTTTGAGTGGAGGAGAGTGGAACAGCTTGATCCAGAACTTCGAAGTACAAACCCTGAGTTTCTCAGATCACATGCCAATTGTGACTACTTTTCAGATAACCAATCAAGAAATGTTAAATGCCGAGGTTTTAAATACTCTACCGAAGTTGATATGGAAACCCAACAAGGCGGAAAGCTACCGAAACAATTTAAATAGGCAAATCGAAGCAATGACCCCGGATGTAAACATTGAAGAAATAGCTCAAGCCATAAGGAATTCTGTGCCAATAGCAGCGCAAAATCATAGAAGACGCTACAAGCAACCATGGTTTGACCTTAAATGCGAAGGAAAGCGACGAGAATCTTTCTCACTACTGAACCTTTATAGGAAGTTTAATGAGCCTAACTACAAAAGGATTTACCTAATAGCGAAACGTGAGTTGAAACAAATATGCGAAAGAAAAAGATCAGAATATAAGACCACTCATTCAGTCGAAATATCTCAATGCAAGGATTCCGCAGCCTTATGGAAACTTCTGAAAAGAAAAAATGGCCAAAAGTTTAAGATTGGGTTAAATATCGATGCTTTGCATCTGGAAAATCATTTTAAAAGTATCCTGAATCCAACAAACTCTTTAAATCTTCCAAAGTTACAGTACGCAGTACCGAATTCAACAAATGAGCTCCTTGACAACCCCATATCGCAAGAAGAAGTCAAAAGTTGGCTGGACAGGATTAAAGACCGAAAAGGAGCTGGTACCGATGGCGTTCCTGTCGAATTTTATAAATATGCGAACAACGATCTTATAGTTTTGCTCACAAGAGAGTTCAATAGGATATTTGAAACGGGTGAAATACCATCAAACTTCAAACAGAGCATAATTTTTCCCATCTTCAAAAAGGGCGACCCGAACTTAGTGGAAAACTACCGAGGAATTGCTTTTTTAAATTCGTCCTTAAAAATATTAATGGGTATCATGGCTACACGTTTCCAAGTATGGACCTCACAAAATCATCTTCTGAGCGAGTTTCAGGCTGGCTTCAGAGAGAACTTCTCTACAGTTGATCAAATTTTCGTTCTTACAACTGTTGCCCAAAACTTTATGAGATTAAAGAAAAAACTATATGCGTTCTTTGTAGATTTTAAGGCAGCATTTGATACTGTAGATAGAAGTGCACTTTTCTACAAGTTGTATAATAAAGGCCTATCTAGAAAATTTGGAAAACTAATCGAAATAATCGAAAAGCTGTACGAAGGAACATCATCCGCAGTTTGGGACGGGAAGCAGCTTGGAGACTTCTTCGAAACTATGACGGGAGTAAAACAAGGATGCAATTTTAGCCCCCAAGCCTTCATCATGTTCATAGATGACATAACCGAATGTTTATCTGGTGGCATAAGAATTGGAGGGGTTCATATAAAGGTTTTGCTGTATGTAGACGATATGGTGCTGTTGGCAGATTCTCCGGTGAATTTACAAAGATTGATCAACCAGCTACAAAGGTATTGCCAGGAGTGGAGGCTTAACGTTAACATATCTATGTCTAAAACAATGGTATTTAGAAAAGGTGGAGGAAGATATGCCAGCAACGAAAAGTGGTTTTTTGACGGACAAGAGTTAGACACAGTCAAAACATACAATTTTGTCATACACGTTAAAATCATTGGAGCTATAGAAACCGAGATATTTGTGAAAAACCGTTTTTTTTAGGTTTTCGTGACCTTTTGACCTTCATAACTTTTTTTGCCGGCACGATATCAATGTCGATTTTTCACATCTTCTTTACAACGCCGCCGTAATAAAGATGTGTACCAAAATTCAGCTTGGTTGGGATTTTTCCGCAGATTGGGGTTTAAAATGCCTAAAATGACTGGGCTATTACTGTGTTGGGCCTTAGATCAAGTTAATGCAAATAATAATTGTTTTGTTTAATATCTTTAAAAACTGTTGCTTTAAAGTTTAAACCCTTTGAAAACCTTAAAATTGCTGTAGGTATTTATTATTTTTGTTGTTTTTATAGATATTCACTGAACGAGTAGTATTGTTTAATTCTAATTGATTTACGTATATGTAAGAGTTTTGAACAATCTTCATGAGGCCTTCCGAATTCGTTTGCTGAAAATGGTGTCAAAATACCATGCCACTATAATAATTTTCACGGCTTTTCAGGTTTTCAGTGCAAACATTTTTAATGATTTTTGCTATTAGCTCTTTATGTTTTTATTGTAGCGGTACCCAGTGCCGCGTTGCTACGCCCAAAACAAAACATGTCGCACATGTAGTTCAAAAGTGACACAAGTCAAAAATCTTAGTTTTTCAGAATAGGCGAAAAACGATATTGTTAGACTAGATACGATTTAACTACAAATTGAACTATGATGACAAAAGCAAATAGAGTATGAATCACAATGGAAATAATATTTGCGTTAATCTTTTTTTGGAAACCTTGAAAACTATGTTTTTAGAGTTATGACAGTTTTGACGATCATTTCTTTCCAACAGATTCTTCAATAGTGACAGAACTCAAAATAAAACAGAGTATTCATATTTACCTCAGTCAACTAAAGTGGCTTAACTCAAAATAACTTACAAAAATTTTCACCTAGGAATCAACAAAAGTGTCTCAACTCAAATTAACGCACTGAAATTTTAAAGTTTTAAACACCATAAATGACACAACTCAAAATAAATCACTTTTGATTTCACTTGGCACACCTGTTTGCTGCGAGGACCAGGTAACAACTGAAAATGTGTCGTTTTTGTCGAAGGTAGTTTGACCTCATTTGAAACATTTAAAACGACATAGTGTCATCTGGCGGAAAAAATATTGAATCTAGGTAAATGCACCTTTAATAAATATGTTGGGTAGAAGTCTATGGAACTTTTTTTGATAATAACTCATTTTTTGCTTTTTTTGAGTTGTGTCACTTTTGAACTACATGTGCGATGTATTTAATGTGAAATTGAAATTCTTCATTTTCACTTGCGATCTTTCTTAATGCTGGCGGATAAACAATATTTTTGGTAGTTTCGGTTGAAGGTTAAATGTACACATTTTTTTGATTGCCACCTCCAGAGTGAACAACATACAATTGGCCATGCAAAAACCATGAATTTTCAATAGCTAACGATTTTCCTTGTGCTCTGCCTTGTGCTTGAAGTTAAATGGCAAATGGAATTAGCACGTCTCCCCCTTTGAATGTTGCCTCTATAACATCAAAGTCCGTATTTATTAATAGAGATTTTTAAAAATAACAGGCTGAGCACAATGGTGTAGTTGCAGCACAAGTTAGTACCACTGTCAAAGTTAAATGAACGTTAATCGTATTGCACGGCTATACACTCTGAAGTAGCAGCTCCAGCACAGACATCGTCGCCTGAGAATTGTTTTGTTCCCTACGCCACTGGCACTTTTTCGAGAATAGTGATAAGATTTTTTTTTTTTTTTTGATGAAGTTAGTTCTTATTAAGAGTATACTTACGAGTTTATATACCAATTTTTAAAGCGTTTTGCCAAACCTTTAAAAAGCTACGTTTATTAACGCAAAAGTCTGCTTTTCGGACTTGTGTCAAACCGAATCCATTTTGAAACTAATTTTTACTTGCGATTATAGGTACTATAAGGCATGTTTTGGATTTGTAAAAAAAAATTCTAACAATCAAACATGACATTACGATGATAGAGAAGTCGAAAAAAAGTGGGCCGACAATTCTGTCTATCTGTCCGTATGTTTGTCTGTCTGTTAAGTTACCTACAGCCTAAACGGCTGAACCGATTTGCTTCAAACTTGGTACATTGTATTAATATGACGTCCTTCAGAGGGGTTTTTGGAGTTAGCTTTTTTAGTGAAAAATTAATTTTCTCAAAAAACGGATACTACGATTTTGATAAAACTTTCTTAATAGTGTTTTCTGTGCATACTGTATGTTTTGGTTGGAATAGATTTTTCAGGAAAAGTCTTATAACGGTACCTTCCATAGGGCCGGTTTTTTTAAATCAGATTTTCTCGTAAGCCACTTGACAGATTTCGATAATTTTTTAATTTAGACGCCCTTTTATAGACAAAATTGAAAAAACAATAAATTGTTGGCACAACAGCTCCAAGCGGGGCGGGGTCGGGGCCTGTGACTTACACTCTCAATCATTCCTGTGTGTGGGTTTGTTTCCAAAACGGCTTCATCAATTTTGTTTAAATTTTATTTTTTCTGTTAAAAAAAATGTCCTAAAACTTTAAACAGTAATCGAAATCAGATTGCTTACTTAATTTTTTCCAAAAAACGGTTTAAAAAGTGATTTTTAAGTGATCAATAAAATTTCATATCATTTTTTCACTGCTTTTTTCCAAAATCTTAAACCCCTTGACCCTGACATTAAAGCAATTTTATAAAATTTTAAAAGTGCAAAAATTGTTGTATGGTTATTCTTCACCGAGATATGGCGCTTCGAAAAACAGATAATTTTTCAGATTTGCCAAGAAATGCCAAAAAATTCAGCTTATTTCTTCTAATAGACAAAAACTAGGATTGGTTTGCAAAAATTCGCATAAGGCTGAAAATTGGTACAGACGTTGGGAACACCATTTCAAATAAATCAAGCAACATCCTCATCGATCCGACTGGTGCGTAAGAAGTTATTCAAGGTCAAAAGGTCAAATAAACGGTTTTTACAATTTTTCTGGTAAACGGTATGTTTTATCATAAGAACACATGAGACAGAGTTGTAGACCATGAAAATATCTACAAAAGTTAATATTTAAGCTGAATTTTTTACCTTTTCTTAGCATTATTTAGCAAATCCTGAAAATTTACCTGTTTTTCGAAGCGCCGAAAAACGAATTGCACTGAAAAGAAGCATACAAACAGGAGCTAGTTTCACGTGTTCAAACGTGAGTGGTTTTTTCACTATACGGACAAAAACGGAGTATGTGATGACTTACATAAAGGAAAATTCACGAAATAGGAGCATACATTTGTTGTTCACGCTATCGAGGTTTTTGTATTACGAGATTTTCATACTACGACTTGTGCTGTTAAATAGTTTTTAAAAAATGTCGCACAAATCGTAGTATGAAACTCTCGTAATACAAGGGCAAGTGACATAAGGCCAATTTTTTAGAGTTGGCCTTATGTAACAAAATAATATCCTTCTAACTGGGGATTTTAACGCGAGGACCAGCACACAGCAGCCTTTCTTGTTTGACAATGAAGATGATATAATAGATCTTCGCCACTCAAAGGACCAAGTCCTGGATAGAAAAGGTACTCAGCTTTTAGACTTCTGTAGCGAGTATAATTTGAAAATTCTAAACGGATGTTCAATGGTAGATCCAAATGGTGAATTCACTTTTGTGGGAGCTCAAGGAAGTTCAGTCATCGACCTAAGTTTGAGTGGAGGAGAGTGGAACAGCTTGATCCAGAACTTCGAAGTACAAACCCTGAGTTTCTCAGATCACATGCCAATTGTGACTACTTTTCAGATAGCCAATCAAGAAATGTTAAATGCCGAGGTTTTAAATACTCTACCGAAGTTGATATGGAAACCCAACAAGGCGGAAAGCTACCGAAACAATTTAAATAGGCAAATCGAGGCAATGACCCCGGATGTAAACATTGAAGAAATAGCTCAAGCCATAAGGAATTCTGTGCCAATAGCAGCGCAAAATCATAGAAGACGCTACAAGCAACCATGGTTTGACCTTAAATACGAAGGAAAGCGACGAGAATCTTTCTCACTACTGAACCTTTATAGGAAGTTTAATGAGCCTAACTACAAAAGGATGTACCTAATAGCGAAACGTGAGTTGAAACAAATATGCGAAAGAAAAAGATCACTCATTCAGTCAAAATATCTCAATGCAAGGATTCCGCAGCTTTATGGAAACTTCTGAAAAGAAAAAATGGCCAAAAGTTTAAGATTGGGTTAAATATCGATGCTTTGCATCTCGAAAATCATTTTAAAAGTATCCTGAATCCAACAAACTCTTTAAATCTTCCAAAGTTCCAGTACGCAGTACCGAATTCAACAAATGAGCTCCTTGACAACCCCATATCGCAAGAAGAAGTCAAAAGTTGGCTGGACAGGATTAAGGACCGAAAAGGAGCTGGTACCGATGGCGTTCCTGTCGAATTTTATAAATATGCGAACAACGATCTTATAGTTTTGCTCACAAGATAGTTCAATAGGATATTTGAAACGGGTGAAATACCATCAAACTTCAAACAGAGCATAATTTTTCCCATCTTCAAAAAGGGCGACCCGAACTTAGTGGAAAACTACCGAGGAATTGCTTTTTTAAATTCGTCCTTAAAAATATTAATGGGTATCATGGCTACACGTTTCCAAGTGTGGACCTCACAAAATCATCTTCTGAGCGAGTTTCAGGCTGGCTTCAGAGAGAACTTCTCTACAGTTGATCAAATTTTCGTTCTTACAACTGTTGCCCAAAACTTTATGAGATTAAAGAAAAAACTATATGCGTTCTTTGTAGATTTTAAGGCAGCATTTGATACTGTAGATAGAAGTGCACTTTTCTACAAGTTGTATAATAAAGGCCTATCTAGAAAATTTGGAAAACTAATCGAAATAATCGAAAAGCTGTACGAAGGAACATCATCCGCAGTTTGGGACGGGAAGCAGCTTGGAGACTTCTTCGAAACTATGACGGGAGTAAAACAAGGATGCAATTTTAGCCCCCAAGCCTTCATCATGTTCATAGATGACATAACCGAATGTTTATCTGGTGGAATAAGAATTGGAGGGGTTCATATAAAGGTTTTGATGTATGTAGACGATATGGTGCTGTTGGCAGATTCTCCGGTGAATTTACAAAGATTGATCAACCAGCTACAAAGGTATTGCCAGGAGTGGAGGCTTAACGTTAACATATCTAAGTCTAAAACAATGGTATTTAGAAAAGGTGGAGGAAGATATGCCAGCAACGAAAAGTGGTTTTTTGACGGACAAGAGTTAGACACAGTCAAAACATACAAGTATTTGGGAATGAACATTTGAAGTAATTTGAATATGGAAAATCATTTTAAGGAGAAACTTTCAGTAGCTAAGTCAGCCATAAGTGCAGCCTGGAAAAACTGTTTAGAAGATAAAAAAATATCGTTGAAAGTAAAATATCAAATTTTTCAAACTGTTTCCAGGTCGATCATGCTGTATGGTGCCCAAGTCTGGGGATTTCAGTTTTACGACACAGTTGAAAAACTTCTCCGATTCTTTTTAAAAAGAGTATTTAAATTTCCGCAGACTACACCTAATAACATGCTGATGGTTGAAACAGGTCTCCCACCTTTATTCACAGAGGCACTCAAACTGCATTTAAATTACGTATCTCTCTGCTATGTCATTTAATGATGAAAGACTCAGTAAACGTCTATTAAAGCATGTTATAGAGGCGAAAATACTGTACTTTGAGGAATGGCAAAAACTTTCGGGGTATTGCGGATACAACCTACAATTACATTGGGAAAGGATGAGTCACTGTAAAGAGGAATTTGACAACTTAACTTCGGCCGTGGATGAGAAGATGCTTTCTGACAGTATTGAAAATGTATCAAGTTCTCTGTACCGTGAAATATATTCGAATTTAAACCATACACTATGTGAAAACAACTATTTCAACGAAAGATATCCAATTGAATTAATATCCACTATCTTTAGGGCTAGAGGCGAGATATTGAACCTTAACTTTATCCCACATAGAGATGATTTGCCAATTATTTGCTCGTTATGCAATCTACGAGAGAGGGAAAATATTTACCACTTCTTGGGTAGGTGCCCTATTTTAAACGAGTTCAGGCTTCGAATTTATGGAAAGAGAGTTTTGGAAGAATCCGAGATGAAGAATATCTTGAATGGTTCAGATTGGAATAAATTGCACATTTACTGTAAAAAAGCTTTATCATATAGGAAATCAATTATCGAAGAATCTTTTTAATTAAATTTATGAATTTTGTCAAACTTGGGCAGACGGTGTTAAGCCATGGCTTTAATGTAAAGGTTTTATCACAAATTCTTATTTAATACAAGAAAAATAAAATATTAATTAATCTTATTAATAAAAATCTAAGTAACCTTGCAAAGCGTTGTAAGGCCAATTTTTTTTTAAGACATAAGGGCAAATGTAATATTTTATTTTCTTGCCAAAAATACCGGTTTGTGGCGTTGGAATTCTTATCATTATCTTTTTTAAACTATGTTACATTCCTTACACGCATTCTTCTTCTTTTAATAAAAAATCTTTAAGATTGAATGAAGTCAAAGTATATCAAGCTGAGTTTAAATAAAAATAAACAGCTATTGCTCATTTCGTTTTGCTAAATTCTTTCTCTTCTATCTTAAGAGAGAAGGAATTAAGAGAAGGTACTATAGCATATATTATATATCTTAATATAAATATTATCACAAAATTACTCTGTAACCATTCGAACCATTTTTGAATCAATAATTCAACAGTCCATTATTAGTGCTAAGTCTTCTACTTGGTTGATTTTATTTTATTTTATTTATCAATGCAGTATATAGAGTTTGTATTAAGAAAACATTTAAAAACTACTTCGAACTTTTAATTACCTACTTCCTTTCATTAAACCTTCACAAAATTCAAAGCTGTAAATTAAATCAGTCGCACTTCCCATTTTACCACGCGCTGTTCTTGACTTGTTATTCACTAATGAGAAGAAGAATGCGTGTAGTGAATGTAACATAAGAATTATTTAAATATATGTGTACATGTATCATATCGTTTTTCTAACTTTTTCTTAGAAGTTTTTAGAATATTTTTAATTTATTTTAACTTGCAAACTAACTTGGTAAGGAAAAGACATTTCAAAGTGACATAAGACCAAATTGGCCTTACGACGCTTTGCAAAGTGACATAAGGCCCACTCTTAAAAGTTGGCCTTATGTCACTTGCCCTTAAGTCACGGCACCTACAAAAACCGATAAAGAATAAACATACAACAATGTTTGTACTTACGAAATTGTAGGAAATTTCTACTTTTTCTACTATTAAATGAAATTGCTTTTGGTATAGAACGTAATAAAAAAGTTACCGAGGAAAAACCGTTGCAAGGTCGAAAATTTTGCAGTTACCCCTTCCCCCTCCCCCACCTCTTTTTCTACAGGGCCCTCGAGGTCCAAAACTTCGTAAAATATTAATTAACTATCTCTGAACAACATCTGCTAGTTCCATTAGCTTTCGACCTTTTTCCACCTTCCACCCACTTTTTCCAACCTGTCGACTGGACTGAATGTATGTACGTGGCAAATATGTGCATATCATGTAGAACGTGTTTCCTTCAAGTTTTAGAATCACGATATCTCCGGAATAGTTATTCTTACAAAAAAATTATGTTAACAATATTTGTAGATAATTTCATGGTCTACAATTTTGTTTCATGTATTCTTATGATAAAACATTTCGTTTACCAGAAAATTTGTAAAAACTGTTTATTTGACCTTTTGACCTTGAATAACTTCTTACGCACCAGTCGGATCGATGGAGATGTTGCTTAGTTTATTTGAAATGGTGTTCCCAAAGTCTGTACTAATTTTCAGCCTTATGCGAATTTTGGCAAACCGAAATGTCTATTTTGACCGGACTACTTCCTTAATTTTTAAACTTTTATTTCCTCTTGCATTTCGCTATAAAATAAAATCGTATTTGATATTTCGCGATTAGTTATTTCGCTTTATTTTTAAATGTTTTATTTGTTTGCTTTAATTTTATCACATTATATTAACGAAAAGAAAGATAATGGTTTGCGAAATGAAAATCTCGAAACGTTGGTCGACCACCCACGCCACAGATATGTTTTAAAATATTAAAATTAAATTCGAAATAATCTCTACTATATATAAAAGAGTAATTTTGTTTGTGTGTCAGTTTGTCTGTATATGGCAGATAAACTGACGACACTCCACTTACCTCGCAATACAGTGGATTCTAAAATCTTCCCCCATTCACTGGCCAGGTTATAGGCTATTTAAATAAATAAATAAATTGTTTAAAATTGGTTTAATTTAATAATATTTGAACTTACCTCTTAGATTTATCATGAGAAATTTTATATTTCTCAAATATTACGTTTCTCCTTTTCCTTTTTTTTCTTATTCGCTGTCTGTACAGCGGCTGCTCTATATATAGGGCAGGATCACAATGTAGTCGCTATCCGGACGCCACATAATGCCATCTATAGTTGGTGGATGGATAGATTGGTAGATGGATAGGATGGTATATGAATAGGATGGAGGATTGTGGATGGATACGATGGCAAGTGGTAAATGGTAAATAGTAAATGCCAAGTGGTAAATGGTAAATGGGTAATGCTAGATGGTAGATGAATAAGGCGGCATACCATGAGTCACATAAAATGCGTCAAGTGTCATTTTTATTTTATTTTTTCATAATAACATAACTTTTAAACGAGGACGGCCAATTTTTATCCGATATAATAATAGGAATATGACATTTTCAAAACAAGAAGAAGAATTTCGATTTGTATATTCTTTTTTCATATACATGACAAAATATTCGGACTTAAGCAAAAATATACATACATTGTTTGGCAAAATTCGTTTGGCGTTTCTTTGTTTCGCCGTAGTCGTTAAATATTTCGTTTAATTCGCAATCCTTAATTGGCAATTTACGTTTTGTTTTTTATTCATTATGTTTTTCAATCGTTTCGCAATTGACATTCTGCGGTTTTATGTCTCACTTTTTTTCAAAATCCTTTTCGACCAGTTAGCAAAACTAATTTGGCAATTTGTTGTTTTGCATTTTTTCATTAGATTTTTTTATATTTGGCAATGTTTTTCTTCGACAAATAATGTTTCGCCGTTTAGTTATTACGCAAAATAGCGATATGCCGTTTTATTGTTTTGCTGATTGATAGTTTCGCCGTTTTATTATTTCGCTGATAGGATTTTTCGCCGTTTTAGACAAATGTCAATAACTTTGTTCTAGTAAGTTTTTTTTTACCAAATTTTAACCAATGATGCATAAGACCAATTTCGACATTCTGCAATTTTGTCAAAATCCGTTATATAGTTCAAGTTTTAAAGATTTTTCCGTTAGTGGTCTAAATTGTTTTTATATACATAGGTGTATTAAGTTTTATATGGTCTATATCCGGCATTTTGTTATTTTGCAATTTTGTGTTAGGCAATTTATTGTTTTTGTTAGGCAATTTATTGTTAAGCATTTTTTTATTTGGCATTAAATTCTTTTGCATTTTTTCGCTTCATAAAATTATATGCCTTAAAATTTCGCGCGAAATTTTAAGGCATATAATTTTATGAAGCGAAAAAATGCAAAAGAATTTAATGCCAAATAAAAAAATGCTTAACAATAAATTGCCTAACAAAAACAATAAATTGCCTAACACAAAATTGCAAAATAACAAAATGCCGGATATAGACCATATAAAACTTAATACACCTATGTATATAAAAACAATTTAGACCACTAACGGAAAAATCTTTAAAACTTGAACTATATAACGGATTTTGACAAAATTGCAGAATGTCGAAATTGGTCTTATGCATCATTGGTTAAAATTTGGTAAAAAAAAACTTACTAGAACAAAGTTATTGACATTTGTCTAAAACGGCGAAAAATCCTATCAGCGAAATAATAAAACGGCGAAACTATCAATCAGCAAAACAATAAAACGGCATATCGCTATTTTGCGTAATAACTAAACGGCGAAACATTATTTGTCGAAGAAAAACATTGCCAAATATAAAAAAATCTAATGAAAAAATGCAAAACAACAAATTGCCAAATTAGTTTTGCTAACTGGTCGAAAAGGATTTTGAAAAAAAGTGAGACATAAAACCGCAGAATGTCAATTGCGAAACGATTGAAAAACATAATGAATAAAAAACAAAACGTAAATTGCCAATTAAGGATTGCGAATTAAACGAAATATTTAACGACTACGGCGAAACAAAGAAACGCCAAACGAATTTTGCCAAACAATGTATGTATATTTTTGCTTAAGTCCGAATATTTTGTCATGTATATGAAAAAAGAATATACAAATCGAAATTCTTCTTCTTGTTTTGAAAATGTCATATTCCTATTATTATATCGGATAAAAATTGGCCGTCCTCGTTTAAAAGTTATGTTATTATGAAAAAATAAAATAAAAATGACACTTGACGCATTTTATGTGACTCATGGTATGCCGCCTTATTCATCTACCATCTAGCATTACCCATTTACCATTTACCACTTGGCATTTACTATTTACCATTTACCACTTGCCATCGTATCCATCCACAATCCTCCATCCTATTCATATACCATCCTATCCATCTACCAATCTATCCATCCACCAACTATAGATGGCATTATGTGGCGTCCGGATAGCGACTACATTGTGATCCTGCCCTATATATAGAGCAGCCGCTGTACAGACAGCGAATAAGAAAAAAAAGGAAAAGGAGAAACGTAATATTTGAGAAATATAAAATTTCTCATGATAAATCTAAGAGGTAAGTTCAAATATTATTAAATTAAACCAATTTTAAACAATTTATTTATTTATTTAAATAGCCTATAACCTGGCCAGTGAATGGGGGAAGATTTTAGAATCCACTGTATTGCGAGGTAAGTGGAGTGTCGTCAGTTTATCTGCCATATACAGACAAACTGACACACAAACAAAATTACTCTTTTATATATAGTAGAGATTATTTCGAATTTAATTTTAATATTTTAAAACATATCTGTGGCGTGGGTGGTCGACCAACGTTTCGAGATTTTCATTTCGCAAACCATTATCTTTCTTTTCGTTAATATAATGTGATAAAATTAAAGCAAACAAATAAAACATTTAAAAATAAAGCGAAATAACTAATCGCGAAATATCAAATACGATTTTATTTTATAGCGAAATGCAAGAGGAAATAAAAGTTTAAAAATTAAGGAAGTAGTCCGGTCAAAATAGACATTTCGGTTTGCCAAAATTCGCATAAGGCTGAAAATTAGTACAGACTTTGGGAACACCATTTCAAATAAACTAAGCAACATCTCCATCGATCCGACTGGTGCGTAAGAAGTTATTCAAGGTCAAAAGGTCAAATAAACAGTTTTTACAAATTTTCTGGTAAACGAAATGTTTTATCATAAGAATACATGAAACAAAATTGTAGACCATGAAATTATCTACAAATATTGTTAACATAATTTTTTTGTAAGAATAACTATTCCGGAGATATCGTGATTCTAAAACTTGAAGGAAACACGTTCTACATGATATGCACATATTTGCCACGTACATACATTCAGTCCAGTCGACAGGTTGGAAAAAGTGGGTGGAAGGTGGAAAAAGGTCGAAAGCTAATGGAACTAGCAGATGTTGTTCAGAGATAGTTAATTAATATTTTACGAAGTTTTGGACCTCGAGGGCCCTGTAGAAAAAGAGGTGGGGGAGGGGGAAGGGGTAACTGCAAAATTTTCGACCTTGCAACGGTTTTTCCTCGGTAACTTTTTTATTACGTTCTATACCAAAAGCAATTTCATTTAATAGTAGAAATAGTAGAAATTTCCTACAATTTCGTAAGTACAAACATTGTTGTATGTTTATTCTTTATCGGTTTTTGTAGGTGCCGTGACTTAAGGGCAAGTGACATAAGGCCAACTTTTAAGAGTGGGCCTTATGTCACTTTGCAAAGCGTCGTAAGGCCAATTTGGTCTTATGTCACTTTGAAATGTCTTTTCCTTACCAAGTTAGTTTGCAAGTTAAAATAAATTAAAAATATTCTAAAAACTTCTAAGAAAAAGTTAGAAAAACGATATGATACATGTACACATATATTTAAATAATTCTTATGTTACATTCACTACACGCATTCTTCTTCTCATTAGTGAATAACAAGTCAAGAACAGCGCGTGGTAAAATGGGAAGTGCGACTGATTTAATTTACAGCTTTGAATTTTGTGAAGGTTTAATGAAAGGAAGTAGGTAATTAAAAGTTCGAAGTAGTTTTTAAATGTTTTCTTAATACAAACTCTATATACTGCATTGATAAATAAAATAAAATAAAATCAACCAAGTAGAAGACTTAGCACTAATAATGGACTGTTGAATTATTGATTCAAAAATGGTTCGAATGGTTACAGAGTAATTTTGTGATAATATTTATATTAAGATATATAATATATGCTATAGTACCTTCTCTTAATTCCTTCTCTCTTAAGATAGAAGAGAAAGAATTTAGCAAAACGAAATGAGCAATAGCTGTTTATTTTTATTTAAACTCAGCTTGATATACTTTGACTTCATTCAATCTTAAAGATTTTTTATTAAAAGAAGAAGAATGCGTGTAAGGAATGTAACATAGTTTAAAAAAGATAATGATAAGAATTCCAACGCCACAAACCGGTATTTTTGGCAAGAAAATAAAATATTACATTTGCCCTTATGTCTTAAAAAAAAATTGGCCTTACAACGCTTTGCAAGGTTACTTAGATTTTTATTAATAAGATTAATTAATATTTTATTTTTCTTGTATTAAATAAGAATTTGTGATAAAACCTTTACATTAAAGCCATGGCTTAACACCGTCTGCCCAAGTTTGACAAAATTCATAAATTTAATTAAAAAGATTCTTCGATAATTGATTTCCTATATGATAAAGCTTTTTTACAGTAAATGTGCAATTTATTCCAATCTGAACCATTCAAGATATTCTTCATCTCGGATTCTTCCAAAACTCTCTTTCCATAAATTCGAAGCCTGAACTCGTTTAAAATAGGGCACCTACCCAAGAAGTGGTAAATATTTTCCCTCTCTCGTAGATTGCATAACGAGCAAATAATTGGCAAATCATCTCTATGTGGGATAAAGTTAAGGTTCAATATCTCGCCTCTAGCCCTAAAGATAGTGGATATTAATTCAATTGGATATCTTTCGTTGAAATAGTTGTTTTCACATAGTGTATGGTTTAAATTCGAATATATTTCACGGTACAGAGAACTTGATACATTTTCAATACTGTCAGAAAGCATCTTCTCATCCACGGCCGAAGTTAAGTTGTCAAATTCCTCTTTACAGTGACTCATCCTTTCCCAATGTAATTGTAGGTTGTATCCGCAATACCCCGAAAGTTTTTGCCATTCCTCAAAGTACAGTATTTTCGCCTCTATAACATGCTTTAATAGACGTTTACTGAGTCTTTCATCATTAAATGACATAACAGAGAGATACGTAATTTAAATGCAGTTTGAGTGCCTCTGTGAATAAAGGTGGGAGACCTGTTTCAACCATCAGCATGTTATTAGGTGTAGTCTGCGGAAATTTAAATACTCTTTTTAAAAAGAATCGGAGAAGTTTTTCAACTGTGTCGTAAAACTGAAATCCCCAGACTTGGGCACCATACAGCATGATCGACCTGGAAACAGTTTGAAAAATTTGATATTTTACTTTCAACGATATTTTTTTATCTTCTAAACAGTTTTTCCAGGCTGCACTTATGGCTGACTTAGCTACTGAAAGTTTCTCCTTAAAATGATTTTCCATATTCAAATTACTACAAATGTTCATTCCCAAATACTTGTATGTTTTGACTGTGTCTAACTCTTGTCCGTCAAAAAACCACTTTTCGTTGCTGGCATATCTTCCTCCACCTTTTCTAAATACCATTGTTTTAGACTTAGATATGTTAACGTTAAGCCTCCACTCCTGGCAATACCTTTGTAGCTGGTTGATCAATCTTTGTAAATTCACCGGAGAATCTGCCAACAGCACCATATCGTCTACATACATCAAAACCTTTATATGAACCCCTCCAATTCTTATTCCACCAGATAAACATTCGGTTATGTCATCTATGAACATGATGAAGGCTTGGGGGCTAAAATTGCATCCTTGTTTTACTCCCGTCATAGTTTCGAAGAAGTCTCCAAGCTGCTTCCCGTCCCAAACTGCGGATGATGTTCCTTCGTACAGCTTTTCGATTATTTCGATTAGTTTTCCAAATTTTCTAGATAGGCCTTTATTATACAACTCGTAGAAAAGTGCACTTCTATCTACAGTATCAAATGCTGCCTTAAAATCTACAAAGAACGCATATAGTTTTTTCTTTAATCTCATAAAGTTTTGGGCAACAGTTGTAAGAACGAAAATTTGATCAACTGTAGAGAAGTTCTCTCTGAAGCCAGCCTGAAACTCGCTCAGAAGATGATTTTGTGAGGTCCACACTTGGAAACGTGTAGCCATGATACCCATTAATATTTTTAAGGACGAATTTAAAAAAGCAATTCCTCGGTAGTTTTCCACTAAGTTCGGGTCGCCCTTTTTGAAGATGGGAAAAATTATGCTCTGTTTGAAGTTTGATGGTATTTCACCCGTTTCAAATATCCTATTGAACTATCTTGTGAGCAAAACTATAAGATCGTTGTTCGCATATTTATAAAATTCGACAGGAACGCCATCGGTACCAGCTCCTTTTCGGTCCTTAATCCTGTCCAGCCAACTTTTGACTTCTTCTTGCGATATGGGGTTGTCAAGGAGCTCATTTGTTGAATTCGGTACTGCGTACTGGAACTTTGGAAGATTTAAAGAGTTTGTTGGATTCAGGATACTTTTAAAATGATTTTCGAGATGCAAAGCATCGATATTTAACCCAATCTTAAACTTTTGGCCATTTTTTCTTTTCAGAAGTTTCCATAAAGCTGCGGAATCCTTGCATTGAGATATTTTGACTGAATGAGTGATCTTTTTCTTTCGCATATTTGTTTCAACTCACGTTTCGCTATTAGGTACATCCTTTTGTAGTTAGGCTCATTAAACTTCCTATAAAGGTTCAGTAGTGAGAAAGATTCTCGTCGCTTTCCTTCGTATTTAAGGTCAAACCATGGTTGCTTGTAGCGTCTTCTATGATTTTGCGCTGCTATTGGCACAGAATTCCTTATGGCTTGAGCTATTTCTTCAATGTTTACATCCGGGGTCATTGCCTCGATTTGCCTATTTAAATTGTTTCGGTAGCTTTCCGCCTTGTTGGGTTTCCATATCAACTTCGGTAGAGTATTTAAAACCTCGGCATTTAACATTTCTTGATTGGCTATCTGAAAAGTAGTCACAATTGGCATGTGATCTGAGAAACTCAGGGTTTGTACTTCGAAGTTCTGGATGAATAAAAAACAAAACGTAAATTGCCAATTAAGGATTGCGAATTAAACGAAATATTTAACGACTACGGCGAAACAAAGAAACGCCAAACGAATTTTGCCAAACAATGTATGTATATTTTTGCTTAAGTCCGAATATTTTGTCATGTATATGAAAAAAGAATATACAAATCGAAATTCTTCTTCTTGTTTTGAAAATGTCATATTCCTATTATTATATCGGATAAAAATTGACCGTCCTCGTTTAAAAGTTATGTTATTATGAAAAAATAAAATAAAAATGACACTTGACGCATTTTATGTGACTCATGGTATGCCGCCTTATTCATCTACCATCTAGCATTACCCATTTACCATTTACCACTTGGCATTTACTATTTACCATTTACCACTTGCCATCGTATCCATCCACAATCCTCCATCCTATTCATATACCATCCTATCCATCTACCAATCTATCCATCCACCAACTATAGATGGCATTATGTGGCGTCCGGATAGCGACTACATTGTGATCCTGCCCTATATATAGAGCAGCCGCTGTACAGACAGCGAATAAGAAAAAAAAGGAAAAGGAGAAACGTAATATTTGAGAAATATAAAATTTCTCATGATAAATCTAAGAGGTAAGTTCAAATATTATTAAATTAAACCAATTTTAAACAATTTATTTATTTATTTAAATAGCCTATAACCTGGCCAGTGAATGGGGGAAGATTTTAGAATCCACTGTATTGCGAGGTAAGTGGAGTGTCGTCAGTTTATCTGCCATATACAGACAAACTGACACACAAACAAAATTACTCTTTTATATATAGTAGAGATTATTTCGAATTTAATTTTAATATTTTAAAACATATCTGTGGCGTGGGTGGTCGACCAACGTTTCGAGATTTTCATTTCGCAAACCATTATCTTTCTTTTCGTTAATATAATGTGATAAAATTAAAGCAAACAAATAAAACATTTAAAAATAAAGCGAAATAACTAATCGCGAAATATCAAATACGATTTTATTTTATAGCGAAATGCAAGAGGAAATAAAAGTTTAAAAATTAAGGAAGTAGTCCGGTCAAAATAGACATTTCGGTTTGCCAAAATTCGCATAAGGCTGAAAATTAGTACAGACTTTGGGAACACCATTTCAAATAAACTAAGCAACATCTCCATCGATCCGACTGGTGCGTAAGAAGTTATTCAAGGTCAAAAGGTCAAATAAACAGTTTTTACAAATTTTCTGGTAAACGAAATGTTTTATCATAAGAATACATGAAACAAAATTGTAGACCATGAAATTATCTACAAATATTGTTAACATAATTTTTTTGTAAGAATAACTATTCCGGAGATATCGTGATTCTAAAACTTGAAGGAAACACGTTCTACATGATATGCACATATTTGCCACGTACATACATTCAGTCCAGTCGACAGGTTGGAAAAAGTGGGTGGAAGGTGGAAAAAGGTCGAAAGCTAATGGAACTAGCAGATGTTGTTCAGAGATAGTTAATTAATATTTTACGAAGTTTTGGACCTCGAGGGCCCTGTAGAAAAAGAGGTGGGGGAGGGGGAAGGGGTAACTGCAAAATTTTCGACCTTGCAACGGTTTTTCCTCGGTAACTTTTTTATTACGTTCTATACCAAAAGCAATTTCATTTAATAGTAGAAATAGTAGAAATTTCCTACAATTTCGTAAGTACAAACATTGTTGTATGTTTATTCTTTATCGGTTTTTGTAGGTGCCGTGACTTAAGGGCAAGTGACATAAGGCCAACTTTTAAGAGTGGGCCTTATGTCACTTTGCAAAGCGTCGTAAGGCCAATTTGGTCTTATGTCACTTTGAAATGTCTTTTCCTTACCAAGTTAGTTTGCAAGTTAAAATAAATTAAAAATATTCTAAAAACTTCTAAGAAAAAGTTAGAAAAACGATATGATACATGTACACATATATTTAAATAATTCTTATGTTACATTCACTACACGCATTCTTCTTCTCATTAGTGAATAACAAGTCAAGAACAGCGCGTGGTAAAATGGGAAGTGCGACTGATTTAATTTACAGCTTTGAATTTTGTGAAGGTTTAATGAAAGGAAGTAGGTAATTAAAAGTTCGAAGTAGTTTTTAAATGTTTTCTTAATACAAACTCTATATACTGCATTGATAAATAAAATAAAATAAAATCAACCAAGTAGAAGACTTAGCACTAATAATGGACTGTTGAATTATTGATTCAAAAATGGTTCGAATGGTTACAGAGTAATTTTGTGATAATATTTATATTAAGATATATAATATATGCTATAGTACCTTCTCTTAATTCCTTCTCTCTTAAGATAGAAGAGAAAGAATTTAGCAAAACGAAATGAGCAATAGCTGTTTATTTTTATTTAAACTCAGCTTGATATACTTTGACTTCATTCAATCTTAAAGATTTTTTATTAAAAGAAGAAGAATGCGTGTAAGGAATGTAACATAGTTTAAAAAAGATAATGATAAGAATTCCAACGCCACAAACCGGTATTTTTGGCAAGAAAATAAAATATTACATTTGCCCTTATGTCTTAAAAAAAAATTGGCCTTACAACGCTTTGCAAGGTTACTTAGATTTTTATTAATAAGATTAATTAATATTTTATTTTTCTTGTATTAAATAAGAATTTGTGATAAAACCTTTACATTAAAGCCATGGCTTAACACCGTCTGCCCAAGTTTGACAAAATTCATAAATTTAATTAAAAAGATTCTTCGATAATTGATTTCCTATATGATAAAGCTTTTTTACAGTAAATGTGCAATTTATTCCAATCTGAACCATTCAAGATATTCTTCATCTCGGATTCTTCCAAAACTCTCTTTCCATAAATTCGAAGCCTGAACTCGTTTAAAATAGGGCACCTACCCAAGAAGTGGTAAATATTTTCCCTCTCTCGTAGATTGCATAACGAGCAAATAATTGGCAAATCATCTCTATGTGGGATAAAGTTAAGGTTCAATATCTCGCCTCTAGCCCTAAAGATAGTGGATATTAATTCAATTGGATATCTTTCGTTGAAATAGTTGTTTTCACATAGTGTGTGGTTTAAATTCGAATATATTTCACGGTACAGAGAACTTGATACATTTTCAATACTGTCAGAAAGCATCTTCTCATCCACGGCCGAAGTTAAGTTGTCAAATTCCTCTTTACAGTGACTCATCCTTTCCCAATGTAATTGTAGGTTGTATCCGCAATACCCCGAAAGTTTTTGCCATTCCTCAAAGTACAGTATTTTCGCCTCTATAACATGCTTTAATAGACGTTTACTGAGTCTTTCATCATTAAATGACATAACAGAGAGATACGTAATTTAAATGCAGTTTGAGTGCCTCTGTGAATAAAGGTGGGAGACCTGTTTCAACCATCAGCATGTTATTAGGTGTAGTCTGCGGAAGTTTAAATACTCTTTTTAAAAAGAATCGGAGAAGTTTTTCAACTGTGTCGTAAAACTGAAATCCCCAGACTTGGGCACCATACAGCATGATCGACCTGGAAACAGTTTGAAAAATTTGATATTTTACTTTCAACGATATTTTTTTATCTTCTAAACAGTTTTTCCAGGCTGCACTTATGGCTGACTTAGCTACTGAAAGTTTCTCCTTAAAATGATTTTCCATATTCAAATTACTACAAATGTTCATTCCCAAATACTTGTATGTTTTGACTGTGTCTAACTCTTGTCCGTCAAAAAACCACTTTTCGTTGCTGGCATATCTTCCTCCACCTTTTCTAAATACCATTGTTTTAGACTTAGATATGTTAACGTTAAGCCTCCACTCCTGGCAATACCTTTGTAGCTGGTTGATCAATCTTTGTAAATTCACCGGAGAATCTGCCAACAGCACCATATCGTCTACATACATCAAAACCTTTATATGAACCCCTCCAATTCTTATTCCACCAGATAAACATTCGGTTATGTCATCTATGAACATACATTGTTTGGCAAAATTCGTTTGGCGTTTCTTTGTTTCGCCGTAGTCGTTAAATATTTCGTTTAATTCGCAATCCTTAATTGGCAATTTACGTTTTGTTTTTTATTCATTATGTTTTTCAATCGTTTCGCAATTGACATTCTGCGGTTTTATGTCTCACTTTTTTTCAAAATCCTTTTCGACCAGTTAGCAAAACTAATTTGGCAATTTGTTGTTTTGCATTTTTTCATTAGATTTTTTTATATTTGGCAATTTTTTTCTTCGACAAATAATGTTTCGCCGTTTAGTTATTACGCAAAATAGCGATATGCCGTTTTATTGTTTTGCTGATTGATAGTTTCGCCGTTTTATTATTTCGCTGATAGGATTTTTCGCCGTTTTAGACAAATGTCAATAACTTTGTTCTAGTAAGTTTTTTTTTACCAAATTTTAACCAATGATGCATAAGACCAATTTCGACATTCTGCAATTTTGTCAAAATCCGTTATATAGTTCAAGTTTTAAAGATTTTTCCGTTAGTGGTCTAAATTGTTTTTATATACATAGGTGTATTAAGTTTTATATGGTCTATATCCGGCATTTTGTTATTTTGCAATTTTGTGTTAGGCAATTTATTGTTTTTGTTAGGCAATTTATTGTTAAGCATTTTTTTATTTGGCATTAAATTCTTTTGCATTTTTTCGCTTCATAAAATTATATGCCTTAAAATTTCGCGCGAAATTTTAAGGCATATAATTTTATGAAGCGAAAAAATGCAAAAGAATTTAATGCCAAATAAAAAAAATGCTTAACAATAAATTGCCTAACAAAAAATTGCAAAATAACAAAATGCCGGATATAGACCATATAAAACTTAATACACCTATACAAACAATTTAGACCACTAACGGAAAAATCTGTAAAACCTGAACTCTATAACGGATTTTGAAATTTTAAGGCATATAATTTTATGAAGCGAAAAAATGCAAAAGAATTTAATGCCAAATAAAAAAATGCTTAACAATAAATTGCCTAACAAAAAATTGCAAAATAACAATATGCCAAGTAAAAAACAACGAAACGAAGAAATGCGTAACTAAAAAATTCAAAACAACACAATGCCAAATGACAAATTGCAAAACCTCAAAAAGCTAATCAATCAAAAAACTAAACGAAAATTGCGAAATGAAAAACGCGAAATGATTGCTTGTCAAATCAATTGAAAAACGAAACGTAATTTGCCAAACGTGGAATGCCAAACAACAAAATGCAAAATGAAACATTTGCGAAATGAAAAACGGCGAAATGAACCACCGCGAAACGTTAATTTGCCAAACATTTTCGGCGAACCGTACCATACCCAAAAAAATTACATTTAGTGTCGCACCGCTGCCGTTTTTTTTTTTGCCGAAATTTTTACTTTCACGTTTACTGGAACCAGCGTCTTCGTGCATGTGTAAAACTCACATCAATTAAATACCGTATTGCAGTAAAATGTAGTTCCGTATAGTGCGGTAATTCTTTTATCCAAATTCTGCTTTTGTAATGAAACGACTGAGAAGGACACATTAATTAAAAATACGCCCGTATGATAGAGAACCCCAGAATGAAGAATTTTGAAGAATTCGACGAAAGAAATTCAACATTAAACGTGTTCCTTTTCTGTGATTTGTGCGGTTTACACATGAATGAATTTATGAAAGCAAAAAGCAAAAAGCATGGTGTAAACATATACTTACGCGTTGGTTGGGAACATGCATGAAAGTTTAATAAGAGTCTGTTGCTCACCAACTTTTCATGCGCCGGTAACAGCTGTTGCTAAGGTTTCGCATGTATTTAAGAAGTATGAATTTTTTCATGCACACGTGGAAAGTTTGCAATGAAAATTAAGTTTCGTGTGTAAACCTTTACAAACGCGAAAATTTTGTACTCTCACGGTTACAGGCGCTCGACGGTGAATTTATGCATGTGTAAGCCCGCCAATATTCCTTGCATTTCAGCTGAAGGGGCATGTTTGGCATATGTAAGAAATAAATAGTTTGTTGAGAGTCTTGAAATGAACCTATTGGAAAACTTACAAGCGCCAGTGGATGGCAGAAGTAAAAATGAACTTCCAAGTGTAAGCTCATGAGAAACTGAAACAAAGTTGGGTGGTTCCCAACTTTTCATCCGCCTGCTATAAGAGTTGGTAGGATTTTACATTTAACTGTCATCTTTTTTATTCGCACATGTTAAGTTAGCAAGGAAAATCGAGTTTGCTATGCAAGCTTTCATAGTTGCGCAATTTGTACTTTTAAGGCTATTGTCGCCGATAGGTTAAAAACAAATTATGTGCGTTGAATAAAAAATCAAACAGAGATGATATCGTTGGCCATTTCGGGAACCTTCAAATGTTTTACTGTGTTTTTATTGAGGCAAACGAGGTAATTTCGTAGCAAATTTCCAAATTAGATTCGAAATTACCTCATTTCGCATACAAAATCACATTTCGAAATCATCCCATTTTGAACATCCTTAATTTCAATATGATTGATTTGAGTTTTTGCACATTGAATAAGCCAAACGATCGCACTAAAAATCTTCAGGCTTTTAAATGAAGTTCTAGAAATAACGGGATGCCATAAGGTTCACGGGCATTATGTCTGTTTGAAAAAGCCAAAATGTCCATGGACATTATGACCAATTGGAAATAGTCATAAGGTCCATGAACGAAATAGACATAATGTCCATGGACCTTATGGCGAAATCGAAAATTTAGACATGTCTAATTAGTAAATTTTGAAAAAGACATAATGTCAAGATAATGAAAACGCCAAAAAAAATCACAAATGCATAAAGAAGACGAATTTCTGTGGAACGTAAATGGGGAACGTTACGTTTTATCGAAAATCGTTTGACCGAATAACGTTTCACCGAATTTTTCGATGAAATTTCAAACACTTATAGCACTTTCCATTGGACAAAAAGAAGCGTCCAGAAGCATCCGGAAGTCTTCTGAAACCGTTCCATTGGTAAGAAAATGACACTTCTGACGATTCTGAGAAGAGAATTTTGCTTCTGGGTTTGAAGTCAGAATCCACTCAAGAAGCACAAATACGAATATAACTCAAATGTCACCCATAGAATATTCATTGGGGAAATGTCTTTTCGCATGCAGTAATGCCGAATGTTTTGGTAATATCGACAAATGTGACATATTGTTGAATTCAAACCTGATGATAAACACGTCGAAGGTCAGCAACGAAGTTTAGTGAGTGGTATTAAATACGAGGAACCAGTAAAAATCCCTTTATACCGCGAATCAGGCTACGAACACCACTTTGAAATTGGCAAAATTTGTGAAACTGATGCCTGCGAATACTACATTGTTTTAAAATTGAACAGAAGCGATTTTGCTTGTTTCATTGGTTTTCAGAAAGAGTGGTTCCGCGAGTGAAACCAATGGAAAGTGCTATTAGTGCAGAAAAGATAATTGAATGAGTAACGTTTGACCGAATGTTTTTTTCGGGATTGACACTACTTTTTGAAAAACTTATTGTTCGTACTAAGAATTTTTATTTGGTATTTTTGGTCAAATTATGGAACATTTTTGTTTGGCGATTTTATTAGATTTAAAATTTTTTTTTACAAATTATTGTATTTTTCTTGGAATATTCAATGAAATCTGAATTTTTTATCTCTTAAAGAAATTTTTTAAGTTCTGAGAAGAACCGCCTTAGTACAACGTATAAGTTATACTAAGAAAAAATCGCTCAGCACTCCTCCTTATTTACTATCAATTCGACGAAGAATTTTTTCTAATTGGACGGAACACTTCTTTTGTATTTTGTTAGCATTTAGGTTGGTTCTTGGTGATTCTCATAATCTGGCTACCCTTTTTGAATGAATTTTTCGATTTTTGCCTTGAAAAAATTTAAAAAAATCGACATATCAAAAATTTTTAATTTGTTTGAAAAAAAAAATATCGTTACCTATCAGAAAATGCATAAATTATCATAATTGGTCCTATATTTCAAAAGTTATCGACAAAAAACGGAGTAAAAATCGAACCTCTAGGACGTCTATTAACGAAGTTACAGCCAAAAAACAAAATGACTAAATTATGAGAATTTTAATCTTTTTTAATCGTTTTAAAACCAATTTATTTGGCATAATATGAATAATAATAATAAAACATTATATTTATATCATTAGAAAGAAATGTTATGCATAAATTTTTTTGGAAATAAATTTTTTTATCTATCTATCTATCTATCTTATATATCATTGGAAAGATACATTCATTATCTTTAATAATATGTATGAATTAGAACGGAAGCTCACATATTTCAAAAGTTATTGACGAAAACATGAGCGAGAAGACCAAAATCCAAAAAAAAATATTGAAACACAAAAAATTTATTTTTTCTTCTTTTGATTAATTTATATTCTTCGGGACTTACAGGTATTATTGATTACGAAAACTGTTTGACATAGGCGCCTGCCTGACAAATTTACATACCCTTAGCGGAGCAGCGGAGCAGCGAAGCTGCTTGAGCGCGGTGTACCCCCGAAAAAGGAGGAGAAAATCAAAAGATCACGCGAAGCGGGCCACCCAGGTCAAATTAATTACAAATGTTACAGACACAGGCGCCTGCCTGACAAATTTACATACCCTTAGCGGAGCAACGAAGTTGCTTGAGCGCGGTGTGCCCCCGAAAAAGGAGGAGAAAATCAAAAAGCCCGCGAAGCTGGCCACCCAGTTCTTATTGCTTACAAAAACTGTTTGAAATATAGAAAGAAATTTGCGAGATATCAAATAATTCAAAGCAATCTTTAGTTTTTGAGCATAAGAGTAGGTAAAAGTAAGAAATTACTAACGCAATATCAAAAATAGGAAATGGATTTAATTTTGTTTACATATTATAAAATAGTAGGTACATTGAAATTGAAAAAATATCTCTTCAAGAAATAATTCGAGTCCTGAGAAGAACCGCCTTAGTACAACCACAACGTATAAGTTATACTTACAAAAAATAGCTCAACACACTTCCTTAAATACTTAACTAACTTAACTAATGTTATATCTTATATAATAATGGTTGGTTTTTTACATTTGTTGGCACAGAAGGGGCCTAACGATTTACATTGTTTTTGCTTAAATACTTACCTCATGTATTAGTATTTATACTAAAAAATAATAAACTTACTCGTAAGCCATTACCATAACTCATATAAAAATCATTAGGTTCGTTTGTTTACTGTTGTGGGCTAAAATGGGAAGTCTGTCAAATATTGAAGAGTGGGGATGAAATTCTCTCAAATTCTCTCAATGAGAGAAAATTTGTGAAAAAGTAAGCGAACGGGTTGAACACAAAAATTGTGTTCAACGTCAAAAAATTAAAACGTCAAGAAAAAATAAATATTTAACTTGGTTTTTTGTCGTGATTTTCCGAATTTTAAATTTGAAAAATGAATAAAACAATATAAATTTCAATTAAATACACACAGGACGCAAAAACCACGTGATGAAACGCAAAACCGCAAATGATAACAATTTTTTTTTTTTTTTTATTTTCAAATTCTAGTTTTGACAGAACTCACATTTCTACCCGAAGAAATTTCTTGTGCTAAAATCGGCAGGAAGGGGAAATATTTTTCTCTCTCGTGAGCGCTCTCTTCTGCCTAAAACTACCGAATTTGTGAGTTATCGAACAGGATTCGGCAGAAATTGGCAGAAATTGGCTGTTTTCGGAGGTAAACAAACAGACCTATTATCATCCGAAATCGCGATCAAACACCAGCATTCTCATAGATACAAACAACCCTATTTAGTCAATAACCTGTGTTGAGCTTCTTGACCTCCACACTTTCTCAGATATTACCGTTGCCGTCACACAGTTCAACAAAACGGTATTCTCTTCATTGTTGTTGCTTTCTTCCTTTTAATGCAATCGCAATTATCCCTTTTTCTTAGGACGACCATATTGATTGCAAAAAAAATCCTTAAAGGAACAAATTAAATGGTTGTTGTATTCGATGAGCGACACTAGCGACTTATGGACGCTCTAGTGGCCGTTTTCCCCGGTGTCCTTTCTATTTGTAATTATTCAATGCTTATACGTTGTGGTTGTACTAAGGCGGTTCTTCTCAGGACTCGAATTATTTCTTGAAGAGAAATTTTTTTCAATTTCAATGTATTATTTTATAATATGTAAACAAAATTAAATCCATTTTCTATTTTTGATATTGCGTTAGTAAAAAAATTTGCGAGATATCAAATAATTAAAAGCAATCTTTAGTTTTTGAGCATAAGCATAAGAGTAGTACTTTTACCTACTCTTATGCTCAAAAACTAAAGATTGCTTTTAATTATTTGATATCTCGCAAATTTCTTTTTATATTTCAAACAGTTTTTGTAAGCAATAGGACCTGGGTGGCCCGCTTCGCGGGTCCTTTTGATTTTCTCCTCCTTTTTCGGGGGCACACCGCGCTCACGCAACTTCGTTGCTCCGCTAAGGGTATGTAAATTTGTCAGGCAGGCGCCTGTGTCTGTGAAATTTGTAATTAATTTGACCCCGCTTCGCGGGATCTTTTGATTTTCTCCTACTTTTTCGGGGGCACACCGCGCTCATGCAGCTTCGCTGCTCCGCTAAGGGTATGTAAATTTGTCAGACAGGCGCCTGTGTCTGTAACATTTGTAATTAATTTGACCTGGGTGGCCCGCTTCGCGGGATCTTTTGATTTCCTCCTCCTTTTTCGGGGGCACATCGCGCTCACGCAGCTTCGCTGCTCCGCTAAGGGTATGTAAATTTGTCAGGCAGGCACCTATGTCAAACAGTTTTCGTAATCAATAATACCTGTAAGTCCCGAAGAATATAAATTAATCAAAAGAAGAAAAAATTAATTTTTTGTGTTTCAATAAACTTTTGGATTTTGGTCTTCTCGCTCATGTTTTCGTCAATAACTTTTGAAATATGTGAGCTTCCGTTCTAATTCATATATATTATTAAAGGTAATTAATGTATCTTTCAAATGATATATAATGTTTTATTATTATTGTGCATATTATGCTAAATATATTGGTTTTAAAACGATTAAAAAAGATTAAAATTATCATAATTTAGTCATTTTGTTTTTTGGCTGTAACTTCGTTAATAGACGTCCTAGAGGGTCGATTTTTACTCCATTTTTTGTCAATAACTCTTGAAATATAGGACCAATTATGATAATTTATGCATTTTCTGATACGTAATAAATGCATTTGTTTAGGTCTATTTTTATAATGGGCCTCTGATTCCGATGGAATTTTTCTTCTTAACTTGACGCTACCTAGAGGGTCGCTTTTTACTCCATTTTGTGTCAATAACTCTTGAAATATAGGACCAATTATGATAATTTATGCATTTTCTGATAGGTAATAAATGCATTTGTTTAGGTCTATTTTTATAATGGGCCTCTGATTCCGATGGAATTTTTCTTCTTAACTTGACGCTACCGATTGAATGGGTCAACTAAATAATTTTGACTATTTACAAACAATTACAAAACCGGCATTTTGGTTCCATATCAACAAAAATACATAACATTTACGTGGGTTGGGTACGTTTTGCCGAAAAACGTTTAGCCGAATCACGTTTGACCGAAAAACGTTTCATCGAAATTACGTTTTGCCGAAAAATGTTTTCCCGAATCACGTTTGACCGAATAACGTTTGACCGAATTTCGTACTTTTTTTAATACAAAATGATACTATTCATTTCCATATGAATCAGGGGGTCAAATGATAAGAATCACCAAGAACGAAATTTCGTACTAAATTTCAATTTTTTCACTACTATTATTTTTTAGTATAAATACCAATACATGAGGTAAGTATTTAAGCAAAAACAATGTAAATCGTTAGGCCCCTTCTGTGCCAACAAATGTAAAAAACCAACCATTATTATATAAGATATAACATTAGTTAAGTTAGTTAAGTATTTAAGGAAGTGTGTTGAGCTATTTTTTTTAAGTATAACTTATACGTTGTGGTTGTACTAAGGCGGTTCTTCTCAGGACTCGACTTATTTCTTGAAGAGATATTTTTTCAATTTCAATGTATTATTTTATAATATGTAAACAAAATTAAATCCATTTCCTATTTTTGATATTGCGTTATTAAAAAAAAATTGCAAGATATCAAATAATTAAAAGCAATCTTTAGTTTTTGAGCATAAGAGTAGGTAAAAGTAAGAAATTCGCGCGAATTTCTTGCTTTTACCTAAGGTTAAGATTCAACCCCTACGTGACCCCTTTTTAGCTACGACCCGAAAATATCTGTCAAAATTTAGCTCGCAGAAAATGTGCCGAGCAATTAATTAGTCAGCTAAATTCTGACAGTACACTGGGAAACAAAAGTTGGAAATTTTAGCTAGAGCTGCGTACCACTCGGCTAAAATGCTTTGCTTAATTTTTGCTTTGCTAAATTTTGGAGAGAATTTTGTATGGGAGCTAAATTTTAGCTTGAGCTGCGTACTATGCATTAAGATATAAAGTATCTTACCTCTCATTCGCAACGAACGACTCTGTATTTTTCAAAATTACAGATGCTTCAGGACGATTTTGGTTGTTGAATTTAAACGGAACAGCTTCAAATGACACTCGCGATCTTATGCGGTTTAAAAACAAATCACTTTTTTGAAAATGGTCCGCACAGACAAAAATCTGTTCTTCGTTTATAAGTTTTTCAGAAAAACTGTTTCCTGAATTAATCAGCCACATATTTTTCATTACTTCGTTTTTTGGCAATCGGAATCGCGGCACACCCGATTTTGCATTGTTTTCGCAGCCTTAATAGTCACAAAACACCATAATTTTATTCACTTTTTCACATCAATTTTTAAAACAATCAGCACAGAACAATTCCGCCGTCAAGAATAAAAAAAATCCACCCTGAACCAAAACAAACACGACCTACACCAACACGCACCTATCTTGCATCCAGACAAAACACATACGAGTAAAATGAGACAAAAAAAAAAACAAAACAAGTTTTTTATTTTCATTTTCATATTCATATTCCTATTCACATTTCACAAAACGATCGTGTTTTTTGCGCTCTCTTTCCCCCGTTAGATTTTTTAAAGCGAAAAATCCTTAAAGGATTTTATTTTCATCCCTTACAAACAGTGGTTGCAGAAATGGAATATGATATAGCAAAGACAAAATCCAAAAAAGAATATTTGAGCTACTCATAATAACCACTGGCACCATAAGTCTCTGCTGTCGTTTGAGCAAAAGCCCGGTGTCCTATTCTATTTGTAATTATTCAATGGTGTATCGAACACCGAGAGATGGCAACTCTCGGGTTCGATGATTGTAAAGAATTTTGAAGTGTATCAAGAGAGAAGCTTTTCGAATTCGAAAAGCTTCGAACAAGTTAAATAAATCTAACGAAAGTTAGTTGCAAACGAATTGTAGCCATGGAAAGACATGGAGAGGGCGGAAAGAATAAACGTTTGAAGTGGTTTTTTAATGTTCCTTTTTGCACTATAAAAAATATGGTGTTTTATTTTCTAATTGGGTTTTGCTATTTTTGTGTGCTGAGCTCCGAAACATTGGTTCATGTCGAGTAGGATCGGCGACCCAGTCAACGGAAAGAGAAAGAAATCGGTAAAAAAAAAAAATTTTGAAATTAGTGAAAGAATTTGGAAAGAATCTACATAGATTGGAAAGAAAAAACAAACATGTAAGTACAAAATTTCAATATTGTTAGATATGGAAAGAGGAAAGAAGAAATACAGTCCACTATGCTTTTAAAAAAAAAAAAGCCCAAGCATCATCATCATATAATTCCACTTCAGTGGATATACGCATGAAAAAGGAAAGTTGGTAAGAACATCTATTCGTTTATTATATGGAAAGATAGCGTCACTATTACCGTAAGCAAACAAAATTGTTGCTACCTAAAATAAAGATCAATGCTACCTAAGAAACAGCGTAAGAAAACATGCACAGGCATGAACGCTCAAAATATATACAATACGAAAGACGAGCATCTTTTTTTTCCCTAAACAAAACATAAACGAAAGACATTGCCTCGAGCATCTTTTTTCCCTAAACAAAATACAAACGAAAGACATGCCGAAAGACATTCAGCTTCGCGACCGTTGTCGCGACGGACAAAATCAACATATAATTCTTTTTTCCTTCCCTCGAGTTTATTACACAAGCGCACGACAAAAGGGAAAAACAAACGAAAGACAAAAAACGAACACCTGCGCTGTGGCGACGGATCTAAGCCAACGACGCATATACCCTTTTTTCTGTGGTTTGTTGTTTTTTTTTTCATTGTGTGCTCGTACATAATCATGAGCAAAAATTGCGGACGCGCATGTTAGGTAAGACAAATAGGAAAGACAGAGAAAGAACTATGCCAAGCGACACAGTAAATAAGGGAGTTTATTTTACATTGCAACGAGCATCGTCATTCGATTGTCGTACGCCGATTGCGAAAGTTCAAAAATTTAGCTGCAGTAGACTCCCAAATATAATTTAAAAAAAACGTACAATTATTCCCAAGTCAAGTAGAACATATTGTAAAGGAAAGATTTAAAGTGAGAAATTACGGGAAAGACAAAAACAAAAACAACAGGAAAGACCTAAGAAACCGGTAAGAGATTAAATGAATTATTATAATAAGTGTTGTGCTGTGTCGTAGGGACAATTTTAGCTGGTAAAAATATATATAAAAAGAGCAAAACCAACAACCCAACTATTCGCGTGTGATTTAGGATATTTTTTTTTGTGTGTGATTTGTGATTTCAGAGCAGGAAGGAGGACGAGAAATGTGTATATGTGGTGTGTTTGTGAAAGATAGGGAGGGGAAGTAAAGTAAACACGCTGAGTGGTTGATGGGTTGGTTATTTGCGATATTTGAGTTTGAGGGAAAAATTACATGCGAAAGACGGAAAGAGCGAAACTCAAAGCACAGTGGTGCGAGTTGTCGTAAACAAAAGACGGAAAGAGCGAAACTCAAAGCACAGTGGTGCGAGTTGTCGTAAACGAAAGACGGAAAGAGCGAAACTCAAAGCACAATGGTGCGAGTTGTCGTAAATAAAAGACGGAAAGAGCGGAACTCAAAGCAAAATGGTGCGAGTTACCAATATAGGAAAGAGAGAAAGAGGTCTTGCAGTCAAGGCACGGCAGTGCGACTAGCGTATTAGACCAAAACAAAAACAAATCAACGACACAGCCAACAACTATTTTTGTATGTTTTTTTCAGGTTCCTTTTTAATTCAACTCAAATTACATTTGATTTTGTTTCTTTTATTGTCACAGAAAGAGGAAAGACTTGACGAAAGACAAAAGAGGAAAGACGATGGAAGGAGCGAACTATGAGTATGACTTTAAAGCGGGATGCAATGCAATGTCTCGGATGGCAATCTTCACGCGCTCCGAGGTGTTTGAAAATAGCGGACTTGAGGTCATCCAAGTAAGGCTCGAGGCCCTCAACGATGCCTGGGCCCAGGTCAAGGCGGGCGAGAAGGAGATCGCCAAGACTGAAGACGACCTCAAGCTCGCCGAAGCGGAGAGAAAATTTGCAGAGGCGGAGGAATACTACTTCGCTGCCTCAGCAGCACTGAAGAAGAGGCAAGCCGACCTCGAAAGACGGAGAGACGAACAAAGGAAAGAGGCACAGCCAATCTCAGTGCAAGTGAACATGCCATTCTCCCAGCACGATGTCAAGAATACCTGGGGGCAATTTGACGGTGCCATCACGAAATGGCAAGGGTTTCGCGACCGATTTGTGGCTGCCGTCCATGAAAATGACCGCATATGTCCTGCCTACAAATTCGCCTACCTAAAGTCGTCGCTGGTCGGAAAGGCCGCCCGCACGCTGGGAGAGTGGCAGCTCTCGGAAAGATACTACAACGAAGCCTGGCAGAGGCTCAACGATTTGTATCATCGTCAGTACGCTACATGTCGAGAGCTGTTGAGGCAGCTATTCAAGCTCCCAATGTTGCAGGGCCCTCCGAGGGCAGATGAGCTGCAACGAATGTCCAACGTGACACATGAAACTTTGCGTCAGTTGGCAGCCCAGGACGTCCCGACTGAACACTGGGACATGATAATAGTCCATATGCTGCACGAGCGACTAGATAGAGAAACGGCGTGCAAATGGGAGGAGGTGAGAGCCTCAGAGTTCACAACCGTGAAAGAGATTTGTACGTTCTTGGAAAGACGGGCAGCAGCCTTGGAAAGTGTCGAGGAAAGACGAGGAGAGAGGCCATCGACATCGCAGCAGTCGAGACAGATGCTAGGAAAGACCGAGTCGGTTGTTAGGCAGCCCCGACCTAATGAGAAAGACATAGTAAAGAAGATGCCATGCAACGTCTGTCGATCAATCGATCATCCAATCTGGAACTGCCCAGAGTTCCAGGTTTTGAATCTCATGGCGAGAAATAACGTGGTGAAAGAGAAAGGACTTTGCCCGAATTGTTTGAAGCTGGGGCACACCACCAAGGATTGTTACCAGCGACCGTGCATCCGATGCCCAGGCAGGCAGATACATAATAGCATGCTCTGTCCGATGGTAGATCTGCGAAGGGCAGGAGCGACAGCCTACCGCGTGCAGGAGCAACACAAACGAAAGACATCAACGAAAAACAGGAAACCGAAAAGAGATTGACTAGACATGCCGCCGCGAAAAAGAGCCCGCATGTCACCAGAGAAAGAGCTAGGAAAGACTGGAGGAAAGAAGGAAGGAAAGACAGAAAGACCAGAGTACAGAGAAAGACAAGATTCCGCGTCCAATGAGAGCAGTCTAGCCTCATGGGACAACTTTAAAAGAAATAATAAAAAGACACAAATATCGTATTCAAATTCTTTTATTGATAGGGAAAGGAAAGGTTTACTATTGACGCCGACGGCGCAGGTAAGAATAGAGATAGATGGAAAGAAGGTTGGGCCATTCCGAGCTTTGCTGGATACTGGGGCTCAACCTAACTTAGTTAGCCATCAATTATGGGAAAGACTGTCGCTACCAAGAAGGCAAGTGACAAGAAAGATAATCGGCTTTGACGGAGTACCTTGTCACATCAAGCACCAAGTCGTTCTCAAGGTTTGCCCTTGGTTCGACGCAAGCCTATCGATTGAACAGATTTTTTGGATCATGCCCAAGGCAAGCCAATGGCAGTTGAGACACGATGCAACCGGGATAGAGAGAGGCCTATTAGAGGAATCGCTGTTAGCCGATCCTCACTATTGGAAAGAGGGGCCAATCGATCTCCTGCTCGGGTGCAAATTCCTGGCAGAGATGTTGGTCTCAGTCGAAGGAAAGCATCAATCAGGTGTCCTATGCATGGACACCGTCTTTGGAAAGATTGTTCTCGGTGAGCAGGAAAGATTGAAAGACAAGGAAGGCAATGAGCAAGTATTGGTAGCATGCATAGACAACGATCAGCTGCACGAAGCGCTCAAGAGATTCTGGTCATTAGATGATATTGGGCTCGCTTCCACGAGAACGAAAGAGGAGGAGCTAGTGGAACAGAACTTTATCAAGACATATCAGCGTGATAGAGATGGAAGGTACATAGTTACGATTCCACTGAAAGAATATGAGAAAGACATAGGGACCACAGAACTTGTAGCGAAACGTAGGTTTTTCGCGCTGGAAAGAAAGCTATCAGGTGATAGCGAACTGATGGGCAAGTACATAGATTTCATGAGAGAGTATGAAAGACTAGGGCACATGAGGCCGGTGGAAGGCGAAGCCCAAGGAAAGATCGTCTATCACATACCTCATCATTGTGTGACGAAGAAATTTAGGGTCGTTTTCGACGCTAGCTGTAAAACAAGCAAGGGTATTTCATTAAATGAAATACAGATGAATGGAGAGAAGTTACAGAAAGACTTATTTGAGACTTTAATGCGTTTTCGTCGGCACAAGATTGCGATAAACGCAGACATAAAAATGATGTTCAGAATGATAAAGGTGGCGAAAGAGCAATGGGACTTGCAAAGGATATTTTGGAGAGAGAGTCCTAAGGAAAGACTGAAAGAGTATTGGCTGACGGTCGTTACCTACGGGATGACTTCGTCAGCATACAATGCAGTAATAGCACTTGTACAGTGCGCGAAAGACGCGGAAAGGGAGTTTCCAAAGGCCGCAAAGGCGATAATGGAAGACTTTTACATGGATGACTGCACGACGGGTGCAGATTCCATAGAAGAAGCAACAACGCTATCAAAAGAGATCGATCTTGTACTCAAGGGTGCAGGATTTGAATTGAGAAAGTGGAAGTCCAATTCCAGGCTTCTAATGAAGAACATGAATGATGAAGAGGAATCATCGGTGTTATTTCAAGATGACGGAAAGACTTCGATTTTGGGGCTTAAATGGCTCCTGGAAAGAGATCAATTCACCTTTGTAGTGAAGGCACCCTCGATAGAGCAAATGACAAAGAGAAAGATTGTCGGTTGTATTGCGCAATTATATGATCCGAATGGATTCATAGCGCCAACAACGATAATAGGAAAGATCATCATCCAAGATATATGGCGTTTGAACATTGATTGGGATGAGGAATTGACAGGAGAGCTACAGAAAAGATGGAAAGACTTTTGGAAAGACATAATACACTTGGAGAATATTAGGATCGATCGATGGCTAAGTACATCTCCTTGTGTTCAGAAAGAACTACATGGCTTCTCCGATGCTTCAGAGAAAGCATACGGCGCTGTCATCTATGTCAGGACGGAATGTCCGAATGGAAAGATTACTACGAATATTCTCGTAGCAAAGACTAGAGTGGCCCCGTTGAAGACGGTAACAATTCCTAGGTTGGAATTGTCCGCAGCGGAGCTTTTAGGAAGATTGATCCTCAATGTGATCACCACAATGGATTGGAAAGACGTTGAATACAACTTATGGGCAGATTCTTTAGTAACACTGCATTGGATCAACAAATTGCCCTGCAGCCCCAAGTAACAATTTAGCTTGTATAAGGGCCAATTTTTTGAGTTTGGCAAGTAATAGCTTGTATACGGTTCGTATAAGGCAAATTTTCGCAAGCCACACATTTCAAACGCTGACAATTAAAATAATAGCTAGTATAAGCCCTTTAGAATTTAATTTGAAAAGTTCTATACAAGGCTTGCTGATAAAGGTACAATATGGCCTGTATAAGGCCTTCTGAAGTTGTCAACTGAAAATTTAAAAAATATAAGCTGCTATAAGGCTCTCCACGACAAGTCAATGCTAACAATTTATGTAAGGCTGGCCATTAAAGGCCTTACACAAAATAAATTAATTTGCGATTATCAATAGTCTTAGTTCTTAAAAATGTAATCAGTTATGTAAATAAAGAGAGAATGGTATGTATGTACTGATTACTGGAAAACAGAGAAGTTTTTAAATTAATTCCAAACTGTAGCCAAAAGGCTACTTCCTTTATCGACAATCTTCACAACTTTGTAGCAATGCATATTTTATCCTTTTCACAGCTACTTTTGTACGCGTTTTAACTGAGCACTTTTCGATTAAGATTGTCTAAAAGGAACTAACAATCGATAGTCAACACAGTCAAAACCTATTTTTTTTTTTATTATTTATGACAGTTAAAAGCTTGCTTTGGATGTTATCAAATATCATTATAAAAGCAATTTGATGACAGCTACCGCACATAGCTTGCCTAAGATGTTAAAAAAAAGCCTTATAAAAGCCATTTGATGACAGCAATCGTGCATAGCTTGCTTGAGATGTTATGAAAAGGCCCTATAAAAGCCATTTGATGACAGCTATCGTACATAGCTTGCTTGGGATGTTATGAAAAAGCCCTATACAAGTCATTTGATGACAGCTACCGCACATAGCTTGCCTAAGATGTTAAAAAAAAGCCTTATAAAAGCCATTTGATGACAGCTATCGTGCAAAACTTGCTTGAGATGTTATGAAAAGGCCCTATAAAAGTCATTTGATGACAGAAATCACACATACCTTGCCTGAGATGTTATAAAAAGGCCCTATAAAAGGCATTTGATGACAGTATTAACTAGTTCACATTTGATGCAAGAATTATCAACAGTGAATTGGCGCAGTGGTAGAGTGCTGGAATGGTACGAGGACGGACTCGAGTTCAAAACCCAGGTAAACAAAAACTTTTCATTTTTATAATTAAAATAAAATTTCAATTATTACAGAGTACACTAGAAAATGTAACGGGGGAGCTGGCTGAGGAGGAATTTAAATAAAATACAAATAAATAATGTTATAAAAATACAATACATGCCTTGAAATAAATACAAAATTGATATTTTTTTTTTTATTAATTCAATTTTTGAATTTTGCCTTATTTTTTTGTATTAAAACAATAAATTGTTTTCTTATATTCCTCACTTGTGGCAGGCTAGAAATTGGTATTTCGCTGCAATGCAAAAATGGCCCTTATAAGACCTTTATGTAAACATTTACGGCAAGAAATTGGCATAAGCTGTCATCGAATGGCTTTTATAGGGCCTTTTCATAACATCTCAAGCAAGCTTTGCACGATAGCTGTCATCAAATGGCTTTTATAAGGCTTTTTTACAACATCTCAAGCAAGCTATTGGCGATAGCTGTCATTAAATGGCTTGTATAGGGCTTTTTCATAACATCTCAAGCAAGCTATGCACGATAGCTGTCATCAAATGGCTTTTATAAGGCTTTTTTACAACATCTCAAGCAAGCTATTGGCGATAGCTGTCATTAAATGGCTTGCTGAGAAAAGCTAATTGCATTTCATGATAAGCTATTTGATGCTGTAACACCTGCCCACAAAAGTCTTATAGCAGTTAAATAGCTTGCGCAATGTGCGCCAAAATGATTTGTTTAAGGCCTTTTTTTGTTCTTATAGCAGTATGAAAATAACTTGCTTAGAACCTTATACAAATTAAATTGTTACTTGGGGCCTTAAGACCTTTGTAGCGAACAGGGTCTCATCCATACAAACAAACACCGAAGTAACAAAATGGAGGCACGTAGTTACGAAAGACAACCCTGCCGATCTGTTAAGCAGAGGGGTTAAACCTCCAGCACTAGTTGATAACAAACTTTGGCTGTATGGACCAGACTGGCTACAGCAACCCCGATCCACTTGGAAATCTGAACACTTTGTGCCAAATGTTGCAGATGGGGGGAGGGATGAGATGAGAGTGCTTGCGATAATGAAATTCACAGAACCATTATCGATACGTACGAAAGACGGAGAGAGTGTATCAGTGATTGAATATACACACACATTGGAAAGAGCAATAAATATAATAGGCTTTATCTTTCGGTATGTTTATTCGTTGAGAGCAAGGGCGAAGCGACGAGAGGAAGAGGAAAGAAGGTATGGAAAGAGATATAGGCGTTCCAAGCGTCAGAAGGAAAGAACTGGAAAGACATGTATTCAACTGACATCTCTTGAGAAGACTCAGGCAATTGATTACATATTACGGAAAGAACAGGAAAGACATTTCGGGAAAGACATTACATATTTAAGGAAAGACGGATGTTTACCTGAAAGAAGTGACATAGAGTCCTTAAAGCCCATGCTAGATGACAAAGGCATACTAAGGGTTGGAGGACGACTGGAAAGAGCAGAGATGAAATATGAAAGACGACATCCAGCAATCGTGCCCAAGGGTTCACGGTTAGCATGGCTGATCATGGATAGTGCTCATAGAGCTACAAAGCATGGAGCTGTACAGGTCATGATGCAGCACATACGGGAAAGATTTTGGCTTCCGCGGCTAAGGAGCGAATTGAGAATGTTTCTACACAAGTGCTTGGTATGTGTGCGCTACAACCATCGCTTCGAAACACAATTGATGGCTGATTTGCCAGAGGAAAGAGTAACACCAGGAAAGGCTTTTCTACACTCTGGAGTAGATTATGCTGGACCATTCGAGATAAAGATGATAGACAGAGCTGGTCAACAGATAATAAGACAGAAATGCTGGGTAGCAGTCTTTGTCTGTCTCAAGACCAGAGCAATACATATTGATATAGTATCAAATCTTACTTCTGTAGCCTTCATTGCCTGCTATGAAAGATTCATTGCACGCAGAGGCAGATGTGAGAGAGTCTATAGCGACAATGGTACAGCCTTTGTCGGTGCTGCGAAGAGTTGGAAAGAGAGAAAGAGATTTGGCATACGAAAGACACCCTGGACTTCCTGGGTAGAAAGGGGACAGAGTGGAAGTTCATGACACCTGCAGCTCCACATCAAGGTGGAATATACGAAGCTGCAGTCAAGTCAATGAAATTCCACATGACAAGAGTAATAGGAGCAAAGGTTTTGACGTATGAACAATTGTTAACATTGCTCACAGGGATAGAGGCCATTTTGAACTCTCGGCCGCTAAATCCCATCAGCGACGATCCAAATGATCTGCAGGCGCTGACGCCGGGACATTTTCTGGTTGGCGAACCGTTGGTGCTCCCTCTGCCATTTGCTACAGGCGAGTTACCAAATACGCATGGAGTAAGACTATGGAAAGAGAGAAAGACTATGCTTGCACATTTTTGGACAAGATGGAAAGAGTATTTGACTACTCTATTGGAAATAAAGAAATGGCGGAAAGAGAAATATGGTTTGAAAGAGGGACAGCTATGCATAATGAAGAGTGAGAATTTCCCGCCCTCTGCATGGGCGTTGGGACGTATTTCTAAATTGATTCAGAGCAAAGACGGACTGGTGAGGAACGTAGTTGTGACTACCGCAACCAACCAGCTGACAAGACCGGTGCAGAAGATCTGTATCCTGCCAACGGAGTAAAGATTTTGGGATTGTAAGATAGATTAAGATTAATTTATATTTGCTCAGACTAGTAGGAAAGATTATTAATAAAATGCGAAAGGGTGGAAAACCGTAGGTTTTCGCCGGGACTGTATCGAACACCGAGAGATGGCAACTCTCGGGTTCGATGATTGTAAAGAATTTTGAAGTGTATCAAGAGAGAAGCTTTTCGAATTCGAAAAGCTTCGAACAAGTTAAATAAATCTAACGAAAGTTAGTTGCAAACGAATTGTAGCCATGGAAAGACATGGAGAGTGCGGAAAGAATAAACGTTTGAAGTGGTTTTTTAATGTTCCTTTTTCCACTATAAAAAATATGGTGTTTTATTTTCTAATTGGGTTTTGCTTTTTTTGTGTGCTGAGCTCCGAAACAAATGGTATAAGTTATACTTACATGAAATCGCTCAATACACTTCCTTAAATACTTAACTAACTTAACTAATTTTATATCTTATATAATAATGGTTGGCTTTTTACATTTGTTGGCACAGAATGGGCCTAACGATTTACATTGTTTTTGCTTAAATACTTACCTCATGTATTGGTATTTATACTAAAAATAATAGTAGTGAAAAAATTTAAATTTAGAACGAAATTTCGTTCTTGGTGATTCTCATCATTTGACCCCCTGATTCATATGGAAATGAATAGTATCATTTAGTATTAAGAAAATAGTACGAAATTCGGTCAAACGTTATTCAGTCAAACGTGATTCGGGAAAACATTTTTCGCAAAAAGTAATTTCGATGAAACGTTTTTCGGTCAAACGTTATTCGGTCAAACGTGATTCGGCTAAACGTTTTTCAGCAAAACGTACCCAACCCACGTAAATGTTATATATTTTTGTTGATATGGAACCAAAATGCCGGTTTGAGTAATTGTTTGTCCATAGTCAAATTTCTTTAGTTGACCCATTCCATCGGTAGCGTCAAGTTAAGAAGAAAAATGCCATCGGAATCAGAGGCCCATTATAAAAAATAGACCTAAACAAATGCATTTAATATATATAAATAATTTCCATAAATAAAACTTGACTTGAAGTCCAAAATTTCAATATAGACACTACGTCTACTTTTAAATAGACATAATGTTCATGGACCTTATGACTATTGCCTAATTGTTCAAAATGTCCATGGAAATTGTGCCTATTTGAAGCAGGCATAATAATAAGGTCCGTGGAGCTTATGTCATCTCATCCCGCCACTTCACAAACAGCTATCAAACAAACAAACGACACAGCAATCAATAATCCTTGATGAGGTAGAGTCAAAGAGAAGTATCTGGTTGCAGTTGAAGTATATTGCTGCACACAATGAAATATGGAGGACAGTATTTGCCCCATTTGTTGCCCTTTTCTTTAATAAGCATGTGAATCTAGAAATTTGTAGTCTTTGTCAGGAAAAGAAAGTTTAAAAAAAGATCAAATATTCAAAAATAAAAAAAGTTTTTTTCATAAAAACAACTTTATATTTTGTTTAGAAACGAGTTTCCACGTTAAAGATTTCATTTGAATCCGCCCAGTTTTTAAAGAGACAGTCTGGTTTGAAATGACCGGTTCTATAGGAAGTATACCGTAATTAGATCTTCCAAAAAAAAAATCAAACCAAAAAATAAAATTTTCATAAATAACACCATTATAAGTAACTAGCAAAAAATACCCGGCGATGTCCGGGCGCCCGAGGCAAGTCTTTTCATGCAATATCTTTAATATGAAATTAAAAACCAAGAAATAATTTTTGTAAGAAAAAAGGTTTTTCATTTTAATTTTGTCAAATTATGTTCGTTGAGATGCTATTGTTTTTAATTTCGGGTACCTTCTATCGAACATCCCTAATTTCAAAATGATTGTGAACATGTCTAGAGGAAAAATCAATTTGGAAATAAATCCAAGGCAACGGCAGAAGTAAGCAAAACTAAACAAAAGGCAACTGCAGAAGTAAACAAAACAAAACACCAATTTGGAATTAAATCCAAGGCAACGGCAGAAGTAAACAAAAACACTTTTTTAGCTAATTTCCTTTTTTTCGTATTTGCTCTTCGATACAGCGGCTGCGTTTAGGGCAGGAATACAATATAGCGTTGCCCACAGCCAGCTACTGGTATGAAAATTGCGACACACGCATATTTTCCATTCACACACACAAACTTTATAAACATGCCGGCTAACTGGCAGTTAAAGAAAAGAAAGTCTGGTAATTCAAAACGGGTGTGTCAAACAAAATCAAATTGGATTTTGTTTTTTAAAGAATTATAGAAGAGTCCACGAAACTAACTGCCAATAAAAGATATTCTAAAAATTATTTAAAAATACGTTTTAATACGATAAAATAAATACAAAAATTCCTTTTTGGGTTTTTCATTTCATTTGGAAGATATTTCATAAAAAGACTTACCTCGGTAGCCCGGACAACGCCGGGCACTTTTTGCTAGTTAATAGATATAAGTATTCACATTTTTGACAATACTGCGTACGAATATATTCTTCCCAATGCATAATTTGTGGCAGACATTTGATTAGTGCTTCTTAAACGGATTCTGACTTTAAATCCAGAAGCGAAATTTTCTTCTCAGAATCGTTAAAAAATTACATTTTTGTATCAGTGGAAAGATTGTAGAGGACTTCCGGATGCTTGTGGATTTTTGTTTCTTCCAATGGAAAATGCTATTAATAAGCGTAGCCTATAGACTATACATTATGTAGATGAAGTGTAGCAAAGTCCTCATGAGTCTGAGGCATTTCGAAAATTTGATTTGAAATATGAGGACATTGTTAAACTTCATCTAAGTGTGCCAAGTTTCATAAAAATACTGAATTTAATTATTTATGAGTGTTATTATTATTACTCTTGAATTTATATGATATATGTTGAACAACAACATTTAAAAATATAATGCACGACTGGTCGCACGAACTTGCTCTTATGATAAGCAATTGCATATATGGACATTAAAAAAAATTTAAATAATTTCGAAAATTCTTTTACTTTTTAAATTAGTTTAAGAGTTTTCTCGGAAAAACAAAGTATGCAATAAAATTTCAAAGCTATACGTTAATCTAGCAAAAAAAATATTGAAAATCGTTCGACCAGTTTTTTTTTTCAAAAGGTTATTTTTGAAAAACTTTTCCAAAAAATATTCTGAAATTTATTTGAGTATGCAAATATATGGCAATCTGTAGTTTACATTTGAAAAAATAACTTAAAAAAAATTAATATACCCGTATCAAACATATTTCGAAAACCAAAAATTTTTTTGAAAAAATTATAAAAAATCAAAAAAAAAGTTTTTGAAAATTTTGAAATGCCATTTTATTAAAATTATTAATGACTTCCTGTGCCCAAAATGTTATTGAAATCGAATGCATAGTTTACGAAGAAAATTTGATTTGAAAATACTGGTTCTATGAAAGGTACCGTTATAAAACAAATTTTGAAAAAAAAATTCTAACTTAAAGATAGACTGCCTAAAGAAATAGCATTCTGATAGTTTTATCAAAATCGTTAGAGCCGTTTTTGAGAAAATCAATTTTGTTCTTCCAGATTGTGTGGCAGGTGCCGTTATTTTTGGGTCTAGAGCAAAAATTAAAAATTTGTTCCGAGGGACGGCCAAATAAACCCTATATACCGAAATTGAAGCAAATCGGCCCATCCGTTCAGGCTCTAGAGGCGCGAACAGACATACAGACAGACAGACACACGGACGGAATTCCCAGACCCACTTTTTTCGACTTCGCCATCATCGTAATGTCATGTTTGATTGTTATCTCAAAAAAATTTTTCTGCACGAATCCATAACTTGCCTTATAGTACCTACCTATAATCGCAAGTAAAATAGTTTACGAAAAACAAGATTTAACACAGAATGTATACATTCGCCATCACACATTTCAATTATTCAATTTTTTGGCAGAATCAGTCCCTGATCTTCCAAGAAAGACTGACAGTTCATTTTTGAAATAATATCAAACGCAACTTGTGCAAAAGTGTTCGTTGAAGTCATATTTGGTCAGTAAAATAACAATGATTTTGTTTAAATAAAAAAATATAAAAATTTTATATATAGGTACACTTAAAATATATTTGAGCAATACAAATATTTTACACTTTTGATTTCAACAGGAACATCCTTGGGTAACAGCAAAAGGAGTCAGCTTTCTCCCGTCAGAAGATGAAAATTGCCGTCTTGTGAAAATAAGTGACGAGGACATTAATAGCGTTGTTAAAAGCATTCCCAAACTAGATACACTAATTTTAATAAAAACAATGCTCAAAAATCATTCATTTTTGAACCCTTTCAATCGAGGTATATCCGGCCGGGCTCCGCAACGTGGTGGATCTCGCTTGGAGAGATTCACTCGATCAGGACGCTCCAATTCCGCCCCAGGGGCATATCATTTGCCTATTGATAGACAACTCTCCGGTGAGAGTATCCTACCAGCTTTATCAGAACACACAGCCACTCCAAACTGCGATATTGCTGAGGATTCTTAAAGGCTTTAGTTTGATTAAAATTGTCAAAATTAAAATGTGAAAATACACAAACACACACAAAAAAAACACATAATTATTGCATTTAAAAGATATTGATATTATTCGTTAAAAAAAAACATTTAATATTGTTACAAAGAAAAATTCAAAGTATTTTTAAGAACACGGTTTATTATATTTTTTGTTTTGTAATTGTAAAAGGCCTCTCCACTTACTTAGCTTTAGAAATACGTAGTTCTTAGAACACAAATTTTTAATAAATGCACATAAAAAACAAAATTAAAATTATAATACTCTAGCACACAAAAAACACACAAAGAAAAATTACACACAAAAATGCAAATGCTAACTTGCAATCATTACTTGTAATACCCTTATATTGTTTTCTGTGATATTGATATTATTAATATTGTTAAAAATAATTATATAATATACATATATATTCCTATAAATCTTTTACTTATGTGTACATTTTCTTAAATATTTATAGTCGTAAATGTGGTTATTTTTAATTTTTTTATCTTTTATTTAATATCTATTAAAAAATATACCTATCTATAACTAAAAAAAATTAAGAAAAGTAAACAAACTAATATAACTTTACCTTTTAAGTTCAGTGCTGTTTTGTAAACTTTGGTTGTTAGTTTAAAAGCATAAAGTAAAAATTATAGTTGGAAAAGTTTATTCAATCTGGATTGATTCCTCATTATTTTGTAATCCAAAGATACAAAATTCATGATTTTGGGAGATAATACATTTACAAACACATACATATACTAGATAATATAGAAATTATGACTGTTTCACGCGCCAAAATCGGTTTGGAGTGTTATGTAGGGCAACCAAACTTCAGGCGTCGAATTCGTTCGGCTTTTTCGTTCTTCTCAACTAAAAGCTACTTTAATAGAAATGTAATAGAACGCTTTAAAATTTTTTTTATTATCAAAATGCCCTGAATGTCTCCACCAAGTATGTGTAACTAAATAACAAATAATGAATACCTTACTAGAATTAACGTGGCTATGGTATCAGAATTAATTGTTTTATTTTATAACTTTCGTTTAAAAATGGAGTCCAACAGATTGTCACTTTTACATGTATGTACGTAATATCAGAACGATCCAGATTTGAATACCTAATGCCTAAACTTAACAAAAGTCGGGTGTCTCCAAAAAATCCAAAACTCAAACTTAAAAGGTATAATGCTATCTTAAATTTGACTTTTTTTTCTTAATCAGGCTTGTCTCACTTGGCAGGCTTTTCAAATTTTGGAGATGGTAACCCTTTGATATACAGGGTCATTCTTTTCGTGGTTTCAAGTTGGTAGTGCTTGACATTTGTCAAACTTAACTGTCATCTGAAGTGTCATAATATTAGTTGAATGTTTGCCATTTTCGATAATGGATTTTCGTTTGAATTATTATTAATTCAAAACGTAGCCACTTTTCGCGCAGGACGCGATGATTATGGTCGTCATAATCGACCGACTAAGACAGAAATTTAAAAAAACTGTATGACCAAAATTCTGTATTTCAGAATTCTGTATTTCAAAATCCTGTATGCCAAATATCAGTTTATCCAAAATGCTGTTAGTATAAAATTCTGTTTTTTTTTTTTACAATACCACAGCTAAGCACGTGCAAGTACAACCAGCAATTGTTGCAATTACTTATGCAATGGCTCATTTAATAATGACCTTGGTATGTAAAGAACAAGAAAAACAAACTTTTTAAGAGAAAGAGACGTATATGTACTTGCTGTTGTCTTTACAAACATAAGTGTATGAATCCATACCTAAAAGAGGTTGAAATCTAAATTGATTCGAATATTTAATTATTGAGGTTTACGTGCAGCAAAAATTTTGTGAGCATGTAGCTGTTGTTTTTGTTGTTGTTGATGTTTTTAATGTTGTTCAAATAATTCATTTCGATGTTCTGTTTTTAAAATTCTGTATTTAAACAAAATTTGTTTTGATAATGTACAAAAGTGCGCACTTTTGTACATTATCAAAACAAATTTTGTTTAAATACAGAATTTTGAAATACAGATTTTTGCCCATACAGAATTTTAAAATACAGAATTTTGAAATACAGAATTTTGTGTAACCAGAATTTTGAGCTACAGTATTTTGAAATACGGTATTTTGTAAACAGAATTTTGACCATACAGTATTTAGACCCAAACCCAACGTGTCTGAATGTGACGTGAACGATTTTTTTTGGCTGGTGATTGAAGATCATGACTTGGACGATATATGTTTCCAACAAGACAGGACAACTACAAGCCACACAACACGACCAATTATGGCTTTATTGAGTGAAAAGTTTCCTGGTCGCGTAATATCACGTTTTGGTGAAGTTAATAATTGGCCACCCAGATCATAAGTTCATGCGATAATCTCCAAATTCTAAAATAAAAATTACCTCAAAAGAATCGCATGCTGCGAGTCTTTCTGAGATGGCCACATAAATGATATCGTTTTTCACACTGAATAGGCAAAGTCCAAAATCTATAAAGAAATAAAGTGTAGGTACATCAAAAATGTATTGCTGTGTGTGATTTATTAAGCTTACTTTCAAAATCGCTAAATGAATGACCGATTATCGAGATTTAAAAACAACTTTGCAACACTTTTACTTTTTTCGCAAGCATTTCCAAAATAACCTTGGTTCGCAAAAAAAAAGTTGGCAAAAAAAGGACCATTCTGTACACAAGTTGGAATTCGCTATAAAACAACAGCCAACTCTAGCCTCGCCGTTATGTTTAAGTATTCTGACTTGGCCTTTAACTTAAACAAATGCATGATAGGCACCAGCCTGCATATGCGCGAGTTAATAGATATATTCGGGCCGAATATTTCAGAAATTCTTTAATTAGAAAAATGTACCTGCATGTTTTGAAGAATCTTCCTGAAAACTCTTTTGGGGAAGACCAAAAGACAAGAACTCTGATCCACCCCTTTCAAGGAATAAATGTTTCTCAAAATTGAGAATTTCCTGAGCACTTTGAAGATCGAAATTTAACTACAAAGCTTTCTATTTATCCTCGTCGTCCCTTGGAAAAATTCAAAAAAGTACATGCTGAATGCTGTGTTCTGCATAAAAATCAACCACAAATAAATATGACGGACCAAATTATTAAAGTCCTTAATACTTTTGCCGTGCTCAATTCGGGGTTAAGTAATGAAAAGCGTGAGTTCTATTCTTAAACCTTAAAAAAAAGAGAGGCTTACGACTAAGGCCTAAGGAAGTCCGCGGACCTTTTTTTTAATTTTGTTCTTATCCTTCAGAGTTTTGTTCAAAATATCACAATACAGTCTGCGGAATTATTATTTCTCGTTAAAAACTGCCCTTATAAGTACCTACTTCATTCGAAACCCGCAGTTATGTTTAATTTGTATTCATTTTTTTTCTTTCTCGCAATTAATGGTTATCCTGCTTACTCTCGTTAATGTTTTGAAAAGTAAATTTATAAGATTTTACAGCTTAGTGTCTGTCTAAAAGAAGTTGTTCCTACTCTTCGATTTTTTAGTCTAAATGTAAGTAAGTTCTTTTTTATAAGGAACGATTTTCTACTATATTATTAATGTAAGAACTCCTTTCAAATAAATCATATCCATCCATTTAGAGCGACAGATTTATATTAGTCCGGTCAAAATAGACAAAAAATAGTACAAGGTTTGCAAAAATTCGCATAAAGCTGAAAATTGGTACCGACGTTAGGAACACCATTTCAAATAAACTAAGCAACATTCCCATCGATCCGACTGGTGCGTTAGAAGTTATTCAAGGTCAAAAGGTCAAATAAACGGTTTTTACAATTTTTCTTGTAAACGGTAGGTTTTATCATAAAAATACATGAGACAATGTTGTAGACCATGAAATTATCTACAAAACTTGCAAATATCATTTTTTTGTTAGAATAACCATTTCGGAGATATCGTGATTTTGATATGCACATATATGCCACATGCATACATTTAGTCCAGTCGACAGGTTGGGAAAAGTTGGTGGAAGGTGGAAAAAGGTCGGAAGCTAATGAAACTATCAGATATTGTTGAAGGATAGTTAAGAAATATTTTACGAAGTTTTGGACCTCGAGAGCCCTATTGAAAAAGAGGTGGGGGAAGGGGTAACTGCAAAGTTTTCGACCTTGCAACGGTTTTTCCTCAGTAACTTATTTTCCTTACGTTCTATAGCAAAAGCATTTCCATTTTATAGTAGAACGTCAAATTTCCTACCATTTTCATGGTACCAAAGTTGTTGTAATAAATAAGCTGAATTTTGTTGGCATTTTTTAGCAAATTCTGAAAAATAACCTGTTTTTCGAAGAGCTATATCTCGGTAAAGAATAAATATACAACAACTTTGGTCAAAAACTTTGCAGTTACCCCTTCCCCCACCTCTTTTTCAATAGGGCTCTCGAGGTCCAAAACTTCGTAAAATATTTCTTAACTATCCTTCAACAATATCTGATAGTTTCATTAGCTTCCGACCTTTTTCCACCTTCCACCAACTTTTCCCAACCTGTCGACTGGACTAAATGTATGCATGTGGCATACATGTGCATATCATATAGAACGTGACTCCTTCAAGTTTTAAAATCACGATATCTCCGAAATGGTTATTCTAACAAAAAAATGATATTTGCAAGTTTTGTAGATAATTTCATGGTCTACAACATTGTCTCATGTATTTTTATGATAAAACCTACCGTTTACAAGAAAAATTGTAAAAACCGTTTATTTGACCTTTTGACCTTGAATAACTTCTAACGCACCAGTCGGATCGATGGGGATGTTGCTTAGTTTATTTGAAATGGTGTTCCCAACGTATGTACCAATTTTCAGCTTTATGCGAATTTTTGCGAACCGAAATGTCTATTTTAACCGGACTATATTTACAAAAGAAAATAATTAAAAACTGGTCTTTAGAAGAAAGTTACACTCTCCAATCAATATAATATTATAATCAGTGGCGTAGATAGGGGGGGGATCAGGGGGATATATCCCCCCATTGGGATCGATAATTGTTCAACACAACCAGCCATGCCAAATAAGTTAAAGAAACGCACTCCGAAATTTAGTACCTACTTCCTACGTGAATTAAGCCTTATTAGTAGGTACTCACAGGATTCCTAGAGGCATTGTCAAATGTACATTATATACCTATATTCTATTTTTTTTTTGTCTCACCAATTGATAATAGGTAAACGTGCAAGAAAAAGAGCTTCCATCCTGCTTTCCATCACTTTATTAAAACTTTAAAAATAAAGTGCACGACTGGGTCGTGGTCTTGGGTTTGAGATTTTGGAAAAAAAGCAGGGAAAAATCAATAGTTAAAACGTTTTTTTGGAAAAATGAAGTAATCCATATGATTTTCTTTATTGTGAAAAATTTTAAGAATTTTTTTTTTAAATCGTTCGACCAGTTTTTTTCAAAAAACAGTTTTTTTTTTGAAAAACTTTTCCAAAATAAATTCCAAATTTTTTAAAGTATGCTAACTTCTAGCACTTTGTAGTTTTTATCAGAAAAATACAAAATCTGATTTTGAAAAACCGGTCCTATAGAAGGTACCGGTTATAAGACTTTTCCTGAAAAATCTATTCCAACCAAAACATAAAGTTTGCACAGAAACCACTATTCAGAAAGATTTATCAAAACCGTAGTAGCCGTTTTTGAGAAAAATTAACTTCTCACTAAAAATCGTATGGCAGGAATCTTTTTTTTTGGGAGCTAGAATGCTTATTCCAAAAATCCCTCTGTAACACGTCATAATAATACTATGTACCAAGTTTGAAGCAAATCGTTTCAGCCGTTTAGGCTGTAGTATAGTAACTATACAGACAGACAGACACACGGACAGACAGACAGACAAAATTGTCTGACCCACTTTTTTCGACTTTTCTATCATCGTAATGTTATGTTTGATTGTTAGTTTTTTTTTACGAATGCATAACTTGCCTTAAAAGCCGATACACCCAAAACGAGTCACTGTTTGGTGCGGATTTTGGTCCAGAGGCAAAATTGGGCCATTTTTCTTCGAAAATGAGCAAGGAGTGGCCGTTACAGTCAATGGCTCGTTATCGGGCCATGTTGAACGAATTTTTGTTCACAAAAATTGAAGAGGAGGATATTGGCAACATTTGGTTTCAACAGGACGGCGCTACGTGCCACACAGCCGAAGCTACACTCGATGTTTTGCGCCCTGTTTCAAAAAAAAAGAGTTATTTGGCGGACCCTGTAGTATCTATAATCGCAAGTAAAAATGTGCGAACAAGATCCATCCCCCCCCCCCCCACCCCATAGCGAAAAGCTATTTACGCCACTGATTATAATAGTTAATTTTTCGTCAACATTATTGAAAAAAAAAACAACATAAAAGCTTTAAAACTTTACATTACTATAGAAGTTATATATATGTATATGAAAACTAAAATATTAAAATTATTGGCATTAAGAAAATAATACTAAAATATCTCTTTGCTACAGGAAATTCTTAAGTAAATAAAAAAATAATACATATAACTAAACTAAGCTTTACAAACAAGCAATTAAAATTTTACTTAACAAATTATATGAACTATCCAAAACAATGATTTAATCGAGAGCTTTAAAAAAAAAATTATTTCGGGACCATTTACAAATGTAAACCATGAGGCTTTATATAATAAAGATGTTGAATATTCTTTTATGTTAATGTGTCTCTCCATAAAATATTGAAATTATAAACTTATATACAAAAATGCAATCATCGGCTGTTAAAATAAAAGAAACAAAAATATTAAATGCATATAAGACGACAATGTTAAAGAATTTGTCAACACCAATTCAAAATAAACGGTTTGTGACAAAAACAAAACAAAACTAAAACAACGAACTCTTTATACCTAGTAATAAATGTTTAATTTCTTTTCTCTAGAATCTACACTCTTTCTTCTTGTTAAATCATTCCTTCTGGTGAAATTGAAAATAAAGTATACCAATATTATTCAAACTGATGAATCAAATATTTTAACTTTTATAGAGAAACTAGCAGGTATTAGTGCGATCGGTTGAGCAGTTAACTGCTGGAACCCTGGAACACAATGACGTAGACGTATCGCATGTCAACATATAGAATACACACAAATTGAATGTTGTGACGGATCCGCAAACGCAGACGCAAACGGCGACGGACGAGTTGGTTAAATTTTAATAAATACGGGTCGGGTATAACTACGGTGACCATCCGTCCTCTTTTTTAGAGGACAGTCCTTTTTTTTGGTATCGTGTCCTTTTTTTTTTTTTTGTTCTTCTGAAAGAGGACAGTAATTTGTCCTCTTTTTACTCAATTGTCCTCTTAATGTCCTCTTTTTTCGTTGAAAACTTTTTCCTACACAGTATAGTACTTTCTTCAGAACTAAATTACTTAAACACAAAATGAAGACAGCACTGGTTTGAACAATTCAGATCTGTCATCTGGTTTTTGCTATTGTGAATGAATCGCAAACTGTCACCCAAATCCAATTTATTGTCAAGTTTTCATTACATTCTTTTGGCTTTTTATATATATACTAATAGCGAGTTTCATTCACGAAAAGAATTGCTCTTTCTGTCAAAAGATTCGATCTTTTTCACTTTTAAGAGTTTCATTCATTCAAAAAGTGCAATTCTAGATCGATTCTCAACACGAAAGAATGCATCTCTGATGAGTTGGGAGAATCGATCTGAATACTTCAAACAAACGTCAAACGTCAAATGAGAAATAATTTGTTATTTTTTGTCGTTTGTCGTGAAATTGTGCCAGTCTGTGATAAATAAAACAAAAATAAACAAATAATGAACGAAGGACTTGATATGTACCTACTTTAATTATCCAATTAATTATCAATTAGCAATAATCCAAAGTCAGCAATTCCAATGACAAAAGACAAAAAACAAAAAATGACAAAAAGTCAAATTGCCAAAACAAGTTTCATTGAAAAGTGCAATTCTCGATTTTGAGAACAAATCTTCCAAATTTGAATGAAACTCGCTATAAGACTCGTGAGTTTTCGATGTCGCTTCCAGCTTCAAATGCCCCTACGGAAAGAGTCTTTTCAATTATTTCTAATAACATTTGGACACCTGAAAAATCGCAATTAAAAGTTGATACACTAGAGGCAATGCTGATAACAAAGTGCAATTATGACTATAATTGTGGACTTTTCTAAGAAGTCGGGATGACGTCTTAAAAAAAATTACTGTGAAGAAAAATACAAAAACTAGGTAACAGTTCCTTTGAGTTGAACTCTAAAATAAAGTATACTTAAGTATTTATTATTTTTGGATTTTGTTTGTCTGTTATAAGAATTTTTGTTTTTCAAACTGAACTGAATTGTAATTTGAAGTATACGTACAAATATTTTGAATAAATATGGTTTGTTCCTAAACTTGTTTAAGTAAATTAAAGGTTGTCCTCTTTTTTGCATCTGAAAAAATGGTCACCGTAGGTATAACTCATGTTTATACACATCATTCTTGGAAACATTATGCTGATACAAATCATGTTTATACAACTCATGTTTAAGGTGGCTTTACATGGAGTTGCAAATGCAGACGAAAACGCAACAACAACAATCATAGTGCAGATGATGAAAACGAACATGTTCATCTTCACTATAATTTTCAAGCTGCATCTATAATTTTCCTATAATCTGCATCCATGAAGACCGTCTGCATTTTTGCCTTCCCTCTCTATCACACAAGTATGATTTATTGATTTTGCATCCTCTTTTTTTGCAACTCAGGGCTTGCAACTCCATGTAAAGGCACCTTTAGGTACAACTCATGTTCAGGACAACTCATACTATAAGGGGCGGAGTTTGCAATTTATGTCAAAGTTCATTGTTGTTTGTGTTTGGGGTTAGTTCTTAAAGGAATTAGGTTGGACATATCGTATAGAAGATCTTACGATTTTATACTATGAATCTGGTAGGCTAGATTATTTGGCCAGAAGCTTTTTGCCGAATGTCGACTGAAGATTAGTGTGGTGTGTGTGTTTGTATGATACTGTATTTGGATTTTATTTTGAAATTGAAATGGTTGCTTTTTTATGGAAATAATTTTGTGTATTGGCTACTGATTAACTGATTGGTGGTTAGTTTTGCAAAACTAGATATATATGTATATTCACGTGTTTATAGCTTGAATCAAATAATTAGGCCGGAGGTCGGTTGCGCAGAGGCCCGATTTAAGAGGACAAAAATAGTGCGCAGGTTATTTAATGAGTAAGCTATATAAACAAAACTCACCCTCCTTAAGGCCCAACTATAATAATACGCGAAAGAAAAAGGAAGCTTGTGTCAAAACCGAACGAAAATATTCTTTCCGATTTGTTAATTACTTCAGCTGGCCATAATAGTCTTAAGAAATATAAAGAAAGAAAGAAGAAGAATGGCTAAGTGATTTGTCTCAAGCTATAGCTGTTTGCTTTGATGTATTTTTCATTGAATGTATACCTAATAGAACTTATACATAATTAGCTATTTATTGAGATTTAGTTTTGCAATGCGTTGTGGTGCTAATCTCGTCAGTTTTAGAGATGATATTTCGCATTTTTTGTTTCTATATTCAATATTATTTAATAATTTTTTACTTGCGATTATAGGTATACTATATAAAGCAAGTTATGCATTCGTCAAAAAAAAAAGTTTTGAGATAACAATCAAACATGACATTACGATAATAGCGAAGACTAAAAAAGATGGTCTAAAAATTCTGCAAGTCTGTATGTCTGTCTGTCTGTCTCTTTGTATAGACAATTACAGCCCAAATGGGTGGGCCGAATTGCTTCAAACTTGGTATATAGAGTTTTTTAGATATTGTACACAGGAGAAATTGAAATTTTTTGTTTAGCTCAAAAAATAACGGTACCTGCCATACAACCGTTACGTAAAAGCTTATTTTCTCAAAAACTGCTCTAACGATTTCTATTTAAAAAAATTAGTGTTGGCTGAAAAAAAAGTTTTAAAAAATGGCTCACAACGGTACTTTCCATAGGACCGTTTTTTTTTTTTTGCTTTCGACTATCTCGAAAACGACTCAACCGATTCTTTCGAAATTTCACACATATATAGTTGTAGGTAGCCCAATTTGTACTGCATACCAATATTTCAAAAAAATATTTTTTTGTATTTTTAAAAGCATTTTTAAGAAAAAAAAATTAAAAAATATATATTTTGAAAACTGCCTAATAAATTTTTTTCTAAAAATTATAAATAAATGTATTTGCTGAATACATATGAACTGGCGTTTTTGAATTTTTTTCAAAAAATTTTTCAAAAAGTTTTTCAAAAAAAACTTTTTTTCTCAAAAACGGCTCAACAGATTTTTAAAAATTTATTCTCATAAATTCATATTTATCCAAGAAATAAAATGGCTTACTCTTTTTTCAGCTCAAATTAGTTGAAGTATTTATTTAAGAATTTTGAAAAATTTATTTTTATCAAAATCTCAAGCCCCTAGACCACTGTCACACATTAGAGCAAGTTCGTTCGACCCAGTCGTGCATTTTATTTAATAAGAAAAAGTTTTGGATAAAAACAAAATTGAAGAAGTAATTAATAATGAATAAATTTTGTAATGAATAGGTAGGTAGGTACCTACCTATATCTCGTTACGCATATCTTATTTTTTAGATTTTACGAGTTTTCTTGGAAAAACTAAGTATGCAATAATATTTCGTTGCTTAATATCTATCTTTGAAAAAATAAAATGCACGACTGGGTCGCACGTACTTGCTCTGTTGGTGCAATAGTACGATGAAAACAAACTTTTCGATCAATAAGAACAATTCATTTTTGAAAAATTTGGTAAAAACCAAAAAAATTTGGCTAAAACTGGAAAACTCGATATACGGGAGGTAACGTTAAGAAACCTTTAATATTTAAAATTAAGACGTTATCTTTTGGGTGTTATAAATGATACAAATGTCCACTTATGGGTTATGGCCTAATTAATAATACTGTTAAAAGCAATTTCCGCTATTATCATGTATATAGCCAGAAACTAAAAATGCAGTTTTGTTTGAAGTATTCTATGTGGCCTTACGTCCTAGCTCCCAAATCGACTAACCCCCACGAGGCAAAATGAACTAACTCCTACCAAATTTTGTAGTGGGATTTAGTTCATAATATTAGGAGAAAATTCAGTTGGGACATAGTTCATTACGAACTTATTCCCAATGAACTAGGCCCAACCCATCAACCAGTGGGAGTTAGTTCATATTGTGCACAAAGAAGAAGTGGCGCTGTTTTCGTGCTGAATGTTTGTAGGCAAAATAGGATAAACCAGTAAGAAATTTAATTTTTAAAAAAGAATTGAAACTTAAGTAACCTAACAGAGTGACGAATAAAATAAATTTCGTGCAGTGTTTGGAAAATTATTTTGGTAAAAAATCGCATACCAAACAATTTAAAGGGAACAAAAATTATATGAAAAAAAAAACACTGCACGAAATTTATTTTATTCGTCACTCTGTTAGGTTACTTAAGTTTCAATTGTTTACTTTGTTAAAAATTCCATTAAAAATTTTATACTTTTTTCATTCCAAAGCATTAATTTTTGTTTTTTTCTAACGATGGGGAGTTAGTTCATTTGGGAAAAACCAACAATACTCAACTCTTGTGATTTAATTCATATTTATGGGACTAAGTTCATTCTACATTTGGGACATAGTTCCTTAAAAATATGGGAGTTAGTTCACATGAACCAAGTCCCATATTCGGTGGGAATTGGTTCATTGGGAGTTAGTCGATTTGGGAGCTAGGACGTAGGGCCTTCTATGTATGTTACATCCAAAGTTTCATAAAAATCGGGGGAGCCTTTTTTGAGTAAATTAGAAAAAATGAAAAAATTGGCCAAAATCTAGTGGCTCTTTGTATAGGAGCCACCATTTAAAAAAGAGAAACTCAAAAAAAAATCAATGCCATCTGATAGGAAGCTGTAAGGAACTATACCAAACAAAGTTTGAGTGAATTCGATGCAACCGTTGACAACTTATGGCCATTTGAAAAAAAGCCGTTAAGAGCAGATCTCCGTTATTTGCATTTTTAGCCAAAAACTAAAAACGCAGTTCTCTTAAAAACACTAAAAGAATATAACACACAAAGTTTAATCAAAATCGTTAGAGCCATTTTCGAGAAAATTAGAAAAAACCAAAAAAAGTTGGCTAAAACTCAACGGCTCGTTGTATGGAAGCCACCGTTTAGAAAGGCTTCAGTGAAAAATTTACTAAACCATCCTATAGAACACTATAAAAAACTATGTCAAACAAAGTTTGAGTTGATTCAATCAAGCCGTTGAGAACTTATGGCTATTTGAAAAAAAGCCGTTAAAACCTGATTTTCGTTACGACCATTTGAGGCAAAAACAAAAAACGCAGTTTTGTTAGAAATGCTTAAAGTTAGCTAAATTTTAAATTTAATCAAAATCGTTAAAGCCGTTTTCGAGAAAATCCAAATTGAAAGGTATCAGTTTGAGCCGGGCTAAAACGAAATAAAAAAAACCTCGACAACCGTTTTTCTTCAAACTACTATATATCAAGTTTGAAGAAAATCCGTCAAGTGGTTTAGGCTGTAGCATGACGTGAAAAAGCGCACATCCAAACATCCGCACATCCGCACATCCGCACATCCGCACATCCGCACAGACGCACAGACAGACCGACGGACGGTATGGCGAAAACCACTTTTTTGGGCTTCTCTATAATCGTAATGTCATGTTTGATTAAAACCTCGATTTTTTTTTTCTGCACGAAACCAATACTTGCCCTATAGAGCAAGTAAAAAATATTGCAAATCGTTCGACCAGTTTTTTTTAAAAAAGGTTATTTTTGAAAAACTTTCTGAAAAAAAAAATTTTAAGTTTGTTCGAGTATGTAGGTACATTTATGGCAACTTGTTGTTCACGTCTAAAAAAATAATTTTTACAGAATTCAACATTACCTGTTTCCAACATATTTCGAAAAAAAGAAGATTATTAAAAATCCAAAACAAAAAAAAAAAGAATTTGAAAATTTTGAAATGCCATAGGTATCAATAAATGTATAAATGACTTTCTGTGTTCAAAATTGTATTGAAATCGGATTTACAGTTTACGAGAAAACTTTATTTGAAAATTCCGGTTCTATCAGAGGTAGGTACCTATCGTTATAAGATAATTTTTGAAAAATATTTTTCAACCAGAATATAAGCCGACTGTTCTAAAAAAATAGCATTCTGAAATTATTATATTATTATTAAAGTAGGTACATAATAGGAAACTGTATCTTATAATTCAATTTTTTAATTTCAGTCTCAAAGTTCATACTTTAGTCTTTATAACTAAAGTCTAGTTAATACAGAAAAAAAAACAAAAAATAGTGAATTTCATAAAAATGAAAATCACAAAATTAAATTACTACGTCAACCTAATTTAAAACCTTAAAAAATCAAATTTAAATGTACACATTCCTGAGGTACGTGATGTGCTTTCTGCATCATTTGGCGATGGAAGTTTAACTAGTATATCGACAACTGGAACTGGCCACTTATGTATCTTCTTTCTCAGGAAAATAAAACTTGGTAAATCCCGACTTCTTTTTCAAAAATGTAACGGTAAAAAATGTATCATTATTTTCCAGTATTTTAACAACAAAAACGGAGAACGATTGATTAGTTTCCGATGAACATTTGATTAGACAAAAATCCCCAACATTTAAACAAGATGATTGCAAATCAATTGTATTTTCTTCCTTAAGCTCCTCATTTATAAAATCCGAATCTGATTCAGCATAGATAAAATATTATGTTTCCACTGGCCTGATTTACCTAAATCACTTGATTTAGCTAAATCATTTAATAAATTATGTGATTTACCATACATTTTCATGATTTAGATTTACGTGACTTATACTACGTTTTCATTAGGGCAAAAAATGTGATTTCGTTGAAAATTTCCAAATTTAAGTCCACTTTCCATACAAAATAATATTAAAATTTTGTTTGATTTGGACGAAATCAAGGTTGCAAATTATGTGAAAACAAATCAAACGCAACTAAATTGAATAGATATTTTCTAAAATGTCAATTTAAAACAAAATCCAAGGCAACGGCAAAAGTAAACAAACCAACATGCAAAGCAAACGGCAGAAGTAAACAATACAAAATAACAATTTTGAAATAAAATCCAGGGCAACGGAAGTAGTAAACAAAACAAAACAAGAAGACAAAATGAAAAGGTTGTAAAAAAGAAAAAGAAAGAAGATAGCCTGATGTCAAAACAAATGTGGAAACCTAGATGAAAACACTTTTTTAGCAATTTTTCAAATATCCTAATTTCGGCCCTAATGAAAACGTAGTATTAAGCTAGATTTATTTTAAATTACGTATCTGTCATCTCAAATGTACACAAAATAAAATCAAACATACTCTTTCTCTTCTCTCTCTTGATTCAGCACTTTATTCAGCCACAAAAAAAAAAGATTCTTTTAAAACTGTAAAATTTTTAATGTAAATTGCTTGTGGTCGGTGAGTTTCTCGGTTATTTTATTGGTTATTTCTATGTAAAAATGAAATTATCCCTGTTAGAAATGCTAAACAAACTCAGACAGATAAAAAACAGAATAAAATGGGCCGATTTGGACGAGCTATTTTCCGGAAGCTATGGCAGTAGAAGTTTGTAAAATTGAAATCGAGAAATGTAATGTCAAAGTTGACATACATGTCAGGCTAAATCGGGTAATTGTGCGGTGTGACCGCCTTTCGTGATTTATAAATCATTTAGCTAAATCCGGCCGGTGGAGACATAGTATAAGATTATCTTCGTTTGTGTCATCTGAACTGGAATCCATTTTGGTTTTCTTTGATGCAGACTTTAGCTTGACTGCTTTTTTTTTGTTTAAGCCCCGATTTTGCTAACCTATTTTGTCTTTTTAGGGAAGCTGCTTGTATTTCGTTCTTTTCTGGTGTTTCAGTAAGGATACGTGACTTCCCCTTTTTACGTCCTCGCGAACCTTCCTTTTGCGGAGGGGCTTTTGGAAAGGGTCTTATCATTTCTGGGGACAAAACTTGATCGGTTTGGCCTGATGTTGGTGTTATTGCTCAGCGTTATCACTTCCATCATTTGCATGTGGTTGTGCAACTGTAACAGACCCTTCGGATGGTGTGGCAATGATCCTGTTTGTAACTTCGGAACAATCAAAGTCTTCATCACCAAACGCATTCCTTGAAAAAGGAAAGATCCCTGTTGTTCTTAAGCTGGATAATATATTGTTTGGAGTGAAAGAACTATTGTACGCTGGTGTCACTATCGCAGATAAATCGTGAATTGTTAATGTTTTCCCTGGATGACCGAGTAACCAATCAATTTGTGAAATAGAACGTTTCTTTTTAAAGGGCCCCATTACAGAAACGTCTAATGGTTGCAACTTGTGGGTGCAATGGGGTGGAAAGGTCACTAAAACAATGCCATTGTCTCGAAGTAGTTGATGGCATCCAAACAACAATGAATTTCATGATTGTCAAGGAGCAGCAAAATCAGATCATGTTTATTGGACCTCGTGTGTTTCTGCAGATGTTCAAGGACTTTCAAAAATAGTTGACTCGTCATCCATCCACTTGAAGGACTATTACCGAATCCTATAGAACCGTTTGGCGAACCTAGAAACATATCTTCGTGGAACCTTTCCCTTGGAAAAACGAAGACCGGTGGCACAGAATTTTCAGCTGCGTTAACAATGCCACACATCTTTCTGCCGAAACATTTTGCCCAACTTGCTTTTGCCCACATATGGCTATTATATTGGGAGCTTGAACAACTGTCATCCGCTGTGAATAAAGATTTCTGAAGAGCCATTTCTAGATTGTTTTGGAATTCCTCCACATTATGTTTGTTAAAACTATTTGCTCTAGATAAACTGGTCTTTTCAGGTTTTCGTAATGACAGATTTGGATGTCTTTTCATAAAACTCTTCATCCAGTCAATTCCGGCAGATTGGTTTTGATCCCATAGCTCAGGGCACTTGTGTAAGGCCTTAGCGTACTGGTAAGCAATAAATCTTGCTTGGAGATATGTCAGGCCATAACTCATTTTAGATTATTTTAAGAGGTAGTCTTCTAGCATATCTTCTTCCGAGTTGTTGAATTTTTGCGCAACAGTGTATTTGGAGGAGTACTGGTCACTTTTTGGTGTTGTATTGCTCATTTTCTTCTTAAGGCGATAGCTAAGAGTACTTACTTTTTGTAATCCCAAAAGAAGCTGCAGCTCGCCTGAGGGTCATGGTTTTCTCCAAAACAAGTTGCATAGCTTTTAACGTATCAGCCTCATTGATAGTGGTATCCGTCTTCTTCTTGTAATTTCTGACTATAGTTACGGAGATTGGCCTAAACAAAATAAAATCAAACATATCGCTAAAAACTATTAAAATAGACTGTCCAAATGTTATGTTTGGGGCAGATTTGGACAACTTAATATTTTCTTTAAAAACAATGTTAAACATTATTACTTTTATTTAATAAACTCACAAAATAAATAAGCATAACAAATAAATACTGCTGTGTATGTTGCACAATTCTTTATGAAGAGAAATGCTTTCGACTGAGAACGAAGGAAATTACAACAGCCGCCTAAAAACGCAATACTTCCAAATGTCATCAGATATTTTCCGTAGATGGAGTTGCCATTGCAAATTGTTATTTTAGTAGTTGGAAGTTATTGTTTTAATACATTTTTCAACGTTGTCCAAAGCTGCCCCCGTCCTAAACTGCCCCCCTCTCCCCTACTATAAGGAAATCTTCTCGAGCCAAAAAGAATTCCTTTTTAAGTTTTAAACACGAATTCTGTACTTATATGATAAGCAATAAGAAAATCTTATTGTTTTCCAGGTTTAAATTTACAAATATTTTACTTCTTACCATAATAAGGAAAAAAATCAAATTCTTGAATGATAAAGAATTCAGTTTCTTTTTCAACGGCCTTGGCATTGATGAAGCAACGCTTCCCGATCGATCAGTGAAATCGAGTATCACAGCGCGTGGTTAGTGGTTGGATGGGGTCCCGTACAACAAAACCTCGAAGCTGTTGGTATATGTTTGTTCTCTCTTCTCTTCTTTCTGTCTCTCTCTGTCTTGTGTTTGTCTGGGCCTATGGTCTCTGTCACCCGTGAATGTGAGTGTGTTTACTCCGTAGATTTATGTACGGTGTTTTGAATTGGACTGTAAGGTATGTGTAATATAAAGTTCAATGAATTTTGTGAATTGTTATGTGCTTTCAATCAAAATGTATTTTTTTTTGTATGCAAAATACCTTATAAGGAATGATGCTTACAGCTTCGTGGTCCAAAAAAAATAGAAAGAATCCAAACAATAATTTTACATACAAGGCAAGTGAGTTGTTTAATGAGAGCACAAAATAGCGGCACATTGCAAAATAAATGATGTGATATTATGTATTATAATTAGAGGTTAAATGTAATTATATGTGCAATTTAAGAAAAGAAAATTAGAACGGGTAAATTAACAGCAAAGCAAACAATAAGAGAAGCAAACTAACTGTATCAAAATACACTTGTTAACAATAAAGAAAAATACTATTGTGAGGTGACTGATGAGTGTCAAACTGCTTGCGTTTGGCATCTACGAACGCCTTTCGGAACATTCAGCCCCCCCTGAAAGACGTTGCAGCGGTCTTTCAGCAGCAGGAAATGGGGCGACCTTGACAATAGGTCGAGTGTACTCTCCAAATTTAGTAACCGCGGTTACCACTCGAACATTTCCATCGTTGCCTGGATGAATCTGTGTTACACGACCTAGTATCCATTTTGAAGGTGGCAGATTGGGTTCCTTCAGCATCACAACATCATCTACAGCTAAATTTCTTAGGGGAGTATTCCATTTTCGTCTTTGCTGTAGTGAAGTCAAGTACTCGAGGTGCAAGCGCTTCCAAAATCCTTGAAGCATAGCCTACAAAAGATACCAGTTAGTATGGATAGAGATATCAGAATTTTCAATTTCAGGATGGGGAATAACAGAAAGAGGTTCACCAATCATGAAATGGGAGGGTGTTAAAGCACTTAGTTCTGTGTCGGATGTAGGCCACAATGGACGCGAATTCAAGAGTGCTTCAATTCTTGTGAGCAGGGTGTACATCTCCTCGTAGATCAATATAGTATCACCTATAGTCCTCTTCAAATGTTGCTTCACAGATTTGACGACAGCCTCCCACAAACCCCCAAAGTAGAGAGCGGAAGGTGGCAGGAACTTCCAGTCGATATTATCCTTGGAGAGGTGATCGACGACAATGCTTTGGGTGTTGCTGACTCAGAAGACGCTCGAACATTTCATTAAGGATGCTGTTAAGTCTTCACCTTAAACATTTACTATTTGTATACAATAATTAATTTTAGGTACTTTTATTTTCTTTTAATTTACTTTAATACTTCATACTAAAGGTACCTACTACTAAATAGTATTGACTAATTTTAATTTGCTACAAGTCAACACTAGTTGTTTTTTCTTACATTACATTTAACTGTTGTTCTTAAACTGAAGCTAATAAATACTCACTCTTTGTATAGCCATCATTGAAGCTAGACTTCTTGTCTTTTTTTCTTCGAAGTAAATTTGTTTTTCTTAGCATTATATCAAATTTAACATTGGCGACCGTGACAGGACCTTGTCCTAAGTATTTATCTCTTAAATTTAAAAAGTTAATTGCTTAAAGTTTTCCGTAATCGGTTATTATTGGTACAACCCTGCTGTTTGCATTACGAAGCATTTGGTGCAAGCGAAAGTCTCCAAACAGATGCCAGATACCTTACTCTTCTATAACAACACTCGCAAAAATAAAGGCACATATTCGATATCAACTGAAACAAGATCACGTATACACATAGCTGTACCCATCTTGCGGTTAGCGGAGTGTGATCATTGAACATTTGACATTGCGGTAATTTTTCCCAACGGTGAACAGTTATAATCAATTGTGTGTTCCAAAAGCCCTTTCGTCAGTGTTTTTTCTTCTTTTCTTCTTTTTTCGATTCTAGTTCTCTTTTTCAATTGTCAAGGCGCACTCGTGTTAATTCGGTGCCGTGAAATAACGCCGAATGCAATAACGCCGAATTTCAAAATTCGGCGTTATTGCACTTTGCGAAAGTGAAATAACGCCGAATTATGACGTTAATAAAATGTCAACTTTTATTCAAAACCGTTGATATAAGTGCAACATATAAAATCCAAGCTTTGCGATTTTTTCTTTTTATTTGATGAATTTCTCAAAAAACTTGGATCTGCAAAATTTTTCTCTCAAATTCTGCAAAGCTTGGATTTTATATGTTGCACTTATATCAACGGTTTTGAATAAAAGTTGACATTTTATTTAGCTTGATATAAATATAGAACCTAGGTGTCTACATATACATTTTAAGTTCAATAAATACTGAAACTTTTACTTCAAAAGACTTCTCTTAACAGCACTAGGTTTTAAAAATATAATGAAGTATACATTTCGTAAACTTTATAATTAAAATTTTAAATATCGAAATGTTTATGTTATGTTTATTAAGTATGTATTTTTCAACAAAAAAGAATTATTAAAAATTATTTTTTTTTTCATTAAAACGAACTTTTGGGAAGAACATATTTGCTTTGTTTTATTTTTAAGTGGAAATTGGTCCTGTACAAAAAAAATATACAAAGGGTACTTAAACATTTGTTTAATGATTCCAAAGCTCTCAGGATGGTACCTTATTTAGAGAATATGAAAGACACATGAAAAGTCATAAAAATAATATTTAGAAAGTGAAATAAGGCCGAACGTCAAAATTCGGCGTTATTTCACTTTCGTAAAGTGCAATAAAGCCGAATTTTGAAATTCGGCGTTATTGCATTCGGCGTTATTTCACGGCACCGTTAATTCGTGTAGTTTCTTCGAACTTTAAATCGATATAACGCGATATTTCTAATATGTCCGAGACGAAAATACAAAAATTGAAAGTCAAGCGTCAGACTCTTATTGCGCAACAAGATCGCATAAAAGAATTTATTGAAAAAAAGGCTTCGGTGGCCACATTTCATGAACTCGAAATCCGGCTTAGTTGTCTAGAGAAATATAACTCAGATTTTCAATCCATTCAAGCGTTAATTGAAGAGCTCGATAGTAATGAAAGTGAATTTAGTGCTCGCGCAACATATGAGGAGTTGTACTTCGTATTGCAACCTTCGCTAAAGACATCAATTTCTGATTGTGCACGTCAAAGCAAATCATCGGCAAAAAACACTACGCTACTTAACACAACAATCGGTGGTAGTACAGTTAAACTCCCGAAGGTGCCGCTACCTACATTTTCGGGTGATTATACGAAGTGGCTTAGCTACAGCGAGACATTTTCCACATTGGTGGATAAAAATGAGTCGATTGACGAAATAACTAAATTTCACTACCTGCGCGCTTCATTGTGGGCACAACATCTTCGTTTAATAGAATCAATTAACGTTTCCGCGAAAAACTATTGTGAAGCTCTTAAATTATTAAAAGAAAGGTACGGTAAAACGACAATCATCGTCGAAGAGCATATACAAAATATCCTTAACCTCCCCTCGATCTCGAAGGTCACAGTACAAAACATTCGTGAGCTTATTGACAGCGTTAATGTGTACCTTCGCTCTTTAGCATCTTTAGGAAGACCAGTTGCTCAATGGGATGATCTGATTATTAGCATCATGATGTCAAAACTTGATAATTCAACGAATGAAAGGTGGATGGAAGAGCGGGTGACAGAGCGGCTGCCTACACTGAACGAGCTTTTCAAGTTCCTGGACAAGTGATGTCTTCAGCTTGAAAGGAAGTCTTCACACCGTCCGAATGCCGTGCCCACACCCGTACCACATGCTGCTCAACTGAAAACGCAGAAGAATAATATAATGAGGTCATCGTACGTAAGTGCTTCAAGGGTTAAGGTATGTGATTATTGATCTCAACCAAATCATTTAATTTATCGCTGTAGAAAATACTTAACATTTATACCTAAAGAGCGATTTCAAGCTGCTAACGAAAAGAACCTCTGCATAAACTGTCTTAAGTCTGACCACTCTCATCAGATATGTGGCGCTGAAAAGTGTAGAACATGTTAGGGAAACCATCATACCCTTTTACATGCATATTGCAATACAAATCCTACCAACTCTGTGAAGTTCCAAGCATCCGAAGAAAAAGCAGCTTCTTCTCACGCAGTGTCTGCCCCCAACTCATGATATACCGCTCTTAAACAGCCTCTTCTTGCTAAACGCATATTGCTTGCCACAGCCTTAATAAAAATCATGGACAAATATGGGAATCTCATAATTTGCAGAGCTCTTCTAGACTCTGGGTCTCAACTACACTTCATTACCGAAGCTCTTGCGCAGCAACTAGGAATGAAACGCATAAAGTCAACAACTGACATTGGTGGCATTGGTACCACTGTAGCAACAGCACGTTGCACGATCTCTACGACTATACATTCCCTAACCTCTCCATTCTCAACTGAACTTTGTTTTTATGTACTTCCACGCATTAGTGAAGTGTTACCTGATCATTACATTAACACGTCAGAATGGACTTTACCTGCAGATGTAAAACTAGCAGATCCTCGGTTTTTTGAACCTTAAAAAATCGACATTCTCCTTGGGGCAGACATTTACTTTGATCTGCTCATTGTTCAACAAATTCGAATCGGAACAGATCTTCCAGTGTTACAAAAAACTCAATTAGGGTACATCGTGAGCGGAGTTTGTCGATCAAACGATCCTACGCCACACTTGACCTCATTTCTATCAATAGCATCGTTCGATAAAACATTACGGCAATTTTGGGAAATCGAAAGCCATGTCACACCAGTCAGATCGATGACTCAAGAAGAAAATCTCTGAGTTGCACTTTTTAGAAACAGTAAAAAAATCAATCAGCAACAGGTTTGTTGTTCGCTTACCCTTTCGGAAACCTGCTCCTGTTTTAGGGAATTCACTCGAATCAGCGAAAAGACGACTTATTTCACTTGTGCGTAAGTTTAAACGAAATCCCCAATTCCAACAACATTACATACAGTTTATGACCGAGTATGAAAACCTTCAGCACATGCGACAAGTTCCTAGGCCAGTTCATGCTAATTGCTTTCTACCGCACCATGCTGTTCTCAAGTTAGAAAGCTCATCAACAAAAACACGCGTAGTCTTCGATGCATCTGCAAAAACTTCAACAAATGTTTCATTAAATAACACATTGATGACTGGACCCACCGTCCAATCGGATTTATTTACAGTTATTATTAGGTTTCGTTCATATCGATTTGTTTTCACTGCAGATGTGAAACAGATGTATAGGCAAATTGAAGTGAACCCCCTTGACCGTCCATTTCAAATGATTGTCTGGAGAATAGACCCACTCGCTGAAATGTTTTTTTATGAGCTAAACACCGTAACGTACGGAACATCCGCTGCGCCATATTTGGCCACTCGATGTTTGAACCAATTAGCATTAGATGAAAAATAAACAATTTCCTTCGGCTGCAGCTGCAATACTGAAGGAAACGTACGTCGACGACATTATGACAGGTGCTTCGACGTTAAAGGACGCCCATAAGCTTCAATCTGATCTTATCCAAATGCTAGGCAAAATACACTTTGATCTTAGGAAGTTTTGCTCAAATGACAAAGCGCTTCTGAGCACCGTTCCAAAGGAATATTGGGAGCCATACCGTACCATTGGTCAAACTGATGTCACAAAAACACTTGGGTTAACTTGGCAACCCGAAGCAGACGTGTTTATGTTCCACATATCTGTTTCTGAACATCCAACAATCACTAAACGCACTGTTTTATCTGATGTTGGCAAAATATTTGATCCCTTAGGTTTGATTGGACCAGTCGTTGTTCTGGGAAAAATATTTTTGCAACAATTATGGAAACAACAAATTTCTTGGGATGAAGTTCTTTCAGACGAGCATCAACAACAATGGTCTCAATACATCCAGCAGCTTCACTTACTCAGCGATTAACAGATCCAACAGCATTTTGCTCTCTGAAAGTGAGCCCAAAATAGTTCAATTACATTCCTTCTCGGATAGCAGTGAGTCAGCCTTCGGAGCATGTTGTTATCTTCGATGTCAAGACAGCCAAGGAAACACTAAAATCCAAATGATCTGCTCAAAGTCAAGGGTGGCTCCTACTTAATTCACCACACTACCCCGGTTGGAGTTATGTGCAGCTCTTCTTATGGCTGAATTAGTAGAACGCCTTGTCACAATCTTGCCAGTACAGATTCACGACCGATATTTTTATTGCGACTCAAAGGTTGCTCTGGCATGGATTTCAAAGCCGTTGCAAAAATTCAGGAACTCACAAAACCAGACGAATGGCGATATGTAAGCAGCAAGGATAATCCAGCAGATATCATCTCTCGAGAAGCATTACCCGAAGTTCTGTTGAAGTCAACGCTTTGGAAAACCGGACCTGAGTTTTTGATGGCATCGCCAGAACAATGGCCACAGAAATTTTCCTCCGAAGACTTATCTGATATTCCTGGTCTACGGCACATGAAGACTGCTTTTGTTACAGTAACAAGCAATCGAGTCGCATTATTCTCAACAGTCCTTCATCGTGGTTCCTAAATCAAAAAGAATATTTGGTTTATTATCTACATTTGAGCTCGACGCAGCATTGACTGGTATTTTGCGCAATAACCAAAGATTTTATCTTCAAAACGACTACAAACGTTTAAACGAAGAGGGAGTCCAAAGGTCAAGTCGACTCTCAGTCTCAAGTCTTAACCCTTTTTTAGATGAAAAGGGTCTTATTCGTGTTGGCGGACGCTTACACAATGCATTAGGAACTTACGATTCTAAACACCAAATTATTCTTCCTAAATGTTAACTTACAAAGTTTCTAATAACATTTTTTCATTTCATGCACATGCACGCTGGGCCTCAAACGCTACTTTCCATCACACGGCAACGTTACTGGCCCGTTGATGGTAAGCATCTCTGCCGCAACATCGTCCATAACTGTGTTAGATGCTTTCGTGTGAAACCGTAGAAATCTGAGTTGATCATGGGCGCTTTACCAAAAGAACGAGTTCAACCTGGGGCCGAATTACTGCATCCGTAGGTCTAGGTGAGCAATACGTCACTGAATTATTTGCATTTGGCATTACTGCTTACGATATCGAGCTCGGTATCGAGTATCGAATAAAATTTTTGGCATTCCCTTGTCATTAAACGTGTGTTTTTTTACTCGATTGATGCGAGGCAATCGTAAACAAGTCACCAGTCACGGATAGGAACAAAAAAAATTCTGGCTGATAAAACTTAAGTTATTTTATTTTAATACATAATAAAACAAAATATCAAACGTGAAATGTTTTAGGATCAACACCATACTAAAAATATCCTTTAAGGCAGAGCATCCGTATTTGGCCAGAAACATTTTCCCGCATTCTGCTCAAGGGAAGACAGTGTCAGGCTGTATAAAGGGAAAAAACCAAACTCGGTCTGCAAGGAGGATATACTATCCGAAAATTTGTTCCAGACAAGAGTGACAAAAATGCCCTGGAGAAACACATTGAGCTTGAAGAAAGAAAACTTAAAATTTAAGAACGACTCTTCGAAATTAAAGAGAATAAGCACAATGTTTTTTTTTTGAAGTTAAATGAAATTGAATTGCAAATAAAGAAACTTCAGTTGGAACATTTAAAAACAATTAAAAGCTTTTATTGTGAATGTGCTAAATACTTTTTTTAATTATTATAAAATATTATTTACAAAAAAAAAATAAGTAAAAATACAATAACAGCTGTGACAAGGTATATGACAGAGGTCAAAATGACGTTTATAATGAAATGTAATAGATTCACCCTAGTACAATTAAGAATGTGCTCGATACGTGATGCTTCGTATGCCATCATCCCGATGTGTTGTTTACGTAAATCAGTAACGTATGAATGTTACTCACTTGCTCACTGATGCCGTAACTCGGCCCCTGGACGTGCATTTCTGACTACCGGAATAGATTTCTGCGGTCCAGTGTGGACAACTTCAAGGATTCGAGGACGTCCACTCACCAAAACGTATTTATGCATCTTCGTTTGTTTTTCAACGAAAGCAACACACATCGAAGTTGTTAGCGATTTGTCCACCGAAGCATTTGTGGCTGCACTTCGTCATTTTATCGCTAGAAGGGGTCTTTGCTCAACAATTTTCTTCGATAATGCAACAAATTTTATCGGTGCTAGGAACCTGCTTGTGGAGCTTTACCAACTGTTCCAACAACAATCTCATCAAAATTTGATTCAGGAGTTTTGACACACGTATCGGATCGAGTGGAGGCCTATTCCACCACGGTCCCCACATTTTGGCGGGCTTTGGGAAGCCGCCGTAAAAACAGCGAAATATCATCTTGTACGTGTTGTGGCCCAATCATCACTGACCTTCGAAGAATTATGTACTTTAGCTGTACAAATTGAGGCCATATTAAATTCAAGGCCTATAACACCACTCTCAGAAGATCCAGCTGACTTGAACGCACTCACACCAGGCCATTTTTTAATTGGTGCCCCGTTGACTTCGTTTCCAGAGCCACCCATCTCAGAGATTCCGATAAGTCGACTCTCAAGATTTCGTCGTCTCCAACAACTGCAACGCATTTTCTGGAAACGATGGTCAACGATGGTATTTACATTTGCTCCAGCAGCGCTACAAATGGGAATCCAAAGAAACCAATTTGAAACCAGGTGCTCTGGTTCTTATACAAGATGATAATCTTCCTCCTGTGCGATGGACACTTGCAAGAGTGACCGAAACCTTCCCTGGGTCAGACGGAGTTCATCGTGTCGCTCAAGTAAAAACACAATTTGGATCATTTCGACGTGCCACAGCGAAATTATATCCCCTACCGTTGGATGCGTTTAAGTACACTTAATGTACTTCAAGGAGGCCGATATGTTAAGTCTTAACCTTAAACATTTACTTTTTGTATACAATAATTAATTTTAGGTACTTTTATTTTCTTTTAATTTACTTTAATACTTCATACTAAAGGTACCTACTACTAAATAGTATTGACTAATTTTAATTTGCTACAAGTCAACAGTAGTTGTTTTTTCTTACATTACATTTAACTGTTGTTCTTAAACTGAAGCTAATAAATACTCACTCTTTGTATAGCCATCATTGAAGCTAGACGTCTTGTCTTTTTTTCTTCGAAGTAAATTTGTTTTTCTTAGCATTATATCAAATTTAACAGATGCGTCTTGCACCATGGAAATTAATTAGTTCCGTTGTCGCTCCAGATCTGTGAAGGTTTTCCTCGGCGTGCACAAAAACGATCAAGAGCCATTAGGAAAGAGTTTGAAGTCAAGTCTCCAACAAGCTCTAAGTGGATTCCTTTAGTGATAAAGCACACAAAAAGGGCGATGTAGGCCTTAACAAACTTTGGGTTTCTGCCTCGCGAAAGTCTTAAGGTAATAGGTCCAGCATAGTCACATCCAACTTTGCTGAATGGACGCTGGAAGCGAACCCGCTCCTCAGGAAGGGCTCCCATTAGTTGGCTTGATGGAGCCTTGCGTTGCTTGAAACATTCAATACATTGATGCACAATCTTGTGCAAAAGATTTCGACAACCTAAAATGTAGAAACTCTGTTTTATCATTGCAAACATTAACGTTATACCAGCATGTAAGAAGTGTCTATGGTAATATTTTGCAAGCAAATCAGACAAATGGTGGGTTTTGCAAAGTCTTATGGGGTGTTTGGCATTATATGTGAGCTCAGATGACTGGACGCGGCCGCCAACGCGAAGAGTACCAACATCAACATGGCGATGCCCAGCGTTGCAACTGCTTCATACGCATCAATTGTGCTTATTTTATCTCCAAGTGGTAGCCATGGGTACTGGTCTTGTCCACCCGGACTTGACTTGCTGAACTTATAAGCGTGAGTGTTGATCACAGAAAAATAGCAACACAATAATTGCCCTGCCATAAAGCTACTCTGTTTCTCTTGTTGGCTAGCAGTTTATTCTGTACGAACCCCTCAGAAAGCAAGCCAGCGGCGGATGAGTTTCCAATTAAGTGAACCAACGGCGACGCTTACAGACAATATGGTAGGCACCCCATTGAGCTACGTCGACATATTCGGAGCTCAGGTCTTTGGGTCCTTTCACTACTATTAGTGAGGGTAGTGAAATAGAGAAGGTGGCGGATGAGCCCATATAGGACCAACGGTAGCTTTCACATCCCTGTAGGGGGTTACTGACTCTGGATTTCTCCAGCTTTTTTGTCCAAGTATAGCAGCATAGGGCCTGGTCCCCCAGGTTGGAGGTTGTGCGTCGGGGTAACTTCCCTACCACGTAAAAAAACTAATAGTTCCGAAACAACCAATTGCCTCGGATATGGATGAACTTACTGATGACGACCATAGCAAATGAAACAAGGACAACGAATTTCGGTTCTGCACGTGGAATGTCCGGACCCTTATCAGACCACGTGCAGCCGAACAATTAGTGGAAGCCCTAGATGGTGTCAAAGCCGACATCACAGCCATCCAATATGTGCGATGGGATGGTGAAGGCACAAGGAGGATGAAAAACTGTGACATCTACTACGGCAAGTGCTACAGGACAAGAAAACAGCGGCTATTTGGATGCGGATTTGTGATAAGAGGAAGGCTTAGGCAAGAAGTCTTGGGGTTTCGTGGCATAAGCGAACGCATTGTCACAATCCGCATTAAATCCGAATTCAGCAACATCTCGCTGATCTGCGTCCACGCCCCCACGGAGGAAAAAGATGACACGACCAAAGAAGAATTCTATGATCTTCTCGAGAAGACGTATGATGAATGCCCGAAGTAAGACACTAACATTCTTCTTGGTGACTTCAACGCCAAAATCGGAAAAGAGGGTAGCTTTGGCTCGACAGTGGGAAAGCATAGCCTGCACGACAACACTTCCGGTAACGGACACAGGCTAATCGACTTTACTGCGGGGCGAAGTGTCATCTTAGCTAGCACATACTTCCCACACCTCAATATACACAACGGGACCTGGCGGTCTCCTGATCAAAATACCGTCAACCAAATTGATCACATTGCGATTGATAGCAGACATGCGTCCAGTTTCATGGATGTCCGCACTTTCTGAGGGGCCAACATAGACTCGGACCACTACCTTGTTGTAGCTAAAGTGCGAATGCAGATCTCCACCAGACCGCAGAATCGAACATCCACTGTGAGAAAGTTTGATGTTGCGAAGTTACAATCGCAAGAGACCGCCACAACCTTTGCCAACCATGTCTCCTCTTATCTCTTGAGAAGTCCGGCGCCTGCGCCAAACCCAGAGGCCCAGTGGCAACATTGCAAAATGGCAATCAAAACCGCTGCCACGGATGTTTTGGGTTTCATTAGGCGACCACAACGAAACACCTGGTTCGATGATGAGTGCAGGCTCGCACACTTGGCCAAAGACGAAGCCTATCATGCAGTTCTGAATGCCAGAACTAGAGCTGCCAAGAGCGCTTCCCGTGCGGTTTACCAGCAAAAGAGGAAAGAGGAACATCGGCTTTTCAGAAGAAAAAAAAGAGAACTGGAAAAACGAATGGTTGAATCTATTGAGGGGTGCTACGGCAGAAGCAATGTTCGAAAGTTCTACCAAAGGGTAAAGCATTCGTCCAAGGGTTACAAAGCCCGAGCGGAAGCATGTAGAGACGAGGGTGGGAATGTCTATGTAGATACACAGTCGGTGCTGAGAATTTGGAAAGAACACTTCTGCAGACTGTTAAACGGCGAAGACAACCAACTAATCGCTGTCAGGCAGAATGATCCATTCGATTTGGATGATGATGAACAAAATTTCCGTCATCCCGACCAAGAAGAAGTTCGGATAGCAATATCTAAACTAAAGTCCAACAAGGCTGCTGGAGCTGATGGCCTTACGGCTGAACTCTTCAAAGCAGCGGGAGATGACTTGGTGAGGAGCATACACCAACTCATCTGTACAATCTGGTCGGATGAAAGTATGCCTGACGAATGGAACCTCAGCATTGTGTTCCCTATCCACAAGAAAGGAGATACTCTAAGCTGGGCCAACTACAGAGGTATAAGTCTCCTAAATGTCGCCTATAAAATCTTGTCGGCCATTCCGTGTGAACGTCTGAACCCTTTCGCACGTGAACTGATTGGTCCCTATCAGTGTGGTTTCAGGCCCGGTAAGTCAACCATTGACCAAATTTTCACACTTTGGCAGATTTTGGAAAAGACCCGAGAATTTCAGATCGATACTCACCACCTCTTTATCGATTTTAAAGTCGCCTATGACAGCGTAAACAGGAACGAGCTATGCAGAGCCATGTCACTTCTGGGCATCCCTGCCAAACTCGTTCGATTGTGCAGGATGACTATGGAGAACTCGCGCTGCTCCGTCAAGGTTGGTAAGAACACCACCGACTCATTTAATGTCGAGAAAGGCTTACGACAGGGTGACGCGCTGTCATGTAACCTCTTCAACATCATTCTTGAGGCAATCGTACGCAACTCGCATGTCAACACCAGCGGTACGATTTTTTTTAGATCCGTTCAATTACTTGGCTATGCTGATGATATTGACATTAGTGGAAGAACGAAGCGCGCTGTCAGTGGAGCATTCGCAAGTATTGAAGTGGAAGCGGCTCGAATGAGTCTGGCTGTAAATGGAGATAAAACAAAGTATATGTTGTCCTCGGGTGAAGTAGATCATCACCGTAGGCTCGGACAAAACGTCACAATGGACAGATATAACTTTGAGGTTGTCAAGGACTTTGTCTATTTGGGTTCCACTATAACCTCTCAGAACAACATCAGTGAAGAGATCAGTCGAAGAATCACTCTTGCCAATCGCTGTTTCTTCGGTCAAAGAAGGCATCTTAGTAGTAAAGCCCTCTCTCAAAGGACCAAGGAGACACTATACAAGACCCTTATCATCACAGTCCTGCTGTATGGGGCAGAAGCGTGGACACTGACACTGATGAATGCAGGCTGGGCTGCTTTGAGAGAAAGATTCTTCGGGTGATATTCGGGCCTGTATGTATCAATGGAGTATGGAGGAGAAGATTCAATGACGAACTGTACGGGCTATACAGCGACATTGACTTGGTTAAGAAGCTGAAAATTCAGCGGCTTAGATGGCGTATGGACGAAAACGCTCCTGCCCGACGAGTCTTCAATTCCAACCCGGAGGGCCGACGCAGTTCTGGAAGACCCCATCTAAGGTGGCGCGATCAAGTGGTAAACGACCTCAACCAACTTGGTGTGCGCAACTGGAGGCCACTGGCTAGGGACCGGCTTAGCTGGCGAGGATTTTTGGTTGAGGCCGTGGTCCACAAGGGACTGTCTGCGCCACCTTAGTGATTACCGACGTAAAAAGAGACATTTGCACAGTGCTAATTACGAATATTTTAGCTTCGAATAATTCACTTGGAGACAATGGGTTGTTATTTCGTGGACGTTTGAGTTTGCGTGAACGCGATTTATAGGTAAACCGAATCATGTAGGCGACATCTCTTAGACATTGAATCCAATTAGATGATCTATTCACTAATGCTTCGAATATGTTAGGTGGTTCAACTGACGACGTACATACTTGTAGTTTTGGCAACTTCCTTTTTTCTACCAATACTGCAAGAAGCTCTTCTATGGGAGGAGTTGAATATGGCCAAATAATTTTTTCCTCCCACAACCACGAAGGTCCTTTCCACCATAACTCATTTGAAATCAAAGAAGATGGTGAAATCACACGCGTAGCACAGTCAGCTGGATTGCAGGTTGATCGAACGTGTTTCCAAGCGTCGAGAGAAATCGATGAAATGATCTCGGCGGTCCGATTAGCGACAAACACTGACCATGTTTTGGGAGGAGCTGAAAGCCAACTGAGAACGATTTTGGAGTCCGTCCATGCAAACACTTTCATTTCTTTCTCCTGAAAAGAAGGGCTCCACACAGTTCCAATTTTGGAAGTGACACAACCTTAATAGGTGCTACCTTACTTTTGGCAGCAACTAATGACACATTTATTGCTCCTGTTGTGTCTACCGGAACAACCACCGCATATGCATCTAGCGATGCGTCGCAAAAGCTATGAAACTCACATAGCTTCTTGCTGACCCATAGAGTCCTTTGAATGCGTAGTTTCTCAATGAATGGCATTTCACTGTGAATTAGTGTCCAACGATCAGCAAGTTCTTTGTGAATTTTATCATCCCAACCTAGTTTTTTCCGCCAGAGATCCTGCAGATGAATTTTAACGGCTACAGTAATTGGAGAAATAAATCCCAATGGATCGAAGATACACCATGCATCTGAGAGAATGGTTCGTTTTGAACATATTGTGATTGGATCTATCATCACCCTATAAGGGAAACAGTCATTGAGAGGGCATCAGAGTAGTCCAAGGATTTTTACGGAACTGAATTCTTCGAATTCGATGGGTGACATTTCACGTTGTTCATCGGGAATTGTCATCAAGAGAGCCCAGCAGTTGGTCGTCCATTTACGTAGGTTGAAACCCCCGGATATGAACATATCGACGAGTTGTGTATGAAGCGTCGTAACTTCCTCTATTTCGTCTGCACCCGTGGGAATTTCGTTGACGTAGGAGTCTTATAAGACTGCTGCTGCTGCAAGAGGATGTGTTTTGGCTGAATCAATGGCTAATTGCTTCAGTGTGCGAACTGCGAGGTAAGAGGCGGGCTTGGTACCATAGGTGTTTGTTAATAATCTGAAGAAACTTATAGGATAATCAGGTGATTCACGCCATACTATTCGCTAAAAATCAACCTGTTTAGGTGAAATCCGAATTTGTCGGTACATTTTCTCTGCGTCTCCTGCAATTACATATTTGTGCCGACGAAAGCGCAGGGTGACAGTAAAAATGTCCTGCGAGATTATTGGACCAGCGAGAAGTGAATCGTTTAATGAAACTGAATTATGTGCCTTGGCAGAACCATCAAATACAACTCTGATCTTGGTGGTGCTACTGTCTGCCTTAAACACGGCATGATGAGAAAGATAGAAGCATTTATCAGAGGGAAGGTTTATTTCAGTGGAAGATATTTCTTCCATATGTCCCAGCAATAAATACTCGTCTATAAATGCTCGATAGTGTTGTTTCAGCGAAGGGTTTGATGAGAATCTGCGCTCAATGGCATGAAATCCATTAAGGGCAATACCAAAAGAATCTCCGTAATCTACGCTTTCATTAGTTTTGAATGGTAGCTTCACCATATAACGGCTATCAGAAAGCCTAGTATGTGTTGAAATAAAAAGGTCTTCAACCCGTTGATCATCAGCAGAGAGTGTAGGCTTAACATCAACCTCTTCCAATCGCCAAAATTGTCCGATGTCGAATTCCTGCTGAGCTACCTGTGCACAATATATTCTCAATCCCGGTTCGAGTTCATTAGATTTTTTAAGAGTATTTCCGGCTACTACCGAACCGAATATTGTGGGAATTAAACTGAGACGACCGATTTCTTGAGAATGTGGTGTTCCTGTGATGATGTTGAACACCTTATCAACGCCAATCACAATGTCAATAGGAGAAGAATGGTAGAAATTCGGATCAGCAAGTTCATATGAATTCAATTTGCGTATGCATATATTTTCGATTGAATTAGGTGGTAACAGAGACGTAACTTTAGACAGAACATGGCAAGTAACAACGATATATCTGGAATCGAAACGGGATATTAGCCTTAGAGATACTACACCGTTAGTATACCCAGCTGGTGTGGAACCAACTCCTAACACAGGGATTCGAGATTGTTTTCGAACAAGTCCTAAGCCTTGAACAGCCGATTCCGAGATAAAAGAAACTTGTGACCCCGTATCGAGTAGGAAGCGTACGAATTTAAATGAGTTTTGTTTGTCAGCTGCCTTTGCTATTGCAGTAGGAAGAATGGTTTGAACATGACAATTGGGTTAACATGAATGATTATTGATGATCGGTTGTTCAGTATTATCTGCCATCGTGGAAGAAAATGGACTAGGGTTCATTGCCGAATTGAGGTTGAAGTTCAGATTTTTAGTTTCCGGAGCAATATTCAGATAAACTACAGTATTATGCTTGGCCTTGCAAATTTTGCATCGATAGATTGAGCGACATTTCATCACATTGTGACCTCCTCTTAGGCAGTTAAAACACAGCGAGTGTTCCTTAACAAAAATTCGACTAGACTCAATGGAGAGCGCGAGAAATCCTCCTAAACTGTGATCAGCTTTACATTTAGGGCAAACCTGCCTTGATTCGACAAGGTGTGACCGAATTGCGCCTTGAGTTTTGTTTCGAGGCTGACCAAACGATAAACGTGAAGACGAAAAACACGATTCTAAACAAATGCATCTATTGTGCAGGAAGTCTATGAGTTCATTGATGGTAGTATCATCCCTTGATCCAACATGGTGAGCCCAAGCTTCGTTCGTTTCTGGGTCGAGTTTTTTTAGTAAAAGGTAAAGTAGCCACGGATATCGGCTATTCGATGATAATGCATTTAAGCCCCTGATAACTTCATCAGCACCATCGGTGATTTTTTGAAGAAAAGAAACATTAGAAGCGTTAATCGATGGCAGGGAAAGGTACGTTTGAACATAGGATTGAATGATGAGAGGTGTCCTATCATACCGACTCTCCAATTTGTCCCAAGCTTCAAGATATTTGTTATCTGAAATAGTTATTGTCTCGATAAATTTAATAGCATCACCAGTTAGAGACGATTTTAAGAAATAGAATTTTTCGGTGGAGGTTAAGGAAGCATTGCAGTCAGCCGAACTGATGAAAAGATCCCTTAATGCTGGCCAATCTTTATAATCCGTCCCCGAGAAGGATGGTTTAGATATTTTTGGCAAGCCAGCAGACGATGACGAAGTGTGATTGTTGGTGTTTAACCCCTCCAGAAAGGTAGCTTGTTGCGTTGCTAATTTTTCGACAGCAGATTCATTAGCATCAGGATTTGGCGAAGCAGCGAGTTGTTTAATATAAATGAAATTTGTAAATGTGGATTGTGCAATGAAATATTTTATTTCATACGCTGCTATCTCTGAGTCTGGATTTAAAAAATCCGGATTATCTGCGAAATCACATAATTGATTTTGCAGCGACATTAACTCAGACCAAGCTTCTTCTAACTTTGTTAGACGAATTTGCAACATCTCAAGAGGCACGCTGATATTAATCGTTTCAGCAAACGATGCAGCACGTGTTAAGGGTCCTTTGGCTAGACCGCGTTTGCTTTTTATAGAGTTAATCTTTGGAATAATTAATTTTTCAACTTTATATTTTTCAAGGGCTTTTACAAACGACAAGAGTTTGATGCACGCGTTTATTTTCCGAAATTTACAAGAAATTGAAGAAAAATCACAACGGATACAAAAAAGTAATACCACGCCCTCAGCACAACAAAATATATATATATATATATGATAGATAATTGATGTCTAAATCGATTTTATGGCGAAAACTTAATTAATTAGATTAAGGAACATACAAGTGAGCATATAACTTCTAACCACATGATTGTATTAACGAAATGTTCACAACTTTATTTTTGGATACGAAAGTGTTATTAAATTAAAATGTTCAATTAAAGGATTCATTTTATCCGGCTCGAAGGACCAAATTATGTTTTGAATTGGACTGTAGGTATGTGTAATATAAAGTTCAATGAACTTAATAAATTGTTATGTGCTTTAAATCAAAATGTATTTCTTATTTTGTATGCAAAATACCTTCCAAGGAATGAAACAAGAAAATAAACTTTGAAAACAAAACAAAATAAAATCCACGACTATGTCGCACGCACTTGCTCTGTGGGTGCAATAGTACGATGAAAACAAACTTTTCGATCAATAAGAACAACTCATTTTTGAAAAATTTGGTAAAACCTCAAAATTTTGACTGAAACTGGAAAAACCGATGTACGGGAGCTAACGTTAAGAATCCTTTAATATTTAAAATTAAGATGTCATCTTTTGGGTGTTATAAGTAATACAAATGTCCACTTATCGCCAAACTAATAATACTGTTAAAACCAATTTCCGCTATTATCATGTGTAGCTAAAAACTAAAAATGCAGTTTTATTTGAAGTATTCTATATATAATACATACAAAGTTTCATAAAAATCGGGGGGACCATTTTTTGGGTAAATTAGAAAAAACCAAAAGATTGGCTAAACTCTAGTGGCTCTTTGTATAGGAGCCACCATTTAAAAAAGAGAAACTGAAAAAAACCAATGCCATCTGATAGGAAGCTGTAAGAAACTATACTAAACAAAGTTTGACTGAATTCGATGCAACCGTTGACAACTTACGGGCATTTGAAAAAAAGCCCTTAAGAGCAGATCTCCCTTATTTGCATTTTTAGCCAAAAACTAAAAACGCAGTTCTCTTAAAAACACTAAGGCCCGTATGTATCGAACGCTCTCAACTTAAGAGCCTCGTAAGTCTATTCATCAAGCACTATTAGTACAGATTTACGAGCGCTCGCAAAACTTATGAGCGGTCAGGACCACTCCTAATTTACGAGCGATATTTTCGAAAAATATTCGAAATCATAAGTCTATTCGCACGCAACAGTGTAAACAGTTTTATTTGAATAGTAAATCGGCAGTGTTAAAGGAATGGTTAAGAGTTTTCCAGACTACTGAACAAATTCCTAGTGGAGAAACTTGGTTGTTTAAATGGTTGTGACCATAAAAAATTGAATAAAAATCAATTTACATTGCAAAGCAGGCAACCCAAACCATTGTGAGGAGTTGACTGTGGTAAAACTACTGAGTACGTATAGACTACGATTTTTATCGATTTGACATTTGGAAGTAAAACAAAAAGAAAGTAATTGTTCCAACTTGAAAATATGGACAAAAAGAAACAAAATAATTTAATTTATATTTATAGCAAACAGTTTAACTTTCATATCTTTATTTATATTATATGCTGCCTAATTTTTTTCTGTATTTAGATTCTTGAATGCTACATGCATAAATGAAGTATTAAATAAATGCTTATTTCAATAATTAGTGTGTTTTGATATTTTTTGTTGGCGTAGCGAGATTTTGGACCTGAGAACCTTCCAGGTTGAAGGATTACTGCTGCAGAGTTCTTTGCAATCAAAACCGGCACAACTTGATTGTGGGGTTATTGGGGAATAATTATATCCATCAGCATATTGGCATTTTCAAATACGTATGAATCGAGATTTGTTGTTCCGTCGGCATGTTTTGATTGTTATTTTTGCTGCGGGCAAAGGAGGATGTTGGCATAACTGAGGAAAGTGGTGCTGGCTCGATGAACTTTTGGAAAGGTTTGTATACATATTTGTCTGCGTCTGATAGATCTGAACTTTCTGGGGTTTTTTTGGGTGGGTGCTTTGGCTGGCATGATGATGAATGTCTTTTCTTGTAGCTTACGCTTTGAAAGGATTGTTTTCGGCGAATCGTCGGGGCTAGGACTCTATTTTTCCTATCGGAAGCTTAATTTTCATTACAGATTTGTTTCTTGGTCACCTGAGTTTTGATCGGCCGTATTTATGGCACTGCATTGGAGGTAGTTTGAACTTTTGGATACCTGGAAAATGAAGAATTATTTTAGCATATATAAATAAATGATAAATCAAGATTAAGGCGGCATTACCTTTAGATTCTGTCTAAACAAGGACCTGCTTTGAAATTCCTAATTGTGTGTCTAGTTTATTTTGAGTTTTTGCAGTTTTCTTTTGACATATGCTTTCGAAGAATATGTTTGGGTGCGTTTCGGAATAAAGAATCCGCCATTTTTCGAATATTCGAATTAGAGTTAATAGTGTTCGATGAATAGCACTTTTCGAACTTAAGTTAAGAGGCTCTTAAAGTTACGAGCGGTTTGATATTGTTCGATAAATATGGGCCTAAAAGAATATAACACATAAAGTTTAATCGAAATCGGTAGAGCCATTTTCGAGCAAATTAGAAAAAAACCAAAAAAAAGTTGGCTAAAACTCAACGGCTCGTTGTATGGAAGCCACCGTTTAAAAAGGCTTCAGTGAATAATTTACTAAACCATCCTATAGAAAACTATGAAAAACTATGTCAAACGAAGTTTGAGTCGATTTAATCAAGCCGTTGTGAATTTATGGCTATTTGAAAAAAAGCCCTTAAAACGGCTTTAAGAAATGCTTTAATGCTTAAAGTTTGCTAAATTTTGAGTTTAATCAAAATCCTTAGAGCTGTTTTCGAGAAAATCCAAATTAAAAAACCGTTACTTGAAAGGTACCAGTTTGAGCTAGGCTAAAACGAAATACAAAAATCCTCAATAACCGTTTTTCTTCATTCTACTATATATCAAGTTTGAAGAAAATCCGTCAAGCGGTTTAGGTTGTGGCATGACATGAAAAAGCGCACAGACGCACACCCGCACAGACAGACCGACGGACGGTATGGCGAAAACCACTTTTTGGTCTTCTCTATCATTGTAATGTCATGTTTGATTAAAACCTCGATTTTTTTTTTCTGCACGAAACCAATATACTTGCCCTATAGAGCAAGTAAAAAATCATTTTTATTACCTAGTATAATAGTACAGTAAATAGAGACAAATACATCGCATTTACTGGAAAAAAATACTTAATGGCTGAAATTTTGAGGGGGTGTTCGGGGGCATGACCTGAGTCTAAAACTCAGTTTTCGTATTCGAGGGGGTGGGGGAAGATGCAACCCCCTGTCTTTATGTGGGTAATTTCGTTTTAATTCTCTATCTTTGTTGCTTGTGTCTGTACAGAAAAGTCCAAGGAATCAAATTTGTAGGTAATAAAATTATTTATCCAATGATATAAAAATCAAGGTCGTAGGTTGATTAAGTCAATTACAATGGCCGGTCAAAGGTCAAAAGTTAGGATTAGTTTCTGGTTTTTCATTAATACTGCGAAACCGGTGAGTTTTTTCGCATACTGCTTCAGTACAATATTAAAGTACTCAAAATTACCTACAAAATGAGTGCTCGAACACTCTTCTGCGGTTTATACTTTGCCATCAATCCAACAACAAAGTTGACCGCACGCGCCGCACCAATCGTGCGAGCCGCGTGCGGTGTGAGTTGTACTCTCATTGCGCATACATTGCACTCTCTAGGTGCAGTTATTAATTATTGTTTGATTTCTTTCTAATCAAAATGTGAAACGTAGTTTAAGTTGTATTTTTTTTTTTTTTTTTTGGGAAAACGGGAAATCCATCATGGACAAACGAGAAGGTCTGAACTTGCCGAATAGTGTGAGAGTCCTACTCACTAAAACTCTATAAAACCCCAACTATTGCATGTTTAGTGCTCTGTGTTCTTTTCTACTATTTGAAGTGTCTCGATTATTGATGTTACCTTGAAACTCTCCTGCTGGCAACTTTCATGTGAGTTTGGCCCTTTTGAATGGACTTCTTTCGCCTCCCTCGTATTCATCATCCCTTTCGAACGTATCACCACGGGCGTCTTCTACTTGACCACCTCCATCTTCTTCAGGAATGGATAGGGAGTTCCCGTCATCGTTGAGGAAATCGTCATCTTCTTGCAGGATAGAGTATTGGGCGATGTTGTTGCATGCGGTACCGCTACAAGTCCCACAAATTGGAGAACATTTCAACCCAGCTTTTCGACATCCACAGGCCTTTCCACAACCAGTTTTGCAGTTGCAAGAAATTAATTTCAGCAAACTCGACGGCGCCGGATCTTTTTCGCAGGATATGGGCATGTAAATGCTCTTCGTTTTTTTCCAACCCCAGTCTTCCGGATCTTTGTAATTTCCCAACCACTCTTGAACTTGATGATACACTCTATATGTGTGTAGACGAGCCGCATCTTCAGTAGGTGGTAGGGAAGCCAAATTGAACGTATTTTTTTTTCCAGACTGAAGAAAACGCTTGTAACGATAGAAGTTCAAAGTCTCATCCTTGTTTCCTCCGTACAACTTGTAGAAAAATAATTGTCCAAGGGCGGCGATCGCTGATGGAACAACTTTCTCACTTTGGAACAGGTAAATTGAGTCCAGTAGTTGGGGATCCTTTTCCAGCGTTGTAATAAATTTCATCTTACCGGTATTATGAGTCGAAGACGTTGTGTCACACCCAGAAAAAGCATGAGGAAACAGAATATTATCGGCGATTTTTCCCCCGAACTTGAAGCTTGATGAGGAGTACAGTTTTTTCGGCGTGCGTCCCGAGCCAGGTTTTTCGAGAAAGACGTTTCGGTGTTCTTTTCCTAGCGCTGTTAATATAACTAGGATGTCGATGTCTTCTGCAATAATTATAACTGCTTCGTGCGATTCAGCCTTCCCCAATGCTTCACGAACGATGTCGGTGTCGGCGTCTCCTGGAGCTTGGTGAGTACTGTTACCCGCTTCTGTGAACTGAGCCATCAAAAATCTAATGAGCCGGTGTTTGTTTTTGTCGTTCGCCAGGAAGCACTCATTTTGTAGGTAATTTTGAGTACTTTAATATTGTACTGAAGCAGTATGCGAAAAAACTCACCGGTTTCGCAGTATTAACGAAAAACCAGAAACTACTCCTAACTTTTGACCTTTAACCGGCCATTGTAATAGACTTAATCAACCTACGACCTTGATTTTTATATCATTGGATAGATAATTTTATTACCTACAAATTTGATTCCTTGGACTTTTCTGTACAGACACAAGCAACAAAGATAGAGAATTAAAACGAAATTACCCCCATAAAGACAGGGGGTTGCATCTTCCCCCACCCCCTCGAATACGAAAACTGAGTTTTAGACTCAGGACATGCCCCCGAACACCCCCTCAAAATTTCAGCCATTAAGTATTTTTTTCCAGTAAAATATACCTATTTACTGTACTATAAGTTCTGTCATAAATTCTATAATTGTGTTTTGAGATTGGGTACACGCACAGGGAATAAAAGGATAATTTTTGTGCGTGTGTACCAAGCTCTTTGTATTGGATGTCTGGAACCAACGGCGATGTGTATGGTTAAACGCATTTAATTATGAACCTTACAGTGAAAGGATTAAAAACGTGATCTGGGCCCCTATTCTGGTTCTATGAATAGAGCTGTGAAAACACTTTTCACTGAAAAATACTGTTTTGCGATTCTTGTTCTATTCAGCAATGAAAACTTCTGTCAAAAAGTTTTCATATGCAAAATTATTTATCATTGATATTTTTTTAGTGAAAAGGCAGCTGAAAAGTAAAAGAAATGAAAATAAATAAAATAAATAGAGGAAAAAGACCAACTGATGAGCAAAAAAGTTATCTAATCGATTATTTGGAGAATAATACCATTACTAGCTGACCCGGAATTTTTTGTGTTGCTGTTTATAAACGTCTCATTTACACACTGGTGTAAAATAGCGGGCTAGGGAAATCTAGCACTTCTAGTAAATTAAAATCAGTTGAATTGTCAAAAATTACATTTAATGACGCAATTAATGTAATACTGTACTTCGAACAGATAAGTACCGTTAATTTAACACTTAACGTCTTGTGGACTTTAGTGCATCAAAAACTCAATACTGTCACTTGTCGAAAAACCTAAACATCACACCTTTGCCATTATACGTGATTGATTTTTTCATCGAAGAAGCCAAAAAACTATCAATAATCATTATGTGTATCAGTGAACCCTTTCTTGGAATAGACGACATACTTAAGAATGTCAAGAGCGCTGCAAACTGTTTTGGCTTCCTTTATAGATGCAAGAATTTGTTCACCCCTTCTGATCTGGATACAATTAAGAAATCGTTAATACGCCTTATGGTGGCTTTACATTGATCTGCATGCCATCATCTGCAAAAATAGAGGACGCAAGATACAAAAATCATACTAGTGTGATAGAGAGGTAAGACAAAAATGCAGACGTCTGCACGGATGCAGATTATAGGAAATTCGACTCATGCAGATGAAAGTTATGGCGAAGACGAACATGTTCATCTTTTTTATAGCGTTTTCATCTGCACCATAATTTTTTTTCATCTGCACCATAATTTTTTTGTTGAACTGTCAAAACAATCTGTTTTTTTTTTTATTATATGTTTTGATTTGCAAAAGCGTGCTTTAAAAATTAATTTTGTAAATTGAATTTAAAAAATATGGACACAACAGCAGTCAAAAAACAAGAAAGTGAGTACTTAATATATTTATTTGTATCCTTATCCACCATGTATTTGTTACAATTAATTTTACTCCCTTAGAAAATCAAGACTCCATGAATATACTTGAATAAGTTCAAGAATACCTCGAATGCTTTCCAGGTTCTTATAATTTTTTACTTTTTTGTGTAAAGTAAAATGATAAGTATAGTTTTCTTCAGATTATATGGAATTCGAGTATTTAGATGACGAAGGATCAGATGCCCAGAGTGCTGCGCCTTCCCCCATAAATTCCAGCAAAATGGATATGGACCAGCTGGTTCCGCAAGAAAAAAATATTAAGTGTTAAAATTACCAAAGGTAGACGTAGCGCAAATAGTAACACTATTTAATGCCGAATACAAAAATTTATAATACATTGCTGTGGGCCGTTTGCAAAAAAAAAACAGCCCAATTGATCAATAAATTGTCTGTGCCAATTTTGTCAAAAGGTTTGACTCACAGCAATGAATTATATATCTTTGTATTCTACATTCAATAGTGGTACTGATGGCGATTTTTCGGCTAGTACTGCGACAGCCATATTATCACTGACGGCGACGTTGATTTCACGAACATCGCCATAGTACCATAGGATGACTAACACTTTGACCATTCGACGTAAACATTGCAACTTCACCAAATCACAGTGTTTAAAATTGTACTGCGATATGTTTTTTAACTTCAGGGTTCAGGCCGAAAATCACAGCGGCAGCAAACGAAAGTGACCAACGATTGCACAACAAAGGTTGCAACTGCAAAAGATCAGGCTGTTTAAAAAAACTATTGCAAATGTTACGAAGCGAAAATACCATGTTCATCTACAACTGCAAATGTGTTGGTAAGTTATATTTGATTTTTGGGTATGGAATTGAATTAAATTTCGTTTCAAAATTTAAGGATGTCGAAACGTTGATGACCATCCCGGATCTTGACATGAATACCAAGAAATGTCCTATACCAACAAATACCATCAGCAATAATAGAGGAAAAAGAACCTATAAGATGATTGAGATCACTCAACCACGTGCTTCAAGTTTTTAGGTTCAAACAGGGCGGCGTCTGCAGTAGCTACAACACCACCGGCAAGCAACTAGCAGCGGTCCACCGGCGGAGAAGCAACCATGTAATTTTATCACTCAAGAAGTTGTGGATGCGACAATTTAGTGTTTAATTGCCCAGGCCGACGAGTGCGAGAAAGGTGAACTTTCAATTCGTAATACGGAATGAAATTTTAATCAAATTGAAAGGGATTCTTATTATTAAATACACATTAGCTATGTGAAAAAAAAAAATAGAATAATAGGTGATACACAAATCTTCACTTATATTTTGCAATTTAAAATAATGTATAAGCTTTCAATTTGTAGTTAGTTTTAATTCGACATAATGCGGTATGCTTCGCTCCAATTTTTCTTTATAGGATTTGTGTGTTTTAATGTATCACTTGGACAGAGCCTTGACATCAAAGGAACTGGAAGACAAATAAAATATTCAATTGTGGTCCTCACATATAGTTCGTATATTCACTGAAACAATGGCTAAACAAAGATGTCTAGCTCGAATCACCGATCTGTGGAACACTTACCACTTTTTTTTTTTGTATATAACCGGGATGTTTTGCTAAAAACTCAAGGTAAAATTTATCTTTGGAGAAAAATTATCTTTAGGTATTAAAGGAAAACAGATGACTTTGACATCTGTCATTGGGCTTTAAAAATTATAGCAAGTAAAATCGGGTAGGTATATGTGTACTCTTTCACTCTTTTGAGATATGTCGTATAGCTCCCCCGCTTTACTTTTCTGCAAATTTGCAGATGCAGACGTCGAAGATTACATGTAAATCCACCATTAGACACGACTATAACTCCCATCTCTGGACAATGTTCATCGACACCTTTCCCTTCATCTCTAATTTCCTATCGCTCGAACTGTGACAAAGCATTATAAGGGCGAAAGCCTTGATCGTGTAAAATAAAATATATTGGTGGAACAACAGCTCCAAGCGGGGCCGGGGCCGGGGACTTTAACTTACAATCTTAACCATTACTTTCGAAGAATATGTTTGGGTGCGTTTCGGAATAAAGAATCCGCCATTTTTCGAATATTCGAATTAGAGTTAATAGTGTTCGATGAATAGCACTTTTCGAACTTAAGTTAAGAGGCTCTTAAAGTTACGAGCGGTTTGATATTGTTCGATAAATATGGGCCTAAAAGAATATAATACATAAAGTTTAATCGAAATCGGTAGAGCCATTTTCGAGCAAATTAGAAAAAAACCAAAAAAAAGTTGGCTAAAACTCAACGGCTCGTTGTATGGAAGCCACCGTTTAAAAAGGCTTCAGTGAATAATTTACTAAACCATCCTATAGAAAACTATGAAAAACTATGTCAAACGAAGTTTGAGTCGATTTAATCAAGCCGTTGTGAATTTATGGCTATTTGAAAAAAAGCCCTTAAAACGGCTTTAAGAAATGCTTTAATGCTTAAAGTTTGCTAAATTTTGAGTTTAATCAAAATCCTTAGAGCTGTTTTCGAGAAAATCCAAATTAAAAAACCGTTACTTGAAAGGTACCAGTTTGAGCTAGGCTAAAACGAAATACAAAAATCCTCAATAACCGTTTTTCTTCATTCTACTATATATCAAGTTTGAAGAAAATCCGTCAAGCGGTTTAGGTTGTGGCATGACATGAAAAAGCGCACAGACGCACACCCGCACAGACAGACCGACGGACGGTATGGCGAAAACCACTTTTTGGTCTTCTCTATCATTGTAATGTCATGTTTGATTAAAACCTCGATTTTTTTTTCTGCACGAAACCAATATACTTGCCCTATAGAGCAAGTAAAAAATCATTTTTATTACCTAGTATAAGTTCTGTCATAAATTCTATAATTGTGTTTTGAGATTGGGTACACGCACAGGGAATAAAAGGATAATTTTTGTGCGTGTGTACCAAGCTCTTTGTATTGGATGTCTGGAACCAACGGCGATGTGTATGGTTAAACGCATTTAATTATGAACCTTACAGTGAAAGGATTAAAAACGTGATCTGGGCCCCTATTCTGGTTCTATGAATAGAGCTGTGAAAACACTTTTCACTGAAAAATACTGTTTTGCGATTCTTGTTCTATTCAGCAATGAAAACTTCTGTCAAAAAGTTTTCATATGCAAAATTATTTATCATTGATATTTTTTTAGTGAAAAGGCAGCTGAAAAGTAAAAGAAATGGAAATAAATAAAATAAATAGAGGAAAAAGACCAACTGATGAGCAAAAAAGTTATCTAATCGATTATTTGGAGAATAATACCATTACTAGCTGACCCGGAATTTTTTGTGTTGCTGTTTATAAACGTCTCATTTACACACTGGTGTAAAATAGCGGGCTAGGGAAATCTAGCACTTCTAGTAAATTAAAATCAGTTGAATTGTCAAAAATTACATTTAATGACGCAATTAATGTAATACTGTACTTCGAACAGATAAGTACCGTTAATTTAACACTTAACGTCTTGTGGACTTTAGTGCATCAAAAACTCAATACTGTCACTTGTCGAAAAACCTAAACATCACACCTTTGCCATTATACGTGATTGATTTTTTCATCGAAGAAGCCAAAAAACTATCAATAATCATTATGTGTATCAGTGAACCCTTTCTTGGAATAGACGACATACTTAAGAATGTCAAGAGCGCTGCAAACTGTTTTGGCTTCCTTTATAGATGCAAGAATTTGTTCACCCCTTCTGATCTGGATACAATTAAGAAATCGTTAATACGCCTTAGACACGACTATAACTCCCATCTCTGGACAATGTTCATCGACACCTTTCCCTTCATCTCTAATTTCCTATCGCTCGAACTGTGACAAAGCATTATAAGGGCGAAAGCCTTGATCGTGTAAAATAAAATATATTGGTGGAACAACAGCTCCAAGCGGGGCCGGGGCCGGGGACTTTAACTTACAATCTTAACCATTACTGTGTGTGCGTTGATATGGAATGGAAGGGATCTACAATTTACCGCCAAATCCGAATGGCTAACAGAGAACTGCTTTCTATGACATTAATTACTCTTGGAGGATTTGTCACTTACTCGCAAGAGGCAGTACCCCGGAAAAGAATTTAGGTGGAGTAGTCAGGAATCGAACCCAGAACTTTAAATATCATAAACAAACGATTTCGTGGTCAAATACACTTTGATAGTTCCCTAATCACCCACCTTGCTAACTTTATATATAAAAGAGAGTATCGTACGTGTTTTCGCTTATACGAGTAAGTCGAGAACAGATGGTTCAATTTTGAAGATTTAGTTCTTGATGAATAAGTATTCGCCCAAGGATTGACACAGGATAAGAAAATAGCGGAAAATTTCGTTATGAATTTTTAATGCATCATGTCAAATTAATAACAAATCTTATGGTAGGATCTTTTGAGGATGGCTACAAAGGGGACAGAAATGCATTTTGTCACGAATCTCAAAAGTTGTCAGCCATTGTAATGTAAAGTTTTAGCCTATACAATATATATTTCATAGACTTTACTGGATTGGCATGCACATTACTTATTCTCATTTAAAATCTAAAAGAAGGACAACATTTTGTTTAACCCTTTTATATATACAATACATACACCGGTGCCAACCTTTCTTGGAATAGACGACATACTTAAGAATTTTTTTTTTTTTTATAATGCACACGAGCTCAAGGGGTTTGTTATATAGATAAGTCACAGCGCGAGCGATAGGAAGTTAGGAAGGAAGGGAAAGAAGGCGTCGATGAACATTGATCTTGAATGTTTGAAGATCCAAATGGCAAGAAAAAATTGTGCCAGGCAATCCATTCCACATTCGTGTTGTACAGCTAAAGAAAGAATCTCTATATTTCACGGTACGTCCGAAATTGGGCTCAAGTGTAAGCTGATGAGCGTTCCTAGCAAGACGAGTATTACGGGGAAATGTTTAAGCGGTGGAACGCAGCTGGCTACCTCGAGTGAGCATTTTTTGTAAAAGAATCTGTAAAATAAGGAAAGACATGAGACTTTTCGACGATGTTCGAGTGATGGAAATGTTTCCATAATGTTTCTCTCTCCTATCAATTTTAACGCTTTTTTCTGAACTCTGTCGAGCAGGTGGAGAAAAGTTTGAGAAGCACCTGCCCAGAGATGGGAGTTATACTCGAGTTTAGGGCGTATAAACACTTTGTAAATTGTAGCCAGATCAGAAGGTGTGAAAAACTTCTTGCATCCATTAAGAAAGCCTAAGCATCTTGCAGCATTCTTGGCAATCTCAAGTATATGATCATTCCAACGAAGATTGTCACTGATACACATACCGAATACTGATAGCTTTTCGGCCTCCTCGATGCAAGTACCATTCATGGATAATGGCATATTAAACTCCACACGATTTCTAGTACCCCAATTCACAATGCTGTTTAAATCGGAATTTAACGAGCTTATCATACGATTTCGTTGTAATAACACGTCCGAAGGCGAAGGCCGTGAATTATTAAACGTATACGAAAAGCTGAGGGTTGAGTCGTCAACAAAACAATTTAATGGATTAGAAGTCACAGACAAGAGATCATTTATAAAAATGAGAAAGAGAGTCGGAGACAGAACGGAGCCCTGGGGCACACCAGCATTTATTTTGTGGAGATCAGACTTGAAACCGTCTAATACAATTTGTATTGAACGGCTTTATGCCAAACTCTATCAAATGCCTTTGAAATATCAAGCGCAATAATCTTGCTTTCGCCAAAGCGATGCACAGATTTGTTCCACTGTTCGGTGAGATATGCCATCAGATCAGCAGTGGAACGATTGCTGCGAAAGCCGTATTGCTGGTCATTTAAAAGCTCCCGATCTTCGAGATATTTCTTGAGCAGACGATTTATCAGCGTTTCCATGACCTTCGAAAGAAGGGATGTAAGTGCAATCGGTCGGTAGGAGGAGGGGGAGGAGGAGTCACCTTTTTTTGGGACGGGCTGGACAAATGCTGTTTCCATCTACTAGGAAAGATTCCTGAACGATAGGAGCGATGAAAAAGATTACGCAGTGGTTTTTCCAGAGATGAAGAACACTTCTTCAGAAGAATAGGAGGTATACCATCTGGGCCAGCGGATTTGTGTATATCAAGATCTTGAAATACTCTTGCTACTGTACGAGTGCGGAAAAATATCTGTCCCATAAAAGAATTAACGTTCTCAAGTACAGGAGGGGCATTGTTCCTTACAGGCAACGTAGAACTTGCAGCAAAATGAGCTGCGAGTATATTCGCCTTCTCTGAAGAGCTGACAATAGGTTTATCGTCGACGATGAGCGTTGGAACTGATGATGACGTTGAGTTCTTGATGTTTTTTACAAATGACCAGAAGTTTTTACTGCCTTTGGGACATTGCAGAATTTTTTGCCGTAACTTCTTTTCATGTAAAAATTTCGTTTTGTGTATAACGGAGTTGCACGAGTTCCTAACTTGTTTGTGTTTCTTCCGATTTTCCTCAGTTGTGTTGGCTTTGTAGGATTGAAAGCTTACTTCTTTCAACCTGATAGCTTCTTTACACTCTTCGGTAAACCAAGACTTTTCTTTTCGTTTGATAAATTTTGTTCTGTGAGGGACAAAAGTTCTCATTCCAAGAAAAATCACTTCTGTAATCATTTCAGCACTGGCATCAATGTCATTATCGAGGAAGCATAATGACCAGTTAAAGTTGCGAAAGAAATTATTCAGACCGTCCCAGTTGGCTTTCTCGTATTGCCAAACGGTCCTAGTGGGAATTTTTTCTTTAACTGGATGGTTGGAGATCGAGAAATTAGCTGAAATGACACAATGCTTCGAGGTGCCAAATGGAGAAGTTACTTTAATAGTATTTTATCAGGATGGGAAGTAAGGAACAAGTCAAGAGTATGGGCGGAATGCCCATCAACATCCGGTATACGAGTAGGCTCATCGACAAGCTGGGTAAGATGGTTATACTCAGCAAAGATCTCGGTATACCTCCCATCGAGTGTTCTCTGGCCAGAATAGCGGAGCCAACTTGAATTGTGTACATTGAAGTCGCCCGTAATCACGACTTCAGTGTGAGGACAATGGGAAACAATTCGGGAAATTGAATCTAACAAAACATCTAGCTCATCACAAGTAGACATGCTGTCAATATTCGGACTCCTGTAAAGAAAACAGAAATGAATGATATGCTTGCGAACAGTGAATTTGAGCCACAGGAAATTAAAGTTCGTATTAGAACAATGCCCATATTGGGGAAGGCTCTGGCAAGCAATATCATTCCTAACATAAACTACAAGACCATGGTGGGAAAAAAGTAATGGCACTAAGTTATATCCAAACAAAAAAATTCTGATAAATCAGTATTCTGTCCAACCTGGGTTTCACTTAATGCCAAAACAGCTGGCCTGTATTGCACAGTATGGGCGTACACAGAAAAGAAATTCTTTCTTAGCCCACAATCATTTGAATATACAACACAAAAATCACTTACCATTTTGAAAAACTTAGCACAAAAATTTCAACTTTGACGAAACTAATTTCAGCCGTGCAGAATAGGCCCATATTAATTCCAATTATAAACAAACTGTCCTAAGTGTTATGCCCATAAAACAATTTGCAACCGGGAATTAATATAGACAAAAAACACGATTGAGATATACATCAAATGCTACTCACCTATCCAGTGCAAAACCTCTTGCGATAAGCCTCACAAGAGGCTTGCACTGCATAGAAAGCAACAGTTATGGGTGGCGCGGGTGGAGAGGATGGAGAGGATGGGTATTGTTGGATGCTGTGCTGCGAATACGAGCGAGGTATTTGGTGAATTTTTTTTGTTTCTTTTTATTGGCACTGATTCTATTTATTTTTTTCGAGTTTTGGGCTGAATTAAATGTATGGCTTTACATTTATTGCACTATTTATGGTATGTAAATTTGGTTTGGTTTATTTTTTTTTTGTAATATTATTTTTTTGGGTGACACACGCGCAATGAATCAACGCGACCGCACACGACGAGTACTTGATCGACACTGATGTTGATATGAAATGGAAGGGACCTACAATTTACCGCCAAATCCGAATGGCTCACAGAGAAGCGGTTTCCATGACATTAATTACTCTTGGAGGATTTGTCACTTACTCGCAAGAGGCAGTACCCCGGAAAAGAATTTAGGTGCAGTAGTCAGGAATCGAACCCAGAACCTTCGGCGTGGCAGTCCGACACACTAACCACTACGCCACGGGTTACCACCTGAAATTGATTTGCTTATAAAAAAATTTGTAACTTTGAATATTATAAACAAACGATTTCGTGGTCAAATACACTTTGATAGTTCCCTAGTCAACCACCTTGCTAACTTTATATATAAAAGAGAGTGTCGTACGTGTGTTCGCTTATAAGTCGAGAACAGATGGTTCAATTTTGAAGATTTAGGGCTTGATGAATAAGTATTCGCCCAAGGATTGACATAGGATAAGAAAAAAGCGGAAAATTTCGTTATGAATTTTTAATGCATTATGTCAAATTAATAACAAATCTTATGGTAGGATCTTTTGAAGACAGCTACAAAGGTGACATAAATGCATTTTTAGTGCATTTTGTCCCGAATCTTAAAAGTTGTCAGCCATTGTAATGTAAAGTTTTAGCCTTTACCACATATGTACATATGTACATTTCATAGACTTTACTGGATTGGCATGCACATTACTTATTCTCATTTTAAATTTAAAAGAAGGACAACATGTTGCTTAACCCTTTTATATATAAAATACATACATAAGTAGATAAAACAAACCTTCCAGAGTTTCTGCGCTCTTCATCCAAAACTAAATATGTACATACAAATCGAACTCATTTTTTTTTATAATGTACCGAAATATTTGAAAACTTTTTCATTCAGCAATAAATTCAGCATACTTTTCCATAAACGTAACGAGAATCAGCTTTCTGAGTAAAATGAAATGATGAAATGAAAACGTACAATGAAAAGTATCGTGAAAAAAAGTTTATCATTTAATTTTTTCACAGAACCGGAATAGGTTCCGGAAAAAAGTGATAAGTGATAACTCGCTTTTGAGTTTTCAAATAAATGTATTTTTATATTAAAAATGGAAAAAATTCATTAAAAATAATGAGTGATGGAAATGCAACAATTAATAGTTCTATCGGAAATATTTAAAATATCGAAACCATAAATAGTGCGATCAGTGTTCCGTGTTTGCTCTGGAGGGATCAGGACATCGAAGAGATATAAAGATTATTGTGTCCAGGGGACTGAGCGATTCTTTTACTTTTTTGGGAAACTAAAAATAACGAAAACAATAGTGAATAATATAAATAAAAAAACAATTTTTTTAAATTATCAAAATTGCAGCTGTTTCTGTGGACTATTGGGCAAAAACCTTTCTTTGACTCCACCTCCACTGAATGTTCACTTTTACATGGCTTTATGAAAAAATGTGCCTTTTTTAATAAAAAAAATTAGTGCCTTTTTCAATACAAATTTATTTATTTTGTTTATAGTTATGTAAGTTTATGTAAAGCTACAAGAATTCATGCTACTTTTATATGTAAAAAAAAAACAATAAATACTTTTGACAAAAATTTGTAAATTTCGTCTTTTCTATAAATTAATTAAGCATTAATGGATAAACATTTGAAAATTATAATTATAAATTTTTTTGATTACACATTATTGTCAATAAGATATTCTTATTGTATCTAAAAGACTGTCGCATACTTTCAATACGATCTCGTTATTGTTTCTAAAAGATTGTCACATTCTTTCACTAAGATCTTCTTATTGTTTCTTAAAGATTGTCTTATGTAATCAATGAGATCTTCTTATTGTTTCAAAGAGATTTGCTCATATTTATCATTGAGTTTTTCTTATTGTTTTAAGAAGTCATATCTTCTTAAAAATATGTGGATTTCCCATAAAATGGTCATCAACATTTTGATTAGATTATCTCTATGGTTTTAATACGACTTTCTGATTGGATGAAAACCATAGAGAAATCTTATTACTTTTCTTCTATTTTATGTGGTACATTTTTCTCTATAAGTATGTATTTGCATGTGTTATGTGTAGCAATAAACTTCTAAATTCTATAATTAGTAAAAATGCGTAAGACTCCATTGTGGACACTTCTATTCGGCACGTACGTTTTCTTTTGGCATATGATACGTCTGCGTCTGATTCTTTGGTGCATTTCTAAGGGCTGAGACCTGAGATTGTGCTTTTGCATGAATCTCATAAAAAAGTTCCTCAAAATGACATTATGTCAAAAATAAAGTAAATAAAATGTGTTAAAATTATCTTGGAGCTTGAGATTTTGGGAAAAAAGCATTGAAAATATTATATGAAATTTTATTAATCACTTAAAAATCAATAGTTAAAACGTTTTTTGGTGAAAATGAAGTAAACCATCAGATTTCTTTTACTTTTTTGAATTTTAAGGAATTTTTTTTCAAAATCGTTGGACCAGTTTTTTCAAAAAACGGTTTTTTTTTAACTTTCCGAAAACATTTTCCAAATTTTTTTTTGAGTATGTCTACATCTAGCAATTTAAAGTTCGTTAAATTTTCGTCTAAAAGTGTGATATTCTAGTACTGCACTAGCATTATCATCCATCGTCAGGGTATAAAACCCTTTGTCGATAAGCAGTCATTTACAGTAAAGGCACTGTAAACATTTTGGTGACCCCGACGTGATTGCTTCCCCCCACAAGCGGTAAGGGGCAATTCACAAAGCATTATGTTTAATAACAGCGTTTGTCAGGGCTATAGACTGACATAGTTATTCAGTAATTCTGTCATTTAGTCCGGGAGTTATAAGCGTCACTAGGGCTAAAACACTGGGAAAGAATCATTACAACTTCATAAAATCAATTAAATCAACCATACAAAGATATCATTGACGTCGTTGTCACGCCAGAAGATTATAGCGGAAGAGTTAGGAAAACTCAAAACCAACATTCCAAAGGACAGCGCATCAAGGAAAACTGCGCAATACATAGAGGACAGAATTCAACTCGTTGAAATCCTTTGGAGCCAGTTTCAAGATAACCACAAGCAAGTAGAGGGAGTGCTGAAGCATGACACAACATATGTCTCAGGGATAACCTTTGAAAAGGTTCAAGAGCTCTACAACGAGTTGATGACAATTCTTCGAAGCATTAAACCGGCAAAGAATCAAGACATGGATGGTAAAACAGAAGGCCAGTCCAACCAAAACACCTTAGGATCCAAACCAAAACAGGTATCTCGCACCTCGATACTAAATACAGACATTTCAGGCATAATCAGAAGGCAACAGGCTGCAATTGAAGGTGTGCAACGAGCATTCAACGGGACAGAAACCCAGTTGGTAAAAAGGTCATTGGAATTTTACCAAATAAAAATAAAAACCATTGAGCGTCATTGGAATGAAATCCTACACATACACAACCAAGTATGTGAGCAGAAGGAGGATCCAGTTCAGTACGGATACAACATCGAACACTTTCTGATGTTTGAAACCCAAACCGAAGAGAAACTCATCAAGTTATATGAGTTTTCAAACCAAGCTCATCACCCATCCTCAAGTAATACAATTAACACAAGTTCATCTATTAACTTAGCACTGCCAAAGGTTGTTTTGCCCAAGTTCGACGGCGATTATACAAGGTGGAGACAATTCCACGATCTTTTGATGGAGTTGGTATACCGACAATCGATCTCAAACTGTCAAAAGATATACTTTCTGAAGACGAGTTTGATTGGTGAAGCAGATCAACTGATACGTCACATAGCACCCACAGAGGCAAATTACGAAGCAACATGGAAAACAATTAAGGACCGATTCGAGAATGAACGTTTGTTAGTGAATTCGGTATTAAACAAACTAATGATGCAGCCTGTGGCAACAATTAAAAGCGCGTCATCTATACGTGCATTGCATGACACCACTCACGAATGTCTTCTCGCATTGAATGGATTTTGAGTCGACACAAGCTCTTGGGATCCAATAATCATGCACATTTTTGTAAAAAAGCTTGACAAGAATACACACACGTTATGGGAGCAATCTTAAAAAAAAACACCAAGAACACTTCAACCGTTAAAGAAATTTCTGATGTACTTAGAAACACGATTCCAGTCCTTAGAAGCAATTGGAACAAGGACTCAAAAAACAAATATGGCTGAGTGTCACAAGAAACAAGGCATTTCGCGAGCATTAACAGCAAATACTACATCTACATCTTATGCATGTGTAGCTTTCAAGGGCAACCATCAGCTTTACAACTGTCAAAAATTACTAGAGCTAAACCCTAAGGATCGAATTACCTTGATTAGAACTACCAAACGATGTATAAATTGCTTCAAAAGTGGTCATTTTTCTTTTAAATGTACATCTGGAGGTTGCAGGCACTGCGAAAGGAAACACAATACACTACTACACTTGGAACATAACAATGCATTGGCTACTAGTATTCCAGTGAAGAATCTATTAACAACAGATAAAATCTCTTCAGATACGTCTACAGTTCCTGCCGTCACGACAACCAATCAATCAATATCGCTAACCGCAAAAGGCAATCAAGAATCTCGAGGATATGTTTTTCTGTCCACTGCCATGGTTCTTCTTACGAATCAGCATGGCAAAACAATCGAATGCAGGGCAATACTAGATTCTGGATCCCAATTAAACTTTATCACGGAAAGTACTATGAAAAAACTTGAACTAACACCAATATCTCAAGTACTTCAATTACAAGGTATTGGCCGAGCTACACTACACAACTAGCAAAGAGAAGAGTTAATATTCAATTAAGATCTCCTCTAAACGCAGTTTCAATAAACGTAGAAGCCCATGTTCTGCGAAGCATAATATCACATCAACCCAGCAGATTGTTTGACACATCATCCTGGCAAATTCCAGCCAATCAAAACACATTATTAGGATGGACGGTCGCTGGAAAGATTGATGACGACATAATTCAAACATCGTGTGCGGCATATTCAGTACAGACGAGACACTTTACCATCAAATCGAGACATTTTGACACTTAGAGAACCATCCATCCAACAATAAACAGTTAACAGCAGCTGAAAAACAATGTGAGTTATATTTTCGTCAACCAACTACAAGAAACAGTGAGGGTCGATTCTTAGTAAGACTCCCATTCAAGGAAGATGCTAAAATTTTAGGCGAATCAAAGGATGTGGCCTTCCGAAGATTTATATCTCTAGAATGAAGGCTTGCTAACTCCTCCAAGGACTTGAACACCCAATACATTGAGTTCATGCGTGAATATGAACGATTAGGCCACATGGAAGAAATTAATATTCAGAAGATAGATAACCCGTACCACTTCTTGCCACATCACTGCGTGGTCAAGGCAGATAGCAGCACGACGAAACTAAGAGTAGTTTTCGATGGGTCAGCAAAATCCTCGACCCACATATATCTCTTAATGACATTTTATCAACTGGGCCAACAATTCAGGACGATGTTTTTTCAACGCTCATCAGATTTCGAATGCCGAGAAATGTATTCACGGCTGATATTGCGAATGTCTTCAACAATAAGCAGAAGAACATCGGAAACAATTCCCATTATCATTTAAGGCAATCAAAAGCAATTTTTACATTGATGACGTCATGACGGGATCAGATTACCTTACTACAGCAATTGCCATCAAGGAAGAACTTCAAAAATTATTAAATAGTGCGGGATTTAAACTAAAAAAATGGTGCGCAAATCACCAGTCCCTCGTTCAAAACATACCTGTAGAAGATCGTGAAACTGAATTAAACTTTGACAATAGCATAGAAGAACACGTGAAAACAGTTGGACTCACGTGGTTGCCGAAATCTGACGATTTATGTATCAAAAGCGATTGGGTCGGAAAGGAAAGAAAAACAAAAAGATCAGCATACTCCGACATAGCTCATCTCTTCGATCCTCTTGGATTATTGGCTCCAGTTGTAGTCAATGCAAAACTGTTTCTTCAACAATTATGGGAGCTCAAGCTTGACTTGGATGCCGCTCTCCCACAAAAGATGCAAACCACATGGACTCGCTTTCGGGAAGGGTTAAAAGTACTCCACAACATAAAAATACCCAGGCACATATTTTCTCACAATATTCCTAAGGACGTACAGTTCCATGTCTTTGCGGACGCGTCTGAAAAAGCTTATGGAGCAGCAGCTTATGTAAGAGTCGAGGGGAAGAATAATGTAATCACAGTTCGATTACTATGTGCCAAATCCAGAGTAGCTCCGTCAAAAAACTCAAAAATATCCCTTCAAACTACAATTCCTCGGCTGCAGAATTGATTCATCGACTACAAAAAGATCTAGACATTCAAAGGGAAATAATTCATCTATGAAGTGATTCTGAGATTGTGCTCAATTGGATAAACGCATCATCATCATCAACACTTCCAATCTTCATAGCCAATAGAGTCTCAACGATTCAAGAATATACAGTTCCACAGCAATGGCGGCATGTTAGTTCGAAGGAGAACCCTGCTGATATTTTGTCACGTGGAATAGCACTAGAACGACTGCAAAACCACACACTTTGGTCTTATGGTCCACGATTTTTACATTGAATAGAGTCGATTTGGCCACCCAAATTTGTCAAAAAACCAGAAATCTGTCATGAAAACATCGTACTATCCACCACAGAAAAAACAACAGAACAAAAAATTTTGGATTTACTCAATCATGGAAATTCATTCAAGAGGGCACATAGCATTATAGCCTATATATTCCATTATAGAAACCTCATTCGGCCGTAAGAAGATGTTATCAGTACGAATATCTTCCTAAATTGTGTTGATCTTGAGCAATAATGGCAGGCTATGAACAAGCTAATACAGAAAGAGGAATTTCACGAAGACATACATCATTTAACAACGCATAGTGAAGTTTCAAAGAAAAGCTCACTTTCGAGTCTCACTCTGGATGCAAACATCCAGTATTAATGCCTTACTCACATCCATACACAAAACTACTGCTTGATATCCATAAAGAGAACAATCACGCAGGTCCTCAAGCCATATTAACTTTCGCCAGACAAAGATACTGGCCCATTAAAGGAAAGACCATTTCCCGATCCATAGTACGAGGATGTGTTCAATGTGTCAGAGCAAGACCAAAACTTTTAACTCAACTAATGGGAAATCTCTCCAATGACAGGGTTCAACCAGCAAGACCATTTATCAATACAGGTATAGACTTCTGCGGGCCCATATGGACTCACTATAAGATCAGAGGTAAACGACCCCAAAAGTCATACATAGCAGTATTCTGTTGTTTCTCAACGAAAGCATGTCACCTAGAGCTCGTCAGTGACCTTACTTCAGGACGCTTTATTGGAGCATTGGAGAGATTCATGGCAAGGCGAGGGCACTGTTAAAACATTTACTGTGACAACGCAACGAATTTCATAGGAGCTAGGAATCCGCTCAGAAATTTTATCAATGCAACTAAGGATCAAGAACGAATCACGGCTGTATGCACCACGAAAGGATGCGACTTCAACTTCATTCCTCCACGATCACCAAATTTTGGAGGACTGTGGGAGGCCGCTGTCAAATCCGCTAAACACCTTCTACAGCACACATTGGCAGCAGCATTACTTACTTACGAAGAACTCGAAACGGCTTTAGTTGAAGTTGAAGCCATATTAAATTCACGACCGATCACACCTATTTCAACGTCCCCAAATGATTTTGCTGCTCTGACACCAACACTTTTTAATTGAAGAACCACTCAATAGTAACGTTGACAGCAAGGCTACAGCTACACCTGAAAGATCTTCTCTTCTACAAAGATGGAAGTTGGTTACTCATGTCAAAAATGAATTCTGGCGATGTTGGTCAAACGAGTATCTGAATCAGCTCCAATACAGGTATAAATGGAAGGAAAGATGCCAAAATGTGGAACCAGGGATGATGGTTATATTAAGGGAAGATAACCAACCAAGCCTTAAATAGCCTATAGGCAGAATTATCAACGCCGTTAAGGGCCAAGAGGGTTAAGTACGAGTGGCAGATGTACAGACAGCATCGGGTGTGTTTCGACGTGCCATACATCGACTAGCACCACGAACTATACATCAACAAGTCCCAGCCGATGAGCCATCCAGCAACGAAGATGAAATGGCACAGCAACAAAGCAAGGAAACTGCAGCACCATTAATCGAAATTAGCCAAACATTTTCCAAAACTCTGCCAGAAGTTTTATCCTCAGAGCGAAAACGCAAACATGATGATCAAGAAGACATCAAGGAGCTTTCATCATCCAAGACAGACATCGAAAGAACGAACAAGACAAGTTAAACATTCAATTATGCCGTCGTAATCCACCTTGCTACTTATAAGCCTTCTACTTCCGATTATATTAGCAGATGAAAATATAAAGGTCTTACATTTCAGCACCTCGGCACAGGGAATTAATTTCCAAAGACAAGGAACAGTAAGCTTGATTCACAACAAATGGAATTTGGTAGTCTATTACGACCTACAACTATATCATAAGGAATTCCAGGCATTAGAAAATAGTTCCATCATACTAGAACATCTCTGCAACCAACTCTCCGTCAAAAGTCTATGCATGCAAGTTGTTCAACAGTTGCAGTACATCAAGCATGAAATAACAGAAGAAAACATGGTTCCACCAAGCAAGCCAATACCGAAAAAGGTTAGACGAGGGCAATCGACATTGTTGGGAATGTTGCGAATTCGCTCTTTGGAGTCCTTGACTCAAAATATGCCGAGGAAATATCTCAGCAATTAGACGGAATTCATTCAAATGAAGAGCACTTAATGAACCTACTTAAGAATCACACGCCAATCCTAGATTCAACAGTAAATATCATGAAGTGAACTCAAGACGATGTGTTAGAGAAGCATCGTATACTTGAAAGCCAATTGAATCAGATTACTAATCGAATAAACAATGTTACAGAGGATCTATACCAAAGTAAAATCAGAGAATTATTTTCATCATGGTCGTTCTACACTACTCTAATCATCAATAGCTGATGTCCTAACGGATACTCATCATGGACGAGTTAATCATCTGTTGATCTCACCACAACAACTAAAACATGAAATTATAAAAATGAAAAATCATCTTCTACCCCACGTTCATATTCAAGTCGAGGCTGAACAAATGCTGCAGTTGTTTAAACTCATGACAATTCAAGGACAAATTACTACAAGCCACATTATTTTCAAAATTGAACTGCCTCTAGTCGGACCAGAAGAATTCAGGTTGTTCAAGCTTATTCCCATTCCGGCAGTAATAAATAGGACAATTATAGCTTTAAAGCCCATCATGATCAGTACTATCCTGTGACAGAAGGTGAACTTTCTTCACGTACCATAATAAATGGAGATCACTATTTATGCAGTCAATCACACCCAGTATATCGAACTTGGGCTAATATCAGCATGTGTGAAATTAATCTACTTAACAATATTTCAAATCTGTCAGCATGTGAATTTAAAATAATTAATTCAAATTCAGTGTGGACAAAACTGCCCGACCTAAACCAGTGAATATTCGCAGTCACCGACGAAACATTGATGAATTCCGTTTGTGACCATCAAACTTCTTTTATTACACTGAAAGGAAGTGGGTTGTTGAAACTTCAGCCTTATTGTGTGGCAAAGCACCAGCACTTAACGTTGCAAGGCCAACATATATACTCAACCAACGTTTGAGCATCATATACCAGACTTAGCAACAATATTTCATCTGAAAATATCTTTCGGCTAGCAGCACTTCATAACTACGCACTGAATAGCAGCTCTTATAAAGAAGATTTGCAGGACATTCAACAAAAAATAAAACATCAACAAAAAATAAAACATCAACAATTGGAGCTACCAAATCACATTCACAACTATAACATTCAGCACACAATAATGAGTTCCGTTGGATTATTAAGCGCAGTCGCAATCATTTTTTTTCTAACATGCAAACATTTCATAACCAAATACCATCGAAGTGCGTCACAACCTATTCCAGCTCCAAGAATGGATCCAGAAAATTATCCAACGCACAACAGTTCTTCAACCAAAATATTGAACAGAGTTCAATGGGGGCAGGATGTTGAACCAATGATGACCACCAATTCGTAAACCTCGTCACCAGACAATATTATTTGACACCATTTGGTCGAAATCGCTTCATTTATTGTGGGTGTGTTTCTTTATTCATTCCGTATATTCGGAATATATGGAACGCACTTTTTGCGTTTCTTTATTCAATGGAATATTCCGGATAAACTATTTCCTTGTTTCTTTATTCAATCTGGAATATTTGGAACGCATTCTTTTCATTCCAAGTGAAGAGGTGGTTTAAATGGAATATTCCCTAGTTTGACTGATGCAGTTCACTGTCAGCTATTGTTTATTCTTTTAATTCTAGTTCTGTTTCTTTATTTACTCTATTCTGGATATTCTGGATAGATATTTGATCTTTTCTGTCTTTTCTATTCCTTATCCGGAAAAAATAAAGAAACACACTCTGTATATTCATTTATTTTTACGCACGTCAGCACTTCTTGCCAATTCATACAATTATTATTTGTTATTAATTTGTTCACCTATATTTAACTTTTGTTAATTATGCAAAATGTTTTATTTATTATTGTTCATTGTTACTTTACATTTTATGCCAGAATAAACAATATATTTTTTATAAATACGACAAGAACAAAGAGTACAAGTCACTGTTTAATTAACAGCTAAAATTACGACTTCTTTTTCCTTACAAGTGAGTCTGCTTGGACAAACAATTTTCGTCTACAAGTGTGATATTCTAGTACTGCACTAGCATTATCAACTATCGTCAGGGTATATGAACCTTTGTCGGTAAGCAGTCATTTACAGTAAAGGCACTGTAAACACCTATTTAAGACTGTTCGTTATAACCAATTATTCGTTATAAGCGATATCGTTAAAAGCGATATTCGGTTAGTAAAATTTGTGTGAAACTCTGCCGGGACTTAAAGATTAGTTCGCAATAACCGATATTTCGTTATAAGCGATGTCGTTATAACCAATTTCTTTTGTAACGAAGCGTTACACTTTCCACCCCCATCCGTCTTTAATTCACCGACCACTGTATTTAACCACCGACACAAAAATATCATGTATATTTCCCTTAATTCGTTTCTTGCTCCAATGCTATTTGTTGCATTGTCACTGTAAATTATTTTGCTCAACCCTCTTCTACTAAAAAACCTGTGGTTAGATCGCTTACTTACTCTAAATGCACCGCCTTCGTGCTAAAACAAACGAATATGGCAACATAAGCCTTAGTTGGCGTGCTTCCTCTTCTTTTGTGGTGCACATGAAAGGGTCCACAGAAATCAGTACCAGTGATCGAGAATGGCCGTGATGGATTGACTCTGCCGTTTGGTAAATTTCCCATCATTGGAAAAATTGGCTTTGGACTGACCTTGAAGCAAGATACACACTTATGTATTACCTTTTTTGCCAAAACCTTTCCGTGAACAGACCAATACTTCTGTCTTACCACAGCTATTAAACCTTGAGCTCCCAATTGGCGATACTTTTCATGGTAGAAACGAATCAGTTCGTATGTGAAGAAACTATCTGCAGGTAAAAGCATCGGATGTTTGAAGTCATAAGGAGTGCTTGACAATTGCAATCTTCCACCAAGGCGAAGAATACCCCTTTCATCAATAAAGGGCGCTAGTGAACTAATGTGTGATTTCGAAGCTTTTTGTTTACATTTGTCTATGGCTTTGATTTCTTTGGAATAGAACTGTCGTTGTATAGACCATTTAATAGAACGAATAGCCTCTTCTATTTCTGCTGCACATATCCACCTCTCTCGTTTTTCTCTCTTATACATCTTCGACAGCGCATTGTATTTTAGTCTTGACATGAAGGCAACGATCCGGATCGTGCTAAGGTAACTGTCCTTATATTTTATGTTTTCAATTATGTGTTCGATGATGTCATCGTTTTCCTTGAGTTAGAACACAGTTTTTGTTTTCTTCCTTTCGAGCTCTTCATCCGCGAGATTAGTATCAGGTTCACAAATAGGCCACATCGCTTCCTCCTCAGTCAAAAAAGAAGGTCCAGTAAACCACAATTTATTGCTATAGAGTTCACGTGAGGTACATCCTCTAGAGACTTGATCAGCAGGATTCTGTTTGCTGACTACATGACGCCACATTTCTATTTTTGATAAGCTTTGAATGACGGCAACACGATTTGATACAAAGGTTGGCCAGTGGTGTTTGTCGGATGAAATCCAATGAAGCTCTATACTTGAATCGGTCCAAATAATAACAGTTTGTAAATTTTCCTTTTTTCCTTTGTCTATATTTATAATTTTGTCTACCAAACGAACCATCATCGTCGCCGCACACAGTTCAAGACGTGGTAGTGTGATACGATGTTTATCTATGGGAGCTACTTTGGACTAAGCACAGAGTAAATTGACGAAAATTGAACCACATTCATCTATCGACTGCACAAAGATACAAGCTCCATATGCCTTCTCTGAGCTATCTGAGAAAGCATGCAACTCAGCTACTCGAACTTTATTTGTCAAAACATGACCAGGAAAAGATATTTGTTGTAAGTCTACGAGTTCCTGTCTAAATGATTGCCATCCATAGTGTAGTTCTTGTGGTAGGGCTTCATCCCAATTTAATTTGCCTTTCCAAAGCACCTGCATAAAAAGTTTTGCCTTAACTATGACGGGATTTATAAAGCCTGGTGGATCGTAAAGTTTGGCTATATCAGATAACACGGTACGTTTAGTGAATCTAATGAGTGGCTGAAGATTGACCTTTATCTGAAATTTATCGTTTATTGGCTCCCATATTAGTCCAAGAGTCTTTATGACATTATCTTGTCGTAATTGAAAAAATTCTTCTCTGTCTTGCAAGGCGATATTCGCTATAATTCGGTTGTCATTAGCGCACCATTTTCTGAGTTCAAAACCACCTTTAGTTAGAATTTGCTGCAGTTCAGTCTTTATACGTAGTTTCTCATCGATAGAATCCGACCCTGTAAGCACTTCATCGACGCAACAGTCATGACGTAATACATTTGAACCAAGAGGATCCTATCATACTCATCTTCAGCGAGCTGCAACAACACTCTGATCGCGAGATATGATGCTGCACTCGTGCCATAAGTAACAGTGCATAACTTGAATATTTTTAATTTATCTAACGGAGACTCCCTCCAGATAATAATTTGGAACAGCTGATCGCAACTTGGCGGTTCATTTTGGTGATGTCAGCCGTGAAGACAAATTGGTAATAGTGGAACTTAATTGCTGTAGAAAACAAGTCCGGTTGTAGAATTGGTCCAATATGTATGATGTCGTTGAGAGAATGACCTACTCGTTTTACAAGAGGCATCAAAGACAACATGAAGTTTTGTTGTCGAACTCCCAGGTTTAATAATGCAGTGATGTGGCAAGAAAAAGTGTTGTGTCTCAAGATTTATAAATTTATCATCATCAGCTTGCATATGCCCAAGATTGGTGCCGTGACTTAAGGGCAAGTGACTTAAGGCCAAATTTGCTTGTTTGGCCTTATGTCGCTTTATGAAAGCGACATAAGGCCAACTTTTAAGAGTTGGCCTTATGTCACTTTGCAAAGCGCCGTAAGGCCAATTTGGTGTTATGTCACTTTGAAATGTTTTCTCCTTACCTAGTTATCTTTTGGAAGGCACAGAAACAACTGCTTATTGTACATTTCTCACACGAAAGTCATGTAAGTCATTTTAACTCATTTTATTTCCAACTTTCTACAGGTGGTGCTAGTAAATGTTGTTTTATCAAAGAATAAAAGAAATATAAAATAATTAAAAGTTCGAATGGGTGCAGAGTATTTTTTTTAATAATATTTATATTTAGATATATATGCTATAGTACCTTCATTTAATTCCTTCTCTCTTATAAAAAAGAAGAGAAACAATTTAACAAAATGAAATAAGCAATAGCTGTTTATTTTTATTTAAACTCAGCTTGATATACTTTGACTTCATTCAATCTTAAAGATTTTTTAATTAAAAAGAAATAATAGCAAAAATTCGCGCGAATTTTTGCTATTATTTCTTTTTAATTAAAAACTCTTTAAGATTGAATGAAGTCAAAGTATATCAAGCTGAGTTTAAATAAAAATAAACAGCTATTGCTTATTTCATTTTGTTGAATTGTTTCTCTTCTTTTTTATAAGAGAAAAGGAATTAAATGAAGGTACTATAGCATATATATCTAAATATAAATATTATTAAAAAAAATACTCTGCACCCATTCGAACTTTTAATTATTTTATATTTCTTTTATTCTTTGATAAAACAACATTTACTAGCACCACCTGTAAAAAGTTGGAAATAAAATGAGTTAAAATGCAGTCAAAAAATATATGTTATGTATTTAGAAAAATAAACTTACATGACTGTCGTGTGAGAAATGTACAATAAGCAGTTGTTTCTAACCACATGATGGCACAATGCTGAAAGTGCCGTCCAAAAGATAATTAGGTAAGGAGAAAACATTTCAAAGTGACAAAAAAATAAAATATTACATTTGCCCTTATGTCTAAAAAAAATTTGTCCTTATGTCGCTTTGCAAAGTGACATAAGGCCAACTCTTAAAAGTTGGCCTTATGTCGCTTTCACAAAGCGACATAAGGCCAAACAAGCAAATTTGGCCCTAAGTCACTTGCCCTTAAGTCACGGCACCCCCAAGATTTTCATATTCACGCATAAATTTAATATACTTGGACGTAATTAATGGGTCTTTATGAATCCTTTTTTCTACGGTTTAAAATCTTTTTAGAGCAATTTCATAAGAAGATCCTAGTGAATGTGGGTTTCTTTTTAAGTGTAATCGGACCTGATAACGGCCTCCTTCAAAGTCGAATGAAAGTTTCACGAAAATGAGATTCACATGGTTCTAAACAATTTTCATGAGTTTTTCCTGATTGTTCGCTGAAACTCTCTATTTTTGAAATCGATTGCAGTATTTCATCTAAACTTTCTTCTTCCTCTAGGCAGACGTTACACACAGCTAGTTTATTGTTGGCAGAATTGGTTGTTAAAACGCCTGATACAACCCAGCCAAAAACAGTGCTTTGTAAAATTGGAAGGATATCGCTAAGATTTATCTAAGCTTTGAAATATTGGGGGCATATGCAATGTTTTCATCTGAGTGAAGAAGAAAATGATGTGGTCCAGTGCATTTATGACAGGTTTGCAGTTTACAATTCTTCACCTCGTGATCATCTCTGAGACAGTTAGCACATAATTGTTTGCTTTGAGCAAAGGAGAGCCTTTCAGCGGTAGAAAGTCGAATAAATTTATAGCATCTTGTTATAAAATGACCTGAACCCGAGCAATATAAACACCTTTTCGTAGATTTTTCATCACTCCTTGTCACTGTGAGGGACTTAGGATTCGATTTTTTACCAACATGTATAAAAGTGGTTTTATTTGCCGCTGAATTCGATGTGGTTGGACAGCATTCCAGCACCTGGCAGCGCTTTATGATAAATTTTGTGAATTCTAATAAAGTTGGCATCTTATCGATAGGGCATTCTTCCAACCATTTATTGCGAGTTATGGGATCAAGCTTCGAGCACATGAGGTGTATTAAAACATCGTCTCACTTGTCAACGGGGCGCCCAAGAGATGAAAGTGCGCGCACGTGGCTGTTGAAATCATATAAGAGCTCTCTTTAAGAGTCTGCTGATGGTATTTGCAAAGATGGAGCATCAAAGTTTTTTTGTAGATGTTCGTTACATAAGATCCTTTTATTCTGGTAGCGATTGATAAGGAGTCCCAAAGCAACGTCATAGTTTTCCTCACTGATTTAAATAGTTTCAATGAATCAAATGGCATTACTTGTGAGTGATGATTTGAGATACTGAAATTTTGCAGTTTTACTCGATGAAGGATTGGAATGTATAAGGGATTTGTAGGTTTCATAGAAATCCAACCATTTTGTGATCTCACCTGAAAAGATAGGAAGTTGTGGTGTGGGTAATTTCATATATTTTTTAGGTGAGTTTTGAAACGATTCAACCTTATAGGAGACTGGCTGTAGAGTTTTAAGATGCACGCTCAACTGTTGACGCACGTGGTAGTAGAGATCCTCTTATTTAGAACGAATACCATCTGGATCCTTTGATTCATCTGCATCATTGTCTTCTAATTTTCCCTGGATATCATCAAATGACTTATAGTACGTGTCCAGAGCAGAAATTCTCAGTTCACTTCTTGAAAGGTAACGCTTACATTGATCGATTCTCCGAATAGCTTTGAACGATCGAGCTGAGCGCACATTACAGAACGTCGATTCTTGAAAGATTCCAACCTCTAACCTTTTAGTTTCTTTGATATCTGCTGCAGTCGGCATAATTTTGGTCCAATTCTTACACCATGTATTTATTTCAAAACTTAAAAATACTTTATTGATGATCACGTCGGGGTCACCATGTATTTATTGTTTAGTAAGCTTTTTTGCTAAACTCTTCGATTGACGCGATAATTTGGATTTAGTAGACCAAAAAATGACTCAACTCTTTTTGTATGCTATTAGAATGCCTTTTTTATTCAGGAAATCATTCAGACCAAGAAAAAACTTTCAGTTTGGCCAACGAAACTAATAAAAATAATAAAAATATTGTCTGTACATGAACATCGTCACCGCCACCTATGAGCCAACCAGTTCAATCATCGTTAAGGGAATTAGAGGAAGTCGTCGCAACAGTACCGATTTATTTAGATTAAGCTTTTTCTCTTATTGAATTATATGAATTACGATGTTAGTTAATACTCCAGCCTTAGAAAAAAAGCATCACAGACTGTATTATGTTTGATTGTCCAAAAAAAATTTTTTTTACCAATGCATAACTTGCCTTAAGTACCTATAATCGCAAGTAAAACTTCTGGAACAATTCACAGGTATTCTTCTACTTAAATGTCTTGTTGTCGAATTTCTCCATGAAGGCATGATTGGAAAAAAAAAACTTATTATATTCGAAACTATGACATGCAACAGGTAAGAAACAATCAAAATGTTTATTCATTTCAATGATAGTAACGACTACAAACAGCTTGGAAGGAACAGAAGGACATGATTAACTCTTCAAGGTAAGACCACTTATGGAGAAAATAAAAGAACGTTTGCTGCTGATTGAAAAATAAAAATATTTTTCCGCGAATTCTTTGGCGTGCGTCGTCGGCACTATTTCATTAAACTTGAAATTGCCAAGCACTTATGCAAAGCTGTAAAGCAACTTTTGATAAGACACGTGGGCGGCTTTGAATCATGAGCAAGTGGATACATGTTTTTATTTTCTTTAGCAGTGCATTTAAACATTGGATCTACGTGTTTTCTTATTTTTTTATAAAACCATTTGTTGTTCTCGTCTTTTTTTTGCATTGATTTGATTGAGAGTCCCGTCTCCCGTGGCCGTTGTTGATGATATTATGCTATATTATAAGTACATAACCTACTAAAACACTTCGCTTCACCTGAATCTCACAAAAACATAAATGTAAAAAAAAAGCCAAGTTCTCCTAAGTACCAAAACACTATGCGTAACAAGTCAGCTGTGAAAAGTAATGAGATCTAAAAGTACGCCAAGTTTCTAAGACTCAGTATACTTATTATTAAATATTTTAAGTGCAGCAATATGGAATCAACTCTTGGTTATGAAAGCAATTTGTTATTTAATACGTACTGATTAAAATTTTGTTGTTTTTCTTGGCAAGTTTTCGAAACGCAATTAATTTTGAATATCTTAAGAAAACCTGCCAAGTAAAACAAAAAAAATTTAATCAGTATGTATTAAATAACAAATTGCTCAGGGTTGCTTTTTCTTACCATTAATTACCATTATTAATAAGTTTAGCTAATTTGAAGTTTCTGGGTTTGTTGTTTCAGTGGTTAGAGGGGGGTCGAAAATGGCCTGAGTTGGTTCCTGTAAATAAGGGTGTAGTGCCAAAGTTGCTAGAACTTGGCTGGGCGCTACCGTGCCCCTTGATGTTGAGAAACGAAATCAGAAAGAATAATTCAAAAAGTAACGCCATTTTTTCTCTGGCTCTCTTGCAAAGCGTTTCATTTCCATATGGCAAATGCAACGTTTCTTGCGTCAACTGAATAGACACAAGGTCATTATTTTTAATGAGGTTTTTGTTGTGATTGGCTCATTAGATCAACAGTTGAAGTGTTTTAAGTGAAATTTACCAGTTTGATTTTAGTTCAAAGAAAGATGGGTTGATCAAAATCTCTATATAGTGTGGAAAGAGCAAAAATCGATCTGTTAAGAGAACAAGGACTAGCTAATAGTGTTGGCTAAACATCGAAATATTTTACTATCGATAGTATCGATGATTTTCGGAATAACTATCGATACTATCGATAGTTTCTTAAAATCATTAATCAATCAAAGTGAAAATTAACTAATTCTGTTTAAATAAAAAATAAAACAAAAAAAAAACAAGCTTTAAACAAAATAAAACAATGCCATGTTAGGGGCCAGTTATAGCGATACCGAAAACCAAACCGAAAAAATTTTCAAATGGAAAATTTTATATGTTCTGATTCGATTTTTAAGACAAATGCTACACTGATCGATGGCAATCAATGCAGATAATTTTTTTGTTCATAATAATTTTAATTGGACAAATACTTTTTGTTAAAAATGTATTTTTATATTTTTCTTTTATATGTATAACAGAAAAATGATAAAATACATTTTTAACAAAAAGTACAAGTTCAATTCAAATTTTTATTTGCAAAATAAATTCTTTGAGTTGGTTGCCATCGATCAGTGTAGCATTTGTGTTTTAAATCTGATTATACAATACCAAATTTTCCATTTGAAAATTTTTTCGGTTTGGTTTTCCGTATCGCTATACCTGGCCCCTTAGTTTATTATTAGTTCAAGAGAAATGTGCAAAGCATAGGTAGGAGGAAAAGCGAAAAGAAATATAAACATTAGAAAAAAGAGAACAGCTACAGCACTCTCACAACATATGAACGACAACGATCACACACCTGACCTTTGTCATTGTATATAAAAACTATAGTACTACCACCTGAGGTGCGCCATCTATCGACGGAAAACTAAGCTCTAGAATACCATGGGAAGCAACAACAACAATTAATATGGTGGAAATTGTTGTTGTTGCTTCCCATGGTATTTTAGAGCTTAGTTTTTCGTCGATAGATGGCGCACCTCAAGTGGGAATACTATAGTTAATATATACAATGCCTTTGTATATGAAATCTATATACAAAGGTCTATATACAAAGGTCGTACTACACTGTGGGATAGTGTGGAACTACCTTTATGGAATATTTTGTCTTTTTGGTGGTTGGTATCCCTGTACTTTAAGGGTGTATGCGCATTTGACTTGAAAATCGTAACGTAAAGTAACTTAACGTCATGCAAGTGAAAATTGTTGCATATTCAAAGTAGGTTATTATTGTAGGCATTCTAAATACAAATGTCAAAGTGACATTTGTGAAGAATTAATGGCAAGTATTTTCTTTCGGTTTTCTATGAATTATTTATTTTTTTCAGATTTCTCCTATCATTTTGGTAAAGGTATGTTTTATTAATGGATGTGGCGTTGGTGCTGTTGCGTGTGTTTATGACAACTATCGTATGTGTTAAAAAGTGGACCCTACAGTTTTTGGACATTTGTACACAAACAAGAAACAAAGAAGATAAAAGAAAAGCACAGCACAACACTCTGAAACTATTTAATTTAATAAAGAAATACTTTCTACTTATTACACAGGAGAAAGAAAAATTCAAAAATTGACATTTGCTCCAACTGTTTTGTACAGCCTACTTCACAGCAAAAACACACATGTATACTAAAAACAAAATTGGTAGGTAATGGTATTCATTTAAGTTAAATAAATCACGTTAAAAAATTTATATTTTTTCTAGTTTCATCACAATTTTCGCAATGAAATCTTACATATGAAATCATACAAATAAAGTTTACGCTCGAAATTATGGAATGAATTTAACGCTGTTATTTTTTATTTTGTTTAAAGTCTCCAAAATATAGCGATTTTTTTTTTGGTAAATGAAAAATTTGATCTAAAATTTGATCGAATTTGCTGTACAAAAAAGTAAAAATAGATTTGATCAGTTTTTGTTATTGTTGTGTGTTCCTTTTGACGTTCTAAATTTGAGACGTGCTTAACCGTATTGACAATATCTAACGAGATTGATTTTTCTGTCATGTTATCTTCGTTGGAATAATCTTTAAGCAATTTTTCTAAAATTTGTGTGCAATATATTTCAACGTTAATTTAATTAACTAGCTGCAATCAATTATTTGATAAAGCCTAGTACTCACATCGCGCTAAAATTTATCTTCCATACAAAATTCCACCCAAGATAAATTTTAGCTTGGGTTTTAAGCTGAGCAGTACTCACTTCAAGCTAAATTCCAGCTGTCAGGCTAAAAAAAAGTCTCCACAAAATTTAGCTTGCGAAAGAATGTAAAATACATTATTTCGCAAGATAAATTTTGACGTTTATCGCTTCTTGTCAAAAAATATGTTTGTATCTCAGTGCATATATCATTTGGTTCAGGCTTCAAATGGTCTAAGAGGGTAATATTCTTTATTTATTTGTAATTTGTTATATTATATTTTATTTATCTTCCTTTCCTTTGCTTAAACATCTATATTTTTCGTTCATTTTGCAGTTTCCAAGCATCCTTTCCCTTAAGTGAAACTGTATAAGACCTGTTTTTGGCCAATTATGTTTTTTTCAATCTCGCATGCGTCCAGAGTAGTCCATTCTTCAAACCTTTGTTTAATTCAAGTTTTAGCTGACCAATTTCTATGGTTTATTTACTTATTTCATACTAACTGAATCAAAAACAAACAATTTACTTTCATCTAGTGTTATTTTTATTCACTCTTGGAAACTGCCAAAACAAAGGACGAGGACATTTCCGAAATAACTGCTTTAAAAGCTAAAGCAGACCTCGCGTAAGTATCAAACATTATTTCATTGAATATAATAATTTCATTGCCATTTTTAATAGATTACAAAATCATAGAATGGTTAGCATTGTTGCCATTTCTTGTAGTGAGGAATTACTTCATCAGCCGTCAGCGATTCCGATACGCAAAAAAACACGCAAGCGAAGGAAAACAATAATCTTCCATTGTCTCGTTGAGCTCATGAATTGGTTGAAACAATTTGGGAAGGTGAATCCCATAGCGTGGGCGAAGTAATAAACGACAGCGATTGTAGTGATAATCCTGTTCCGGCTGCGGTACTCAAGCATCTCCAAGGTGAAGGTCCGTATATAAGGGCAAAAGGTGAAGCACACATCAGTGAGCTGCTAAGTGGTGTCGAAAATGATGGAAGTTATTCATCACCAATGAGTAACAAGTCGGAGAAAAACTTGGCAGACTTTGATGACGATGAATCTCCATGTGAAGAAGAACTTGCCCAACTAGTTAGTCGTACCCATAGCTGTATACCGGGTTGCCTTCAATTGCAATATACGTGAATCACTTAAATTTATACAATTTTCTGGTTCTAACTCTGGTGCACCGCAGTCGAAACAAATGAATCGCAGCCAACATTTAAAATAAATGATGTTTGCCTGCTAGGAAACACCCTGCTGTGGGATCTACTGCAAGATGACAAAATTGTAAGTCCCTATTTAAATTGTAAAGTTTAGCAACATAAAGTAATAATGTTTCTATTTAATTCTGTAGGGCCAATTGGATGAATCCCTATCATTGGACGCTGAAAAAGCTCTGGCAACATTATTATGCTTTAGCACAGATCGATTGTTAAGGCTGCCTTCACAATTTGGCCAACAACAAAAGTTCAATTGTCAAAGTTATTTACAAAATGATGTACCATTTCTTTAATAATATCAAAGACTATGGAAGGGCATTTAATAGCGGAAGTGGTGATTTTCTTTGTGCTTAATTCAAATGGATCTCCAATGTATTCGCACAAAACTCAAGTCTCCGTAAGGTTGCATTTTCTTTCCTCGGCTTTTAGTTCGTTAGGATCTCCGAAAAACTTAAGGTAAGCCCCAGTGGCTAGGCTTAAGATACAAACGATAAACTAAATTATTTAATTAATGATTCCAGATTGATCCTCGAACAAGTTGATTCACTATGGGAGTGGCTAGCACACGATCCAGAATGGTGTGATTGTTATTTTTGGTGGCTTTAAAGACAGGCAAAAGGTGGTAATCAACATGCACTTGGAATTGAAGCGCTTAAGCACTTGTATTTGAAGAAATTGCCTGAATTACGACCAGAAGAATTCTTAATGGTTGCATTAACGTTATTTCAACAATTATGCACTTTACCAAGAAATAGAATAAATGTAAATACCTAAGAATAAAAAAAACTCAATACTTTGTATTTGTGAGTTAAAGAGCACAAACGAAGTCATTTTTTATTTAATTTAACACTATTCTGGGTTGATTCTTTTCATTATTGATTTGTAACAACTTATAATCTAATACTGCCGCGATTGGGAGCCAAAACCCAGTCCAACCCCCCACGCCAGCATAGTGTGTGTAACTTTTTGGGCTACTTCATATTGCTGCTCCATGTTAGAAAACATTGCCTGCCTCGATTTGACGTCGGGACCCTTCTTTTCTGCCGCAGGAGCATCGGCTGGACTATCGCCGGGTTAAGGTGCGGATTTAATGCCCATTAAGCGCATACATTTCGAGGCAACTTTACCATCGGAATTCTCAGAGAATGTTGCATGTCCTCATTTAGCTGATGTATCCTCTGCCTTTTTTGCGCCAAATATTAACTTTCTTTTTTGAACTTGCTCTGCGTATGATGATATTAGAAATAGGATTATAATAAGCTGCGAGGGCAATTGGAGTACCATCAGTTTTGCTTATGACAACGGGCGTTTTGGGTGCTTGATCACTAAGCGGTAGGTTAAGAACTGCTTGCAAATTATTTGCGATTTTGTTTTGAGATACCTACTGATGCCGAAGCTGAGGTTGGTTCTTCTTTTTTTCAAACTTTTGATGTCTGTATGGTATGGTTCGAGAAAAAATTGCATAGATTTTAAATAAAATTAAAATTACCAGAATTATTTATAAAGAAGGTAGGTATATTTTACAAACTATCACAGATTTGTAAAACAGCTGTTTTCTCTCCAACTTCATAATTTAGCGCGCCTTTTTAGCAAAGGTGTGTAGAGATAAAAATTGTAGAGATAAAATTTAGTTTAGCGCGATCTGAGTACTAGGCTTAAGTAAAAATGTACTTCAATAGGGGTATTCACGATCTGGTGTAACTTGTCTTGCATCATTGTAAAAGTGTAGAAGTGTTACGTTTTCTTGCAATACAACAACAAAATATACTGGATGTAATTTGTTACACTTTTGCATTTTATCTATACCTCAACCCCATTGCAACAGGAAAATACAACGGTGCAAAGTTTGTACTTTTGATTTTGACATTTGTGTCAACCTGATTTTGACATTTGTGTGAGTTTTGCTACAGATTGGAAGAAGTGAGTTCACGATCTACAAGAAATACAAACAATTTCGCACTTTTACAATACTTGGTTGCACCAGATCGTGAATACCCCTAATGTGTTTTTAATAGGGGTATTCACGATCTGGTGTAACTTGTCTTGCATCATTGTAAAAGTGTAGAAGTGCTACGTTTTCTTGCAATACAACAACAAAATATACTGGCTGTCATTTCGCGACACTTTTCCACTTTTCCTAGACCCTAAACCCATTGCATCAGATAATAAAACGGTGTAAAAATTTGCATTTGTGTATTTGACAGCTCACAAAATGTCATTCTTAATAAACGTCATTCTTCCAGTCAGCTCTTACGTGAGTCAGCTAATTTGTGCATTTTTGTAAATGGTATTTCCTGATCAACAAGTTTTCTTGAACTAAAAAAAAAGATTTTTATATGCTTTATTATTAAGTTTTACCGAAAATGCAAGAGGAGCTGGTAAATTCAACATCGAGGCGCCGTCGAAGGGAGAGGCCAATCAAAAAATGGAGTGTAGAGGAAACACTTTTAATATTGGACTACGTTCAAGATGCAGGAAATTTCGAGGTAAATGTGAGATCTTTTTCTTGTGTTTGTTATTATGAGAAACTTCTGTTTACAGAAGCCTACAGCCCAAATTTTTTATCGAACATTTTTGGAGCAAAAGCCACAAGATGCTACTTGGGATCTTGTCAGATGGAAGATGAGAAGCTTGAAAAAATCATTTCTAAAGGCCACGGAGTGGAAAAAATCAACTGGAGCCGGTCTCCTAGAAGTCGAAATGGGACTTGGCAGTGTTCAAAGTAAATTTGAAATCAACAAACAGAGAGAAAATAAATTCGATTTCACACCTATTTTTCCCTATTAACAGCAAAAATTCTCAAGATCTGTCCATATTACGACAGGTTAAAAGAAATTTTTGGCGACAAGAGTGAAGGAGGAAGTTCCTATTCAACATACGAACTTCAAGATTTTATCATAGAGGATGAAGAAAAAGAACAGGAAGAGATTGGCTATGAAATATACGAGTATGAGATTAACGAAGGACCAGAAACATCTAGTGAAATCCACAGCCAAGTTTATACACCTCCCAATCTATTTGATGTGCCACCAACACCATCCACACCAGCCATACCAACCACTTCAGCCGCACCAACGACACCAGCCACACCAGCCGCACCGACGACACCAGCCACACAAACGACACCAGCCACACCAGTGAGATCCGAGACACCTGGGAGACCAGCAGCACCAGGAATTCAATCAACACGACCAAAGTCCACATCAGGGCGCATGAATGAGTCGTTGAAATTTGCTGAGAAACTTCGGAAGTTTGCCCCAAAGACAGCTATCGGGCAGCTTTCAAAGCTACATGCTGACAGGCAAGAATTTCAAGAAAAAAAATTAAAATTGGCTACTGATATTGAAGAAAAAAAGATTAATTTACTGGAAAAAAAATTGTTGAACGAAATAGAAATGGAGGAAAGAAAACTAAAACTCGAAGCGAATAAACTCAAACTCGAAGAGGATAAAATAAAAAATGATTTTGAACTAAGGAAGCTCCAAATAGAAAAGGAAGAGAGAATTGCTATGGTGGAAATGGAAATGAAGTATAAAAATAAGTATTAAAATAAAAACTACTCTAAATGAATACGAAAAGTACAAATACATCGTGGATGGCAATATGTACCTACCTATATGTTCCTATACACATTGACTGATTAACTGCTTTATATTTTTGCAAGTGAATTGTATTTTTTTTTTATCAATTTAATATATGTAATGTATTTACCTATGTACATTAGTTGAAGCTTCATGCTAATAAAAATTGAATATGAAAAAGAATTTGAATTTTCATATTCTTTCCTTCTTTTTCAGACCTAAAATTTTTTGCTGACTGAAGACAACCATTTGCAAAATAACGAAGAACAAAGCTCCTCCTACTTCCGCGATTGTAAAGCTCTCGTGAACTTCCCATTCAAAAAAAAAAAAACAATTTTAAGACAAATCAATTTTTTTTATTAATTGAATTTTTATTCGAACATGAGATAATAAAGTCCTTCTCTTTTTATTTCAGCCTTTTTTTTTGTTTGCAGTATTTTCATCATCATAATCTTCAGCATTTTCAATTTCCTCATTTCCGAAGTTATTGAGATCCAAAGCTTCCAAATCAGCGTCAGTTAGAAAGAGGTTGTGTAAAATGCAGCACACCATAATCCATTGGCAACTAAACTTGTGGCTGTTTTTATTGTGGATGCGTATTCTTAGTTGTTTTAAACTACAGAATTTTTCCTTAAGGATACCGAAACAATGTTCGACTCTTACCCTATACCTGCTGTGTCGTAAATTAAATGCTCTTCTTTTTGAGCTGTCCAGCTGTTCAGAGTTGCTTCGGAACGGTGTTATCAAAAATTCATTTAAAGGATACGCGGAGTCTCCAGCTATCCATTGTTGTGCCGATAGATATTTTTCTTTTTGTGTGAAAATTGAAGAGTTTCTAAAAATGTTTGCATCATGACTACTACCGGGACTTCCTATTGCTACGTCACGAATTTTAAGCTTATAGTCACACACTCCGTGAGCTTTTATGGAGTAGACATGATTTCTTGAAAAATATTTTTCATGCTCTACAACTGGTGCCTCTGCTAATTCTATTTCTGTGCCGTCAATGTAACCAATACAGAATGGTAACTCATGGTACGTTTCTGCTACAATTGTTTTTTTCTCTTCATTGCTTGGCCAAAAGATAACCGTGGGTAGCAGTTTTAACAGAACTCGAAAAATTCGTTTCGTTATTTTGCTCAATGTACCTCCATCTCCAATTCCAAATGTAGTTGCAATTTTTCTTACTGCAGCACTTTCACCTGATGAACCCAAACGGTAAAGCACAATAGCACGTTGGAGCTCTATTGAAAATTGCTTACAGGCATGTGGTTTTTTGAATTCATCATCATCGCAAATCAAGGATAGCAAGGCTGCAAATTGACTTCTATCCGCTCTCAACAATATATTTTTTCAAACCTTCAATCCACATAATTGCATCTGCAGCATCTTCTACTAAAAAATCGATTGTTTTCTTTTTCACTTCTTCTTGGCATATTCTTTGCAAAAATAAACACAATTCTCAAACAAATTCTCAATAACAAACAAATTTCAAACTGATTTTGACACAGCCACACAGAAATACCAGGTATGCTGAGTTGATACATACAAATCGGCATCTTGGTATTTTGTGACGTCACAATCATTTTTTACTTCTTAAGTGATGACTATAACTTAGAATTCAGAATATAAACGATTTGTTTTTTTCATAATAAGAACAATAAAAATGCAAAACAATTAAAACATGAAATTAAATAAATGCATTTATTTTCTACGAACAAATTCAAATGTCACACGCAAAGTCAGCATACCTTGCATTTCTATGTATCATGATTTTGACATTTATGTCAAACAGATTTTGACATTTGTGTTAATGTTGCTACAGATTGAAAAAATTGTGTTCACTATCTGCAAAACAAAAATAAAATTTTGCAATTTTACTGGCATTGTTGTTGAGTAAATCGCGCCAAAACAAGTCGCACTTTTATTCCCTATTTAAACGCACAATACAAGTTTTTTTTTATAGAATAATTATTTACAACACCTTGGTACTATTTAAGCTATTGTTTATCCGCAACAAATTTTTCAAATTATAAAGGAAGATATTTTTTCGTTTATTTTCTTGGAAGTCTGATCGCCTTTGCATACAAAAATCACAAATTTTTATTTGTTTTCATACGGAAACATTTTCGACATTTCTGTTTGACGTCTTCAGATACTTCTCTATAGAGGTAGGTGAGCAAAACTTCAATATTGCTGTGATCAAAGCCAAGTAGCCATGTTTTAACTTTCTTGGTAAATTTGTTTTGATTTCTTACTATTCTTATATCAAGAGGAAGACGATTAAAAATATTACAAGATACAAGTGGGTAATAGTTTCTGTAATGAGTGGTGCGAAAAACTGGAATTTTAACAACATGGCGATTAATGCTTCGCAAGTTACGTGAATAAAAAATTGGACTTTGCATATAGCCAGCTCTTACAAAAAATATCTTAGAGACTTTTAAAAAGAATAAATGTCTTACTGGAAGTATATTCAGAGACCTAAACAAATCCATGGAATGAGCGAGTCGATGTGCATTACAAATTCTTCTTATAGCACACTTTTGTAAAACGAGAAGTGGCTTCAGATTATATGAATAATAAGCACCACCCCAACTACAAATTCCATATTGTAATTTTGAATGGAAGATACCATGGTAAACAGTTTTAAGTGTCTTGTTTGAGCAAAACTTTCTGAGGCGATAGAAACACCTAATGGAAGTACGCAAGCACTGCTTCAATTCCGATATGTTCTTTCCAACTCATGTTTTCGTCGATAGTAATACCGAGGTATCTAAAGTTCTTAACTACTTCAATTTGAAAACAATTCGAACTACAAGTAGCATTTTTGTTAAAAACTTCTCCGGACGCTGCTGAACAAGCACAATCGTTAATGTTGAAACGCTGGCAATCAGTGAAAATCTATTTCAACAAGGGAAGGTCCATTACTCAAACTGAAAAACATTAGTTTGGTTTTCCTACTAACAATTAACCTGTGAGTTGCAAACCAAACTCTCAGCAAGTGAATGTCATGATTGAGTTCACTTAGCATATTCAGGGGGCTCGTTGAATCATAAGCGATACCAAGGTCATCTGCAAAAGCTGTGACTTTTCCTGCAAAAGGTAGGGAGAACAGAGAGTTTATAAAGATCAAACAAAATAATGGACCCAACACAGACCCTTGGGGAACACCAACGTTCAATACCTGATGTAACGTAAAAATGAAATTATAATGAAATTAAAAAGAATATATACCCCATCTGCAACTGTCAATAGACACCAACCTCTTCACCCAAACATCCTATGGATATCTAAGATCCGAACCCACGCCCTTCAACAGCACAAACCAGAGAGGAAGCAGGAAGGAGCAAGCACCCCGAACATCCTTGATCCTGATACCAAGGAACAGCAACTCCATCGACCTTCGCCCGTGTATCGGTGTATCTAGCACCCCTAGAAGAGACATACTTACACTTCGCTAACACGGTTACTTGATCTCCCTACTCCTCTCCCCATTCTTCCAATTTCATTTCCCCACCCCCATCACAGAAGCGAGAACCATCCACAGCATACCTCCAGGTTCTGACTACAAAGTCCCGTAGAACAGCCTGGAGCATATCTGATAGCATGCCCACGCCTATCCGCTGCAAGTCCTAGATGTTCACTCTGCAGCCCTTGTCTACTACAGCACACACCTAAAAACCAAGGACCCTACTTAAATCCCCACGAACGTAGCTAGACCTATGATGCTTTCTTAAAACGAGGAACTTCAATCAAATACCAGAGGTCTTACTCCAGTTAGCAACTGAAAGTCTAGTTATCGGCACTAGTTTCTGTGTTTATGGGATGGAAGCAACCCTAAGCCGGCAACGCCCCCTTTCTCGCCAAATACTCAAGATGAACAATCGGTAAGAACGGCATGCGACAACGTTGGGTCGAGGTTGAGATCGACCGTCGCGGTGGCCGGCAGCACCCAAGCCACAGTTAGCTCAGCCAGGCCGTGGGCACTTGCTCCGGGATCTGCACAACCGGTGTTACCTCTTATTATCCTGCCGACCATTGAACTCTGGTGGTTGAGTTCGAATAAAAATGTTAAATCGCTTGTTGGCCCTCATGGTCATCCAAGACAAGACATATCGGAACTGAATGTAGATAAAAGTCGATTCTAGATAGCACCTCTTAATCTCTATTGAGTAAGACGTAGTTGAAGAAGAAAATTCACGACCGGTTTGTAATATTCGCCCTACTGAACGCTACACGTAAGTATCAGAACTAATAGCAAACCTTAGGTAGTCGAGGTTGCGGTGACATGTTAAAAATTGACATCTAATCGTACAGCTGCCACGATGAAATGCTGTACGATGATGAGGAGGTGTCTAACTCTGAGAGGAGGGAGGATCTAGGATGTTATACGATCCCCCTTGGTCTCTCAACCCACCCAATCTGTTTCTGAAAATCATCTCTTTCAGAGACAGCCTTGGCTGTCCTTTGGACCTACGAGTCCCACGACTCGATTAAATTCTACTGGGCAGCCCCTTAACATGATAAGCAATCCATAAGATTGCTTGAAAACTACACAACATTATGTTCCATTCCGTAAAGGTCGAGGGTTACCACCCTCCCTATAATTAACTTACTCCATCATGATTGGAATCTGTGAAGCTTCCTAAAATTATCTTAACTCCAAAAGAAATGCAAATTAAAGGAAAATCGCAAAAACTTTTTTTTTCTTTAAACGTTGCAAATGTTTAAGAAATTTACTAAGCAGAAAAAAAGACAAAGAATCCCCAAGTTAGCTAGTCTTTTACTATCTCTGTCGAGTATTGGCATTTTTTGATGTCTTGTAACGCTTTATAAGCGCGTTCAGCTTATTTAGATAAAAATCTAGATGTAGATGAAGTTTTGCAAAGACACACAGTATCTATATACTGCAAAAAATTGAACATAAGACGCCGATACATTGAGTAATCCTTACCTTTTAATCTGCGTATCTATTTATTGAAATGAAAGGAACTTAAAACTAACATGGGGTATTATTGTTATCTTATTATCAAATTCAAATTTTATTTGAAAAAAGGTCGTTTACATCAACTATATTCTTCGCTTTATCTTAGCGATAGTTAATTCGATTCATTCTTAAATCAAAAGATATAATTACTTTCTATTGAATGTCTCATATAAAGAAAAAAAAAATACTTATCATACCTAAAAGATTCTTAACTGACTCCAATAACTAGTATTCTATTCCTATGTACGATACTTCTGAATGAGGATGAATGTAAATATTGAAACGCGGAATTCAACAAGTAACTTAACTGATATGCGTTATGCTCCGTCTATTATTGAAAAGTTTAAGCGCGATACCTAAACGCTAACCGAATTTGATAACTGTAACGAAGTAAAAGTTAATATTCAAAATTTAACGCGGCGTTGAGGTCTTGACAACTATGGTCACATAACTCTTGTTATCGATTATAAAAAAAAAATAAAATCTTTGACCTATCAAAGGTGTTATTATGTAATTCGAAACAAACGAAAATGTTACAAGACACGAAGACTATTAACGATAAAAAGTATCCCGACTAAAGCTTACGAGTACTACGACGAAGTAGTAGATATGGTAGTAAAGCAAATTTCAAAGCGTTAAATCAAGGAAACATCAAAATATAAAAATGTATACAGTAAATACCCCACACTTCAAATACAGTTCGCATTTGATAGTGTGTTCGATAGTCAATGCTAATATAGTAAATGTATTCAAAATATATAAATATATCAAAGTAATTTCAAAAGTTAAAATCTCTTATCCACCAATGGGGTGGAGAGAGATACGCTGGACCGGAAGTGCACTCCTGGCTGCTGTGAAAGAATAGTTATTATATATATATTGAAATCAACACAAGTTACTCTTTGACCTGTATTGCTGTATGACTTTTATCTCATCTTGATATTATGTTAAAATAGCTTTGGTTTGAAGGCTTGTAGTAAACAATAGTTGCCTTCGCTTTGTATTACCTCATACGAGGTTGGGTAAGTACCATATGTCGCGGACACGACAGACACAGCTAGAGTAAGCCGCTGTTAACGCGATATTAATATCCGTAACTGTAACTTATACGAAATATGCTGTACGACGCGACGTTACAAAAAAAAAATTCTAAACCGAGTGAAAAGCTTGAAAGGTAGGCTACAGCTTCGCTTACAGCAAACGCGAACGAAGTGGGTCGCTACCGACGCCAAGGAGTATGGAAGGGGTCTATGAGACCAAGTGAGTAAGAATAACAAAAAAAAAATGTTAAATCGCTTGTTGGCCTTCATGGTCATCCAAGACAAGACATATCGGAACTGAATGCAGATAAAAGTCGATTCTAGATAGCACCTCTTAATCTCTATTGACTAAGACGTATTTGAAGAAGAAAATTCACGATCGGTTTGTAATGTTCGCCCTACTGAACGCTACACGTAAGTATCAGAACTAATAGCAAACCTTAGGTAGTCGAGGTTGCGGTGACATGTTAAAAATTGACATCTAATCGTACAGCTGCCACGATGAAATGCTGTACGATGATGAGGAGGTGTTTAACTCTGAGAGGAGGGAGGATCTAGGATGTTATACGATCCCCCTTGGTCTCTCAACCCACCCAATCTGTTTCTGAAAATCATCTCTTTCAGAGACAGCCTTGGCTGTCCTTTGGACCTACGAGTCCCACGACTCGATTAAATTCTACTGGGCAGCCCCTTAACATGATAAGCAATCCATAAGATTGCTTGTCTAATTTAACCTACTGAACCTAACATCATACCTTCATCAGGTACTACAACTTGTCTTTCAAGTAATGTACTTAAAAGAAGAAAAAAAATCAACACCCAAAACTACACAACAACATGTTCCATTCCGTAAAGGTCGAGGGTTACCACCCTCCCTATAATTAACTTACTCCATCATGATTGGAATCTGTGAAGCTTCCTAAAATTATCTTAACTCCAAAAGAAATGCAAATTAAAGGAAAATCGCAAAAACTTTTTTTTTCTTTAAACGTTATAATATGTCCGTATCTATTTATTGAAATGAAAGGAACTTAAAACTAACATGGGGTATTATTGTTATCTTATTATCTAATCTAAATTTTATTTGAAAAAAGGTCGTTTACATCAACTATATTCTTCGCTTTATCTTAGCGATAGTTAATTCGATTCATTCTTAAATCAAAAAAAAAAATTACTTTCTATTGAATGTCTCATATAAAGAAAAAAAAATACTTATCATACCTAAAAGATTCTTAACTGACTCCAACAACTAGTATTCTATTCCTATGTACGATACTTCTGAATGAGGATGAATGTAAATATTGAAACGCGGAATTCAACAAGTAACTTAACTGATATGCGTTATGCTCCGTCTATTATTGAAAATTTTAAGTGCGATACCTAAACGCTAACCGAATTTGATAACAGTAACGAAGTAAAAGTTAATATTCAAAATTTAACGCGGCGTTGAGGTCTTGACAACTATGGTCACATAACTCTTGTTATTGATTATAAAAAAAAATAAAATCTTTGACCTATCAAAGGTGTAAACGATTGTTCTATCGTCTTATGCTGTCCAGATCACAGTTCTTGTACTGTGACTGGGGTGGAGTATATAGTGCAGCACTATAACTCCTTGAGATGACACAAACAGCTTCAAGCAGACTCACTTGAAGTAAATAAAAGTCTTAGGTACTGTTTCGTTGCTATCTGAAATCAATTTTATTTTCTACCGATATTTATACTTAAAAATATGCTAAGTCTATATTTATTTACAATTTGGTTGGTGTGACAAATAATGCCGAATTAACAAAAAAGTGAATTTAAAAATAATTAAAGTGTGCAAGGTGTTTTGTTACATTATTGGTTGAAAATTAAATTAATGCTGAAAATGCAGAAGGCACTACAATTGAGTTTTATATTATGAATATTATGAAAGTGCAAAAGTCATTACAGTATGTAAAGAAAGAAAAAATATTTGAATACGAATTTATACTTTATGAAGACTGTTCTGTGGAACTGAACATCCTGCCCCGCGCTGATGATCTGTGGGTTCATCAGGATGATATCTTAGATACTTATGGTGTAGCTTGATGAACGTGTTCTCCGTGGGGCCGGAATAGGCGGAGGGTGTTTCTGACAGTATCTCTTGTAAATTAGGAATCCCACTATTGCAATGGTGATGAGTAGTCCAAGTGAACTCACGATGCTGTGGGGAATGTTATGATACCGGATATGATTGGGTAATTCCAGCTGCTGACGTCTGATCTGATCTCGCAGTTCATTCAACTCTTGATTTACAGAGCTGGTATTTGACATGTTGTAGTGAAGTGTGGCTAACTGAATCGCCTTTTGAAACGGAACATCTTGAATTAATCTGGTGTATGAAACTTGAACCTTAGATGAATAAATTTGTTGGCCTTGAAGTGTCAAATGCTTATTTTTTGCCACACAATACGGTTGAAGTTTCAGCAAACCATTTCCTTCTAATGCTATAAATGATGTTTGTTGCTTGCAAACGACATTAAGCATAGTTTCTTCGTTAACTGCAAATATCCATTGATTTAATTCAGGAAGCTTGGTCCACACTGAATTAGCCTTGATCAATTTTAGTTCGCATGTTGACAGATCTGATTTATTGTTAAGCAAGCTGATTTCGCACAAACTCAAGTTAGTTCCAGCTTGATATACCGGATGGGTTTGTCTACATAAATGATGATCTCCGTTAGTAGTGGTACATCTAGAAAGTTCATCTTCGGTTATGGGATAATATTGATCATGGTGAGCACTCACAGCTAGGACCTCTGTTGACAATTGTATGGTTATGTAGCTGTTATTAATTGCTGCTGGGATGGGAATTAGCTTGTATGCTATGAATTCTTCTAACCCGAGTAACGGCAGTTCAATGTTGAATACGATATGATTTGAGCTAACGTGTCCCTCGACATTCATTAGCTTATAGAGTTGTAGGATTTGGTCAGGTTCTACTGGAATCCGAAGACCTGGTGGAAGATGACTTCTTATTTTACCTACTTCAATTTTAAGTTGTTGATAGGTGATCAAAAGATGATTTACTCGTCCTTGGTGAGTATCTGCCAAAACATCTGTTATGGATGTCTGCATTCTTTGAATGTTAATGATTATAAGGGTAGCGTGGGTGCACCAAGACAGAAATAATTCTTTCAGTTTGGATTGGTATAGTTCTTCAGTGACATTGTTTACGCGATTGAACAATTGACTCAGTTGATTATCAAACGCATGTTGTCTTTTTGACATATCGTCTTGGCTTAATTTCATGATGTTGACTGTCGAGTCTAGAATGGAAGTGTGATTTTTTAAAAGGTTCATAAGTTGATCCTCGTTTGATTGGATGCTTTCTAAACGTTGCGACATTTCACTAGCGTATTTGGAGTCAAGCACTCCGAAGAGTGAATTAGCTATGTTTCCGACAACGTCGATGGCACCTCGTTTAATTCTTACAGAGGACTTGTTTGATGGAATAATATTATCTTCATCTAATTCGTGTGTTATAAGCCGCAGCTGTTGTATAACTTGGGAGCAGAGTTCTTTGGAGGGAAGTTTATTGCAAATATGATCCAATATTGTAGTACTGTTGTCTAATGCTTGGAATTCCTTCATGTATGGCTCGAGATTATAGTACACTACAAGGTTCCATCTGTGATGAATCAGACTTATTGTTCCATGTCGTTGAAAATGAATTCCAGGGGAAGCATTGTTGAATTTTATAACCTCTATGTCACTTGCAATTACAATTGGAAGAATTAGACCAATTAACAATAGTGTAGTGAAGAAGTTTGGGTTTGTTGAGTCTGCCCTAGTTTGAGTTGTTGTTTTTCTTGCTGCCTTTGATGACGATAATTCACTAGGATCAGACTTATCATTTCTTCGCTTCCGTTCGGATGATGGCACGTTTGTTTGAGGTTCGGGCGCAGCTTCATTATTTTCTAACAAAGGTGCAAGTTTGTGTATTGGACGCCGCAAAACGCCTGATTTTGTTCGTTCATCTGCGACACGTACCAAACCGTCGTTTCCATAATGCACCTTTTCGATTCTACCTAGCGGCCATTTCATAACAGGAGTGTTGTCTTCTTTCATAATTACCACGGTGCCAGTTTTAATGTTTTTGGATTGCGTTTTCCATTTTGTTCTCAGTTGGAGTTCATTTAAATATTCTTGAGACCATCGATTCCAAAATTCTCGTTTGATGTGAGATACTAGCTTCCATCTGGTTAATAAGGTACCCTTGATCGGTTCAGCCTTGTTATCAACGACTGCCTTTAATGAATCCCCAATCAAAAAATGACCAGGTGTTAGTACGCTTAGGTCGTTTGGATCATTGGATAGTGTTGTAAGAGGTCTCGAATTTAAAATTGCTTCTATTTCTGTAGTGATAGTACAAATCTCCTCGTAGGTTAATGATGCTGTGGCTGTTTTGCATAGGAGCCCTCCCTCCCGCAGCAACAATGACAATTGTGACTGGATGTCTTTTGCTGCTACAATGCTGTCTGCACCTGACATAACGTCGTCAACGTAGAAGTCTTTGAGCAAAACTTGCGAGAATAATGGATATTTTGCAGAATATTCTGTAGCTAAGACCTGAAGGCATTTTGTTGCGAGATATGGAGCTGAAGTGGTTCCGTAAGTCACGGTATGAAGTTTATAACATTTTATAGGCTCAGTTCGATTGGGTCGCCACCATATCAGCTGAAATTGTTGGTCTTCTTCTCTTATGAGTATTTGCCTATACATTTTTTGAATGTCGGCCTTAATAACAAATTTTGGCAGTCTAAAACGCAATAATATTGAAAACAATTCGTCTTGAATTGTTGGTCCAGAATAGAGTAAGCCGTTCAACGACAGGTTAGTTGACGTCTTTGCAGAGGCATCAAAGACTACTCGTAACTTTGTACTACTACTTTCTGGCTTGAGCACGCAATGATGAGGCAGAAAGTAGTGTGGTGTTGGAATTGATTTAAAATCAATCTCTGTCATGTGTCCCAGTTGAATGTACTCATCCATGAATTTTCGGTACTGGTTATATAATTCTGGCCTTCGGTCTAATCTGCGTTCCAACGCATGAAATCGACTGAGGGCAATGTCGCTAGATGACCCTAGTTTATTTGCGTCCTCAGCAAAGGGTAGACTGACAACGTATCTTCCCGTAGCGTCTCTTGACGTCGATTGATAGAAATGTTCTTCACATTTTTCTTCTGCGATGGTGCGACTTGATGTTGGACACAAAAGTTCTTCGGTTTGCCAAAACTTGCTGATTGTTTGCTCGAGGGATGATTCCTCGGTAGCTATTCCACAAACTGTATTTCTAGATGAATCTTCGTTCATCTTTCCAGTGACTATCCACCCTAACAGCGTATTTTGGAGTAGGGGTAATTCGGTGCCAAGTTTAATCTGACCAACGCAGAGTAACTGATGGTAAAATTCGGCTCCGATGAGCAGATCAATATTATTTCTTTGGTTGAACTGCGGGTCAGCTAGTACGACATTCCTTGGGAATTTCCACGTAGATATATCAACTGTGTGTGTTGGCTGAGGGGATACAATCTGAGGCAATACGATTGCTTCGAGCCTGGTGGTGAAATTTGTACTAGTCGATTTTAAACATATGTTGGCTCTTTTATTTGAATCCCTTTTGGAATTTCCTATTCCTTGTATGATCATGGGGCGGGAAGATAATGGTATGTTTAGTTTGCGAATCATTCTTTCTGTGACGATGTTGATTTGTGAGCCGGAATCCAAAATAGCGCTACAGTTGATCGGTGAGCCATCTTGATCTATCAAATGTATGATAACGGTGCTGAGGAATACGTAACCCTCTTTCTTGTTTGTGCTTAACGCTGCTAGTATCGCATTATTAACTTCGGATGTAGTGGATGGTTCTGGATCTGGTGGTGCCACGTCTTTAGTACCGGAATTCGAAATTGATGCACTCGATTTCGGTTGGGTGAATTTGGGCAAGTGCACTAAGGAATTGTGTTTTTTAGCACATTTTAAACAGCCTCGCAGTCGACAGTTGAAGGAGGTATGTCCATCCTGGAGACAATTCACGCACAAATTATTTTTTCTCACATGGTTTAATCGTTCCAAAGGCGTTAGGTTCAAGAATGTACGGCAAGAGTATAATTGATGCTGACTCTTGCACAACGTACAATTTTTATTCTGGATGGTAATGGAGCTCGTTGCCTTTGGGTACCTTCGCCTTCCTTCTTCGATGTCCCTTCTGTTGCCCTTTACACTAAGTGCCTCTAATGACTGGAAACGAGTTTCTAGAAATTTGAGAAATTCATCTAGCGGCTGCAGTTCCTTGGGGTTGGTCAAGGTTTGTTCATATAGTGTATGAGTGGACTTATCTAGCTTCTTTGTGAGTATGTGAAGCAGTATTGGATCCCATTCAGCAATATCTAATCCAAGGTTGGTGAGGCCATGCATACATTCTTGCGTTGTATCATGAAGGTCTTTTAATGCCGCAGCGGATGCTGCGTCTGACGACCGAGACGGTTGACCCAAGAGTCGGTTGAGTAGTGCGGATACTTGTAGTCTGGGATTGCTGTATCTTGCTTGGAGCAACTTCCAAGCTGCTGAGTAATTTTCCTCCGATAGAGCCACATGTCTTATGACCCGTTCTGCTTCTCCTGTAAGGTTAGTTTTGAGGTAGAACATTTTTTCGCAGCTTGACATCTTTTGTTTGTCTACCATCTGTGTAAACAAATCGTGAAATTGAGGCCATTTTAGGTAATCCCCGTCGAATTTTGGTAGCGTTATTTTTGGCAGATTCATCTTTGGGGTAGTAGTACCCGGTTGATGGGGTAGCAGGCTGGTTTCAAGCTGCTGTGCTAATGAAATGAGGACGTTATGCACCTCTTCTTCCAGCTCTATGAATCTGCCTTGGTTGTATCCAATTTTTTCTATAGCTTCCGTTGATCCTCCAATCGAATTGTGAATTTCTTCGATTTGCATCCAATGTCTTTGGATCGTTTTTTCTTGAAGGTCATAAAATTGTTTTGACTTCCCTGTGTGTTTTGCATTGTTCAAGGCCCTTCGCAGTGAAGAGATTATTGTTTCTTGTTTGCGAGAAAGCCTTTGCATATCTTCACTCTGGCTTGAGTGTAAAATAGCCTGGCCTTCGGATTTGGTGCTGTCGCCACCAGTATTGAGTTCTTCCTCTTGTAGTGGAATTTTGGCGGTGTCGACCTTATTCTGTTTTTCTAATTCCTTCATTTTGGCAGAGAATTCTTCTCTATATGAGCTATACACCCTTTTGACTGAGTCGAAATACATGTTGACGTGGTATGCATGTAACAACTCAGTCGGATGCTCTTCTTGAATCGCTGTGTTCATGGACTCGAATTTTTCCCATAGTTCGTCCAGTTTGGCTGTCAGCTTTTGGAAATACGGGAGTGTCTTCCTGTCTGGCCCATCCTTCTTATAGTTCGATAGTAAACGCTGGATGTTGCCTCCAGTCTCCTGTTGTTTTGCAGCTTTCTCATCCATATTTGACGTCTTCGATGTACGTTGTTGATGTATCCCCTTGATTGTAGTATGTTTGAAGGTATTCCAGTGTCTAAGCCCTGGTCACGCTTACTTTACGGTGAAAATTGCCCCTTACTTCTGATGGGGGGAAGCAATTCTTTGTTTTAGAGTTTTTATCAGTGTTAAAGCCCTGATAACGCTTAAGTACCTTGATAGTTACCCCTTACCTCTGGTGGGGGGAAGCAACTATCACGTCGGGGTCACCAAATGTAAACGATTGTTCTATCGTCTTATGCTGTCCAGATCACAGTTCTTGTACTGTGACTGGGGTGGAGTATATAGTGCAGCACTATAACTCCTTGAGATGACACAAACAGCTTCAAGCAGACTCACTTGAAGTAAATAAAAGTCTTGGGTACTGTTTCGTTGCTATCTGAAATCAATTTTATTTTCTACCGATATTTATACTTAAAAATATGCTAAGTCTATATTTATTTACAATTTGGTTGGTGTGACAAATAATGCCGAATTAACAAAAAAGTGAATTTAAAAATAATTAAAGTGTGCAAGGTGTTTTGTTACATTATTGGTTGAAAATTAAATTAATGCTGAAAATGCAGAAGGCACTACAATTGAGTTTTATATTATGAATATTATGAAAGTGCAAAAGTCATTACAGTATGTAAAGAAAGAAAAAATATTTGAATACGAATTTATACTTTATGAAGACTGTTCTGTGGAACTGAACAAAAGGTGTTATTATGTAATTCGAAACAAACGAAAATGTTACAAGACACGAAGACTATTAACGATAAAAAGTATCCCGACTAAAGCTTACGAGTACTACGACGAAGTAGTAGATATGGTAGTAAAGCAAATTTCAAAGCGTTAAATCAAGGAAACATCAAAATATAAAAATGTATACAGTAAATACCCCACACTTCAAATACAGTTCGCATTTGAAAGTGTGTTCGATAGTCAATGCAAATATAGTAAATGTATTCAAAATATATAAATATATCAAAGTAATTTTAAAAGTTAAAATCTCTTATCCACCAATGGGGTGGAGAGAGATACGCTGGACCGGAGGTGCACTCCTGGCTGCTGTGAAAGAATAGTTATTATATATATATTGATATCAACACAAGTTACTCTTTGACCTGTATTGCTGTATGACTTTTATCTCATCTTGATATTATGCTAAAATAGCTTTGGTTTGAAGGCTTGTAGTAAACAATAGTTGCCTTCGCTTTGTATTACCTCATACGAGGTCGGGTAAGTACCATATGTCGCGGACACGACAGACACAGCTAGAGTAAGCCGCTGTTAACGCGGTATTCATATCCGTAACTGTAACTTATACGAAATATGCTGTACGACGCGACGTTACAAAAAAAAATTCTAAACCGAGTGAAAAGCTTGAAAGGTAGGCTACAGATTCGCTTACAGCAAACGCGAACGAAGTGGGTCGCTACCGACGCCAAGGAGTATGGAAGGGGTCTATGAGACCAAGTGAGTAAGAATAACAAAAAAAAATTTTTGGATTCGAAAAGATATCCCGAGTGAAAACAAAACAAAAAAAATTTTAGGAATTTATTCAAGGATAACGATGCGAGGACAACAATTACCAATCGCACTTTACGCTAATTTTTCAAGCAATAAAAATTCCGAAACTCATGGAACGAGAGTTGATATCACGTTTGTACCGAGAAATTAATCACAACACGAATTCATGCGAATAAAATTTTAAAGATCTACACCATTGAGATTATATTTAGTAAGTTACTGGAGGTTTCACCATAATAATAAGTGTTTATACCAAAGCACTGTGTAATGATACACTAAATATATATATATATATAAATATATATATATTCATAAAAAGAAAGTTAGAGAAACCACTAGGTTATATATCAATGAAAATAATTTGTGTTTATTGGCATGGGACACAGCCAAAGTATCGTCGTCTGCTATGCACAACTAGTACCACCGTTCGTGGTAGCTGACTCAATATGCCGTCGTCGTACGCAAAGCGTGCGGCATCGAAATGATTGACAATGGTGTACGATCGTGGAGGTTGAGCAATAAGGCTCCTACATACGTCTCATTAATTAATTAAAATCAAAGGATTACCTGAATATTCGGGTATATATACTGGTACTCTTCTTTATAAAATAAGTTTATTTAAAATAACTCCGCCGTTGTTGTCTGATGACGATGTAGTGTTTAAAGCTGCTCCCACGAAGTAAATATTTCGCCTGGACATGCATATGATGCGTTTAAAGTTGCTCCCACGTTGTAAATGATTCACTAGGACATGTGTGTGATACGTCTAGAGTTGCTCCCTCGCTGTAAATGATTCACTTCATGGACCGGCATCGGTGTACCATTACCCACCAGACGTCCAGATGAAAGCCAGAAAATCCTTAATCCTTTGTAAGGAACCTCAGCCTGTCCTGACTGGGTGGTTTGGTAAGTATAAGTGCCTTACGGTGCGCCTCTCGGTATGCGATACTGCTGCGGCAGGAGGCGTGGTTGTCGACGAGCCGACTAGCGGATCAACGTCGACAACTATCCACTCCTTTTCTCCACAGCACAAAAAAAAAATTTTGATGGCTTCGCCACAGCAAACGTATGGCTTGGCGGAAGCTTTGGTACGGCCAAGAAAAAAGGCACAAACGACCAGAAATAATTCACAAATGTAGGTTTTCTTTAGGAGGTAGCATATGCTCCTATAATTATAAGCTTCTGAGGATATGTACAGACACAATAGAAATAAACGTGTGTGCCCGCGTGTCTAACCACATGGGCTGAATTATTCAATAATCCGCCGTAATCGGGTGGTATTAAACGTAAAATCCTCCAACAATCCGCAGCGCGGCCAGCGCCTGTCGAATAGAATGCTTCCCAGTGCTGTTCCGGTATGCTGGAGTTCCTGGTAATATTATAAAAAAACTTTATATGGCTCTGTCCATATGGCGTACCAAAAGAAAATGTGATTCCTTGGTGATAAAAGCGTATGCCCTCGTCCCAAGAATCAGCTGAGATTTATTCTCCTTACCTGATAATATTTTCGTAGAAGATTATGAGATATTTTCTTCCTTCACTCTCAAAATAATTCGTGGGCGCGGTTCGGTTTTGTAAAAAAAAAAATTTTTTTATAAGTCCTGCAGCTGTGATGTTTCTCGTAATATGTCTTGCTTCAAAATGAAGTATGTCCAGACACACAACTACTGCCACTTCTGAGCAAGTACCCTGCAAACCAAACCGCAGTAGTTTTCTAGAAAACACTACGACAACTAAAAATATATCCTTCGAATGTGTGGGTTTTTTTATTTACTACTTCCCCTGCGCCGTAGAGTATACCCCTGCAAACAAGAAAGTACGGTAACAATCGATGAAATATGTACATCAAAGGAAGTAGTTTGGTTTCTCCTGAAAAAACAATTAACGATTCCCTTTTGAACTGTGTGAAGGAGAAATCCAGGATGTAATGCAAAATGTTGTCTCTTTTTTTTTCTTGTTGTCGTTTGTCTTTGTGTCAGAGTGATCTTCGATTCAAAACATAATCAACAGTTTTTAAGTTGAGTTGTGTATAATTTGAGAATATGGCGAATCCTTTTTTTATGTAAGTTATTTTATTTTTTTGTGATATTTTTGTTTGTTTTTAATAATAAATATATTTTTAATCATACAAATGTATATAATATAATATATTTAATAATAAAATTATTATCATAAAAATGCATTTTTCCTAATTTTTTTTTTTTTGACTTCATCTCTATTTCGGTTCGTAGTTCTACATTCAAAGCGCGTGCATCTTTGGAAGAACGAATATAACTGGTGGAATACGCGCTTCCCAAAAGTACTTCAGATGTACATCCATTGAAGTAGGTGCATCTCCAGAAGTACTTTGGATGTGCTTTGGAAGTACTTTAATTGGCGGGGAAGTGCAGTACTTTTTTGATATTTTGCTTTTTTAGAAAGAGATAGTGCCTTCATATATTCTTATATACAGTAGGTAAATAACTGAATTTTTTCCCGATCGCCTATCCTTTTTCTGTGGAAAGGAAGTACTTCTTTTACGTACATATTCCACTGGTTATTTCTGTACTTCTACGTTTGCAGGGTAGCTCAGAGAAGCTCATTTTATTTTTGCTACTCATGACAGTAGATTGGTACAATCTACTATACCGACGTATGGAAATTCCATGTCGTTTCAGCTGCGCATTGCAGTTGCGTATCTGTGTGTCAACAGTTAATGAAACTCAGAAAGTTGACTATTTTGAAATACATCGGACAGAGGAATTATGTTATAAAACATATTCGAAAGGACTAAAAGGATTAATTAAAGTGCCGTAGAGGCAAATTCCATAAATTCTATTATAATATTAGCTCATTACGACAAAATCTCACTTTGAACTTGGCGTCGCTGTACTGTAGCGTGAGCTGTCACGAAAATGTACTTTATAGAAAATTGGTATATTTATGTATCTGACACTTACGTCAAAAAAAAAGAAACATTTTGATGTAGAGATGCCGGTGCAACGAGTGTTATAACGCGTCTAAATATGGTGTCGTAAACAAACCTCGAAGTTGGAAAGGACACTACCTGCAGTTTCCTTGTAGTGCAGATGTAACATCATGACGCATGCTGTTGCGCTACACGCAAGACTTCGTGCAGTGTCGCATCAGTCTTTGTATACTTTGGTCTGGATTGACAGATGTCGTGTGACTTTTGATGTAATGACTTTATTAAAGATTCTTTCAAGTCTTGGTTACTATTTATCTATGCGAATCACATTTTCTCATCTTCAGAATCTGCTGTTGTGCCACAAACACACTATAAACTTGAATGACATTAACGCTTAAGGTAATTTAAAATAAAAATCCGGACGGAGGAATATCTTGTACTCGGCGGACAACGGACTGTATTCTGTGCCGTGCTATCTGACAGTACGAAGAAATATAGTAGTTTCGTTGTTCAGATCGAAAGTGAACTTGGCTGCACTATCGGATGTACTGCAGCGACATCTGGAATACGGACGTTCAAATATAAATGATAGGTGCGTGTAGCGCACACACTTTTGTTACTAGTCGTGTGTCTGTGACGTCATGTCACGAACGATAAAAATGTCTGAATGTCAGCAGGATTTCTTGTGTTTTACTGGTGACGTCACGGGTAACAACAGGAAATGTCGTTAGGAGACATTTTGTGAATCGGACAGTCTCAACAAGTCTCGTAGGAAATTATCCATGCACGAATGCATGGAGGTTTTTCTGACGATAGGTGGCAGCAGTGGCGATCGGTATTTTAAATATCGTAGCCAAAGGAGTTTTCCCTACAAAACTTGGAATTTTCGGCGGAGTACATTACTTCGTCAAAAGTCCAAGAAAAAGGATAACTACCAAAAAAAAGGAAAGAGAAAAAAAAGTGTTGAAATCTTGAATTTTACTCAATTAGGTGCGAAGCAAGTTCTGCAACTCTTTTACATCTAGTCGGTGGAAGATAAAAATAATTGCTTGGTTCAAGGTATGACGTATAACCATAGTGTATGACGTTTAGTCATGTGTTGAGGTAGACCTCAAATATCTTTAAGCATATAAACCAAGAGTCTCATGCACAGCTGAGAGCCGGGCATATATAAAAAAAGGTTAACTTGTACAGAATGTAGTACTGTAACGTACTATATGTCATGTCTGGTAAAATATTTACGTTCTCAGATACTGAGAAAACAAAAATGTAAATAATGTGTGAAAGTCTGGTATATGGTTGCAAATCAGGTGTCCTACCGTTTTAAATCTTTAGTAGGGCAGGTCGACTTATGACCTCGTCTATCTTGGACTTCGTACAAATTATTTCCGATTACTCGAATGACTCGAACTTTAACGAATTTAGGACACAACTTGGCGCTCAAATGTTTGGTTGCGTCACTCAAAACGTGATTTCGAGCATAAATCTCATCGTCTACTTTGAACATTATGTTTCTACTACGGAGGTTGTAGTGTTTCTCGTATGCTTCGTGTGTGTTAACTAATGCTTGCTTCAGGTATGAATGAACGATGTTCATTCTGGCGACCTTAGGGAGCCAATCTATCTCCGAACAGTTCAGTCCACCCAACTCTCTCAAAAGACGATAGTCTGCCCCATGTTCTATCATACGTTCTCCGAATAGGGCCTCGTATGGGGACATCGAAAGAGTTGAATGTACCGTCGTGCGTAAAGCACTACTGATCGAAGACAGATGGGCATCCCAATCCGTCTGTCGAAGATTGACATATGACCGGATGGCCGCAAGGATAGAACGATTAACGCGTTCACTTGCATTTGACTGGGGAGCATACACTGCCGTGCGGTAGTGTTTGACCCCGAATACATCTAAGAATTTTTGAAACTCCTTACCAACAAATTGTGTGCCATTATCAGAGGGAAGACTCTCTGGCACTCCGTACATCAAGTATTCAGGAATCGGACCACGCTCGCGGCTGTTGCCTTGCGCAGTGGTTTGATGAAGACGAATTTCGTTAATTGGTCTAACGCGATAACGATATATACATTGCCAGATCTCGATCTAGGGCACGGCCCAAGAAAGTCAACGTACAAATGTTGAAATGGTCTATCAACTTCAAAAATGTTTCCCATTTCTGCACGCAATGTCATATTCGCTGCTTTACTGGTCTTACATGTTTCACACCGGTCTACGTATAGTTTGACCTGTGTGTACATACCTGGCCAGTAAAATCTGTCTTTCAACCGGTAAACTGTCTTCACCACACCACCAATAGCTTCTGGGCTCATCTTAAAGACTTTTCCCTTTTTCAATGTCTCAGTCAAGGGTGCGGCTAGGGTGCTGAAATCCTTAACAAAACGCTGATACCAACCTGCCATACCGAGAAATCGCCGAACTTGGCGGGTTGTAGTTGGTAAGGGGAAGTTAGTGATTGCGGTGATCTTGTCTGGATCAGCTTTCAAGCAACCCTAACCGACCTTATAACCGAGATAATGAAGCTCATCAAAACAAAACTTCGACTTCTCGACGTTAATCGTCAGTCCTGCATCAGTCAAGCACTTTCCGACTATCTCCAGAGTCTCCAGGTGTTCGTCGAAATCCTTCGATACAACCAATAGATCGTCCAAGTATACGAATACTTGATCTCGTAATCCTGATGGGATCAGGCGACTCATTAGGTAGCTCAAACTTTGTGCCGCATTATATAGACCGAAGGGCATGACCTTAAATTGGTACAATGGTCGGCCAGGTACCGTAAAAGCGGTCTTCTCCCTCGAACTTTGCTCCAGCGGTATCTGCCAAAACGCATCCTTCAGATCCACGCTAGAAATATAGCGTGTCTCTGTCAGACGTGCTAGCAGCCCCTCAATATGCGCAATCGGGCGTGCATCTTTCTTTGTTACGGAGTTCGCCTTCCGAAAGTCTGGTCACAATCGGTTCTTACCAGGTTTGCGAACAAGCACCACTGGGGAACTCCATGCGCTGGAACTTTCCTCGATGACTCCCAACGAAAGCATGCGGTCCAACTCTGCATCAATAAGGGTTTGTATCGCTGGAGATACGGGATAGTACCTCTGCTTTATGGGTACGGCATCACCCGTATCTATGTAATGTTGCACTAGATTTGTCTTCCCGAGTCCATGGACTGCAAAAGAAGGAAATCTACGAACAACTGCTTCTAGTCGTTTAGACTCTTCAACATTCAACTTAATCTGGTTGGTGGGTCTCTCATCTGGCCCACCTGTCGCAATTCCTGAAAGACCCGCAATTACATGAGGTGCGATCTGGAAGTTCTGCCAGAAGTCAACGCCTAAATATAGACGTTGGCTCAACGAAGGCACGATATACAGATCTACATTTCTAGTCACTCCCTTATACTAGATTTCCGTAGTGACTACTCCCACAATGGATTGCTTTTGTCCATCGGCCGTGGACACGGTAGTCTCTACCTTCCTTACCGTAATATCTTTGCCTTTCAAAAAGGGCAGAATATTGGTGCCTAAGCAACTTATGCTGGCCCCTGAATCGAGAAGACCTAGGAAACTGTCTCCGAATAAACTAACCGTCACATAGGGACGTGGGTCAGTCGATTCTCGGTCTATTGTGGCTGACGCGATGTTACGATAAGTAGTCCGCTTCCGATGGAAGCGCTCCCTTGTTCGTCGTATCCGTTTGGATAATTCTGGGAAAGTGACTACTCTCCTACGCACTTCATTGTAAATACGTAATCTTTCGTGGAAAGGCTTACGGTATAATGGTTCTGGTAATTCATTCTTAAAATTCGATTTTGTATTCGGTTCATGTTCATTATTCAAGGTAGGGATTGTTCTACAATCATTATTATTTTTGTTCGGTAATTCGTTGGTTCTCTTAATCGGTTTTAAAATTTTAATTTGCGGAGGTTCAAGAGGCTTTGTCGGCTTAGACACTTGAACTCCGGGTACGTCTAATCGGAGCGAACCCTCCCGGATGTTGGGTTGTTCCTCCTCTCGTTTCCCGCTAAACATTTAGGACAGGACGGACTATAAGCATCGGCCAATCCACAACGGAAACAGAAAACTTTATCAATAGGCTTCGCGCAATCGCGGAAGCTGTGGCCTAGAACTTGGCAGTTCCAACACTTTTGTAGCGTACGATCCCTCTGGATCGCTTCGATGTTGCTATTAGGCAACGCTACTACTAGATCCTGACAGGGCTCCTCAACGATTTCGTTGACGAAACGCCTGGAATTCAGATGAAGAATCGCATCGTAGAACTCGTTGAATGTCTCGCCATTCATCATTTTTCGATCCGAGAGTTTCCTGAAGAGCTCGGTATCGCTTTCTAAACTGCGGTACTGTTCTACCAAAGCAGTTTTTAACTCTTCCCACGTAGTGTGCTTGTTTCCTTTGAGGTACACCCAGTACCAAGATTCTACGGAACCTGCTACAAAGTGGTAAAAGTTTGCGGTAATTTCATACCACGACACGCCATAACTATTGCGTATGCATCCCAGGCGGAACAAAAAGTCATCGACCGACATGTTCCTCCCATCGAATTTTAATCCCCACTTGTGGAATTGGTGGTTACGATTCACCGAAGTAACATTCGATGGTGGTGGCCTGGGTGGTAAAGCAGCGGACTCATCGTCGAAGTTGAACGCGTTCAGGCGCATCATGAAATCATCTAGATGGGAGCCGAGAGGCATTTGGGCTGGATTAACTTCCGGCAAAGGTGGCATTCTAGTTGGTGCATAATGAGGTGTGATCCTATTAGCATCATCATCGTTATATGGCCTATATGCTGGCTGGACATTTTTGGACGTGGATGGACCATTAGGGACATTGTGATTTGCGACACGTGCAGTGTCTGGGTCGGCTAAATTGACCTGCCGTGGAGCTTGTTGCGTTGAAGTAGCATTGGGAGGGGCTAGAGGTCTTGTAGGAGCAGAAGTATGTGTAGCTTTGACGGTACGATTTTGTAGTAGTTGGGCAACTTGGTCAAGCAAGCGGGCATGACTCTTTCCTAGTTCCTCTGCCATGAACTGTCTATCATTGACTCTATGCAGATCAATGGTAGCGGAAAATACTTGCTGAATATACGCAGAATGTTCAGCTGCGTCTTTATGAAGTTGTTCTTCAGCTCTCGCTACTTCTTCGTCGTCTACTACAATACTTCGGTTTCCGGCGTTATCTCTAGGTAGGCTCTCGGGTTGACTGCCTTCGTCATCGGAGTGGTCCTCAACAACATCGTTTTGCCCTCGACTAGGCTTCGGTTTTGGAGCTGTAGGAGCCATGCCTACGTAGTCCTTATACTTAGTAAGGTAAGTACTTCTAATTGCTCTTCTACGACTTCGGTCGGTCATTCAACCGTAAGGGTAAACGACGGAATATAACAATCTAGTATAATTCAAAAAAAAAAACCTAAAAGGTAAGTCTGGGTAGTCCGAGAGAATTTCCTCGAACGGATCCTACTTAAGTGATACTACAATTAAGAAGGTAAGTCAAAATTTGGTAAAAAAAAATTTCAAATACACCGTGAGCAGTTTCTCGAACGGTTATTCGTTAATACAAATCAAAGTAAGTTCGTAAATCCAGTAAGTTGAAATCAAACTACCCAGTAGCCAGTGAAGAAAATCTTCAGTCGGGTACTACTTGGAGTAGCGAATGTAGATCTGATGAAATCAGAAAGGGAAAATTCAAATATTCCGTGAGCAAAAACCTCTAACGGATATTTGTTAGTGAGTAATAAAAAGGTAAATCTCTTATAAATTTAAAAGTATTTAATATTACGAGTAAGTATTTTGTTCGAATAATTATATCCTCACAAAATAGGTTCTAAAATTACGGAAGAAGAATTCAAAAAAAAAAAAATTTAAGAAAAGGAAGTACTATAAAAAAAGGAAAATTGATACTTAACTATGTTCTCAAAACATATGCCTAACTCTATATTGGTAATTCAAAAATTGTTAATTATACTTAATTGATAGTTAGGATCTTATCCTATCTTCAGCAAATCCCAAAATAAATTGAATACTTAAAAATATTCTAAAACAAAATCAGTATATGCTTAATCCTACTGGAAAAGTTCAATACTTGAAATCAATACTCAATTGTATTAAGAAAAACTAATTTAATACTTTATGAACTAATCTGTAATGTTATGCTCAAAACGGTGGGCTCTATCCCAAAAGATTATAATACGGGCACTATCCCAAAAGTTCTCAAAGCTGTAAACTATAAATGGCGGGCTCTATCCCAAAACTATAAACTGTATACTGTATGCGGGCTCTATCCCAAAAGACTAAATGGCGGGCACTATCCCAAACTTACACATCAATCGAGAAGTTACGTCTCAACTCGATTGACGGAACCTCAAAACAAAATTGCTAGATACCTTGGAAACTACGTCGTTTTCCAACTATCTATAAATCCAAAAGATAACTAAACTGTAATATATCTCAAGAAAAATATAGTATACTATACTTAATTAAATAACTGGTATCTTATAAAAGAATTCAGGAGGTGGTAACCCTCCCTTCTATAGAACAAAGTGTGTATGTTGTTTCGGTTAGAGAAGTAACTGACTCAAAAAAAAAAAAAATGAAAAGAAAGAGAAAATTTTAGTGTGTGTAGACGCTGTGACACTTACGGCGTTAGGATAGTTAGAGGAAAAAAGCATCTTTCCTAAATGAAAAGTTGATCAGGCATGTGAAGGTAACATTACGCTACTGCAGACGTACATCGGGTATAAAACACCAACTACCGGTTAGCGCTTCGTGTCCCGTCACATGTCATCACTCCCTAGCATCTATCAAAAATACTTGAAACTCCTGAAACAATTCGGGTAATATAATAATCAGCTAGAACAATGGTTTGTAATTGAAACAAATTGGATCGTGATCGAGCGAATAACCAGCTTCTGCAGCTGACGTGCGTCGGGCAAAAAGCTCCAACCACCGGTCAGAAGACCTGCTCATTCTGCTCTCTCACGACCAGGGATCCTAGATATCATCTATGGGATATTATCAACACCTCAGCTATTGACGATCAAGCAAAACTACAGCTCAATCCGGACAGAGATCGAAGATAAATTTAAGTGATAAAAGATAGAGGAAAAGTGGGTAGGTCTAATGCAACAGCTAATTCAGGAATAACTCCACCAAATTACTGGACAAAATAGTACCCAGACCACTAGTTTCGATGTTGTTCACCTATCTAAGGAACCTGAATACAACTAAACAACTTTACTGCGAAAACTGAAAAATCAAACTTTAAAAAAAAAAAAATTTCAAAAATTTCTAACTTCTTCTACGTCACTCAGGATGGACCTAACTAACAACAATTCCAATCTTAACCTTTCTGACCAATTCGGGCCCCACGTTGGGCGCCATCTGTAACGTTAAAGAATTAAAATGAAATTAAAAAGAATATATACTCCATCTGCAACTGTCAATAGACACCAACCTCTTCACCCAAACATCCTATGGATATCTTAGATCCGAACTTACGCCCTTCAACAGCACAAACCAGAGAGGAAGCAGGAAGGAACAAGCACCCCGAACATCCTTGATCCTGATACCAAGGAACAGCAACTCCATCGACCTTCGCCCGTGTATCGGTGTATCTAGCACCCCTAGAAGAGACATACTTACACTTCGCTAACACGGTTACTTGATCTCCCTACTCCTCTCCCCATTTTTCCAATTTCATCTCCCCATCCCCATCACAGAAGCGAGAACCATCCACAGCATACCTCCAGGTTCTGACTACAAAGTCCCGTAGAACAGCCTGGAGCATATCTGATAGCATGTCCACGCCTATCCGCTGCAAGTCCTAGATGTTCACCCTGCAGCCCCTGTCTACTACAGCACACACCTAAAAACCAAGGACCCTACTTAAATCCCCACGAACGTAGCTAGACCTATGATGCTTTCTTAAAACGAGGAACTTCAATCAAATACCAGAGGTCTTACTCCAGTTAGCAACTGAAAGTCTAGTTATCGCCACTAGTTTCTGTGTTTATGGGATGGAAGCAACCCTAAGCCGGCAACGCCCCCTTTCTCGCCAAATACTCAAGATGAACAATCGGTAAGAACGGCATGCGACAACGTAGGGTCGAGGTTGAGATCGACCGTCGCGGTGGCCGGCAGCACCCAAGCCACAGTTAGCTCAGCCAGGCCGTGGGCACTTGCTCCGGGATCTGCACAACCGGTGTTACCTCTTATTATCCTGCCGACCATTGAACTCTGGTGGTTGAGTTCGAATAAAAATGTTAAATCGCTTGTTGGCCCTCATGGTCATCCAAGACAAGACATACCGGAACTGAATGTAGATAAAAGTCGATTCTAGATAGCACCTCTTAATCTCTATTGAGTAAGACGTAGTTGAAGAAGAAAATTCACGACCGGTTTGTAATATTCGCCCTACTGAACGCTACACGTAAGTATCAGAACTAATAGCAAACCTTAGGTAGTCGAGGTTGCGGTGACATGTTAAAAATTGACATCTAATCGTACAGCTGCCACGATGAAATGCTGTACGATGATGAGGAGGTGTCTAATTCTGAGAGGAGGGAGGATCTAGGATGTTATACGATCCCCCTTGGTCTCTCAACCCACCCAATCTGTTTCTGAAAATCATCTCTTTCAGAGACAGCCTTGGCTGTCCTTTGGACCTACGAGTCCCACAACTCGATTAAATTCTACTGGGCAGCCCCTTAACATGATAAGCAATCCATAAGATTGCTTGTCTAATTTAACCTACTGAACCTAACATAGTATCTTCATCAGGTACTACAACTTGTCTTTCAAGTAATGTACTTAAAAGAAGAAAAAAAATCAACACCCAAAACTACACAACAACATGTTCCATTCCGTAAAGGTCGAGGGTTACCACCCTCCCTATAATTAACTTACTCCATCATGATTGGAATCTGTGAAGCTTCCTAAAATTATCTTAACTCCAAAAGAAATGCAAATTAAAGGAAAATCGCAAAAACTTTTTTTTCTTTAAACGTTATAATATGTCCGTATCTATTTATTGAAATGAAAGGAACTTAAAACTAACATGGGGTATTATTGTTATCTTATTATCTAATCTAAATTTTATTTGAAAAAAAGGTCGTTTACATCAACTATATTCTTCGCTTTATCTTAGCGATAGTTAATTCGATTCATTCTTAAATCAAAAGATATAATTACTTTCTATTGAATGTCTCATATAAAGAAAAAAAAATACTTATCATACCTAAAAGATTCTTAACTGACTCCAACAACTAGTATTCTATTCCTATGTACGATACCTCTGAATGAGGATGAATGTAAATATTGAAACGCGGAATTCAACAAGTAACTAAACTGATATGCGTTATGCTCCGTCTATTATTGATTAGCGATACCTAAACGCTAACCGAATTTGATAACTGTAACGAAGTAAAACTTAATATTCAAAATTTAACGCGGCGTTTAGGTCTTGACAACTATGGTCACATAACTCTTTTTACTCTATCAGTTCTCGAGAGTAAGAAGCTTATATCAAGCATTAACTAACAATCAGAGATTAGCCAACACATATTATGTGCTCACTGGCTACATCATTTAGTGCAGGTATTAGTTGTTAGTAAGCAAAATATACAAATAGCATAACACCAGCACAAAAAATAAAAAATAAATAAACAAATACATTTATACAAAATAGATATAAAAACATTGAGAACATACAAAACATAAACTATGAGCGTGGTGCACTGGTTTTAAATGTTTTTTTAGAGAGGATTTACTAATATTAAAATCAACAATACTTTTATTTGAGTTGAAAAGTTTGCACATGCGGGTAAGAGGTTCATTCATGCCATAATTAGTACGGTGTTGGGGACAATGTAATAGCTCTAAATTACGAAGATGATGAGCCCCTCCGCGATAGTTAAAACCTACACATGATAGAAGATCGGGTGCGTCTAAAAATCCCGTTAAAAGTTGGTGAATAAAAATAACATCATTGTTAATACGCCTTTGTGACAAGGTTTGAATCTGTAGAAGTTGAATCCGGTGTTCGTAAGGTGGGAGGTTGTATGGATCTGCCCAGGAGAGACCTTTTAAAGCAAATCGAATAAAATTACGCTGAACTGCCTCTATCCTAGACTTATGAACTTCGTAGAAAGGAGACCATACCTGTGATGCATATTCTAGATGGGGGCGAACATGACAGTTATATAAAGCTAGGGTTACATAAGGATTTTGAAATTCCGTCGACCATCTTTTAACAAACCCCAACATGGAATTAGCTTTTTTAACAATAAAGTTGATGTGTTCCGTGAAACTCAAGTCTGGGGTAAAGTTTACTCCCAGATCTTTAAAACTAAAAACGCGATGCAAAACTTGTTGTGAAATGTAATAGCCGTGTGTACTTGGTACCCGTTTCCTTGAAAATGTCATTGTCTGACATTTCGCTGGATTCAGGCTTAAACAATTCTTGCTACAACAGATAGCAAATCTGTCGATGTCGGCTTGCAATTCTACGCGGTCATTAGCTGAGGTAATAGATTTGAAAATTTTCATATCATCAGCGAAAACAAGGATCTCACTAGAATGAATACACGAAGTTACGTCATTAATAGCTAGTATAAACAGTAACGGAACATGATGGCTGCCTTGTGGGACTCCTGATTTCGCTGGGAAAGGGTTAGAAAACGAATTTCTGAACTTAACTATATATGATCTGTTTCGGAGAAATGAATATATCCAATTAACAAATCCTACAGGGAAACCTAAAACTTTCAATTTGAAAATGATGATTTCATGTGAGAGTTGGTCAAAAGCTTTTGAGAAATCTGTGTAGATACAATCCAGCTCCTGTCCACTCTCTAATGCCCTTGAGCACTTGTTCATAAAGGTTAGTAAGTTTGTGACAGTAGACCGCTTCTGCATGAAGCCGTGTTGTTGATGGCAGATTAAATGTTTGCAGAAAAACGTTAAGCTATCACAAACTACTTGTTCGAAAAGCTTTGGAATAGAAGACAGTTTAGAAATCGGTCTGTAGTTGGTGATATCGGACTTAGTACCCTTTTTGAAGACGGGAGTAATGAATGAATCTTTCCATACTTGAGGAAATTTACCGGATTTAAGGGATAGATTGAAAAGGAATTGCAAGGGAGAAGCTAAAACGGAGGAACATTTTTTTAATACTATAGGAGGAATGCCATCAAGACCGGGAGAGTAATCATCTTTCAGCAATGAAAGATAATGCAAAACTTTATCATTATCAATTTGGATGTTGTTAAAAGTGGCTTGGGGGAAATCACGGGAGTAGTCAAAGAAATCAAAGTCTATATTGACGGGATTTTCAATAAAGGACTTACTGAAATGCTTTGCAAACTCATTGCATATCTCAGGTGAGCTTGTCAAAGCGGAATCTTTGTAAACAAAATTCACTGGATACCCATCAGACTTCTTCTTTAAATTTACAAACTTCCAAAATTTCTTTGGATTAATCTTCAACGAAATTTCCATTTCCTTCACATATGCTGCATATAGGTTTCTGGAAAGTAAATTAAACTCATCAAAAAGTGCAAGGAACACATTTTGATCAGAAATTGAAAGACTTTTAATGTAAGACTTCCAAGCCTTATTCCGTTTGTTGCGTAGAGATTTAAGCTCTTTCGTGTGCCACGGATGGCTGGAGTTGAAATTTTTAGATATCTTAAGAGGAATTGAATTTATCAAGCAGCTATTGAAAATTTCGTAGAATTGAGTAACAGCGTCGTCAATGTTAGAGCAAACATGAATATTCGAAATATTAGAAGCACTCAAATTGTCGTAAAGTAATTGAAAGTCAGCTTTACGGAAATCAAGTGAATAAGAAGAGTCTTCGGCATTACTGTTATTAAGTAAATTGCTGCTCATATCAAAAAATATATCCAATGGGGGATGGTAGGAGTCTACGTTAGAAATGGCAGAGGTAGATTCTACCACTACCGTACTAACAGCGTCAGAAGAAAAGACTAAATCGAGAATTCGATTTCTACAATTATTAATACAGCTTACTTGCTGTAAGCCAGTAGAGGTTATGTTGTCCAAAAGAAGAAGTTCCTGTTGCGAAGAAGTCAAGGCAGCTTCTAAATAGGACTCGTCTTCAGAAGGGGTCCACGTAATATTAGGTAAATTGAAGTCACCCAACAGTAAAATGTTGCTATTTGAACTGGCAATATCAATCATATGATCAAGAATTAACGATAGCTCGGCAAAAACTGACGCAGAACTTTTCGGTGGAATATAAACATTAATAATAAAAAGATCATTTGATTGAAAAGAAACCTTAACACAAATCAGTTCAATTGAAAAATTAAAGGGTAAAGAGACAAGGGAAGATGAGATGCAATTACGAACAGCAATCAAAACACCACCGCCCACTTCCTTCGGCTTATCCACATGACGGTCCTTTCTAAAAACAGAAAACTCATCGTCGAAAATTTCTGTGTCCAAAAATGAACTATTGAGCCATGTTTCTGTGAAAGCAAAGATATCATGTGGAAAAGCTTGAGAGTTTTTAAAAACTTCAGCAGTTTTGCTGCGTATCCCTCTTACATTTTGGTAGAAGAGGGTAATCCTATTAAGTTTTTTGGAGCCGATACTTTAGCAACTCGATTATTGAGATTTTTTGATCGAACTACAAATTCTTTGACAAGTGTACCGGGAGGCCAAAACTTATTGTCGCAGAGAAGACCGAAAAAATGCTGGAGGAGTAGTCATCCTGAACGATGACACAAAACTGTCAGGCTTACTGATTTTATTGCATTTTATAGCTGACGCACTCGGGATGCAGTTATTAACAACAAGATGTTGAATTATGTCATTGGGTTGGAGTTCAGGGTCAAGTCGGGATACAAATACTAATTTTGGCTTAGGAACAGATTCTTTTTTTTGGGAGGTTCAGAATCTTTGATATTATTGGTATTAGTATTAGTATTAGTATTAGTATTAGTATTAGTATTAGTATTAGTATTAGTATTAGTATTAGTATTAGTATTAGTATTAGAACAACTTGAAACACTTTTCGGCTCAGAGCAAGATGGGGTAGTAATAACTACTTCTTGAAGTGGAGGAGGCAGTGGCATACTTATTGGAATGACTCTCCTTGAATTTGGGCGCTTTGGGTCTGGGGACGGAGTTTTCGATAACGATGACCCTTCCCGACCCCTTTTCTTACCCTTTTTGAGAGCAGACTTGGTAAGTCCAGAAGAAGAGGGGTTACTCGGGGGCAGGGATGAAGGATGAGGAGAGTCAGGTACTAACTGCTCTGTTGACGTTGATTTGTTTGCAGTTTCAATTGGGGAAGGAAATGAGATTAAGTTAGCTGAAACTGAGTTTAAATTTTCGCATACAACTTCAAAGTTCTTAGCAATTTTTATAATCTCATCCTTGAGAGACGACATCTTGAATGAAACTTGTGACAATGATACCTTAATACAAGTTTTACAGTACCAAAAAGCAAATTTGGAAGAATGGATTTTATCTATAAAACTATTTGTTGAGCATTTGGCGTGGAATAATTTCCCACAAGGACCAAAGCAAGCAAAAAGAGGAGTTGAACTCGAGTGCTCTGTACATTTCTCAGCTGAGCAGACCATTATAATAAGAAGAAGAAAGAATAGAAAAAAATTAAAAATAGTTTATTTCGAAAGAAAGAAGAAAAAGAAAAAAAGAAAAAAGAAAAAAAAGAAAGAAGAAAAAAAAAAAAAAAATTTTTTATATAGGGCTCCACCAGATATCGAACCAGGTAGGAAATAATCTTAAGGACCGCGCTTAGACAGTTTCCGCTGTCGAGTAATTTAAATGATGGAGGAAGAAATGATTTTAAGATCTATCTAAAACCATACAAATGTTGCAATTTACTAAGTAATTTTTATTACTACAAAAGCTCTTTTTTTTTTTTAATAGAGGGGAAAACAAGTTGAAGGTAGGGGAAGTAAATGGTTTATATATCTAATGCAATTTTGAAAGCTCAAAATTGCAATTAAACAAAGATGACTAAGATGACGCTTACCAAAGCCAAAGAAAAAAACACAAAACAATGAAATAATTAAGTTCGGCAATTAATTGACAAAATAAAAACACCACACAGATCACTATTTCTTTAAAACTACGGTGGAATATTATGGATTATTACAAACAATGATTTGCATGCAAAATGAAATAAATTTAAAGGAGCTCAAATTACACACGACCACTAAAAGTACAACCAGTGCTGCCACTCAAGGAAACATCAAAATATAAAAATGTATACAGTAAATACCCCACACTTCAAATACAGTTCGCATTTGATAGTGTGTTCGATAGTCAATGCAAATATAGTAAATGTATTCAAAATATATAAATATATCAAAGTAATTTAAAAAGTTAAAATCTCTTATCCACCCATGGGGTGGAGAGAGATACGCTGGACCGGAAGTGCACTCCTGGCTGCTGTGAAAGAATAGTTATTATATATATATTGATATCAACACAAGTTACTCTTTGACCTGCATTGCTGTATGACTTTTATCTCATCTTGATATTATGCTAAAATAGCTTTGGTTTGAAGGCTTGTAGTAAAGAACAGTTGCCTTCGCTTTGTATTACCTCATACGAGGTTGGGTAAGTACCATATGCCGCGGACACGACAGACATAGCTAGAGTAAGCCGCTGTTAACGCGATATTAATACCCGTAACTGTAACTTATACGAAATATGCTGTACGACGCGACGTTACAAAAAAAAAATTCTAAACCGAGTGAAAAGCTTGAAAGTGAGGCTACAGCTTTGCTTACAGCAAACGCGAACGAAGTGGGTCGCTACCGACGCCAAGGAGTATGGAAGGGGTCTATGAGACCAAGTGAGTAAGAATAACAAAAAAAATTTTTGGATTCGAAAAGATATCCCGAGTGAAAACAAAACAAAAAAAATTTTAGGAATTTATTCAAGGATAGCGATGCGAGGACAACAATTACCAATCGCACTTTACGTTAATTTTTCAAGCAATAAAAATTCCGAAACTCATGGAACGAGAGTTGATATCACATTTGTACCGAGAAATTAATCACAACACGAATTCATGCGAATAAAATTTTGAAGATCTACACCATTGAAATTATATTTAGTAAGTTACTGGAGGTTTCACCATAATAAGTGTTTATACCAAAGCACTATGTAATGATACACTAAATATATATATATATATACATACATATATATATTCATAAAAAGAAAGTTAGAGAAACCACTAGGTTATATATCAATGAAGATAATTTGTGTTTATTGGCATGGCACACAGCCAAAGTATCGTCGTCTACTATGCACAACTAGTACCACCGTCCGTGGTAGCTGACTCAATATGCCGTCGTCGTACGCAAAGCGTGCGGCATCGAAATGATTGATAATGGTCCACGATCGTGCAGGTTGAGCAATAAGGCTCCTACATACGTCTCATTAATTAATTAAAATCAAAGGATTACCTGAATATTCGGGTATATATACTGGTACCTTTCTTTATAAAATAAGTTTATTTAAAATAACTCCGCCGTTGTTGTCTGATGAGGATGTAGTGTTTAAAGCTGCTCCCACGAAGTAAATATTTCGCCTGGACATGCATATGATGCGTTTAAAGTTGCTCCCACGTTGTAAATGATTCACTAGGACATGTGTGTGATACGTCTAGAGTTGCTCCCTCGCTGTAAATGATTCACTTCATGGACCGACATCGGTGTACCATTACCCGCCAGACGTCCAGATGAAAGCCAGAAAATCCTTAATCCTTTGTACGGAACCTCAGCCTGTCCTGACTGGGTGGTTTGGTAAGTATAAGTGACTTACGGTGCGCCTCTCGGTAGGCGATACTGCTGCGGCAGGAGGCGTGGTTGTCGACGAGCCGACTAGCGGATCAACATCCACAACTATCCACTACTTTTCTCCACAGCACAAACAAAATTTTGATGGCTTCCACAGCAAACGTATGGCTTGGCGGAAGCTTTGGTACGGCCAAGAAAAAAGGCACAAACGACCAGAAATAATTCACAAATGTAGGTTTTCTTTAGGAAGTAGCATATGCTCCTATAATTATTAGCTTCTGAGGATATGTACAGACAATAGAAATAAACGTGTGTGCCCGCGTGTCTAAGCACATGGGCTGAATTATTCAATAATCCGCCGTAATCGGGTGGTATTAAACGTAAAATCCTCCAACAATCCGCAGCGCGGCCAGCGCCTGTCGAATAGAATGCTTCCCAGTGCTGTTCCGGTATGCTCGAGTTCCTGGTAATATTATAAAAAAAACTTTAAGGACTATTCACATGAGAGCGACCAACGAATGAACGAATGAAGAAATAAATGAGATTTTCCACACTTCCAAGCAATATTTTGCAACAAAAACTATTTCAAAATGATAGAAACTCATTAAATGTAATGTTGAGATGCTAAAATTTTCATTTTCATTGAAGAAAAAAGAAATTTTAATGAAAACAAGTTGTTCGTCGCTAATTTCAATCTGACTGTTACGAATTGTCAAACTATTCGCGTTCCACATGCCATCCACATTGCAACGAATAAATTATTCGTGCGCGACTAACCTCAAAATCTCACTGTTCAATTTTGATATACGGACATGACGTTCGTTGTTCGCAACAAATAAAATAAATTGCATGTGAATGAAACGTCAAAATGGACGAATGTTCGTTTATTCGTTGGTCGTTGGTCGCTTTCATGTGAATAGTCCTTTATATGGCTCTGTCCATATGGCGTACCAAAAGAAAATGTGATTCCTTGGTGATGAAAGCGTATGCCCTCGTCCCAAGAATTAGCTGAGATTTATTCTCCTTACCTGATAATATTTTCGTAGAAGATTATGAGATATTTTCTTCCTTCACTCTCAAAATAATTCGTATTTCTCCTCCAAAAATATTGTACGTAGAATAATAATGGTGGGCGCGGTTCAGTTTTGTAAAAAAAAAATTTTCTTATAAGTCCTGCAGCTGTGATGTTTCTCGTAATATGTCTTGCTTCAAAATGAAGTATGTCCAGACACACAACTACTGCCACTTCTGAGCAAGTAGCTGCGGCAGATCAGAGAAGCTCATTTCCTTTTTGCTACTCATGATAGTAGATTGGTATAATCTACTATACCGACGTATGGAAATTCCATGTCGTTTCAGCTGCGCATTGCAGTTGCGTATCTGTGTGTCAACAGTTAATGAAACTCAGAAAGTTGACTATTTTGAAATACATCGGACAGAGGAATTATGTTATAAAACATATTCGAAAGGACTAAAAGGATTAATTCAAGTGCCGTAGAGGCAAATTCCATAAATTCTATCATAATATTAGCTCATTACGACAAAATCTCACTTTGAACTTGGCGTCGCTGTACTGTAGCGTGAGCTGTCACGAAAATGTACATTATAGAAAATTGGTATATTTATGTATCTGACACTTACGTCAAAAAAAAAAGAAACATTTTGATGTAGAGATGCCGGTGCAACGAGTGTTATAACGCGTCTAAATATGGTGTCGTAAACAAACCTCGAAGTTGGAAAGGACACTACCTGCAGTTTCCTTGTAGTGCAGATGTAACATCATGACGCATGCTGTTGAGCTACACGCAAGACTTCGTGCAGTGTCGCATCAGTCTTTGTATACTTTGTTCTGGATTGACAGATGTCGTGTGACTTTTGATGTAATGACTTTATTAAAGATTCTTTCAAGTCTTGGTTACTCTTTACCTATGCGAATCACATTTTCTAATCTTCAGAATCTGCTGTTGTGCCACAAACACACTATGAACTTGAATGACATTAACGCTTAAGGTAATTTAAAATAAAAATCCGGACGGAGGAATATCTTGTACTCGGCGGACAACGGACTGTATTTTGGTGCCGTGCTATCTGACAGTACGAAGAAATATAGTAGTTTCGTTGTTCAGATCGAAAGTGAACTTGGCTGCACTATCGGATGTACTGCAGCGACATCTGGAATACGGACGTTCAAATATAAATGATAGGTGCGTGTAGCGCACACACTTTTGTTATTAGTCGTGTGTCTGTGACGTCATGTCACGAACGATAAAAATGTCTGAATGTCAGCAGGATTTCTTGTGTTTTACCGGTGACGTCACGGGTAACAACAGGAAATGTCGTTAGGAGACATTTTGTGAATCGGACAGTCTCAACTAGTCTCGTAGGAAATTATCCATGCACGAATGCATGGAGGTTTTTCTGACGATAGGTGGCAGCAGTGGCGCTCGGTATTTTAAATATCGTAGCCCGAGGAGTTTTCGCTACACTGAGGGTTGCTAACAAATTCCCTAATTTGTACTCTTTGTACACGATCCTTTAAATATGAAACAAACCAGGGGCCGAATTACCGCATCCGTAGGTAAGCAATACGTCACTGAATTATTTGTATTTGGCATTACTGCTTACGATATCGAGCTCGGTATCGAGTATCGAAAACAATTTTTGGCATTCCCTTGTCAGTAAACGTGTGTTTTTTTACTCGATTGATGCGAGTTGCGAGGCAATCGTAAACGATTCAGCAGTCACGGATAGGAACAAAAAAAATATTCTGGCTGATAAAATGTAAGTTATTTTATTTTTAATACATAATATTAAAGCAAAATATCAAATGTGAAATGTTTTAGGATGAATTTGAACAAAATCAACACCATACAAAAAAATATCCTTCATGGCAGAGCATGCGGATTTGACCAGACAAATTTTTCCGAATTCGGCTCAAGGGAAGACAACAAGTGTTAGGCTGTATATACGCCCAAGAAAAGGGACAAAACCAAACTAGTTCTGCAAGGAGAAGATACCATCCGAAATTTTGCTCCAGACAAGAGTGACAAAAATGCCTTGGAGAAACACATTCAGCTCCAAGAAAGCAAACTTTATAATTCAAGAACGACTCTTGGAAATTAAAGAGAATAAGCACAAATGTTTATTTTAAGTTAAATGAAATTAAATTGCAAACACAGTAGCTTCAGTTGAAAGATTAAAAAACTTCAATGAGTATCTTTTTATGTGAATGTTCTAAATACTTTTTTTATTTATTATAATAACAATAACAGCTGTGACAAATAGGTAAATGATAGATGTGTAAATGACGTTTATAATGAAATGTAATAGATTTACCCTAGTACAATTAAGAGTGTGCTCGATACGTGATGCTTCGTATGCCATCATCCCGATGTGTTGTTTACGTAAATCAGTAACGTATGAAAGTTACTCACTTGCTCACTGATGCCGTAATTCGGCCCCAGTTGTGGATAAACCCACGAAATCCTGCATCATACAATTTATCCAAAAGAATGACATGAACGACGGTATCAAAAGCTTTTGTACTATCAACAAAGAGGCCAGCGCAAAACTTGCTTTCATCTAAACTTTTGTTAATAAAAGAGCATCCTCAGTAGAACAGCCTTTTCTGAACCCAAACTGCATTGGACTAAAAAAATTTTTCTATCCAGATGCGCAAACATTCATTTCTATATAGTTTTTTCAAAAACTTTCGAAATTGAAGAAAGCAACGAAATTGGCCTGTAATTGTTTTTTTCCTTGCGATTCCCCTTCTTAAAAAACGGCAGTACATTTGCACATTTAAGTTTATCAGGGAAAACTCCGCTATAAATACTTAAATTGAATAGATATGCTAGAACATCAACTAAATTGGGGGCAATTTTCTTTAGAGTAACATTCGTGATGCCATCGTTCCCACAGGATTTTGAATTGTTCAGCGAGTAGATGGTAGTTAAAATTTCAAACCCAGTAATTTCATTGAAAAAGAAGCTATTCCCATAAGTCTTTCATTACTTCCACTTTGATGGTTAAACAAATTTGATAAATCATCCAAGAAAGAATGAACTGAGGATGCGTGTAATCTATAAACACAAACAAATTAAAAATGAACGAATACCTCATTTTAATTTATCAATGTGCATGGTCACGTGCTGCCGAAAAATTCACTAAATAAAACAGTTTTTTCCAGAGGTTACAAGTAGGAGTAATTTCAAATATAATTTGTTTTACTAAATATGTAATCTGGTAAGTAATATGTGAGTTTTTATTTTTGAATTAATACATGCACAGCCTAGAAAATGGACATTTTACGAAAATATAGATTTTACATTGTCATGCCATATTTGGCTTCTTATGCAGTACCTAAAGAAAAAATAGAGATTCAAAATAGCTTTTTATGGCCTTTAGTCCAACAAAAAATTGGCGTTTCATCCAGGAATCTCACTTTGGAATCATCAGTTGACATACAGTGAAAGAAACCTTGTCAATACGCAATTTTTAAATTTTTCTAGTACAACTTACATAGAATTTTTGACAAAACCCTAATGTGAACTATATCCAACAAGATTAAGATTTTAATCATTAAGAAGGAAGTTTAAGCCCGTGGCCTGGCTCAGAAGTAGTTTTTAAATTTTTCTTAATACAAACTCTATATACTGCATTGATAAATTAAATAAAATAAAATCAACCAAGTAGAAGACTCAGCACTAATAATGGACTGTTGAATTATTGATTCAAAATAGCTTTTTATGGCCTTTAGTCCAACAAAAAATTGGCGTTTCATCCAGGAATCTCACTTTGGAATCATCAGTTGACATACAGTGAAAGAAACCTTGTCAATACGCAATTTTTAAATTTTTCTAGTACAACTTACATAGAATTTTTGACAAAACCCTAATGTGAACTATATCCAACAAGATTGAGATTTTAATCATTAAGAAGGAAGTTTAAGCCCGTGGCCTGGCTCAGAAGTAGTTTTTAAATTTTTCTTAATACAAACTCTATATACTGCATTGATAAATTAAATAAAATAAAATCAACCAAGTAGAAGACTCAGCACTAATAATGGACTGTTGAATTATTGATTCAAAATAGCTATACATGTACATGATGTTCTTCATGTTCTTATAAATTAAAGAGAACATGAAGCAATAAGATGAGCATGAGCACTGAGCAACTGAGCATGAGTTGAGTAAAGCAGTGACACACACAGTGACAGTGATTGAAGTTGGAGTGAGCAGTGAGAACAAAATGGTAGAATGCTTATGCTCTTTAAACTGTTCAATGCTTTTTTAAGCATGCTGCTCATCTGCTCAGTGCTCTGCTCATACGCAACGAAAACGAAAACAAATATTATTATGTAGATGTAGGATCAGGATGTAGCAGTAGCTGAATATAAAAGAGCGAGCAGGTTGAAAGTCGCACTAGATTTGAATTTCGGGTCATGGCATGATGATGTGAAAAATTACATTTTAGGTAGGTACATTTTTTTCTGCATATAAAAGAAAGGCAATGCCTAAAAATTCAGGGGGAGGGTATGCTTGTGTTTTTCACACAATATTGCACGTAATACCAATTTGGTCTGACTGTCGCGTGATGAGAAAACTTCTTCTCTTCTTCTTCATCAAATAAAGTGGCGGTAGCTGTTTTCAAACCAGAATAAAGTGCACGACTGGGTCGCACGAACTTGCTCTAATGTGTGATACTGGTCTTGGGACTTGAGATTTTGGGAAAAAAATATAAGGTAAACAATCATAATATGCACATTTATTAATCGAACATTATTATTCGAAAAAATTAAGTAAGCCATCTGACTTCTTTTGCAGTTTTGAACTTTAAGGAACAACATTTTCAAAATCGTTCGACCAGTTTTTTTCAAAAAAAAAAAACGGATTCTTTTTTTAAACTTTTTAACTTCTTTTTGTGTTTGAGTATACCTACCTATGCCAAAATCAGCAGCTGGTAGTTGTTATCAGAAAACAAAAATTTAAAAAAATTTTAACAAATCGTTTTTGAATAAACCGAAAATTTAAAAAAAAGTTCACTTAAAAAAAAATCTCAAACAATTTTTTTTTCAAAAATTTAAGAATTAATATTATTTTGTTTATAAAAGATCTTTCACGTTAAAAATTGTATCGAAATCCGTCAAGTGGCTTACGAGAAAATCATATTAAAACAACTATTCCTAAAGGAGGTACCGTTATGACTTCCTGAAAAATCTGTTTTAACCGAAACGTAGTTTACACAAAAAACTCGGAAAGTTTTATCAAAACCGTAGGAGCTGTTTTTGAGAAAAGTGATTTTTTTGTTAAGATTCTTGTGGCAGGTACCGTTACCTTTCGAGCAAGAAAGCTAATTCCAAAAACCACTTTGAAGGACGTCATAATAATACAGCCGTTGAGGCTGTAGGTAGGTAACTATACAGACAGACAAGCAGAATTGTCCGACCCACTTTTTTCGACTTCCTTATCATTGTAATGGTATATTTGATCGTTAGAATTTTTTTAAGAATGCATAACTTGCCTTATAGTACCTATAATCGCAAGTAAAAAAATCTAAATAACATTCTTCGACGTTAGGCGCTGGTTAAAGCTATCGCTAAAAACCATCATATTAACAATCAATGTTGAGGTATTTAGAAAGCGAAATCATTAAATTATTTTGTTGCCAGAAAAAGGTTGACTTTATTATCAACTCTCTGAAAAAAAAATTTAAATTTTTAGTACATACCTACTACCTACATTCATTGACGTTAACTGCTATCTAAAGAGTGATTAAATAGCTGCTATTAAGAGCTGCTCTTTTTCTATACTGCTCTCTGCGATCGCTGCTCATTGAAAATAGCTCTTTAGCACACCCCTACACATTTCACCACCAGAACTTTCAATCGAGGGATCTTTCCTTAGATAAAAGTCACAATTTTTTCTAAATGTTTTTATCTCAGTAAAACAGTGTAATGCTGTATTAAAAAAATGCAGTAATTTTATCAATTTTGTTCAAATCAAGTGATACGAAAAGAAGAAGAAAGTACATTCCACTAAATTTTTTATTAAAAAAGAAGCCTAAAAAATTCAAGATCAATTTAACAATCAATACATTAGAAAAGTGTTATTTTTAAGTAATCTAAATATATTTGTTTTACTTTCAATTTACTGGTATTTTTTTCCAAGATGTTTATAGAAATATCCAGATAACACTTAACACAGCTGTGACACCTCAAGGCATATTTGTCAACGGATCTGCCGGATTCAAAAGTTAAAAGTTGGGCTACTTTTTCCGTTATATCCGGCGCATCCATTACTTATGGGACGCTTTTTTTTGAGCAAAGGAGAAAAGATAAATAATGTGTTGTTCGGCAAGTAAAATATTGTTGTTAAATATTTTAAATTAATTCTCGACAAGAAAGGTAAATAATCTTAAGTCTATTCTTAACGTTTTTCAGGAAAGCAAAAAAACTGTATAAATATGTTTTCCAAAAAACTTTTTTGAATTTTTTTTTGGTTTGCATGTGGGAAAGTATCTTAAGTCAACTTAATATGTTTTACCTTTTTACAATCATAACAAGCTCTCAAAGAGTAAAATCATCTAAAGTCTGTTTAATTTTTTCTTATTCGATTCAAAACAACATCTTATCTGGACTTAAGATATTTTACACTGTGTCAGAATACAATATTTTCCTACATAAGATAAAATTGTTTCCTTAATAAAAAGAAAAAGGAATTAGATAGAAGAATACGAATGAGACAGATCTATGCTCCTATGAAATCGTAACAAGATCCATTAATAAAAAGCAAATCATCTTAAGTTGACTTAAGATGTTTTACCTTTTCAGTCGAGAATTATCTATATGTAATAGTTCACTTATTGTTAAAATAATATCACCCCATAAAGAAGTGATCCTAAAATTTTCCAAACATAAATACCACCAAGATTTTTTTCCTACCATTTTACCCACCAAACAGTTTTTTTCCAACCATTTTGGTGGGAAAAACCGCCAATCTGGGAACACTGGCAATGCAATCACAAGCCTTAGAAGAGCGTTCCTTTGCTTTCCCAAGAGTTTGGAACCACTCCTCAAAATGTTAACATTATTCTAAGCCGGATCGATACATTGCTTGGCAGCAATCAAGAGAAAAAAATTAAATGCAAAAGTAGCACGAGTTTGTTCCAAGCATTTTATATCAATCAGAATTGTATTGAACAAATAAATTGGAAATCCAAAATTACTTTAAGTCAACTCGGCGATGTCCATAATCCAGATTGGGTCCCTTCCCTAAATTTGGGATACCAAAAAAGGACGAATACCTTATCAATTTTAATGCCAAGACGTCGCCGTCGTGTAAGGGACTAAGGGCTATCAGAAAAGCTGAAAAGAAACTTCAAGTCTACCAAACGTAGAAATTGTAAATGGTTTGTTAGTTTCTCAGAGTAAGTAAAAAAAAACATGTACCTATGGGTAGATAATATTTCTTATTCTAGAATGTTGCTTTTTTATTGTATAGATGAAATTGATCATACAAATGCCAACAGACACCTTATTATTGCTTGGAACTAGCACAATGTGCAGACAGTTGCTTGGAAGTGACACATTATATTTAAGAACAAATTAACCTATCGTAATGCGTCGGAAGATTGGGTGCAAATGTATGTACTGGCATTTCTATATAAAGTGTCTCTGCTAGTTGCAAAGGAATATCTGTGCCAGCAGTGGATTAGCGTTAAGCATTGGTTCCAAACAACTATGTGCATTTTGTGCCGGTTCCAAGGCAATAATAATGTTGCTGTTGGATGGCATTTGTATGATCAATTTCATCTATAAAATAAAAAAGCAACATTCTAGAATAAGAAATATTGTACCCATAAATGTTTTAACTTACTCTAAGAAACCAACAAATCATTTTACAATTTCTACGTTTTTTAGACTTGAAGGTTTGTTTTCAGCTCTTCTGATAGCCCTTTCACGACGTCCTTGCATTAGAATTGATGACATATTCGTTCTTTTTATAGTATCCCAAATTAAGAGAAGGGACGCAATCCGGATTATCGACATCGCTGAGTCGAGCAATTTTACCTGTAAAAGTAATTTTGTATTTCCAATTTATTTGTTCAATACAATTCTGATTGATATAAAATGTTTGGAACAAACTCGTGCTACTTTTGCATTTAATTTTTTTTTATTGATTGCTGCCAACCAACGTTTCAATCGCAGCTTAGAAGTTTGTTTACATTTTGAGGAGCGGTTCCAAACTCTTGGAAATGCATAGAAACGCTCTTCTTTGTTCGCGATTGCATTGCTATTACAGCTGTGTACAGCAATTTGTCAGCATATTGTAGGCACACTTTTGTATTCTTATTTTATTGCTAAGAAACTAGTTAGTATCGTTTTAAAACTAAACTATTTCTTCTTAAAAATTTTGGCGCGAATTGCTCCGATTTAAAAGTATTTGTTTTGTACACTTCGAGGCAAGTTTTAAATAAAGTAAATTTTTTTTACACAAAGAAATATATTTTTTAATTATTTAAAATCTGATTTCAGGGGATTTTAATAATAACAAAACTTAAAATTGAATTATAATAAATATTCCGCCAAACTGAACTCAATAGAGAATATAGGTATGTTTGTTACCTCCGAAAACAGCCAATTTCTGCCAATTTCTGCCGAATCCTGTTCGATAACTCACAAATTCGGTAGTTTTAGGCAGAAGAGAGCGCTCACGAGAGAGAAGAACATTTCCCCTTCCTGCCGATTTTAGCCCAAGAAATTTCTTCGGGTAGAAATGTGAGTTCTGTCAAAACTAGAATTTGACAATTTAAAAAAAAAAAAAAAAAAAAATTATCATTTGCGGTTTTGCGTTTCATCACGTGGTCTTTGCGTCCTGTGTGTATTTAATTGAAATTTTTATTGTTTTATTCAAATTTAAAATTCGGAAAATCACGACGAAAAACCAAGTTAAATATTTATTTTTTCTTGACGTTTTAGTTTTTTGACGTTGAACAAAATTTTTGTGTTCAACCCGTTCGTTTACTTTTCACAAATTTTCTCTCATTGAGAGAATTTGAGAGAATTTCATCCCTACTCTGCAATATTTGACAGACTTCCCATTTTAGCCAACAACAGTAAACAAACGAACCTTATAATAGAGAAGTATCCGAATACATCAAAGAGAAATGTCAAAAATACCTCTGTTCGCGTAGCGCGTACCCAAATGAAACAGTTTGCATTCGATTTCATACGTTTACATTAACACAAAAAGCGTTCGCGTACTGAGAGATGAACGAAAGATGAACGAAAGAAAATAACAGCTGTTTTATTCTTTCGTTCATTTATTTGCAAGTTTTTGCCCACTGAAATTTCATCTGGTAAAAACTTGAACTCTGTCAAAATCGAATGACGTAAACATTTGTTGTTGCAGATGACCCTTACCGCGAAGAGCTAACCAATCAAAAAATTCGAATTTGACGTTTTTCAAGTTTTTACACAAAAAGCGTTCGTGTACTTTTCGTAAAGCTACCATTAGACGGTCCTTGTAATGGTCCTTGCAAGGACAGTCTGACGTCATTATGACGTATTTATCTGTCCTAAAATCGACATGTCGTGTAATGGACATTGTAAAATGCTGTCCTTGCAAGGACAACCACAATGTCCACCACAATGTCACAATGTCATGTGTCCTTGCAAAGACAAATTACAAGGACCGTGTAATGGTCCTTCCATTGTTGATGGGACACAAGGACACATTTTTTTGACATCTGGTCCTTGCAAAGACCATGTCCCAACAATGCAACAGCACGAATTTCTGCCGGGACATTGTTGCTTGGAATGTCCACTTTTCAGGGTGGATTTGTTGTTGTTAAATTTCAAAGATTTTGACAACCTTGCAAGCATTTGCTCTGTTCCCACTCTGAACTTTTTTTTGGACCACACAGAACGAACTCTTCGTGTTGGCCCTTGGTTGTTGTCGTCGTCGTCGCTGCTCTCCAATATACGTGCTGCGAGAATCGCCATCTGCAACTTTCGATTGTAGTAACTATAATTTTATTATATTATATTTAATTGAAATTATTTTATCGAAAAACTTCACACACATATACCTCTCGTGAATATTTTCTAGAGAAAAAAAAATACGATAGTCACTCAATTTATAAATGTCCCCGAAACGTCAAATTTACTTTTTACAAGGACCAATTTATAAATGTCGTGTAATGGTCACGGCAAAATATTGCATTCTTCAGCGCGGTTTCATTCACCACCAACTGTCAAAATTGTCATGTCGTGTAATGGACATTGTTATGCTTGTCCTTGCAAGGACACCGAAATGCAAAAGTAACAATGTCCACTTTGGTGGACATTGTACTTTGGGACAAGAATGCCAAATTTGTTTCATTCGTGTAATGGACTTTTTTACTAGCAAGGACACGGTGAAGAATGTCCGTTCACTGACAGCACAAGGACACATTTTCTGTGACGTCAGACTGTCCTTGCAAGGACCATTTACAAGGACCGTCTAATGGTAGCTTAAGTGAGAGAGATTTTTCTCTCATTTGAGAAATTTTTACAGTTTTCATTTTTTGGCACAAAATGTACGCGAACAGAGGTAATGTTTCCGTAGGAAAACAAGTGATTTTTGTATGCAAAAGCAATCGGACTTTCAAGAAAATAAACGAAAAAAATATCTTGCTTTATAATTTAAAACAATTTTTTGCTAATAAACAATAGCTTAAATAGTGCCAAAGTGTTTTAAACACTAATTAATCAGGGATAAGCGTATCGTTTGGATTGCTTGCTTCTTTACTGTTTGGAATCCATCGTGTGTGAATCTTGCTCCAGTTTTCTCAGAACTATCAGCTGAATATCATTTGGATAATTTACGTTTTGGCAAGATTGATGTTGGTCGCTTCCCAGATGCTGCACACAAATTCCACATCTCGGACAGCAGTTTTCCCGGCAATTGCCTTCGGTGATTTTATTTAAAAATGGCAAAGAAGTAGATCGTCGTCCGACAGTGGATTCAAAAGAAAACTCCAGAAATTCTTCTTTTCAAAAGATAACATGCGAGCTGCATTGGGTATGAATGATTTGTACGAAAACTGTGTTGAGAATCCTATCAAGCAGGCTAAGGTTGTGGAAAATAAAACAAATTAAGTAAACTAATAAGTTCGAAAGTATGTACATAGTCGTCGAGTCATTTTTGTAGAGAAATATATTTACTGCCATCAGCTAGCTAGTATGTCTTTAAACTTATGTAATACACAATAAAAATATATATTTATGATTTACCAAAGTTTGAATTAATTATGATTCTCACAGTTTGCTACACTGCGGCGAAATTTTTTGTTGATTTAATTAAACCTAGTGTGCATTTAGTAGTTAGTTTTATTTTTTTTTCGGCAAACCTAAAAAAGACAATTTTGTTTGTGTTTGTTATTTAGGTACTAGTATATGTCCCTAATTGTTTATTTATTTCTAATAGAGTTATTATAATAAAAATAAAGTAATACAAAATGTTGTTATCATTTAATGATTTCTAATAGGTTTAACTTCGAGTGAAAAAAATCGTATCTTGTTCAGCAGGGTGACGAATTGATTTTCAAATATGTGATTCAGTTGATAGAATGTTCATGTTGGATCAAACTAATTTGGAGGTATATGCGGTCTTGGGATATTTGTCTTACTAAGCACAATCTAAGATCGAATCTATTCAAATCTGATAAGACGTTACATTTCAAAAAGACAAGGTCAGCAAAGGTTATGTATCTATCAACTAATCCCATACAGGCAACAGGCTCGTCGTTGACCTAATTCTTTAATTATAAGCTTCGAACTTGCTTTGTAAAATAATTGAACAAACTTGACCGAGTCATGATAATATGTACCTATACCCTTGTGGTAAGTGAAAATAAATGGAAAAAGGCCTTTCTAGACATGTGTAGAAGCATTACATTAACTAACTTAGACTTATTGCATTTATTGGACAAAATATATAAAGAACTTGTTAGATAATCAAGTTCCTTGGGTTGAAAAAAAAGTCATTCAAATGCTTGATGCTAACTATGCTTTAACGAATGATATTTCAATTAAGTTTCAGCCAGATACAATAACTACTCTAACTACAACTTCCAGCACAACCCAACATGAATCTTCTTATAAACATTTGTAAAAAATTTGGATTAAAAAGAAAATCTTTTAATTTAATGAACAAATTGAAGTTAATCATCATTTTGATGATTGCGATGATAGTATGCAGTAGGTAAAGGGAAACTAGAGTTGGCTCTTGATAGCAATTTAATATTGCATTTTATGCTAATTGACTCATCAGTACATATGATTTTATAAACAAATAAAATGCACGACTGGGTCGCACGAACTTGCTCTAATGTGTGACTTGGGGCTTGAGATTTTGATAAAAATAAATCTTTCAAAATTCTTAAATAAATACTTAAACTAATTTGAGCTGAAAAAAAAGTACGCCATTTTATTTCTTTTATAAATTTGAATTTATAAGAATAAATTCTCGAGCAAATAAAATATCATCAATGTCAAAGTATAAAAAACAGCCTTCATCCAGCAGCAACAGCGCTGATAACAGTAAACTTGGTAGAGAAAATCCCTTCTTACCCCTTCAAGCTCTTATTGATGCTGATGAAAAAAGTCAAGCTGAAGGCATGGATGAGCATGCTGAAGATGGTAATAAAAAACCATCAAACCCTAAGCCACCACCTATTAATGTTCTAAAAGCCAGCAGTGTAAATATTCACACAATTTTGAGAGCGAAATCCATTGAAGATTACGTCATTAAACGCATGTCAATTGGCATTAAAATCTTGTCACCGAACATCGACACTTATAATAAAATATGTACAGTTCTGACAACTGAGAAATGTGAGTATTATACACACAGCCTGAAATCTGAATTGCCATTTAAAGTCGTGTTGACTGGACTCGAAAAAACTGATCAGGAGGTCATTAAAACTCATCTTTTAACGTCTGGTGTCAAGTGCATTGATGTCAAAGTTGTGTGTCGTCAATTAAATCCAATTGAACATACGTTTTTCATAGTTTATCTTGAGAAAGGTAGCATAACCATGAAAGAGCTTCTTGATCGATTTGCAGTCATAAAAAAAACAATTGTGCACTGGAGCTTTCAGAGAAGGCTTCCTAAAAAAGTAACCCAATGTTATAATTGCCAGATGTACGGACATGGGGCTAAACACTGCCACATTAAAACTTTCTGTTCATTCTGCTCTGGTGAGCATCAGACTTCAGAGTGCAATTCTAAGGAGGACAACAAATGTGCAAATTGTGGTGGTGATCACAAATCAACGGACCCGCTGTGCCCCAGTCGACGAAGCTATGTGGAGCTTCGACTAAAAACGACTACGAGAGCCCCTTTGAGAAAAACTACCCATCAAGATTTTGTCAGAAGTGTTGAAGATTTTCCACCATTGCGAAAAGTTAACCATGTTAATTTTAAACAACAACAACAACAACAACAACAACAACAACAACAACAACAACAACAACAACAACAACGTGAGAATGTTTGGCCAGATCCAAACAGTAGTACTTCTAGAAATGTTAATTTAAATACTAACAATGTAGATAGTACATCTAATATGTTTTCTTTAAATGAAATTCAAATGCTTACTAATGATTTAGTCTCTAAATTAAGATTATGTAAAGATAAATTTGAACAGTTCAATGTTATTACTGAACTTGCCTTAAAATACTTAAACTATGGATCAAAGTAAAATAAAATTAATAACCTGGAATGCTAGGGGTGTAAGAAAAAAAAAATCGTGAAATTTTTTTCTTTCATGATCCGAAATAAAATAGACATTGCTTTGGTTACTGAAACCTGGCTAAAACACAACCATTCTTTTTCACATCCTAACTATCTATGCTGTCGGCTAGATAGGCAAAGTGATAGAGGTGGCGGAATAGCTATTGTTTTAAGAAAAGAAATTAAATTAAAGTTTTTACCTTCAATAGAGACAAAAGTTATTGAAGCGTTAGGGGTTGAAGTTATAACAGGTAATAATCAACCGTATAAGATCGTGTGTGCTTATTTTCCAGGTCGTGCCCAAGATTATCGTACAAAATACCATCTAAGAAATGATTTTATAAAATTAACTCACCTATCAGGTCGATTCATTGTTGGTGGTGACTTTAACTGTCGTCACCAATCTTGGGGTTGCCTCCGCGCAAATAGATGGGGAAATATTTTACATGAATTACACTCAAACTATCCTTTTTCATTGTCGTATCCTCCCGACTATACTTATGTCCCTAAAAATGAAAGGACTAATCCTTCTGTTCTTGATTTCTTTCTAACAAACTCTCCCAATTTTATATCTCAACCCCAAGTAATAAATGATCTGTCCTCTGATCATCTGCCAGTAATTCTCGATCTTTCTATTAACGCAATTTTAAAAGAAAATTCTGTATTCAACTATAAAGCTATGAATAAATAAGTTTTTAAAAACACTGTGAAAATAAAACTAAGTAGTTTAACTGATCCACCACTTTCAGAAATACAACTAAATTCTGATATTGATTCTATGATCTCTAATCTTACTAATATTATAAATATATCAAAGTAATTTCAAAAGTTAAAATCTCTTATCCACCAATGGGGTGGAGAAAGATACGCTGGACCGGAGGTGCACTCCTGGCTGCTGTGAAAGAATAGTTATTATATATATATTGATATTAACACAAGTTACTCTTTGACCTGTATTGCTGTATGACTTTTATCTCATCTTGATATTATGCTAAAATAGCTTTGGTTTGAAGGCTTGTAGTAAACAATAGTTGCCTTCGCTTTGTATTACCTCATACGAGGTCGGGTAAGTACCATATGTCGCGGACACGACAGACACAGCTAGAGTAAGCCGCTGTTAACGCGATATTAATATCCGTAACTGTAACTTATACGAAATATGCTGTACGACGCGACGTTACAAAAAAAAAATTCTAAACCGAGTGAAAAGCTTGAAAGGTAGGCTACAGCTTCGCTTACAGCAAACGCGAACGAAGTGGGTCGCTACCGACGCCAAGGAGTATGGAAGGGGTCTATGAGACCAAGTGAGTAAGAATAACAAAAAAAAATTTTTGGATTCGAAAAGATATCCCGAGTGAAAACAAAACAAACAAAATTTTAGGAATTTATTCAAGGATAACGATGCGAGGACAACAATTACCAATCACACTTTACGTTAATTTTTCAAGCAATAAAAATTCCGAAACTCATGGAACGAGAGTTGATATCACGTTTGTACCGAGAAATTAATCACAACACGAATTCATGCGAATAAAATTTTAAAGATCTACACCATTGAAATTATATTTAGTAAGTTACTGGAGGTTTCACCATAATAATAAGTGTTTATACCAAAGCACTGTGTAATGATACACTAAATATATATATATATATAAATATATATATATTCATAAAAAGAAAGTTAGAGAAACCACTAGGTTATATATCAATGAAAATAATTTGTGTTTATTGGCATGGGACACAGCCAAAGTATCGTCGTCTGCTATGCACAACTAGTACGACCGTTCGTGGTAGCTGACTCAATATGCCGTCGTCGTACGCAAAGCGTGCGGCATCGAAATGATTGACAATGGTGTACGATCGTGGAGGTTGAGCAATAAGGCTCCTACATACGTCTCATTAATTAATTAAAATCAAAGGATTACCTGAATATTCGGGTATATATACTGGTACCTTTCTTTATAAAATAAGTTTATTTAAAATAACTCCGCCGTTGTTGTCTGATGAGGATGTAGTGTTTAAAGCTGCTCCCACGAAGTAAATATTTCGCCTGGACATGCATATGATGCGTTTAAAGTTGCTCCCACGTTGTAAATGATTCACTAGGACATGTGTGTGATACGTCTAGAGTTGCTCCCTCGCTGTAAATGATTCACTTCATGGACCGGCATCGGTGTACCATTACCCACCAGACGTCCAGATGAAAGCCAGAAAATCCTTAATCCTTTGTACGGAACCTCAGCCTGTCCTGACTGGGTGGTTTGGTAAGTATAAGTGCCTTACGGAGCGCCTCTCGGTATGCGATACTGCTGCGGCAGGAGGCGTGGTTGTCGACGAGCCGACTAGCGGATCAACGTCGACAACTATCCACTCCTTTTCTCCACAGCACAAAAAAAAATTTTGATGGCTTCGCCACAGCAAACGTATGGCTTGGCGGAAGCTTTGGTACGGCCAAGAAAAAAGGCACAAACGACCAGAAATAATTCACAAATGTAGGTTTTCTTTAGGAGGTATTATATGCTCCTATAATTATTAGCTTCTGAGGATATGTACAGACACAATAGAAATAAACGTGTGTGCCCGCGTGTCTAAGCACATGGGCTGAATTATTCAATAATCCGCCGTAATCGGGTGGTATTAAACGTAAAATCCTCCAACAATCCACAGCGCGGCCAGCGCCTGTCGAATAGAATGCTTCCCAGTGCTGTTCCTGGTAATATTATAAAAAAACTTTATATGGCTCTGTCCATATGGCGTACCAAAAGAAAATGTGATTCCTTGGTGATGAAAGCGTATGCCCTCGTCCCAAGAATCAGCTGAGATTTATTCTCCTTACCTGATAATATTTTCGTAGAAGATTATGAGATATTTTCTTCCTTCACTCTCAAAATAATTCGTATTTCTCCTCCAAAAATATTTTACGTAGAATAATAATGGTGGGCGCGGTTCGGTTTTGTAAAAAAAAAATTTTTTTTATAAGTCCTGCAGCTTTGATGTTTCTCGTAATATGTCTTGCTTCAAAATGAAGTATGTCTAGACACACAACTACTGCCACTTCTGAGCAAGTACCCTGCAAACCAAACCGCAGTAGTTTTCTAGAAAACACTACGACAACTAAAAATATATCCTTCGAATGTGTGGGTTTTTTTATTTACTACTTCCCCTGCGCCGTAGAGTATACCCCTGCAAACAAGAAAGTACGGTAACAATCGATGAAATATGTACATCAAAGGAAGTAGTTTGGTTTCTCCTGAAAAAACAATTAACGATTCCCTTTTGAACTGTGTGAAGGAGAAATGTTGTCTCTTTTTTTTTCTTGTTGTCGTTTGTCTTTTTGTCAGAGTGATCTTCGATTAAAAACATAATCAACAGTTTTTAAGTTGAGTTGTGTATAATTTGAGAATATGGCGAATCCTTTTTTTATGTAAGTTATTTTATTTTTTTGTGATATTTTTGTTTGTTTTTAATAATAAATATATTTTTAATAATACAAATGTGTATAATATAATATATTTAATAATAAAATTATTATCATAAAAATGCATTTTTCCTAATTTTTTTTTTTTTGACTTCATGTCTATTTCGGTTCGTAGTTCTACATTCAAAGCGCGTGCATCTTTGGAAGTACGAATATAACTGGTGGAATACGCGCTTCCCAAAAGTACTTCAGATGTACATCCATTGAAGTAGGTGCATCTCCAGAAGTACTTTGGATGTGCTTTGGAAATACTTTTATTGGCGGGGAAGTGCAGTACTTTTTTGATATTTTGCTTTTTTAGAAAGAGATAGTGCCTTCATATATTCTTATATACAGTAGGTAAATAACTGAATTTTTTCCCGATCGCCTATCCTTTTTCTGTGGAAAGGAAGTACTTCTTTTACGTACATATTCCACTGGTTATTTCTGTACTTCTACGTTTGCAGGGTAGCTCAGAGAAGCTCATTTTATTTTTGCTACTCATGACAGTAGATTGGTATAATCTACTATACCGACGTATGGAAATTCCATGTCGTTTCAGCTGCGCATTGCAGTTGCGTATCTGTGTGTCAACAGTTAATGAAACTCAAAAAGTTGACTATTTTGAAATACATCGGACAGAGGAATTATGTTATAAAACATATTCGAAAGGACTAAAAGGATTAATTCAAGTGCCGTAGAGGCAAATTCCATAAATTCTATCATAATATTAGCTCATTACGACAAAATCTCACTTTGAACTTGGCGTCGCTGTACTGTAGCGTGAGCTGTCACGAAAATGTACTTTACAGAAAATTGGTATATTTATGTATCTGACACTTACGTCAAAAAAAAAAGAAACATTTTGATGTAGAGATGCCGGTGCAACGAGTGTTATAACGCGTCTAAATATGGTGTCGTAAACAAACCTCGAAGTTGGAAAGGACACTACCTGCAGTTTCCTTGTAGTGCAGATGTAACATCATGACGCATGCTGTTGCGCTACACGCAAGACTTCGTGCAGTGTCGCATCAGTCTTTGTATACTTTGGTCTGGATTGACAGATGTCGTGTGACTTTTGATGTAATGACTTTATTAAAGATTCTTTCAAGTCTTGGTTACTCTTTACCTATGCGAATCACTTTTTCTAATCTTCAGAATCTGCTGTTGTGCCACAAACACACTATAAACTTGAATGACATTAACGCTTAAGGTAATTTAAAATAAAAATCCAGACGGAGGAATATCTTGTACTCGGTGGACAACGGACTGTATTCTGTGCCGTGCTATCTGACAGTACGAAGAAATATAGTAGTTTCGTTGTTCAGATCGAAAGTGAACTTGGCTGCACTATCGGATGTACTGCAGCGACATCTGGAATACGGACGTTCAAATATAAATGATAGGTGCGTGTAGCGCACACACTTTTGTTACTAGTCGTGTGTCTGTGACGTCATGTCACGAACGATAAAAATGTCTGAATGTCAGCAGGATTTCTTGTGTTTTACTGGTGACGTCACGGGTAACAACAGGAAATGTCGTTAGGAGACATTTTGTGAATCGGACAGTCTCAACAAGTCTCGTAGGAAATTATCCATGCACGAATGCATGGAGGTTTTTCTGACAATAGGTGGCAGCAGTGGCGCTCGGTATTTTAAATATCGTAGCCCAAGGAGTTTTCCCTACAAAACTTGGAGTTTTCGGCGGAGTACATTACTTCGTCAAAAGTCCAAGAAAAAGGATAACTACCAAAAAAAAGGAAAGACAAAAAAAAGTGTTGAAATCTTGAATTTTACTCAATTAGGTGCGAAGCAAGTTCTGCGACTCTTTTACATCTAGTCGGTGGAAGATAAAAATAATTGCTTGGTTCAAGGTATGACGTATAACCATAGTGTATGACGTTTAGTCATGTGTTGAGGTAGACCTCAAATATCTTTAAGCATATAAACCAAGAGTCTCATGCACAGCTGAGAGCCGGGCATATATAAAAAAAGGTTAACTTGTAGAAAATGTAGTACTGTAACGTACTATATGTCATGTCTGGTAAATTATTTACGTTCTCAGATACTGAGAAAACAAAAATGTAAATAATGTGTGAAAGTCTGGTATATGGTTGCAAATCAGGTGTCCTACCGTTTTAAATCTTTAGTAGGGCAGGTCGACTTATGACCTCGTCTATCTTGGACTTCGTACAAATTATTTCCGATTACTCGAATGACTCGAACTTTAACGAATTTAGGACACAACTTGGCGCTCAAATGTTTGGTTGCGTCACTCAAAACGTGATTTCGGGCATAAATCTCATCGTCTACTTTGAACATTATGTTTCTACTACGGAGGTTGTAGTGTTTCTCGTATGCTTCGTGTGTGTTAACTAATGCTTGCTTCAGGTATGAATGAACGATGTTCATTCTGGCGACCTTAGGGAGCCAATCTATCTCCGAACAGTTCAGTCCACCCAACTCTCTCAAAAGACGATAGTCTGCCCCATGTTCTATCATACGTTCTCCGAATAGGGCCTCGTATGGGGACATCGAAAGAGTTGAATGTACCGTCGTGCGTAAAGCACTACTGATCGAAGACAGATGGGCATCCCAATCCGTCTGTCGAAGATTGACATATGACCGGATGGCCGCAAGGATAGAACGATTAACGCGTTCACTTGCATTTGACTGGGGAGCATACACTGCCGTGCGGTAGTGTTTGACCCCGAATACATCTAAGAATTTTTGAAACTCCTTACCAACAAATTGTGTGCCATTATCAGAGGGAAGACTCTCTGGCACTCCGTACATCAAGTATTCAGGAATCGGACCACGCTCGCGGCTGTTGCCTTGCGCAGTGGTTTGATGAAGACGAATTTCGTTAATTGGTCTAACGCGATAACGATATATACATTGCCAGATCTCGATCTAGGGCACGGCCCAAGAAAGTCAACGTACAAATGTTGAAATGGTCTATCAACTTCAAAAATGTTTCCCATTTCTGCACGCAATGTCATATTCGCTGCTTTACTGGTCTTACATGTTTCACACCGGTCTACGTATAGTTTGACCTGTGTGTACATACCTGGCCAGTAAAATCTGTCTTTCAACCGGTAAACTGTCTTCACCACACCACCAATAGCTTCTGGGCTCATCTTAAAGACTTTTCCCTTTTTCAATGTCTCAGTCAAGGGTGCGGCTAGGGTGCTGAAATCCTTAACAAAACGCTGATACCAACCTGCCATACCGAGAAATCGCCGAACTTGGCGGGTTGTAGTTGGTAAGGGGAAGTTAGTGATTGCGGTGATCTTGTCTGGATCAGCTTTCAAGCAACCCTAACCGACCTTATAACCGAGATAATGAAGCTCATCAAAACAAAACTTCGACTTCTCGACGTTAATCGTCAGTCCTGCATCAGTCAAGCACTTTCCGACTATCTCCAGAGTCTCCAGGTGTTCGTCGAAATCCTTCGATACAACCAATAGATCGTCCAAGTATACGAATACTTGATCTCGTAATCCTGATGGGATCAGGCGACTCATTAGGTAGCTCAAACTTTGTGCCGCATTATATAGACCGAAGGGCATGACCTTAAATTGGTACAATGGTCGGCCAGGTACCGTAAAAGCGGTCTTCTCCCTCGAACTTTGCTCCAGCGGTATCTGCCAAAACGCATCCTTCAGATCCACGCTAGAAATATAGCGTGTCTCTGTCAGACGTGCTAGCAGCCCCTCAATATGCGCAATCGGGCGTGCATCTTTCTTTGTTACGGAGTTCGCCTTCCGAAAGTCTGGTCACAATCGGTTCTTACCAGGTTTGCGAACAAGCACCACTGGGGAACTCCATGCGCTGGAACTTTCCTCGATGACTCCCAACGAAAGCATGCGGTCCAACTCTGCATCAATAAGGGTTTGTATCGCTGGAGATACGGGATAGTACCTCTGCTTTATGGGTACGGCATCACCCGTATCTATGTAATGTTGCACTAGATTTGTCTTCCCGAGTCCATGGACTGCAAAAGAAGGAAATCTACGAACAACTGCTTCTAGTCGTTTAGACTCTTCAACATTCAACTTAATCTGGTTGGTGGGTCTCTCATCTGGCCCACCTGTCGCAATTCCTGAAAGACCCGCAATTACATGAGGTGCGATCTGGAAGTTCTGCCAGAAGTCAACGCCTAAATATAGACGTTGGCTCAACGAAGGCACGATATACAGATCTACATTTCTAGTCACTCCCTTATACTAGATTTCCGTAGTGACTACTCCCACAATGGATTGCTTTTGTCCATCGGCCGTGGACACGGTAGTCTCTACCTTCCTTACCGTAATATCTTTGCCTTTCAAAAAGGGCAGAATATTGGTGCCTAAGCAACTTATGCTGGCCCCTGAATCGAGAAGACCTAGGAAACTGTCTCCGAATAAACTAACCGTCACATAGGGACGTGGGTCAGTCGATTCTCGGTCTATTGCGGCTGACGCGATGTTACGATAAGTAGTCCGCTTCCGATGGAAGCGCTCCCTTGTTCGTCGTATCCGTTTGGATAATTCTGGGAAAGTGACTACTCTCCTACGCACTTCATTGTAAATACGTAATCTTTCGTGGAAAGGCTTACGGTATAATGGTTCTGGTAATTCATTCTTAAAATTCGATTTTGTATTCGGTTCATGTTCATTATTCAAGGTAGGGATTGTTCTACAATCATTATTATTTTTGTTCGGTAATTCGTCGGTTCTCTTAATCGGTTTTAAAAGTTTAATTTGCGGAGGTTCAAGAGGCTTTGTCGGCTTAGACACTTGAACTCCGGGTACGTCTAATCGGAGCGAACCCTCCCGGATGTTGGGTTGTTCCTCCTCTCGTTTCCCGCTAAACATTTAGGACAGGACGGACTATAAGCATCGGCCAATCCACAACGGAAACAGAAAACCTTATCAATAGGCTTCGCGCAATCGCGGAAGCTGTGGCCTAGAACCTGGCAGTTCCAAGACTTTTGTAGCGTACGATCCCTCTGGATCGCTTCGATGTTGCTATTAGGCAACGCTACTACTAGATCCTGACAGGGCTCCTCTACGATTTCGTTGACGAAACGCCTGGAATTCAGATGAAGAATCGCATCGTAGAACTCGTTGAATGTCTCGCCATTCATCATTTTTCGATCCGAGAGTTTCCTGAAGAGCTCGGTATCGCTTTCTAAACTGCGGTACTGTTCTACCAAAGCAGTTTTTAACTCTTCCCACGTAGTGTGCTTGTTTCCTTTGAGGTACACCCAGTACCAAGATTCTACGGAACCTGCTACAAAGTGGTAAAAGTTTGCGGTAATTTCATACCACGATACGCCATAACTATTGCGTATGCATCCCAGGCGGAACAAAAAGTCATCGACCGACATGTTCCTCCCATCGAATTTTACTCCCCACTTGTGGAATTGGTGGTTACGATTCACCGAAGTAACATTCGATGGTGGTGGCCTGGGTGGTGAAGCAGCGGACTCATCGTCGAAGTTGAACGCGTTCAGGCGCATCATGAAATCATCTAGATGGGAGCCGAGAGGCATTTGGGCTGGATTAACTTCCGGCAAAGGTGGCATTCTAGTTTGTGCATAATGAGGTGTGATCCTATTAGCATCATCATCGTTATATGGTTTATATGCTGGCTGGACATTTTTGGACGTAGATGGACCATTAGGGACATTGTGATTTGCGACACGTGCAGTGTCGGGGTCGGCTAAATTGACCTGCCGTGGAGCTTGTTGCGTTGAAGTAGCATTGGGAGGGGCTAGAGAAGTATGTGTAGCTTTGACGGTACGCTTTTGTAGTAGTTGGGCAACTTGGTCAAGCAAGCGTGCATGACTCTTTCCTAGTTCCTCTGCCATGAGCTGTCTATCATTGACTCTATGCAGATCAATGGTAGCGGAAACTACTTGCTGAATATACGCAGAATGTTCAGCAGCGTCTTTACGAAGTTGTTCTTCAGCTCTCGCTACTTCTTCGTCGTCTACTACAATACTTCGGTTTCCGGCGTTATCTCTAGGTAGGCTCTCGAGTTGACTGCCTTCGTCATCGGAGTGGTCCTCAACAACATCGTTTCGCCCTCGACTAGGCTTCGGTTTTGGAGCTGTAGGAGCCATGCCTACGTAGTCCTTATACTTAGTAAGGTAAGTACTTCTAATTGCTCTTCTACGACTTCGGTCGGTCATTCAACCGTAAGGGTAAACGACGGAATATAACAATATAGTATACTTCAAAAAAAAAACCTAAAAGGTAAGTCTGCGTAGTCCGAGAGAATTTCCTCGAACGGATCCTACTTAAGTGATACTACAATTAAGAAGGTAAGTCAAAATTTTGTAAAAAAAAAATTTCAAATACACCGTGAGCAGTTCCTCGAACGGTTATTCGTTAATACAAATCAAAGTAAGTTCGTAAATCCAGTAAGTTGAAATCAAACTACCCAGTAGCCAGTGAAGAAAATCTTCAGTCGGGTACTACTTGGAGTAGCGAATGTAGATCTGATGAAATCAGAAAGGGAAAATTCAAATATTCCGTGAGCAAAAACCTCTAACGGATATTTGTTAGTGAGTAATAAAAAGGTAAATCTCTTATAAATTTAAAAGTGTTTAATATTACGAGTAAGTATTTTGTTCGAATAATTATATCCTCACAAAATAGGTTCTAAAATTACGGAAGAAGAATTCAAAAAAAAAAAATTAAAAAAAAGGAAGTACTATAAAAAAAGGAAAATTGATACTTAACTATGTTCTCAAAACATATGCCTAACTCTATATTGGTAATTCAAAAATTGTTTATTATACTTAATTGATAGTTAGGATCTTATCCTATCTTCAGCAAATCCTAAATTAAATTGAATACTTAAAAATATTCTAAAACAAAATCAGTATAAATATGCTTAATCCTACTGGAAAAGTTCAATACTTGAAATCAATACTCAATTGTATTAAGAAAAACTAATTTAATACTTTATGAACTAATCTGTAATGTTATGCTCAAAACGGTGGGCTCTATCCCAAAAGATTATAATACGGGCACTATCCCAAAAGTTCTCAAAGCTGTAAACTATAAATGGCGGGCTCTATCCCAAAACTATAAACTGTATACTGTATGTGGGCTCTATCCCAAAAGACTAAATGGCGGGCACTATCCCAAACTTACACATCAATGGAGAAGTTACGTCTCAACTCGATTGACGGAACCTCAAAACAAAATTGCTAGATACCTTGGAAACTACGTCGTTTTCCAACTATCTGTAAATCCAAAAGATAACTAAACTGTAATATATCTCAAGAAAAATATAATATGCTATACTTATGAAATTTTAAACTTTTCTTCTCGCGGACATTAATCATTGTAATATTATAAAATTTTTCGGAAGCTTACCGCGTAATTTTTTTAGAAATATATATTTATTTCTTCTTCCCGACGTTTCGAAGAAGTTTCATTCTTCGTGGTCACGGGATTAGACTGACGTTTGATTGATGTTTCTAGTTACTCTTTCTCTTAGGATGTACCGGTGTGTTGTTGTTGGTACATTTGTTGGGGGTGGCAGATCATTTGAAAGTTGTTGTTGGGTTGTGTTTGCATAAGCTTGGGTGCATACAAAGCTTACAACGTCAGATGTTTCGGTGTTCAGTTTTGTGGTTCGTCTTACATCGGTGAAACAAAAAGAGCAATACAAACACGTTTAAATGAGCATATAAAAGCTATTCAACATAATTCTGTCACAAAATCTGCAATTTGTGAGCATTTATCCTACAATGACGATCATTTTATTCGATTTGATCAAGCCAAATCAATTGCTACAGAAAGATTTTATGTGCCAAGGATAGTACGAGAAGCAATTGAAATAAAAAAACATAAGAATTTCAATAGAGATTCTAGCTTCAAACTATCTGCAACATGGGATCCACTTATAAGCAAACTCAAATCGAATAAACTGAACACCGAAACATCTGACGTTGTAAGCTTTGTATGCACCCAAGCTTATGCAAACACAACCCAACAACAACTTTCAAATGATCTGCCACCCCCAACAAATGTACCAACAACAACACACCGGTACATCCTAAGAGAAAGAGTAACTAGAAACATCAATCAAACGTCAGTCTAATCCCGTGACCACGAAGAATGAAACTTCTTCGAAACGTCGGGAAGAAGAAATAAATATATATTTCTAAAAAAATTACGCGGTAAGCTTCCGAAAAATTTTATAATATTACAATGCTATACTTAATTAAATAACTGGTATCTCATAAAAGAATTCAGGAGGTGGTAACCCTCCCTTCTATAGAACAAAGTGTGTATGTTGTTTCGGTTAGTGAAGTAATTGACTCAAAAAAAAATAAATTAAAAGAAAGAGAAAATTTTAGTGTGTGTAGACGCTGTGACACTTACGGCGTTAGGATAGTTAGAGGAAAAAAGCATCTTTCCTAAATGAAAAGTTGATCAGGCATGTGAAGGTAACATTACGCTACTGCAGACGTACATCGGGTATAAAACACCAACTACCGGTTAGCGCTTCGTGTCCCGTCACATGTCATCACTCCCTAGCATCTATCAAAAATACTTGAAACTCCTGAAACAATTCGGGTAATATAATAATCAGCAAGAACAATGGTTTGTAATTGAAACAAATTGGATCGTGATCGAGCGAATAACCAGCTTCTGCAGCTGACGTGCGTCGGGCAAAAAGCTCCAACCACCGGTCAGAAGACCTGCTCATTCTGCTCTCTCACGACCAGGGATCCTAGATATCATCTATGGGATATTATCAACACCTCAGCTATTGACGATCAAGCAAAACTACAGCTCAATCCGGACAGAGATCGAAGATAAATTTAAGTGATAAAAGTTAGAGGAAAAGTGGGTAGGTCTAATGCAACAGCTAATTCAGGAATAACTCCACCAAATTACTGGACAAAATAGTACCCAGACCACTAGTTTCGATGTTGTTCACCTATCTAAGGAACCTGAATACAACTAAACAACTTTACTGCGAAAACTGAAAAATCAAACTTTCAAAAAAAAAAAATTTCAAAAATTTCTAACTTCTTCTACGTCACTCAGGATGGACCTAACTAACAACAATTCCAATCTTAACCTTTCTGACCAATTCGGGCCCCACGTTGGGCGCCATCTGTAACGTAAAAGAATTAAAATGAAATTAAAAAGAATATATACTCCATCTGCAACTGTCAATAGACACCAACCTCTTCACCCAAACATCCTATGGATATTTTAGATCCGAACTTACGCCCTTCAACAGCACAAACCAGAGAGGAAGCAGGAAGGAACAAGCACCCCGAACATCCTTGATCCTGATACCAAGGAACAGCAACTCCATCGACCTTCGCCCGTGTATCGGTGTATCTAGCACCCCTAGAAGAGACATACTTACACTTCGCTAACACGGTTACTTGATCTCCCTACTCCTCTCCCCATTCTTCCAATTTCATCTCCCCATCCCCATCACAGAAGCGAGAACCATACACAGCATACCTCCAGGTTCTGACTACAAAGTCCCGTAGAACAGCCTGGAGCATATCTGATAGCATGTCCACGCCTATCCGCTGCAAGTCCTAGATGTTCACCCTGCAGCCCCTGTCTACTACAGCACACACCTAAAAACCAAGGACCCTACTTAAATCCCCACGAACGTAGCTAGACCTATGATGCTTTCTTAAAACGAGGAACTTCAATCAAATACCAGAGGTCTTACTCCAGTTAGCAACTGAAAGTCTAGTTATCGCCACTAGTTTCTGTGTTTATGGGATGGAAGCAACCCTAAGCCGGCAACGCCCCCTTTCACGCCAAATACTCAAGATGAACAATCGGTAAGAACGGCATGCGACAACGTAGGGTCGAGGTTGAGATCGACCGTCGCGGTGGCCGGCAGCACCCAAGCCACAGTTAGCTCAGCCAGGCCGTGGGCACTTGCTCCGGGATCTGCACAACCGGTGTTACCTCTTATTATCCTGCCGACCATTGAACTCTGGTGGTTGAGTTCGAATAAAAATGTTAAATCGCTTGTTGGCCCTCATGGTCATCCAAGACAAGACATATCGGAACTGAATGTAGATAAAAGTCGATTCTAGATAGCACCTCTTAATCTCTATTGAGTAAGACGTAGTTGAAGAAGAAAATTCACGACCGGTTTGTAATATTCGCCCTACTGAACGCTACACGTAAGTATCAGAACTAATAGCAAACCTTAGGTAGTCGAGGTTGCGGTGACATGTTAAAAATTGACATCTAATCGTACAGCTGCCACGATGAAATGCTGTACGATGATGAGGAGGTGTCTAATTCTGAGAGGAGGGAGGATCTAGGATGTTATACGATCCCCCTTGGTCTCTCAACCCACCCAACCTGTTTCTGAAAATCATCTCTTTCAGAGACAGCCTTGGCTGTCCTTTGGACCTACGAGTCCCACAACTCGATTAAATTCTACTGGGCAGCCCCTTAACATGATAAGCAATCCATAAGATTGCTTGTCTAATTTAACCTACTGAACCTAACATAGTATCTTCATCAGGTACTACAACTTGTCTTTCAAGTAATGTACTTAAAAGAAGAAAAAAAATCAACACCCAAAACTACACAACAACATGTTCCATTCCGTAAAGGTCGAGGGTTACCACCCTCCCTATAATTAACTTACTCCATCATGATTGGAATCTGTGAAGCTTCCTAAAATTATCTTAACTCCAAAAGAAATGCAAATTAAAGGAAAATCGCAAAAACTTTTTTTTCTTTAAACGTTATAATATGTCCGTATCTATTTATTGAAATGAAAGGAACTTAAAACTAACATGGGGTATTATTGTTATCTTATTATCTAATCTAAATTTTATTTGAAAAAAAGGTCGTTTACATCAACTATATTCTTCGCTTTATCTTAGCGATAGTTAATTCGATTCATTCTTAAATCAAAAGATATAATTACTTTCTATTGAATGTCTCATATAAAGAAAAAAAAAATACTTATCATACCTAAAAGATTCTTAACTGACTCCAACAACTAGTATTCTATTCCTATGTACGATACCTCTGAATGAGGATGAATGTAAATATTGAAACGCGGAATTCAACAAGTAACTTAACTGATATGCGTTATGCTCCGTCTATTATTGATTAGCGATACCTAAACGCTAACCGAATTTGATAACTGTAACGAAGTAAAAGTTAATATTCAAAATTTAACGCGGCGTTTAGGTCTTGACAACTATGGTCACATAACTCTTGTTATAGATTATAAAAAAAATAAAATCTTTGACCTATCAAAGGTGTTATTATGTAATTCGAAACAAACGAAAATGTTACAAGACACGAAGACTATTAACGATAAAAAGTATCCCGACTAAAGCTTACGAGTACTACGACGAAGTAGTAGATAAAGCAAATTTCAAAGCGTTAAATCAAGGAAACATCAAAATATAAAAATGTATACAGTAAATACCCCACACTTCAAATACAGTTCGCATTTGATAGTGTGTTCGATAGTCAATGCAAATATAGTAAATGTATTCAAAATATATAAATATATCAAAGTAATTTAAAAAGTTAAAATCTCTTATCCACCCATGGGGTGGAGAGAGATACGCTGGACCGGAAGTGCACTCCTGGCTGCTGTGAAAGAATAGTTATTATATATGTATATATTGATATCAACACAAGTTACTCTTTGACCTGCATTGCTGTATGACTTTTATCTCATCTTGATATTATGCTAAACAACAGTTGCCTTCGCTTTGTATTACCTCATACGAGGTTGGGTAAGTACCATATGCCGCGGACACGACAGACATAGCTAGAGTAAGCCGCTGTTAACGCGATATTAATATCCGTAACTGTAACTTATACGAAATATGCTGTACGACGCGACGTTACAAAAAAAAAATTCTAAACCGAGTGAAAAGCTTGAAAGTGAGGCTTCAGCTTCGCTTACAGCAAACGCGAACGAAGTGGGTCGCTACCGACGCCAAGGAGTATGGAAGGGGTCTATGAGACCAAGTGAGTAAGAATAACAAAAAAAATTTTTGGATTCGAAAAGATATCCCGAGTGAAAACAAAACAAAAAAAATTTTAGGAATTTATTCAAGGATAGCGATGCGAGGACAACAATTACCAATCGCACTTTACGTTAATTTTTCAAGCAATACAAATTCCGAAACTCATGGAACGAGAGTTGATATCACATTTGTACCGAGAAATTAATCACAACACGAATTCATGCGAATAAAATTTTGAAGATCTACACACACCATTGAAATTATATTTAGTAAGTTACTGGAGGTTTCATCATAATAAGTGTTTATACCAAAGCACTATGTAATAATACACTAAATATATATATATATATATATATACATACATATATATATTCATAAAAAGTAAGTTAGAGAAACCACTAGGTTATATATCAATGAAGATAATTTGTGTTTATTGGCATGGCACACAGCCAAAGTATAGTCGTCTACTATGCACAACTAGTACCACCGTCCGTGGTAGCTGACTCAATATGCCGTCGTCGTACGCAAAGCGTGCGGCATCGAAATGATTGATAATGGTCCACGATCGTGGAGGTTGAGCAATAAGGCTCCTACATACGTCTCATTAATTAATTAAAATCAAAGGATTACCTGAATATTCGGGTATATATACTGGTACCTTTCTTTATAAAATAAGTTTATTTAAAATAACTCCGCCGTTGTTGTCTGATGAGGATGTAGTGTTTAAAGCTGCTCCCACGAAGTAAATATTTTGCCTGGACATGCATATGATGCGTTTAAAGTTGCTCCCACGTTGTAAATGATTCACTAGGACATGTGTGTCATACGTCTAGAGTTGCTCCCTCGCTGTAAATGATTCACTTCATGGACCGGCATCGGTGTACCATTACCCGCCAGACGTCCAGATGAAAGCCAGAAAATCCTTAATCCTTTGTACGGAACCTCAGCCTGTCCTGACTGGGTGGTTTGGTAAGTATAAGTGACTTACGGTGCGCCTCTCGGTAGGCGATACTGCTGCGGCAGGAGGCGTGGTTGTCGACGAGCCGACTAGCGGATCAACGTCCACAACTATCCACTACTTTTCTCCACAGCTGGCTTGGCGGAAGCTTTGGTACGGCCAAGAAAAAAGGCACAAACGACCAGAAATAATTCACAAATGTAGGTTTTCTTTAGGAAGTAGCATATGCTCCTATAATTATTAGCTTCTGAGGATATGTACAGACAATAGAAATAAACGTGTGTGCCCGCGTGTCTAAGCACATGGGCTGAATTATTCAATAATCCGCCGTAATCGGGTGGTATTAAACGTAAAATCCTCCAACAATCCGCAGCGCGGCCAGCGCCTGTCGAATAGAATGCTTCCCAGTGCTGTTCCGGTATGCTCGAGTTCCTGGTAATATTATAAAAAAAACTTTAAGGACTATTCACATGAGAGCGACCAACGAATGAACGAATGAAGAAATAAATGAGATTTTCCACACTTCCAAGCAATATTTTGCAACAAAAACTATTTCAAAATGATAGAAACTCATTAAATGTAATGTTGAGATGCTAAAATTTTCATTTTGATTGAAGAAAAAAGAAATTTTAATGAAAACAAGTTGTTCGTCGCTAATTTCAATCTGACTGTTACGAATTGTCAAACCCTATTCGCGTTCCACATGCCGTTCACATTGCAACGAATAAATTATTCGTGCGCGACTAACCTCAAAATCTCACTGTTTAATTTTGATATACGGACATGACGTTCGTTGTTCGCAACAAATAAAATAAATTGCATGTGAATGAAACGTCAAAATGGACGAATGTTCGTTTATTCGTTGGTCGTTGGTCGCTTTCATGTGAATAGTCCTTTATATGGCTCTTTCCATATGGCGTACCAAAAGAAAATGTGATTCCTTGGTGATGAAAGCGTATGCCCTCGTCCCAAGAATTAGCTGAGATTTATTCTCCTTACCTGATAATATTTTCGTAGAAGATTATGAGATATTTTCTTCCTTCACTCTCAAAATAATTCGTATTTCTCCTCCAAAAATATTGTACGTAGAATAATAATGGTGGGCGCGGTTCAGTTTTGTAAAAAAAAAAATTTTCTTATAAGTCCTGCAGCTGTGATGTTTCTCGTAATATGTCTTGCTTCAAAATGAAGTATGTCCAGTCCAGACACACAACTACTGCCACTTCTGAGCAAGTAGCTGCGGCAGATCAGAGAAGCTCATTTCCTTTTTGCTACTCATGATAGTAGATTGGTATAATCTACTATACCGACGTATGGAAATTCCATGTCGTTTCAGCTGCGCATTGCAGTTGCGTATCTGTGTGTCAACAGTTAATGAAACTCAGAAAGTTGACTATTTTGAAATACATCGGACAGAGGAATTATGTTATAAAACATATTCGAAAGGACTAAAAGGATTAATTCAAGTGCCGTAGAGGCAAATTCCATAAATTCTATCATAATATTAGCTCATTACGACAAAATCTCACTTTGAACTTGGCGTCGCTGTACTGTAGCGTGAGCTGTCACGAAAATGTACTTTATAGAAAATTGGTATATTTATGTATCTGACACTTACGTCAAAAAAAAAAGAAACATTTTGATGTAGAGACGCCGGTGCAACGAGTGTTATAACGCGTCTAAATATGGTGTCGTAAACAAACCTCGAAGTTGGAAAGGACACTACCTGCAGTTTCCTTGTAGTGCAGATGTAACATCATGACGCATGCTGTTGCGTTACACGCAAGACTTCGTGCAGTGTCGCATCAGTCTTTGTATACTTTGGTCTGGATTGACAGATGTCGTGTGACTTTTGATGTAATGACTTTATTAAAGATTCTTTCAAGTCTTGGTTACTCTTTACCTATGCGAATCACTTTTTCTAATCTTCAGAATCTGCTGTTGTGCCACAAACACACTATAAACTTGAATGACATTAACGCTTAAGGTAATTTAGAATAAAAATCCGGACGGAGGAATATCTTGTACTCGGCGGACAACGGACTGTATTTTGGTGCCGTGCTATCTGACAGTACGAAGAAATATAGTAGTTTCGTTGTTCAGATCGAAAGTGAACTTGGCTGCACGATCGGATGTACTGCAGCGACATCTGGAATACGGACGTTCAAATATAAATGATAGGTGCGTGTAGCGCACACACTTTTGTTACTAGTCGTGTGTCTGTGACGTCATGTCACGAACGATAAAAATGTCTGAATGTCAGCCGGATTTCTTGTGTTTTACCGGTGACGTCACGGGTAACAACAGGAAATGTTGTTAGGAGACATTTTGTGAATCGGACAGTCTCAACAAGTCTCGTAGGAAATTATCCATGCACGAATGCATGGAGGTTTTTCTGACGATAGGTGGCAGCAGTGGCGCTCGGTATTTTAAATATCGTAGCCCGAGGAGTTTTCGCTACACTGAGGGTTGCTAACAAATTCCCTAATTTGTACTCTTTGTACACGATCCTTTAAATATGAAACAAACCAGTTGTGGATAAACCCACGAAATCCTGCATCATACAATTTATCCAAAAGAATGTCATGAACGACGGTATCAAAAGCTTTTAATATCAACAAAGAGGCCAGCGCAAAACTTGCTTTCATCTAAACTTTTGTTAATAAAAGAGCATCCTCAGTAGAACAGCCTTTTCTGAACCCAAACTGCATTGGACTTAAAAAATCTTTCTATCCAGATGCGCAAACATTCATTTCTATATAGTTTTTTCAAAAACTTTCCAAATTGAAGAAAGCAACGAAATTGGCCTGTAATTGTTTTTTTCCTTGCGATTCCCCTTCTTAAAAAACGGCATTACATTTGCACATTTAAGTTTATCAGGGAAAACTCCGCTATAAATACTTAAATTGAATAGATATTATGCTAGAACATCAACTAAATTGGGGGCAATTTTCTTTAGAGTAACATTCGTGATGCCATCGTTCCCACAGGATTTTGAATTGTTCAGCGAGTAGATGGTAGTTAAAATTTCAAACCCAGTAATTTCATTGAAAAAGAAGCTATTCCCATAAGTCTTTCATTACTTCCACTTTGATGGTTAAACGAATTTGATAAATCATCCAAGAAAGAATGAACTGAGGATGCGTGTAATCTATAAACACAAACAAAAAATTAAAAATGAACGAATACCTCATTTTAATTTATCAATGTGCATGGTCACGTGCTGCCGAAAAATTCACTAAATAAAACAGTTTTTTCCAGAGGTTACAAGTAGGAGTGATTTCAAATATAATTTGTTTTACTAAATATGTAATCTGGTAAGTAATATGTGAGTTTTTATTTTTGAATTAATACATGCACAGCCTAGAAAATGGACATTTTACGAAAATATAGATTTTACATTGTCATGCCATATTTGGCTTCTTATGCAGTACCTAAAGAAAAAATATTAATTGTGGTTTTGTCAAAAAGGTGGCCTTATAATGACACAATCGAGGTCCGCTTTACCAACAAAAATCTTTCATTTAATTCCCCATGATAGCTCGGAAAGTGAAGAAAAATACCGGAGTCAGAAATGAACCGATCTTCGGAATCAGAAGATATTGCTACCTACTAGCCTTTAGCTAGTTTTGTGCCAAAAAGGAAAATACATCAGAAGAAAGAGCGAAAATAATGTAAAGTGGAATCTTGGTACGTACAAAGAAGATTTCCTATTTTAAAGAAACAGTGAACTGCCAGAAACGATGTCACAGTTTGAAACTTCCAGAATGGAAAATTGCCAGATGGCAAGCCATGAGGATTGCAAATTTTGAAGTTCCGCAACTTGTCCCTAGTGCTTGAACAAAGACTTAAGTTGTTGTATGATGTCTTTTCATACTTCCTAATATATTGATATGTAAATATTGAAGTATACAAATAAAAATATTTGAATAAAATAATCAATAAGATAACAAAAACTCAAACCAAACTTTTGGTAAAAAAAATCGTTACTGCATAAGACGCCATATATGGGAAGGATTTTCTTAGGTGGAAAAAATAGTGCCTGCATACAACGTCATATATGGCAACTTTTTTTTTTTGAAAACAGACTTACTTTTTTAAAATTTTTTTTTATAAAAATCTTAAACAGGATGTGTTAAAAGTAAATCCGGCAAAAAAATTTTTTTTTTAAGTGGGTCATAATTCATACAATTGATTTGTGCAAAACAAAAGTGTGCATACAATATGCCGACAAATTGCTGTGTGCATGGCTGTAATAGCAATGCACAGTGATGCCAGATGAAATAAATGAAATCAAACCGGATTCCAAAAAAAATCCCACCAGATTTGTACTGGAGGAAAAAAAACCACCATATTGTGTTTTCTAGGTAGTTTTACGTTTAAAGGCTATTTAATGGGTTAAAAAAAAAAGAAAACCTTGAGTCAGATAATTTGGAATCCTAGTTTCAAACTGTAGTCAATTGATTGCATTGCAGTCGAACCGTTAATATTGTGCATTTAGGGATGTAGACTGTTGTTGCGTCTGATCCGTTGATGTTGAAAACGCTTGTACACTAAACACATTTCACCACCAGAACTTTCAATCGAGGGATCTTTCCTTAGATAAAAGTCACAATTTTTTCTAAATGTTTTTATCTCAGTAAAACAGTGTAATGCTGTATTAAAAAAATGCAGTAATTTTATCAATTTTGTTCAAATCAAGTGATACGAAAAGAAGAAGAAAGTACATTCCACTAAATTTTTATTAAAAAAGAAGCCTAAGAAATTCAAAATCAATTTAACAATCAATACATTAGAAAAGTGTTATTTTTAAGTAATCTAAATATATTTGTTTTACTTTCAATTTACTGGTATTTTTTTCCAAGATGTTTATAGAAATATCCAGATAACACTTAACACAGCTGTGACACCTCAAGGCATATTTGTCAACGGATCTGCCGGATTCAAAAGTTAAAAGTTGGGCTACTTTTTCCGTTATATCCGGCGCATCCATTACTTATGGGACGCTTTTTTTTGAGCAAAGGAGAAAAGATAAATAATGTGTTGTTCGGCAAGTAAAATATTGTTGTTAAATATTTTAAATTAATTCTCGACAAGAAAGGTAAATAATCTTAAGTCTATTCTTAACGTTTTTCAGGAAAGCAAAAAAACTGTATAAATATGTTTTCCAAAAAACTTTTTTGAATTTTTTTTTGGTTTGCATGTGGGAAAGTATCTTAAGTCAACTTAATATGTTTTACCTTTTTACAATCATAACAAGCTCTCAAAGAGTAAAATCATCTAAAGTCTGTTTAATTTTTTCTTATTCGATTCAAAACAACATCTTATCTGGACTTAAGATATTTTACACTGTGTCAGAATACAATATTTTCCTACATAAGATAAAATTGTTTCCTTAATAAAAAGAAAAAGGAATTAGATAGAAGAATACGAATGAGACAGATCTATGCTCCTATGAAATCGTAACAAGATCCATTAATAAAAAGCAAATCATCTTAAGTTGACTTAAGATGTTTTACCTTTTCAGTCGAGAATTATCTATGTGTAATAGTTCACTTATTGTTAAAATAATATCACCCCATAAAGAAGTGATCCTAAAATTTTCCAAACATAAATACCACCAAGATTTTTTTCCTACCATTTTACCCACCAAACAGTTTTTTTCCAACCAATTTGGGGGAGAAAAACCGCCAATCTGGGAACACTGGCAATGCAATCACAAGCCTTAGAAGAGCGTTCCTTTGCTTTCCCAAGAGTTTGGAACCACTCCTCAAAATGTTAACATTATTCTAAGCCGGATCGATACATTGCTTGGCAGCAATCAAGAGAAAAAAATTAAATGCAAAAGTAGCACGAGTTTGTTCCAAGCATTTTATATCAATCAGAATTGTATTGAACAAATAAATTGGAAATCCAAAATTACTTTAGGTCAACTCGGCGATGTCCATAATCCAGATTGGGTCCCTTCCCTAAATTTGGGATACCAAAAAAGGACGAATACCTTATCAATTTTAATGCCAAGACGTCGCCGTCGTGTAAGGGACTAAGGGCTATCAGAAAAGCTGAAAAGAAACTTCAAGTCTACCAAACGTAGAAATTGTAAATGGTTTGTTAGTTTCTCAGAGTAAGTAAAAAAAAACATGTACCTATGGGTAGATAATATTTCTTATACTAGAATGTTGCTTTTTTATTGTATAGATGAAATTGATCATACAAATGCCAACAGACACCTTATTATTGCTTGGAACTAGCACAATGTGCAGACAGTTGCTTGGAAGTGACACATTATATTTAAGAACAAATTAACCTATCGTAATGCGTCGGAAGATTGGGTGCAAATGTATGTACTGGCATTTCTATATAAAGTGTCTCTGCTAGTTGCAAAGGAATATCTGTGCCAGCAGTGGATTAGCGTTAAGCATTGGTTCCAAACAACTATGTGCATTTTGTGCCGGTTCCAAGGCAATAATAATGTTGCTGTTGGATGGCATTTGTATGATCAATTTCATCTATAAAATAAAAAAGCAACATTCTAGAATAAGAAATATTGTACCCATAAATGTTTTAACTTACTCTAAGAAACCAACAAATCATTTTACAATTTCTACGTTTTTTAGACTTGAAGGTTTGTTTTCAGCTCTTCTGATAGCCCTTTCACGACGTCCTTGCATTAGAATTGATGACGTATTCGTTCTTTTTATAGTATCCCAAATTAAGAGAAGGGACGCAATCCGGATTATCGACATCGCTGAGTCGAGCAATTTTACCTGTAAAAGTAATTTTGTATTTCCAATTTATTTGTTCAATACAATTCTGATTGATATAAAATGTTTGGAACAAACTCGTGCTACTTTTGCATTTAATTTTTTTTTATTGATTGCTGCCAACCAACGTTTCAATCGCAGCTTAGAAGTTTGTTTACATTTTGAGGAGCGGTTCCAAACTCTTGGAAATGCATAGAAACGCTCTTCTTTGTTCGCGATTGCATTGCTATTACAGCTGTGTACAGCAATTTGTCAGCATATTGTAGGCACACTTTTGTATTCTTATTTTATTGCTAAGAAACTAGTTAGTATCGTTTTAAAACTAAACTATTTCTTCTTAAAAATTTTGGCGCGAATTGCTCCGATTTAAAATTATTTGTTTTGTACACTTCGAGGCAAGTTTTAAATAAAGTAAATTTTTTTTACACAAAGAAATATATTTTTTAATTATTTAAAATCTGATTTCAGGGGATTTTAATAATAACAAAACTTAAAATTGAATTATAATAAATATTCCGCCAAACTGAACTCAATAGAGAATATAGGTATGTTTGTTACCTCCGAAAACAGCCAATTTCTGCCAATTTCTGCCGAATCCTGTTCGATAACTCACAAATTCGGTAGTTTTAGGCAGAAGAGAGCGCTCACGAGAGAGAAGAACATTTCCCCTTCCTGTCGATTTTAGCCCAAGAAATTTCTTCGGGTAGAAATGTGAGTTCTGTCAAAACTAGAATTTGACAATTTAAAAAAAAAAAAAAAAAAAAATTATCATTTGCGGTTTTGCGTTTCATCACGTGGTTTTTGCGTCCTGTGTGTATTTAATTGAAATTTTTATTGTTTTATTCAAATTTAAAATTCGGAAAATCACGACGAAAAACCAAGTTAAATATTTATTTTTTCTTGACGTTTTAGTTTTTTGACGTTGAACACAATTTTTGTGTTCAACCCGTTCGTTTACTTTTCACAAATTTTCTCTCATTGAGAGAATTTGAGAGAATTTCATCCCTACTCTGCAATATTTGACAGACTTCCCATTTTAGCCAACAACAGTAAACAAACGAACCTTATAATAGAGAAGTATCCGAATACATCAAAGAGAAATGTCAAAAATACCTCTGTTCGCGTAGCGCGTACCCAAATGAAACAGTTTGCATTCGATTTCATACGTTTACATTAACACAAAAAGCGTTCGCGTACTGAGAGATGAACGAAAGATGAACGAAAGAAAATAACAGCTGTTTTATTCTTTCGTTCATTTATTTGCAAGTTTTTGCCCACTGAAATTTCATCTGGTAAAAACTTGAACTCTGTCAAAATCGAATGACGTAAACATTTGTTGTTGCAGATGACCCTTACCGCGAAGAGCTAACCAATCAAAAAATTCGAATTTGACGTTTTTCAAGTTTTTACACAAAAAGCGTTCGTGTACTTTTCGTAAAGCTACCATTAGACGGTCCTTGTAATGGTCCTTGCAAGGACAGTCTGACGTCATTATGACGTATTTATCTGTCCTAAAATCGACATGTCGTGTAATGGACATTGTAAAATGCTGTCCTTGCAAGGACAACCACAATGTCCACCACAATGTCACAATGTCATGTGTCCTTGCAAAGACAAATTACAAGGACCGTGTAATGGTCCTTCCATTGTTGATGGGACACAAGGACACATTTTTTTGACATCTGGTCCTTGCAAAGACCATGTCCCAACAATGCAACAGCACGAATTTCTGCCGGGACATTGTTGCTTGGAATGTCCACTTTTCAGGGTGGATTTGTTGTTGTTAAATTTCAAAGATTTTGACAACCTTGCAAGCATTTGCTCTGTTCCCACTCTGAACTTTTTTTTGGACCACACAGAACGAACTCTTCGTGTTGGCCCTTGGTTGTTGTCGTCGTCGTCGTCGCTGCTCTCCAATATATGTGCTGCGAGAATCGCCATCTGCAACTTTCGATTGTAGTAACTATAATTTTATTATATTATATTTAATTGAAATTATTTTATCGAAAAACTTCACACACATATACCTCTCGTGAATATTTTCTAGAGAAAAAAAAATACGATAGTCACTCAATTTATAAATGTCCCCGAAACGTCAAATTTACTTTTTACAAGGACCAATTTATAAATGTCGTGTAATGGTCACGGCAAAATATTGCATTCTTCAGCGCGGTTTCATTCACCACCAACTGTCAAAATTGTCATGTCGTGTAATGGACATTGTTATGCTTGTCCTTGCAAGGACACCGAAATGCAAAAGTAACAATGTCCACTTTGGTGGACATTGTACTTTGGGACAAGAATGCCAAATTTGTTTCATTCGTGTAATGGACTTTTTTACTAGCAAGGACACGGTGAAGAATGTCCGTTCACTGACAGCACAAGGACACATTTTCTGTGACGTCAGACTGTCCTTGCAAGGAATTTACAAGGACCGTCTAATGGTAGCTTAAGTGAGAGAGATTTTTCTCTCATTTGAGAAATTTTTACAGTTTTCATTTTTTGGCACAAAATGTACGCGAACAGAGGTAATGTTTCCGTAGGAAAACAAGTGATTTTTGTATGCAAAAGCAATCGGACTTTCAAGAAAATAAACGAAAAAAATATCTTGCTTTATAATTTAAAACAATTTTTTGCTAATAAACAATAGCTTAAATAGTGCCAAAGTGTTTTAAACACTAATTAATCAGGGATAAGCGTATCGTTTGGATTGCTTGCTTCTTTACTGTTTGGAATCCATCGTGTGTGAATCTTGCTCCAGTTTTCTCAGAACTATCAGCTGAATATCATTTGGATAATTTACGTTTTGGCAAGATTGATGTTGGTCGCTTCCCAGATGCTCACACAAATTCCACATCTCGGACAGCAGTTTTCCCGGCAATTGCCTTCGGTGATTTTATTTAAAAATGGCAAAGAAGTAGATCGTCGTCCGACAGTGGATTCAAAAGAAAACTCCAGAAATTCTTCTTTTCAAAAGATAACATTCGAGCTGCATTGGGTATGAATGATTTGTACGAAAACTGTGTTGAGAATCCTATCAAGCAGGCTAAGGTTGTGGAAAATAAAACAAATTAAGTAAACTAATAAGTTCGAAAGTATGTACATAGTCGTCGAGTCATTTTTGTAGAGAAATATATTTACTGCCATCAGCTAGCTAGTATGTCTTTAAACTTATGTAATACACAATAAAAATATATATTTATGATTTACCAAAGTTTGAATTAATTATGATTCTCACAGTTTGCTACACTGCGGCGAATTTTTTTGTTGATTTAATTAAACCTAGTGTGCATTTAGTAGTTAGTTTTATTTTTTTTTCGGCAAACCTAAAAAAGACAATTTTGTTTGTGTTTGTTATTTAGGTACTAGTATATGTCCCTAATTGTTTATTTATTTCTAATAGAGTTATTATAATAAAAATAAAGTAATACAAAATGTTGTTATCATTTAATGATTTCTAATAGGTTTAACTTCGAGTGAAAAAAATCGTATCTTGTTCAGCAGGGTGACGAATTGATTTTCAAGTATGTGATTCAGTTGATAGAATGTTCATGTTGGATCAAACTAATTTGGAGGTATATGCGGTCTTGGGATATTTGTCTTACTAAGCACAATCTAAGATCGAATCTATTCAAATCTGATAAGACGTTACATTTCAAAAAGACAAGGTCAGCAAAGGTTATGTATCTATCAACTAATCCCATACAGGCAACAGGCTCGTCGTTGACCTAATTCTTTAATTATAAGCTTCGAATTTGCTTTGTAAAATAATTGAACAAACTTGACCGAGTCATGATAATATGTACCTATACCCTTGTGGTAAGTGAAAATAAATGGAAAAAGGCCTTTCTAGACATGTGTAGAAGCATTACATTAACTAACTTAGACTTATTGCATTTATTGGACAAAATATATAAAGAACTTGTTAGGTAATCAAGTTCCTTGGGTTGAAAAAAAAGTCATTCAAATGCTTGATGCTAACTATGCTTTAACGAATGATATTTCAATTAAGTTTCAGCCAGATACAATAACTACTTTAACTACAACTGCCAGCACAACCCAACATGAATCTTCTTCTAAACATTTGTAAAAGTTTTGGATTAAAAAGAAAATCTTTTAATTTAATGAACAAATTGAAGTTAATCATCATTTTGATGATTGCGATGATAGTATGCAGTAGGTAAAGGGAAACTAGAGTTGGCTCTTGATAGCAATTTAATATTGCATTTTATGCTAATTGACTCATCAGTACATATGATTTTATAAACAAATAAAATGCACGACTGGGTCGCACGAACTTGCTCTAATGTGTGACTTGGGGCTTGAGATTTTGATAAAAATAAATTTTTCAAAATTCTTAAATAAATACTTAAACTAATTTGAGCTGAAAAAAAAGTACGCCATTTTATTTCTTTTATAAATTTGAATTTATAAGAATAAATTTATAAAAATCTGTGGAGCGGTTTTTGAGAAAAAAAGTTTTTTTTGAAAAACTTTTTGAAAAAAATTTTCAAAAAAAATTCAAAAACCCCAGTCCAGTTCATAGGTATTCAGCAAATACATTTATTTAAAATTTTTAGAAACAAATTTAATAAGCAGTTTTCAAAATATTAATTTTTTAAATTAAAAAAAAATGCTTTTAAAAATACAAAGAAATATTTTTCAAAAATATTGGTATGCAATACAAATTGAGCTACCTACAGCTATATGTGTGTGAAATTTCGAAAAATCGGTTTAGTCTTTTTCGAGTTAGTCGAAAGCAAAAAAAACGGTCCTATGGAAAGTACCGTTCTTAGCCATTTTTTAAAACTTTTTTTTCAGCCATATGATTGGTCGTACCTAAAAAGCAAGACTGATTTTTTTAAATAAAAATCGTTAGAGCCGTTTTTGAGAAAAATAAGCTTTAAAATAACGGTTGTATGGCAGGTACCGTTATTTTTTGAGCTAAAAAAAAAATTTCAATTTTCCCTCTGTACAATACCTAAAAAAGTCTATATACCAAGTTTGAAGCAATTCGGCCACCCGTTTGGGCTGTAGGTCTACATACAGACAGACAGACAGACAGACAGACAGACATACAGACGGACAGAATTTTTAGACCATCTTTTTTCGTCTTCGCTATCATCGTAATGTCATGTTTGATTGTTATCTCAAAACTTTTTTTTTCGACGAATGCATAACTTGCCTTATAGTACCTATAATCGCAAGTAAAAATGAGTGATTAGATGCAGTTATTGTCTTCCAAAAGTAGATATTTTTATTTCACTGCTTTATTATGACTTGCGAGTCGTGCGTTTCTCTATAACAACTTTTATCGCTTTTATATTTGCGTTGACTAAGAGCCCACAACTAAGTATGGGGGATTGTTTATTCTGTGGATTGTGTATTATTTGATAGGTATAGGGTAACAAGGTTTTTCCATCTACCCCGATTGAGGGATAAGGCTAGGTTCAATACCCTGAGAGCTGAGACCGAGCTTCTTTTAAAACAGATGACCTTCAAGTTGTGTTTGGTCTTTCAACGCGTCTATTACCCTGAGGATTCCATTCAAAGTATTATTTGGCCATGTTGTCTTCAGTTTTCAGGCTACTCAACGCTATTTCCATTTTTTGATGGTCCGGTCCTATTCCACAGGGCAACGGATCTTCAAAATATTGGACTGAAGTTCGAGATGTCAGCTCTCAATAATTTTCCTTGTGAAAATAATTAAATAGATGGAGATAAGAATACCGAACATAAAGCCCAATCTTTTCTAGATCTAACCGCCTCGAGAAGCTAGTGATTTCATGATCGAAACGTAAGTTGTTTCATAATTTCAACCAAATAAATCTTTTGAAAGAGAAAACTCAATTTTTTTTTTAAAGCTACTTTTCAAGTAGGTATGTCTTCTAATAGTTGTTTGCAGCTACTAATTGAAACACTCCTCTATATCATTACCTGACCTGCAACAAAACATAAAAACATGTTAAAAAAAAGAATTACAATAAGTTGAAAACAACATTTAGAAGCAATCGGATCAGATTGAATATGTTTAGAAAATGAAGGTATCAGCAATTTTGCTTATGAAGACCGCCATGATTTTTTCATCATAAAAATACAAAAAATAAATTTAATATGATAACTCACCTAAATAAAAAAAAGAAACCACTTGATCAACAGTTGGAACACCAAAAATACTGAAAAGTAAAACGAAACGTGATCAACTCTTGCATTCCATAACAAAAAAGTATAGCCTTACCTTCAGCCCCAAATAACAAGTTCCTCTTGCCCTCTAAGATCTAAAAAAACGAAAAAATGCAAAAAATTCTTAAAAAAAAAAGTTTTCTTTATTTCAAAATGTTGTTAGTTTTTAAAATTTCTTAAAGCTCTTCTTGGCTCCCTGGCCCTTTGAGCATTTCAGCACGTGGAAACGCACAGTCTTGGACAAACGCCGGCATTCACCAATGGGGACAATGTCTCCGGCTTCAACATCCCTGTAAAATGAAGCATACAAAACTAAGTTAGCTAAGGAATTTCAGCACAAAGTAGGCATGGGCAATAAATATCGATATAAAAAAATATCGATATTTCTCTCAAAATATATCGATATATACAGTCGCGCCTACACTCTTGTAGCATACACACGTGATTTTCGTAGAAGATTATTGTTTCTTTTTTTTCTACTTTATTCGTGTTAATAACCGACTTAAAATAAAGCGTAATCGCGATCCTTTTCCCAACGATGTTGACTCTGATGGGTCAGACAGTTATTTAATTGAGCGTAAAAAACCTCATAAATTGATAATAAATTCTCGAGCAAATAAAATATCATCCATGTCAAAGTATAAAAAACAGCCTTCATCCAGCAGCAACAGCGCTGATTACAGTAAACTTGGTAGAGAAAATCCCTTCTTACCCCTTCAAGCTCTTATTGATGCTGATGAAAAAATTCAAGCTGAAGGCATGGATGAGCATGCTGAAGATGGTAATAAAAATAAACGCATGTCAATTGGCATTAAAATCTTGTCACCGAACATCGACACTTATAATAAAATATGTACAGTTCTGACAGCTGAGAAATGTGAGTATTATACACACAGCCTGAAATCTGAATTGCCATTTAAAGTCGTGTTGACTGGACTCGAAAAAACTGATCAGGAGGTCATTAAAACTCATCTTTTAACGTCTGGTGTCAAGTGCATTGATATCAAAGTTGTGTGTCGTCAATTAAATCCAATTGAACATACGTTTTTCATAGTTTATCTTGAGAAAGGTAGCATAACCATGAAAGAGCTTCGTGATCGATTTGCAGTCATAAACAAAACAATTGTGCGCTGGAGCTTTCAGAGAAGGCTTCCTAAAAAAGTAACCCAATGTTATAATTGCCAGATGTACGGACATGGGGCTAAACACTGCCACATTAAAACTTTCTGTTCATTCTGATCTGGTGAGCATCAGACTTCAGAGTGCAATTCTAAGGAGGACAACAAATGTGCAAATTGTGGTGGTGATCACAAATCAACGGACCCGCTGTGCCCCAGTCGACGAAGCTATGTGGAGCTTCGACTAAAAACGACTACGAGAGCCCCTTTGAGAAAAACTACCCATCAAGATTTTGTCAGAAGTGTTGAAGATTTTCCACCATTGCGAAAAGTTAACCATGTTAATTTTAAACAACAACAACAACAACAACGTGAGAATGTTTGGCCAGATCCAAACAGTAGTACTTCTAGAAATGTTAATTTAAATACTAACAATGTAGATAGTACATCTAATATGTTTTCTTGAAATGAAATTCAAATGCTTACTAATGATTTAGGATCTAAATTAAGATTATGTAAAGATAAATTTGAACAGTTCAATGTTATTACTGAACTTGCCTTAAAATACTTAAACTATGGATCAAAGTAAAATAAAATTAATAACCTGGAATGCTAGGGGTGTAAGAAAAAAAAATCGTGAAATTTTTTTCTTTCATGATCCGAAATAAAATAGACATTGCTTTGGTTACTGAAACCTGGCTAAAACACAACCATTCTTTTTCACATCCTAACTATCTATGCTGTCGGCTAGATAGGCAAAGTGATAGAGGTGGCGGAATAGCTATTGTTTTAAGAAAAGAAATTAAATTAAAGTTTTTACCTTCAATAGAGACAAAAGTTATTGAAGCGTTAGGGGTTGAAGTTATAACAGGTAATAATCAACCGTATAAGATCGTGTGTGCTTATTTTCCAGGTCGTGCCCAAGATTATCGTACAAAATACCATCTAAGAAATGATTTTATAAAATTAACTCACCTATCAGGTCGATTCATTGTTGGTGGTGACTTTAACTGTCGTCACCAATCTTGGGGTTGCCTCCGCGCAAATAGATGGGGAAATATTTTACATGAATTACACTCAAACTATCCTTTTTCATTGTCGTATCCTTCCGAATATACTTATGTCCCTAAAAATGAAAGGACTAATCCTTCTGTTCTTGATTTCTTTCTAACAAACTCTCCCAATTTTATATCTCAACCCCAAGTAATAAATGATCTGTCCTCTGATCATCTGCCAGTAATTCTCGATCTTTCTATTAACGCAATTTTAAAAGAAAATTTTGTATTCAACTATAAAGCTATGAATAAATAAGTTTTCAAAAACACTGTGAAAATAAAACTAAGTAGTTTAACTGATCCACCACTTTCAGAAATACAACTAAATTCTGATATTGATTCTATGATCTCTAATCTTACTAATATTATCAAAGAAAGCGTTGAAGTCGCTGTTCCCCGCCTTCCATCTGTCACTGTTAAATCTAAACTACCAACATATATTCACGATACTATTTCACGGCGGAACAAAGCCCGTAGAAACTGGGTGCGCTATAGATTGCCAACTTACAAACTTGAACTAAGGTATCTTAACAAGCTTATAGACTTGTTTATTGATTATCTAACTAAAATAATCAACTCTTGCCTTAAGTTGAATTACTTCCCTCAGGCTTGGAAAGTTGCAAAATTAATCCCAATCCCAAAACCTCGAAAGCCCCCTGATGAACCCTCTAGCTATCGTCCTGTAAGTCTTTTGAGTAATCTTGCAAAGATTTTTGAAAAAGTTATCAAAAGAAAATTAGTTAATTTCATTGATGAAAATTCATTACTACCAAACCAACAATTTGGTTTTAGATTTGGACATAATACCTGTCATTCAATATAAAGAATCACTAGACATATAAAATCGAACTTTATTGCAAAAAAATCCACTGGACTTGTGTTACTTGACATTGAATCTGCTTTTGATTCTGTCTGGCATGATGCTTTACTTCACAAAATGATCAACTTTAATTTTCCCATGGCCTTAACGGCATTAATTCGAAGCTTTTTGAGTGATCGCAGTTTTAAGGTCCACTTAAATTCGGTTACATCTAATGAACAACTCATTACGGCAGGGGTCCCCCAAGGATCGGTTCTTGCTCCGATTCTATATAATATATACTTGGCAGACTTTCCCAATTTGAACAACTGTTTCTCGTCAATTTTTGCGGATGATACCGCTATATACAGCTCGAATGAACTTCCTCTTGATATTTGTTCGAATCTTCAACAAGGCCTACAAACTCTTAGTTCCTACTATCATAGATGGAAAATAAAAATCAACGAATCAAAAACTCAAACTATGTTTTTTACACGTAAAAGACATCCTCGATTTCTACCTGATAGTCCACTTCATTTAAACGGTTGTAGTATCCCTTGGGCAGAAAATGTAAAATACCTTGGCATCACCCTAGATAAAACTCTCACATATAATAACCACATAGGAAATGTGCTAAGCAAAACTGGAATTTTGATTAAAATCTTATACCCGTTTATAAATCGAAGGTCTACACTAAGCTTGGAAAATAAGCTCATTATCTTTAAAGTAATATTTCAGGCCATTATTGTCTATGGCGCCCCTGTTTGGTATAAATGCGCGGCTACTCATATTAAAAAATTAAAAATTATGCAAAATAAAATTCTGAAAATGATTCTTGACTTACCGTGGCATTTCTCCACCTCTGACTTACATAACATGTCAAACGTTGATTTTGTCTTAGATAAATTAAACTCCCTAGCAAACAAGTTTTTTGATAGATGCTCCATTTCTGATAATCCTCTCATAGGTGAGGTTTTGCCTTTTTAGTTTGTAAGTATTTTATCTAGTTTTAAGTATAAAAAAAAAAAAAAAAAAAAAAAAAAAAAAAAATAAATTGTTAACGGGTTTTCACATAAACTCTGAAAATGATTCTTGACTTACCGTGGCATTTCTCCACCTCTGACTTACATAACATGTCAAACGTTGATTTTGTCTTAAATAAATTAAACTCCCTAGCAAACAAGTTTTTTGATAGATGCTCCATTTCTGATAATCCTCTCATAGGTGAGCTTTTGCCTTTTTAGTTTGTAAGTATTTTATCTAGTTTTAAGTATAAAAAAAAAAAAAAAAAATTGTTAACGGGTCACATAAACTTAAGCTTTCCACAATGCATATGTTAAAAATTATATCCTTTTGTCAACCTATTTAATTAATATTAAAGCTGAATAAGCACTTGCTTCTGCACTTAAATTTAAGATTCTACCTATTGTATATGTACTAAGTTTCTCATTACTGAAATAAATAAATGAAATAAATATCGATATATATCGTCGATATTTTTAATAGCGATATATCAATATTCGATATTTATTTTGGAGTATCGAATTCGTATCAATTTCGATTTTTTTTTAAACAACTTCGTTTTCGTGTTTACTGTTCATCGTTCGTCGTTAACTTGAAAAAATCCCATCACAGTCAGTCTTCTCTTTATGAAATCGGAATTACATTATAACAATAACAAATAACAGTATTTGGCTGCGTGCACGAAAATACTATACTATACTTATACTAGTAAATCATCAGTGTAAGACGTATGTGACCCTGAAGTTAACAGACTCTTCTCTTAACAAATTTTCGTAGCACACATGCACATATACACTGCTCATATAGACGTATCTTCCGTTTGACAGGCGAGCACATCAAGCAGAGGGTGCTCCTGATGTCAATATGTGATGACTACTGGTTTGACTAATATGTTTATATGAAACTGTTAATACTCGAGCATTAATAAAAAATACCTACTATTTTCTTTATTTCTATGTTCTTTTTTTACGAATTTTGAATGGTTTGGGCTTTGGGAATTCGTATGAATAATCATGCGAAAACTGACGATATATATCGATATATCGATATTTTTCACTCGATTATTTTCGATACTGTTTAAAAATATCGATACGATAAATATCGATATTTTTTTTCACTTGCCCATCCCTAGCACAAAGGGAAAGAAAACTACGTTTTCAAGTTTCAGAAGTTTTAGGTTTAGAAAATGAAGGTATCAGCAATTATGTTTATGAAGACCGTCATGATTTTTTCATCATTATGAACTTTTACGTGAAACAAGCATAAACTATTAAGTTTACCTGAAGGCTGGCGAGCAGTGGACACTCATGTTCCTGTGACGCTTCTCAAAACGACTATATTTGCGAACAAAATTAAGGTAGTCCCTACGGATAACAATGGTCCTTCGCATCTTGCATTTACGAACTACTCCAGTTAGGATACGTCATTCCTTGTCAATGTAGGTGCCGTGGACCTAATAAGTATGGACTGCTAGTTGGTTTTCGTTTCCATACAATATCTGTGAATATCGTGTCGCCAACAACACTAGCGCTGTTTGCTCAATATGTGAAATATTTCTCTACAAGAAAATTGTTTTTATTGTAATTGTTTGACAGATACATTTTTTTTCAATTTCCTCAAACATGTTTTTATAGACAAAATTGCGGACTTGCATATTTTTTGTGTTTAATTTGTTTAATCAAATTATTTATCGTGAATTTTCTATATTTTCAGGATGATAATGATTCCGATAGCGTACGAATGCAGCAACGAAATGCAGGACAACAGCAACAGCACCAACAAAGAAATCCACCACCTATATCGCAGCAGAATCCAATGGTGCCAGTCAATAATCTCAGCAACAGTATGCAAAATCTTGGACTCTCCGCTAGACCTATCAAACGGTCCACAGATGATGCCCGCGATGACTACAACGGCCAGTAGTCCATCAAATTTTCCTCCAAACTTCCAGGGAAACTTTAAGACATCAGCGTTTCATACAAACCCGGGATGAGGCAACTTCCAACAGCCTCCAATTCAAGGGCAGCTCCCGCGAGGTCTTCCAATACAACCAAACGCTTAATACACATCGACTTCACCAATGGTTCTTCCTACAATGCCATTGCAACATTAAGGGCCCTATCCAACGCCTCCTCTACCCCAGTTTGCTGCTACTACACCACAAAACGCAAACTATCCCCCAACAAGTACCGTTCCTCACCCCCAAAATGCATTCAACCAGAATCAACTGAACAACAATATGCCTTCGCTACCACCACCGGCACAGGCGCAGACACAGATGACAGAAACTCAACAGTCAGCACCAATGGCAGCTCGGAGACCAATGTATCCACAACAGCAAAAGATTCAAGCTCCACTGCAGCAGCCACAACAGCAGCCTCAAGCTTATTCTCAGCAAGGCAACAGCCAATGGCACAACAACTCCACAACAAGCCCACATAATATAAGTCTCAATAAGTAATATAAGTCGCAGGACGGCGAGGCTGATGAAGACGATGGTTGCAAATATGAAAGAAGGTAAGATTTTCTTAACTCATTAAATAATGCCAAGTTCTGATCCCGACATTCTACTTTTTGTTTGTAGTGAATGCTTCTTTGCTGGAAAGGCACAGCATTGGTGTTGGCCAAAGCAATAATTCCGATATTCAACAGCACCTGCAGTCTATGTTTAATCTGCTTCGACATGAAGAGACTCTTAAAATGGTAAAATTAACTTTAAAAAAAAATTTCTTTAATTACACTGTTGATTAATTTCATACAAAAAAAAATAAAGGCTGTTAAACTGGAATCCCAGAGACCAAATCGTACCCGATATCTAGTAATTGCATCTCGTTGTTGTCTTCGAAATGGTTCGAAAAAAAAACATCGAGCATCGTCTCGATGTCAATCGAAATGTGGCAAACAACAAATAAATGATACTAAAACTCATGACCATCACCTTCACACTTCACTCACAACACCAAAACCAAAATAGCAATGAGAACAACAACAACAGCAACAAGAAAACCTGCAGCAGAACCAGGAGCAGAGCCCATCATTGGATCTTGACGATATGTTGGACAAACGGCGAGCCGCAATGAGCAATCAATTGCTCTCGACAAATCGCTGTTCGAAATCCGATTCGGATAAATATGAATTCTGTGCGGAGAATATAGAAGAATTTTGTCTGCTAGGCATAGACTGTAATGGAAATACCACCATTGTCCTGGTTGTTCCAATACTCGCTGGTGCCACGTTGCCAATACCAAAAAGCACTGCACAATAAGTTTCACGAGTCCATTAATTTTTATCCCAAGTAAGTCACTCAAAGGTTTCTCAATTAGTTTCTTTTAATTTTTGCCTTCTCGCTTCTTGCAGCATAGTGCGATATACCGTGACTAAAATACCAGAAAGTAATTCATTGCTTCAAAAGTCAAGACTGCCGCTTGGTATACTCATTCATCCATTTCGTGATGTTAATGTAAGTGTTTCTGAAGTGAGATAGAGTACAGAGTACATTAATGATCTATTTTTTTTGAGAGCACCTGTCATCCAGTGTCCAAATATTGTTAGGTGCCGCTTATGCCGGACATACATTAATCCGTTCGTCTACTTTGTAGATAGTAAAATGTGGAAGTGTAATCTTTGTTACGGAGTCAACGAATGTAAGTTTTTAGCTTTGTCCAAATGCATTTAGGAACCACGGAATACTGATTCATTTTTTTTTGTTAAATAGTGCCAGATGATTTCCAGTTCGATCCGGCAACCAAAACATATGGAGACGTTACACGAAGACCGGAAGTTCCATCCACATCCGCATCCACTGACTAAGCACTTCATTTTTTCTTTTTTAATAATTTTTATTTAATATATTTTGCCAGAATATTTTGTTCGAATTCCTTCATCAATGTTTTTTTTTTTAATAAAAATAAAAAAGCGCAATTCTTCAGTCAGCTGTTTTTCATCTGTCAAAATGATTTTGTTTCCATATTTCACGTATTGAGCAAAGAGCGCTTTTTTGGAACCAACGTGAAGTTGGCTCCTAGCAGTCCATACTTATTAGGTCCATGGTAGGTGCCATCGATAGCCTAAATCATGGAACAAAACAAAGTCAAATCAGAAAATTCTTTTTCTAAATCAATACAACTCGCAGGAAACAAACTGGGAAACAATGAGACGACTTTGGTTGGTTGGTTGATGCTTACTTACCTCACGTGGTATCTTGAAGCCCAAGCCAATTTCTCAGCTGCGACGAAGAGAAAAGAAATATATTTTTCAACACGCGTGCAGGAAATGACATTTGAATTTAATCGATTTTGAATGATTGTGCTTCAAAAATTTTGCTACACAAAACTGTAGATATTTTAGACTATTTATTTTCATCACAATTTAGTTGAAAAACATCGTAAAACATAATTTATTTATATATTTAAGTTCACAAAATCGCGGCTTACCTTGACAACGAAAGAAAAGGACAACAACGCAACAACCAAAGAAATGTCAAAATTTTAGTTCTATCTTTTTCCGGAAGGGACCCAAGCGCGCTGTTGTAAAAGTGGAACCAACGTGAAGTTGGCAACTAGCAGTCCATGTATAGTATGTCAATGTCTCTATTATTCAGGAATTAGAATCAACTCATTTTTCGATAGTTTAAAACGAAAAGGGAATTGTTTTTTTTGGCAAAGACAGTGTGCTCTTCCAGAACAATTCGAGTAAATGATAAAAACATAAGAAAGTTAAATTCAAACGATGAATGTTTGCAGATGGTCGTTTTGTAGCAGCCCCTTACTGTTAAGTACAAGAACTCCAGCTGCCGATTTCGTTGTAAGACATGGTTTCACCGCGAAATTTTCCGAAACAGAAGTGGTATTAGGTAAATATGAAAGGAAACTAGTTACACGAGTAAAACATGGACCCGAATTACCTAAAATTAAGGCAAAAACTCCAGCTTCAGATGTTTCCACCTATGAAACCTCCGACACAGAAATCGAGTTGGACAAACATCAAAAGAGACCAGTTTCAAGCGGAAAACGTGCTCTCGGATTGCCTAAATCTAAGTCTAAAGTTCCAGCTGTAGATATCGTGCACCCGACACAGAACCATCTGAAACAGAAATGGAGCTGTCCCAAAAAGATTTGCCACCCAATTCCAATGAGACTGGCTTCGCAGGAAAAAGTTTAATAAATTCCACACCCTTCTCCAATTTCAATCAACCCTTTATGCTTAATCCTAAGAGAAAATGCTTGATTACTTTGATTAAGAGCAAACCTATACGGGAATATAGAAAAATAGCGCTCAAAGCTCGAATCAAATCAGCCACTGCACCGCAGGTTCAATCAAGTATTCAATCTATCGATCTTCCATCTAAAACGTCATCCCATCGTCCGACTACTCATCCATTGAAGCCACTCAAGGTCCGACTAACGATGAAATTGCAATTGAAATATGTGGAGAAACCTTCCGAGACTCAAGTTCCAGAAGAAGACAAACTGAAAGTCGCACAACAAACTTCCAAGACTCTAGTTCCAGAAGATAAATCAAAAAATCTTTTTTTTGTCCCACAAATCTTGAATCTCACAAAGAACATTTAAACGGTAATTTATTCCACTTGACGCTGGAGTATTTCTTTGAGAAGATCGGCAAGAAAAACTCGGAGATTCATCAGATTGCATTCGACCGCAAATCGACTGTTTACTTTAAAATACTCAAGGAATCAGAACAGAGCGCATCTAGCGGTGAAGATGTCTTATATATGTTTGGGCAGGAAGGTAAACTCATTGTTGAGCCGGCGGCGGCAGCAAATAGAAAATGAGTTCCACAGTTTCGCAGTATTTACCAGAGTATATCTACTAATGAGTAGGGACACTCTTCTCACACTTAGAACTTCAACCAATACAAGAAAAACCTAAAAAAAATTATTATAAGTGAAAACAGGCAAGAAGTATTGATTCCTAGCCTTTCGTAAAATATTTATGAAAAAAAAAGTATACACATCACGTTTTGTAGGTACACCCACACACACTTATCTTGTATAACATACATAAATGTGATTTTCCAAAAATAATGTTTTTCTTAAATCGGGTCTACGTTATCTTAAGTGTAGTATTTCTTTCATAGCGAGTTTCATTCACGAAAAGAATTGCTCTTTCTGTCAAAAGATTCGATCTTTTTCACTTTTAAGAGTTTCATTCATTCAAAAAGGGCAATTCTAGATGAATTCTCAACACGAAAGAATGCATCTCTGATGGGGTACAAGAATCGATCTGAACCACTGATCTCTATATTACACTAGAAAGCGTATTCATACAAAAAAGTTGTGACAATTTGAAGATTGTTATATTATGGTAAAACCTTCACCAGTATAACAGTATAACAATGTCCTAGTTTTCAAAATGGCGTCTTGTTTACTTTTTATTTACAGTCGAATGTGAAGAAGTCAATATTCAATTTTTATCTTTAAGATATTAAACAATTGTATTATACATTATGTGCAAATATTTAATTTTCGAGAATATATTTTGTACCGTGTGTATACTAATCTCCCAACTTTTTTTCTTCGCCAATTCGTGTCTAAAAAAAAGTCATCATAATTTTAATTGTCTCTAATAAAACTTTGTGAGCTGTAATTTATTTTTTTTGTAAATACTGTTTATCATTAAATCCTACATAAAAAAAAATAAAATAACTCAAGATTAATTCGGTTTTACGCTGCTTACTAATAATTATTCTTTTATTTAATTTTTCAGTTGGATGTAATGATGAAGGAGGGCAAATTGAAGAACTCTCGGAAGAGGAATATGACGCCTAACATTTGGGTCAGCCGTCAATAGCAACTGGGAGGAGGTTCCCGAAATTCTGGTTTGTATGGATAATGTGCCCAAAACCACCAACCACACCAATAGCAAATCATCTTCCAAATTCATTTTGCAAAAACTACAAGAAAAGCAGTAACAAACCCAATCAATCCTCTACAATTCGAAAGCAATCAACCATACACAAGGCCACCATTTGTTCCAGTTAATAAGTTAATAATCCAAATATACCAGTGGAGATCCAAAAACTTGTGCTGAATAAAAGGTGTCCTGAGCCAGTCGTTTCAAGTTCGAACAAATTCTCACAAGTTGATGAGATTCTTTAACAAAAACCCATTAAAAGGCTTTTAAAAGCATCAAATATAAACAAACGCCAACAAATGAAAGAAATGAAAGCTTTAGTTCGCGATCAGTAACAACATCAAATCAGTTGGTCAATTATTTCTTAAGTTTTATTCGTAACGGAGCTTGTAAGTATTGGGTAACTAATTAATAATATTTCTATTGTTTTACAGGTCAACCAATTGAAGCCATCGCAAGTCGATCCGATCCCGACACCGTCAATGATAGCCTCAGCGGTCCAGCATTCTACAAACCCAAACCAATTGGTGCAATTCAATAAATCCATATCCCGCCAGCACTTTAATACCACCCGTAGCAACAGGCCAACAAGAATATTCTTTTCTGGCAAGACCAGCGACGTCTAATTACACGTCTGTTTCATCGCTGTCCTATAAAGTGGGGCACTCTTCAAATAGCTACAATCCTATGGTGCCTAATTATGCCAGCGATTCAAGTTATATTTCGAATTCATCAAGTATAATAGCTACGACTGGCAATACTTCTCCAACTGATGATTTTAATTCAACTTGGGAATTTAGATATGTCCTGGCCGCCTTTATCATAGGGATTTAATATCACACAGGATCCCTGAGGGCGAGGGAAAACGAACATATTATGTAAGAGGACAAATTGACAATGCCCCTGAACTTTCCATTCTTCCGATATACTCTCAACTACCATCAGATTTGCAAGCAAAAATTTTCAAGAAGGCCTAAGAAAGTGTGTAGTAGCAACAAATATTGCTGAAACATGGCTTACCGTTGATGGTATTATATTTGTCATCGATTCTGGTTATTGTAAATTGAAGGTTTACAATCCCCGCATTGGTATGGATGCCTTGAAAATGTACCCGATATCTCAAGCAAACGCCAACCAAAGATCTGGTCGTGCTGGTCGTACTGGACCTGGTCAAGCCTTTCGTTTTTACACCCAAAGGCAATATAAGGAACAGTTGTCAGCGAACTCTTGTAGTGAACGGACCTATTCATTTAAGCTTTATCATTTGATTATTCTTATTTAGTTGCAAAAATGTCTATAAAAACTTGCGCAAAGTGTAATATTGAAATTTCCGGCACTAATTTTATTAAATGTGAATCTTTCTGCCAACTTAAAATTCACAAAAAGTTTGCGGGAGTTACAGAATCTATTATTAAGGCTTTGACTTCTCAACCTAATATGATGTATCGTTGCAACTCTTGCATTGTCAACCATAAATCAATTAATTTGGTCGTTGATAAAATAAACTTTTTAACATCTGAAATCAATTCTTTAAAATCGATGTTTGATAAATTTCGTACTACACAAGCGTTCAATCAACCCACTAATTGCCTACCAAATGCAATGAATTATAATAATTATAATATAAATGCTCCAATGAATGCCGATGTAAATCAAAATGCTAATGGAAGCTCTATTAGAGACGATGACAATTTAAAAAAAATAGTACATCGTACCCCTCCTTCGTGCGGCTCCTCTTCAGTAAAGCCTACAAACACCGGTCCATTGGAAGTAATAAATACCATCACAAATCTGGATGAATCAAAAAGAGAGTCTAATATTTGTTCCATAGCCCCCAATGTTCTACAAAAACAAACTTTAGTTAATCAATTAACAATAATCGGCTCGGACTCGTCTTGCTCTGCATTTGAGGTAGTGCCTAGTGTCAAGTGGCTGCATCTGTCTCGTTTTGCGAATACTACTACGGTTGATTCTATCATCTCTTACGTTGGTGATAAACTCAAAGTTGATCCTAAACATATTAAATGCTCAATCTTTGTGAAAAGTTCCGCCATCATATCTGAGCTTTCCTACATAAATTTCAAAGTCGCGGTTCCTGATAATCTCATACAATCAGCTCTTAATTCAGCATTTTGGCCTAAGGGTGTTGAAGTACGTGAATTTATTCATCTACCAAAAAACTTAAAACAGACGAAAGCGACGCCGACGTCAATAATACAATAAATTGCAATCATGAATACTCGTTCTCTTCTCCACCGCCGTCTGATCGTTCCATTGCCTCTAATGCTATTTGTTACCATCACGTTCCGTGTTGTGATATCACTGCACTTGATAAAGTTGTTCTGATACCTGCCGTCCCTGCTGTTGCGAATGTTCCTGTTGTTGCTGTTCCTGTGGATATAGTTCCTGTTGCTGCTGCTGCTGACGCTTTTGATCATTTCTCCCTCTATTACCAGAATGTGGGAGGCATGCGCACTAAACCAAATGCATTTTTTTCTTCTATGTTGGATTGCTCTTATTCTGTAGTTGCGCTTACCGAAACTTGGCTGCATGATGGAATTTTGTCTACGGAATTGTTCGATTCGAGCTTTATTGTTTTTCGAAAAGATCGGAGTGAAAGCTGTACCGGCATGAAGAGAGGAGGTGGTGTGCTGGTTGCAGTTAAATCTAATTTCAATAGTAGAGAAATCGAATTGTCTGATTGTTCTGGTCTTATCGAACAAATTTGTGTTTGTGTTGATTTCATAATTTTCTCTCATGACACAACTGTAACAAAGATTCATATTTATTTTCTTGTTTCATATATACCTCCTAGTTCTGATTTTGCAATTTATGATACCCATGTTAAGAACATTAATAATATTTTTTCTAATCTTGAAACCAATTCTGGTGCTGTTATTTTAGGAGAATTTAATCTTTGTAACTTAAAGTGGTTATATTCGCACGATGATAAATGTTTGTTTCCATTTCATGTGGTAAAAGATTTTGAAGTTTTGGTTACTGATTCGTTGTCTGCTTTAAATTTCTAACAAATAAACAATATTGTAAATGATATCGGTAGAACATTGGATTTGGTCTATATTCATAATGAACTGGAGGTTACAATTGTAGAAGATGATAATCCAATGCTTAGTAATAGTGTACACCACAAAGCTTTAAATTTAGTGTTTAAATTAATTTATCGATTTTTAATTTTTTGATTCACCACAAAATATAAGTTTTAATTGGGATTTCAACAGATTACAATGGCATGAATAACTATCTTTGTACATTAGATTGGGATTCGCTTTTGTCTCATTCTACTTTATCTTCTACTTACCGCGTTCTTATGAATATCATTGAAGATATGTTTGAGGAACTTATACCAAAGAAAGCTAATAGAGTGAAGTCAAATAAACCCATTTGGTATTCCAAAGGCTTAGGGCGTCTAAAAAATTCATTAAATAAGGCTCGTAAAAAAAGTAAGTTGAATGCATTTTCTCGAAGAAATTATTGTCCGCTGCGTAAAGAGTATGATTTTTTAAAAAAAATTTTGCATAGTCAGTATTTATGGTCCATTGAATCTAAAATAAAGAACGACTCAAAAGCTTTTTGCCAATTTTATAATGTAAAAAGAAAATCAGTTGGTATTCCTTCTAACATGATTTATAATGGTAAAACAAGTAGTAATCTATCTGATATTTGTAATATGTTTGCTGAATTCTTTCAGTCAAATTTTTTAATTGATGACCCTGTTTTGGGAGCTCAGCCTACCGTTACTCAAATAACTGATATGGGATCCTTGTCATTGTCAGAAGAGGAGATCATGTCTGAACTCTCTGGCCTTGATTGTAATCTTGGCTTGAGTCCTGATAATATTCCTGCCATATTTTTAAGCAAATGTGCAAGAAATTTGTTTAAGCCTCTGCATATTATTTTCAATCGGTCTCTTGCTAGTGGTGAGTTTCTTGACTTGTGGAAATATTCGTTTATTACTCTTATATATAAATCAGGTTCCAAACTTTCGGTGGAAAACTACAGACCCATTGCCAAGTTACAATTGATTCCTAAGATATTTGAGTCTATAGTGAAGCAGAAAATATACAAAATGGTTAAAAACCATATACCTGATTGTCAGCACGGTTTTGTACAAGGACGAAGCACTGCAACTAATCTAACTCTATTTTCGAATTTCTGTTTGAAGAACATGGAAAGTAAATGCCAAACAGATGTTATTTTCACTGATTTTTCAAAAGCCTTTGATAGAGTTATACTATGTTTCCACTGGAGTGATTAAGCTAAATCTCTTGATTTAGCTAAATCATTTAATAAATTATGTGATTTACCATACCTTTTCATGATTTAGATTTAAGTGATTTAAGCTAGATTTATTTTAAATTACGTATCTGTCATCTCAAATCTACACAAAATAAAATCAAACATACTCTTTCTCTTCTCTCTCTTGATTCAGCACTACATTCAGCCACAACAAAAATGATTATTTTAAAACTGTCAAATTTTTAATTTAAATTGCTTGTGGTCGGTGAGTTTTTCGGTTATTTTATTGGGTATTTATATGTAAAAATGAATTTATCCCTGTAAGAAATGCTAAACAAATTCAGACAGATAAAAAACAGAATGAAATGGGCCGATTTGGACGAGCTATTTTCCGGAAGCTTTGGCAGTAAAAGTTTGTGAAATTGAAATTGAGAAATGGTATTTCAAAGTTGACATGCATGTCAGGCTAAATCGGGTAATTGTTCGGTGTGACCGCCTTTCGTGATTTATAAATCATTTAGCTAAATCAGGTCGGTGGAGACATAGTATTAGCAATCGTATTCTAATCTATAAACTAAGCTTACTTGGATTCCACTCATCTCTCCTTGTATGGATGGAGAACTATTTGTCAGATCGTTCTCAATACGTTAAGATTGGGTCTGCGAAATCTCTTAAAATAATTAACCACTCGGGTGTTCCTCAAGGAAGCCACCTTGGACCATTGTTGTTCTTGCTTTTTATTAATGATCTGCCTAAGGTTCTAAATTTTTCTAAATGTCTTATGTTTGCAGATGATGTGAAGCTCTCCAAGTCAATTAAGTCCGTCGCTGACTGTCTTGATTTACAGAGTGATGTTGTTAATTTAAATAAACTCCCTACATATGAATCTTAATAAATGTGCCATCATGTCTTTTTCCAGGTCAACTTTACCTATTGCCTTTGAATAAAGCCTGCATAATTTCTCAATTCAAAGGGTTACAAGCCAAAAAGTTTTGGGAGTCATTTTTGATTTACATTTAACTTTTAATATGCATTTTGATTACATTATATCTAGAGCTTGTAGGGAAAAACTTTCTTGCCCTCCATCGACTTCATAGGAAAAACCTACTTGACCTCCAACTAAAATAGATGTTCGCAACTGGTGCCATCTATCGGGCAAACCGAGTTTCGACTCACATTGTGCTGAACACACGGAAACTATGGTCCGCCATTAAATATGAGTCCACAGCTAGAATCCACCCCGACGAACACATTCCACTTCTCATGGAAGCCACTTGGCCCCCACTTTCGAAAGAGAATTTCCAAGACATGCGCAGTTCGCCATTCCCATGGAAGTGTGATTTTTGAGCGATAGGCGACCCGAAATTGTCGCTACGGATATTTTACTCGACTTACAGCAATTTGCAGAATGATGTTTACCCCATCCGACATACGCAAACGAGAAGAATTTCTATCTGACAATTGAATGTCAGATTGCTAAACTCTTCTATTGTCTGAATTACGGGTATACTCTCATCATCTAACTGACGTTGTCAAACGTAATTTTTTTTAGTTCTGACATAAGTAACTTTATCGGACGCTTATACTAACAATAATCCCGAAGCCACCCAAGAACAATTTATACTGACAGATGACATTCGTAATTAGTGTGAACAGCAAAACGATCGCTACTGACGTCATCGGTGACATAGGGATATTTCCTTTTTCCTCGTTCCCTACTGTCCAGCAGAAATATCTGTGTGAATCTCGTGTCACTGCAATAACCACTTGACATTATAAAAAGTTAATTTGACTCGATACGTTGTCATGTGCCAATATGCGATAGATGACAGAGACATTTTCAGCAATGGTTTCGTATTCACTGGTATTTATATTTACCAAAATCAGAATAGTTCACACGTGCGAGGTAAGAGAAACTTTTAGGATGAAAATGTCTATGACATTATGGTGATGACAGATTCATTGACAGAAATGTCAAGTTATTCGACTTTACGTCAAAATTCATTCATCCATTGCCATTGCATTGATCATACCTGAAATCATGAGCATTTCAACTTAATGTTAATCTTAATCCTGAAACCAGAAAAGTGTAAACCGACTATAAAAACCTACAACTACTTACCGACATTGACGTCACAGACACACGAAAGTACAAATTGAAACGTAAGAATTCTTATTGGAAAATAGGGCGTTGGCTGAGTGGAACGTTGAAACACAATCCAGGAAGCCAGACAGAAAAATACTCCATTTTGAAGAAGACCATCAATGGAGCAGGAACAAATCTGCTCCAGAACAATTAACAAAGTCCCTTTTTTTTTTGCTGCCAACACTTTTACTGATGGAAGAATATTAGAAAATTGCTTATGCATTTCTTTATTCTTCCATCCATCATTTACAACCATAAGGATTACAATCGAAATCAGGTAAGTTGTTACGAAAGCTTTGTTCCTTTAAATTAACAAAACAAAGTAGTAATGCTGAGTTCACACCATGGAATAGCGATTTGCTTTTGCTTCTTCTGTGTGCCCCATAACGAAATTTCTCAAATGTCAGCATTCGTTGAATTTTGGTTGCAATTAGTGGAAAACGGGAAGAAGTTATTATACTGTCCTGTGTAAACTCTTCATCAACAGCTTCTTCGCTGAATGCACCCTAAAATATGGTGGTCAATAGATTTAAGTTCCACTGTCACCAAATAAAGTGGAACCTATTAGGGTAGTAGTAGTGATGAATCTAAGTAAAAATACAATTTACCGTACAGTAGAGTACAAAAAAAAATACTTTGAACGGAATTAAGAATTTTGAAGAACAAAAAGGTCAATCGGTGCTTTGAGCACAGTTGTGTAAAAAAAATAAAAATTTTTGTTTGTTGAATAATTGATAGTGGTGGAAAATTGTAGACATAATTAAAGTTACACAAACCAGGAACAGCAAAGAACAAAAAAAGAATAAGGAATTGTTAGAAAAGGTAAAAGAAATAAGATTTTTTTTCTTTTATGTGGCAGTTATATTATAAAATCTTGTTTATATAGGAAAGGAATCTTTACCCGAATTTAATAACACGGTCTCCACAAACTGGTGGCCGTTGATCTGTGGACTGGAAAGGCAGACACAGATCTTGATTATACTTACGAAGGTGTTCCAGGAGGAGTTGGTGTTTTCTTGTATTTTTGTCGAGTTTCTTGAACAATTTTTTTTAAAAAGTGGAAATAAGATATTAAAGAAACGAAGTGCTTAATATATATAGAACATTTATCTGTACGTATACATATATATGGTGGTTCTTGCAATTTTGCAATAAAAGCACTTACGGGTTGAATATTAAAGAGGCACAACTGGTCATACCAATTTAATATATATTTTAATAAGCAAAAGCAGCAGGTACATCCTACACTACCAGCCGGAAATGCTGTGGCCACAACATCACCATCAGCTGGGATTAATGCAAGTCTATAAGGGTGAGTCTTTGATCCTTTTATTTAATTTTTAAGAATATATATATTGGTATGCAGTTCTCTGGGGGTGGGGACTAATGTTTGAAGAGTAATATTTAGTGCATTGGAAGTTTTTTTTTGTACACATATCTGCATATGAACATATAACGTAAAATATATAATTTAGCACAGTACACATACAAATTCGATAAAATACATACAATTTTCAAAAGACATCTTACAATATAATTAAAGAGATAAAAAGAACACCTACAAAATATAAGAAAAGAAACATTAAACTCTTATCGCCACAACCAAAACATATACGGAAACAAGCATAAGAACATAATTTGAAGAAAGAAACGTTACAAGTTTATTCTTTAAACACCAAGCACCGACCATTAATTATTTTAGGACATACCTATATTTTAAATCTTAATATTAATTTTCTTATTTAGTTACAATTTATTATTTATACTTTTAATCTTTACTTTTTGTTTTATTAACTATCAAATATATTAATTTTTATAACGTTCTTAAAATTGTTGGTGTTTATTTTGTTGTTTGCGAGTGAGAATGGTCAGGTATGAATGGAAAGTCCTTGGTTGAATCTGTAAATAGAAGGAAAATGGATTATTAGTTTTTGTTAGGACAATGGATGAGGTGAACTGAAATGGAAAGATTTTGAGATGAAGTGAGAGAGACGAAAGATGGCGAGTTAAGGGGTTGCTCAGACGAGTACGGCAACCATGGCAGGGTGGGTATAGACAAACTTCTCGTGCGTCACAACACCTCGACGCAAAGCCTGGCATGAGTTTTGTCTGCGCGGTTCCGACAGGGATCAAGTTCCTACTCCCTCCGACGAGCGTGAGGCCGGTCAAGCATGCCAGCAACGATCCCGACGGCAAGCAAGGAACCCGCAACAATGGCGCCCAGAACGTGAGGAAGCTTCGCTACTGAGAAATAGCGAACCTTAAGATATTTTTTGAGCCTTTACATTTGTTTTTTTTAGAGCTCATTTTCATTTTTTTTAATTTTCATTTAATTGCAATCAGTTTTTTTTTAGATTCAGTTTTTTTTTTAGTTTAGATTCAGTTTTTTTTCAGTCATTTAAAATTTTTAACTTATTTTTTTTTTAATTTTTTTTTATCTTCGTTAACATTTTGAATTTTAGTTTTTGATTTTTTGCTTTGCATGAAAGAGCTGACTCTCAGTCATAAGTCCCAGTATCTGAGGCATGGACTTGGTACTGCGTTGCGATGACTGGAGTTAGTTCCAAATTTTTTTGACATGGTGTTCAGCGGTCTGAGTCATAAAGCTGGCAGGGTATGCTGGCATCAATGCCCAGATTCGCGAAGATACCATATACATAATAATAACGATGGAAGAGACACAGAAAATTCACATTGAGTTTTCAGAAGTACCTTCCATCTACATAGCGATTTCCTAGAGTCGGTTTGGAATCAAGCCTTGGTTTCAGATCGTCCTAGGAATAAGCACAACAGTTTAGTTTCAGTTTTTGTTTTAAATTTAACGTAGTTTATTTTACCTTTTTTTTCTCCTCGGCTCATAAGACTATGCCATCTTTCGTTTCCAGCATTTCGTGTTCTTTCCACATTAGGTGATCCTCATCCAGATCCGTTTATGAAAAATTTGTAGTTTGAAAATAAGAAGAAGATATAGCAAGTACTTAAATTTTTTTTTTGAATGATAGATTTCTTTTTATGATAGAAAGATTTTGTTTGAATATTAGATTGTAATAGTTTTATGTTAATTTATTATTTTTGGTTGAGTTTTTTTTTAGTGTTAATTTATTTAGGTGTTAGATGTTAGATAGTTCAGTCAAGAAGTTGAGTTTGAGTTAGTTTTTTTTGGTGAAAATAGGTGTTGTAAACTAAAGGTTTTTGGTTATTTTTGGTATTTGTTAAAAGAGTTTGTAGATACTTTGGTTTTAATTTTCTTTAATTTCTTTTGTCATTTAGGTATTTATTAAATTGAACTTAGGTTAGTTATATTTTGAGGTTTTAGAAGTAAGTTTTTTTTATTGTAATTTCTTTTTAGAAAGTTTTTTTTAGCTTGTAAACTGTTCTAGATTTTTATTTTTAAAAAGAAAGTTTCTTAGAATAGTTAGTTAAGCTTTTTTAGGTTTAGTATACATAGGTTATAGTTATTTATCTATTTATTTTTATAAACTCAAATTGTTTTTTTATTGGTGATTTTAGAGTTGCCACCGTCATATCTTAATTTTTGTTTTTTCATATTTTCTGTTTCTTTATCAAAGAAAATTTGTGCGTTTTTTTTAATCGTTTGGTTTTCTTTGCCTTTTATTCAAAACAAACTTTTTTGCTTCCGCCAATACTTTTACTTCGTTTTCTTCATTCTTATGAAACAAACATTGGAACGATTTTATTATTTGGATTTTTCTTTGTTGTCTACGTGGTTGGGTTTGATCTTTTGAGACTTTTCTTGGTTCTTTTGGAAGGTTATGAACGATAACTTCCATACTCCTATTATTAGTCCTGATAGAAACCAGAACGTAGGAATTTTGGAGGAGGATTTTGAAAGGTTTTATCAGGCCGTAAACCAGTTGAGTTTTGAAGACTCATTAGATTCAGAGTTTCAATACTCAGTAGACATGTCGGACGGCAATGAACAACCTGAGGAGGACGTCGAAGATATCGAAGAAATTCTTGCACCATCCAGGACTGGCAATGAACAAGCGACGGACGACGTGGTCTCCCGGATTGAAAAGACCATGATGAACAACCAGCTACGTCTTGTTCAACAAATGGCACTTTTCATGGGCGAGGTTAAGGGAAAGCTGGACAGCATAAGTAACCCTCGCTCCGAACAGAATTTTCCAGACTTGGAGCATCCTAGTAATCCCCAGCTGGAGAGTGGTGCAGGCAATTTAAGGACACAAAATATGTACCCACCTACGATTCCGGACACGGCACGCGGTGCACCTTCTGTAGTCGCAAGGCCACAAAGCGCTTTGAATGCACCGGAAAAATGTCGTTTGGATAGGTGGGACATAAAATACGATGGTACCGACAACATATCCGACTTTCTTTTCAAAGTCGAAAGGTTGCAAATTTCTTCTGGCTACAGTGATGCGCAAATCAGTGTCCATTTCCATTCGTTACTTAGCGGCAAAGCTAACAAATGGTTTTGGGCATTTCTACGAAAGAGTCCAACTGCAACTTTGGCGCAAATTAAACAGGCTTTGAAGAGAGAATTTGGCAGAAAAGAAAACGATGTGGAAGTATACATGCGCCTGCTCACTCGAAAGCAGGGATTTAAGGAAACTTTTGATGATTTCTTCAGCTCAGTCGTTGGTCTGAATGACCGTCTAAATGAACCCTTTGATTCATTGAAGCTGATGGAAATCATCAAAAGCAACGCTCGTGACAAGCTCGGGGAGGTCCTGTTGGCAGCGAGTGTTACTAGCTTAGATCAGCTAAGGAACAAGGCTAGAGAAGCTGAACGTTTCTTAGCTAGACGAACAGAGTCCCATAAGACCGTTCATGAAATCCAGTTGGAGGACAAGACTGATGAGGAGCCATTGGATGAAGTCGCAGCGTTCAGCAGGAATTTCCGGCAACCAGCTTCAACACTGGTTTGTTGGAATTGTGACAAGCTTGGTCATTCCTTCTTTCATTGCCCGTCGCATGAAAGAAAGCAATTTTGTTATCTCTGTGGAGAAAAAGGCGTGAGTACCCCAGAATGCCAAAAACACCAGGGAAACCGCCAAGGGAGCGACAAACTAGTGGGGGAGAGTCGTTTCCAAAACAATTACCCCGACCAGAGGAAGCAGAAGTAGGAGACGAGCGTGAAGGGAGGAGTGATCGGGTTTCGAACGGGTTGTGTCAAAGTTTGCTTGATATGTCTGCTGAGTGTTCTAATTCTGAAGTCGGAAAGGTTTTTAAGTCTGATGGTCCTGTCAGGATTCTTCAACGAGAATTTCCAATTTCGGCTAGTCATCCTGTAAAAGTTTTTGCTTTAAAGTCTCTTCACGAGCGAAAGCAGAACTATTACAGGAGGCGATCCGAAATTGTTGGTCAGCCCGCGGTTGTAAGTACCCAAATTCAAAAGTGTAGGGACAGGTATAAGAAGCGAAAGGACTTCCAGAGGCACATAGTCGAGACAATCTTGTCTTCCAAAACCGATGGTAGAATGTACGCTCAAATCAAGCTGAAAAATGAACTTGTTTCAGGTTTATTGGACAGTGGAGCTTCTATCTCTGTATTGGGAGACGCTTGTTTTGAATTCATTGAAAGGAATGGAATTCAAATTTTGCCATACAAGACTTTTGTAAAAACAGCTGACGGAAAATCCCACGATATCGTTGGGTATTGTGATATACCAACAACTCTTGATGGTATAACGAAGACCATTACTTTCTATGTAATTCCTAACTTGACGCAAAAGGTTTATCTTGGTATGAATTTCTGGAACGAATTTCACCTGACTCCACAAGTGAGCCAGATCGACAGTAATAACGTTTTTGAGAAAAGCAACGATGTTGCGGAGAAGGCTGAATTTATCGATTTAACGACGATTCAGCAAATCAAGTTGGACTCGATAAAGCGGCTTTTTCCGAACTTTGCTGAATTAGGTCTTGGTAGAACGCACGTCGAAACCCATACCATTGATACTGGCGACGCAGTGCCAATCAAGTCAAGACACTATCCTCTGTCACCAGTGAAGCAGGAGGAGGTATACAAGGAGCTTGATCGCATGTTAGGACTTGGAGTTATTGAGGAGAGCAATTCACCATGGTGTTCTCCTATAGTGTTGGTTAAGAAGCCAGGAAAAGTTCGCCTGTGCTTGGATAGTCGCAAGCTTAACAGCAAGACGATTAATGATGCATATCCGTTGTCGCATATTGAAGGAATCATTAGTAGATTAGAGGACACTCATTTCATAACGGGTCTTGATCTTAAAGATGCATTTTGGCAGATCCCGTTAGATGAAGAGTCAAAGCAAAAAACGGCATTCGCAGTACCAGGACGGCCGCTGTATCACTTTAATGTGATGCCGTTTGGTTTATGCAACGCCGCACAGAGAATGTGTCGTCTGATGGACCGAGTCATTCCTGCTCGTCTCAGACAACATGTTTTCATATATTTAGATGATCTTTTAATATGCACAACGGATTTCGAAACTCATATCCAAGTACTGGCGGACGTAGCTTCCTGTCTGCGTAGTGCGAACTTAACCATCAACTTAAATAAGTCCAAGTTTTGCATGCGTGAAATAAAGTTTCTTGGTTACATCGTTGGTCAGGGCACGCTAAAAACAGACCCTGGAAAGATAGACGCGATGGTGAACTTCCCCTTGCCGAAAACGGCAAGACAAGTGCGAAGATTTATAGGTATGACAGGTTGGTACAGGCGTTTTATCAGGAACTATTCGGATCTCGCAGCTCCACTAACCGATTGCCTGAAGAAGCGAAAGGATTTTGAGTTGTCATCTGCGGCGATGGAGGCATTTGAAAAGTTGAAAGAAGCGCTGGTTTCAGCTCCGGTTCTCTCTCAGCCCGACTTTAAGAAGGAATTCACAATTCAATGTGATGCGTCGTCTGAGGGAGTGGGAGGTGTGCTGTTCCAGTTGGATGCAGATGGCAATGAGAAACCCTTAGCTTTTATGTCGAAAAAGCTTAATAAGGCACAGAAAAACTACACGGTAACAGAGCTCGAGTGTCTGGCAGCAGTGCTCAGCATCACAAAGTTCCGTGCCTACATCGAAGGCTTGCCTTTTCGCGTTATTACTGACCATTCAAGTCTGAAATGGCTTATGTCATTGAAGGATTTGAGTGGGCGGCTCGCAAGATGGAGTTTGGAGCTTCAAGGTTTCCATTTTCGAATTGAGCACCGTAAGGGTTCGCTGAATGTTGTACCCGATGCGCTTTCAAGAGGTGATATGGAAGAACTTTCACAGAGATAGGAGTGGAAATAGATATCGACTCGCCAGAGTTCGATTCTGCGGAGTACAGTTCACTCAGAGAGGAAATCACCAAAAATCAAGCTTCACTTCCTGATCTAGTTGTATCCGACAAATATATATACAAAAGAGTTAGATTTAGGAGTGAGGAGCTTGAAAGCGAAGATTCTTTGTGGCGCTTGTGGATACCAAACACATTGACTCACACCGTAATAGAAATGGCTCATGGTTCCAAGTTGTGTTGTCATAGTGGTTTCTCAAAGACTTATGTCCGAGTACGAGAGAAATACTATTGGCCAAAAATGGCCTTGGATATAAAAAATTATGTGAGTCAGTGTGAGGTTTGTAAAACCATAAAAGCTCCGAATAAATCTCTTCGTCCTCCTATTACAAAGCAAATCGTCTCTGAGCGACCGATGCAGCGTTTGTATGTGGATTTGCTTGGTCCTTATCCACGTACAAAAGCTGGAAATATTTGTATTTTTATCGCTGTTGATCATTTTTCGAAGTACACTTTTCTGAGGGCGTTACCGAAAGCAACTTCAGCGAACATCATTAAATTCTTGGAGGCCGATGTCTTTCATGCATTTGGAACACCCGAGTTTGTGCACTCAGATAATGGCAAACAATTTATATCTGCTGAGTTTGTTAGGTTTCTGAACACCTATGGCGTGCAACAAGTCCGAACAGCATTCTATTCTCCACAGGCAAATATATCGGAGAGGGTGAACAGAAGTATTTTAAGTAAGCTAAGAGCTTTTATACGAGACGAGCAAGATAATTGGGATTCTCATCTCTCAAGTATAGCTTGTGCTTTGAGATCGGATACTCATGATTCACTCGGTTGTCAACCATATTTTGCAATGTTTGGACAAAGTATGATTAACCATGCAACATCTTACAAAATTCTTAGAAACCTAAAAGCACTTCATGATCCCGATTTAGAAGTAATACCACGCGAGGCAAAAATGGTACTTGCACGACAGAAGTTGTTGAGAAACTTACAAAACGCACACGAAAAATCAAAAGCTACTTACAATTTGCGTTCAAGGCCAATTTCGTTCAGGGTAGGGCAAGAAATCTTCTACAGGAACTTTGCACAGAGTAATTTTTCTCACGGCATCAATGCTAAATTGCTTCCAAAGTTTTTGAAGGCTCGCATTCGTCGTCTAATTGGAAATTCCATGTACGAGCTTGAAACTTTGGGTGGAAAGTACATTGGGGTTTTCCATGCCAAAGACATCAGGATATAGTGGGGTAGGTCATCGTCACAGCCTGCAAAGAAAAAAAGAATAGTTCCACAAAGTATCAATTCTCAAAACATCGTTATAATTTCACTTATCTGACAAAGATACACTCTTATTTTGCCCGGCTAATTAGTGGGTTTGGCCCCACGTCTCACTAGATCCAGCATCCCGAATAATTATTAGCAGCACCCTAATTTACAATAAACAAAACAAAATTCAATAGTATATTACACCGAATCCATTGTTATAAAACAAATCTCACACAATTATGATTTTCTTTATACACTTAACACTTCTCTTGGTTTAGTTATTGAGATGGGATTCATTTTCTTTAAAGAATTTATTGGCCAAATAAAATCTTCTCATTCCTAAATCCTAACCTACAATAGAGAAACATTTTCCACTTTCACTTTTGGTAGGTAGGTACATAAACAATTATTCAATTACCGGCCAATCACTAGTAATAGTAATTTTTTGTTTTGTTTTGCCCAGACAATGATATTTTCACGTTTTTAGTTTTTTTTTGATTTATTATAATATTCCTTTTAATAATAATAATTAAATTTTTTTTTATTCACAAATTAACCACAAACGAATACGAAACGACATACGACTACGACAGAATTTTTTTTTGCATGTGGGTTCTAACGGGTGATTTTTTAGCTGGTTTGGTTTTGGCAACACTGGTTTTGACAGATGACGTGTGTTTAGTACCTTGTGTCACTGTCAAACAGCTTCAGTTTGGTTTGCAATTTAACCATGGATCGTCTTACAAATGAACAACGCTTGCAAATTATTGAATTTTACTATCAAAATTCGTGCTCGGTTCGAAATGTTCATTTCCGCTTTTTTATCGAAAAATTGTGTTCAGCGATGAGGCTCATTTTTGGTTGAATGGGTACGTAAATAAGCAAAATTGCCGCATTTGGAGTGAAGATCAGCCAGAAGCATTGCAACAGCAATGCATCCCGAAAAAGCCACTGTTTGGTGCGGTTTATGGGCCGGCGGCATTATTGGGCCATATTTCTTCAAAGATGATGCGAATCGCAGCGTTACTGTCAATGGTGAACGCTACCGAGCGATGATAACAAACTTTTTTTTGCCCGAAATGGAAGTTCTTGACTTGCATGACATGTGGTTTCAACAAGACGGTGCCACATGCCACACAGCACGCGAAACAATGGCGCAATTGCGAGGCGAGTTTGGTGAACAGTTAATTTCACGTTTCGGGCCGGTCAATTGGCCGCCTAGATCGTGCGATTTGACACCATTAGACTATTTTTTGTGGGGGTATGTCAAGGCTAATGCCTATAGGGACAAGCCCGCTTCGATTGACGCACTGGAAGCCAACATCCATGAATTCATTCGTGAGATACCGGCCGATATGTGTGAAAGAGTATGCCAAAATTGGACTCAGCGGATGGGCTACCTGAGACGCAGCCGCGGTCAACATTTGCATGAAATTATCTTTAAACATTAAATTGCAAGGTTCAAACTATCGAATCAAATAAGTATTTCATTCATTTTATCGAATTTTTTGTGTTTTTTTTTTTTTTAAAGTTCTAAACCTCTTAAAAAATCACCCGTTATTTGCAGTTTTGTTGACATTTGACGTAACGTAAACAAAACGCAAAGCCCTATGTTACGAAAGCTTTGTTCCTTTAAATTAACAAAACAAAGTAGTAATGCTGAGTTCACACCATGGAATAGCGATTTGCTTTTGCTTCTTCTGTGTGCCCCATAACGAAATTTCTCAAATGTCAGCATTCGTTGAATTTTGGTTGCAATTAGTGGAAAACGGGAAGAAGTTATTATACTGTCCTGTGTAAACTCTTCATCAACAGCTTCTTCGCTGAATGCACCCTAAAATATGGTGGTCAACAGATTTAAGTTCCACTGTCACCAAATAAAGTGGAACCTATTAGGGTAGTAGTAGTGATGAATCTAAGTAAAAATACAATTTACCGTACAGTAGAGTACACAAAAAAATACTTTGAACGGAATTAAGAATTTTGAAGAACAAAAAGGTCAATCGGTGCTTTGAGCACAGTTGTGTAAAAAAAATAAAAATTTTTGTTTGTTGAATAATTGATAGTGGTGGAAAATTGTAGACATAATTAAAGTTACACAAACCAGGAACAGCAAAGAACAAAAAAAGAATAAGGAATTGTTAGAAAAGGTAAAAGAAATAAGATTTTTTTTCTTTTATGTGGCAGTTATATTATAAAATCTTGTTTATATAGGAAAGGAATCTTTACCCGAATTTAATAACACGGTCTCCACAAACTGGTGGCCGTTGATCTGTGGACTGGAAAGGCAGACACAGATCTTGATTATACTTACGAAGGTGTTCCAGGAGGAGTTGGTGTTTTCTTGTATTTTTGTCGAGTTTCTTGAACAATTTTTTTTAAAAAGTGGAAATAAGATATTAAAGAAACGAAGTGCTTAATATATATAGAACATTTATATGTACGTATACATATATATGGTGGTTCTTGCAATTTTGCAATAAAAGCACTTACGGGTTGAATATTAAAGAGGCACAACTGGTCATACCAATTTAATATATATTTTAATAAGCAAAAGCAGCAGGTACATCCTACACTACCAGCCGGAAATGCTGTGGCCACAACATCACCATCAGCTGGGATTAATGCAAGTCTATAAGGGTGAGTCTTTGATCCTTTTATTTAATTTTTAAGAATATATATATTGGTATGCAGTTCTCTGGGGGTGGGGACTAATGTTTGAAGAGTAATATTTAGTGCATTGCAAGTTTTTTTTTGTACACATATCTGCATATGAACATATAACGTAAAATATATAATTTAGCACAGTACACATACAAATTCGATAAAATACATACAATTTTCAAAAGACATCTTACAATATAATTAAAGAGATAAAAAGAACACCTACAAAATATAAGAAAAGAAACATTAAACTCTTATCGCCACAACCAAAACATATACGGAAACAAGCATAAGAACATAATTTGAAGAAAGAAACGTTACAAGTTTATTCTTTAAACACCAAGCACCGACCATTCATTATTTTAGGACATACCTATATTTTAAATCTTAATATTAATTTTCTTATTTAGTTACAATTTATTATTTATACTTTTAATCTTTACTTTTTGTTTTATTAACTATCAAATATATTAATTTTTATAACGTTCTTAAAATTGTTGGTGTTTATTTTGTTGTTTGCGAGTGAGAATGGTCAGGTATGAATGGAAAGTCCTTGGTTGAATCTGTAAATAGAAGGAAAATGGATTATTAGTTTTTGTTAGGACAATGGATGAGGTGAACTGAAATGGAAAGATTTTGAGATGAAGTGAGAGAGACGAAAGATGGCGAGTTAAGGGGTTGCTCAGACGAGTACGGCAACCATGGCAGGGTGGGTATAGACAAACTTCTCGTGCGTCACAACACCTCGACGCAAAGCCTGGCATGAGTTTTGTCTGCGCGGTTCCGACAGGGATCAAGTTCCTACTCCCTCCGACGAGCGTGAGGCCGGTCAAGCATGCCAGCAACGATCCCGACGGCAAGCAAGGAACCCGCAACAAAGTTGTGTTTTTTTTGGATTATTGATTAATTGAGCAAACGAATTTCGTGTGGTTTGCTCAAGAATCCAACTACCTACCAAACCATGTGGCTGGATCGATATAAAGATTTCATCCATGTGTTATAGGTGGACATTTCGCCGAGAATTTGAAGGACATGGCCCTCGGATCCAAGGATTAGTTCAGCCAGGACTACGGCTAATGGAACCAAGATTCATTTGGACACCATTATATTGTGTTGCGGAGTATATTCGTCCGCCTACTCCACTTATTGTGTTTAGTAATTTCGCACAATCATTAAAATTATTCCGGGTAAAGTGACTATCCGCCTACCGTTTTCATTTTAAAGGAAAATAAGAGGAAAAACTGCGTCTCGCCTTTAGAGAGCAGATCAAGAAGAGGGTACTGTTCCATGTACCCCTCACACCATCTGAGATACAACGTACTTCGTTTGTGCCGGCTGGTATCACACGTGGCAATATCGCCATGTACACCAGCCGGACCATTTTATTCTCCTGCCTACTTTTTTATGGTGCTCCAGTGGACATATAGAGGAAACATTTACTTCCTCCCTGGCATTTATCGTTTCTTCAAACGGAACGTGAACGAGGCAAGGTGATTTGCTATTTCTTGCAATTACCTGTGCCGTAATCCGAAAAAGCCTGCATCACCACCATTTGTGCCATAACTTTAGGCACTCCACGAGGCAATCGAAGATCGAAAAGCCTCACCTATTCTTCGAGACACACCTCTGGGACTTATTATTCCCAGAGCTTAACCTGATAACGCTCCATTGAGAGAAGCAGACGCTGCAACACCTCTCACTACCGCCCTGTCGGCGCAACATTTTCATACGCAATTACACTCCACTTCATCCTGAGGATTTTCTGTAGAACCCAGTCACGATAGGCTGAAGAAACACTTCGAGGGGAATTCCATTTATACGTCGTAGGATTTTGAAAACATTTCATCATATTTTACATCGCGGGACACATTACACCAGCACGTCTGGCGTGTGTAACGACACAGATGCCGGTCCTTCATCTGCAGCAGCCAGAGATTCATCAAATCATCCACCAGAACCTGTATCATATTATAATTCATTGAAAAAAATAAGATCTTTATCCAGGTAACAATCCTATTTCTGTGTTTAAGTATAAAAGTGCATGTTTATTAGTGATTTAAAGAGCGTGAAGCTCCTGTACACGACTTCCTAGTCGGCATCAGCAATATTGTACGATTACTCTATTATTGTCCACGGACGGTGGCAAGAGTACATAAGCTTTATTTTATTTAAAGAACATTTTGAGACCTAGTACATTCAGTGTTGTATAAGAAGATTGTTCTATGTCAAGGTTGTGAAGCATAGATGGTATCATCCTTCGTATCTTATCCAGTTTTCGGATCATTTACTTTTTTTTATCGTGTAGATTTCGCGTTTATCTTCTATGATAAAATAAATTCAGAGCCCGTGCTCATTGATTTTCCTTTTAATACTTTTCGCGTACGCGCATATTACTTACCTTCATAGTCACCAATTTCGTTCACTTTCTGAAGACGTGCTTCTGAAAGTTGTATTTTGTTTTGTGGTGATTTTATCTTTGTGATTTGAATACTATTTCACTTCGTCTTTTAAGACAATTATCCTCCGGTCCTTAAGACATTATTCTTATATTGTTTCGCGTCGGTAGCGACCAATAAAGTTCGCGTTGAACGCCGCGTTTAATTTTTTTATATATCCTTGATACAGCCTTTGCTCCTGTGACAATTACACAGTCGCGCTTGGTAACCACACGCGGTTAAGCGTGCTTTACAGCAGATTTTTGGCTACAGTTGCCGCTAGTACATACTGAATTAAAGCTTAAAATTGACACTTACTCCTTTATCGCGAAATATTACTTAAAAATCTTCTTCATTTTGTGATCGTCTTCGCCGTATTCACGATCAAATAAAAACAACGCTCTTGAGAAACGTTAAAGATATCAGAACAATACCTTAATTAAATAGAGGTAGTGTCATAGTAGTATAACTTAACTAAACATTCTTTTCAGCCTAACTCAGGAGTGCACTTCAGAGGATACGCAATTTTAATAATAATATCTCCACTGTCCTATTGACAGTGCCGTATTGCTTTACTATATTATGACATTATATTACATTTAATTTAATTCTGATCGATTATACGCAAGAGAACGAATTGTGATCTTGTGTATATGGTAATTTTTTTTTTAACATCGTGATTTTGTTTGTCCATATTTATGTTGTGGGAATTTTTGCTTAAACTCGATCGCGGTACGTAGTCGCGAACTCGAATTAATCTTACGATAGGATTTAAATCTTTTCACCTCTTAAGACTATCGGGTATAGTTCATTGACTTAGTTTTACTATCTTATCGTCGCGTAAAGCTTACAAATACCATTTCGTTCATAGCATCATTGCTGTTGGTACATACCAAATTTCCTCACTCCTTGTTTCATTTTGTTTATTTTTCTTTTTGTACACTGTTATATTTCACTTTAAATATTTAAGACAAATTCTTTAATTAAGAACAGAATTAAAAATAACTTTTTGAGATTATACTAGAGCTTATCTTGCATATTAGATCTCTATGAATGATAAAGAAATTTTTTTAGTTTTGAAGATTAACTTTACTAAGCATCGAAAATATTTTGATTACAAATAACTTTCGTTTAATGAATTTTTGATATCTGCGATATCAACAAAAACTTATCTTCAGATAAAGAAGATACACTTTCGTATAGACTTAGGTATTACTAAGAATAAGGATTTCTTTCATATCCTTTAAGTTAGATTTAAGTAGACTATTAAGATCTTATAAAAATTAATAAAAGAATAATTCCGTTTTATAACGTTTACAGAACTTTTCCGGTATTATTATTATTTCTTTTGTTGGAATATTTTCTAGATTTCCCTAACGAAATGCGATAATGCATTTAATTATGGGGTAGACCTTCTCGAGGGAGGGTGGTATCCCTCTCGCTTCCTTGGATAAGGAAATGTGATGTGTGTGTGGTTTCTTTTTTCCCTTTTGTTGAGATTAGAGTTTATGAGATTAGAGTTTTTGAGATTAGAGTTTATGAGATTAGAGTTTTTGTAGTTTTTTTTTGATTATGATTGAGTTGTTAAAGTAAGCAAGCGATTTTACTGCTTGTTATTTTAGTTAAGGGGTTGCCCAATTAAACTTATGAGTCGTAGGGACTCTTTGGTCCGCGGACAACCACGGTCAATAATAGAGAGAGATGATTTTCTATATTGAAATGGGTGGGTTGAGAGACCTGGAGGGTCAACTAACAGCTTAGATCCTCCCTCCCTACAAGGTGAGACACCTCAACATCCGTGCCCAACACTTCATTACGGCAGTTTGACACGTCGATGATAGTAGTAAGCCGTAACTGCCTCGACCATCTAAGGCACACTTCAGACTAAAAATACTTACGTGCTGGGGTTATATGTGTTAGGACAGTTGAACAGACAGGGTTTCTTACTTCCAGGCTAGGGTTATTCACATCGCGATATGAGGTGCAGCGTTGGGTTCGACTTTATATTCAGTCAGTTCGGTATGATCGAGTTTTCAAAAGTTATGAGGGCCATCAAGCATATTAAAATACTTATTCGAACTCGACCACCAGGGTTCAACGGTCGGCAGGGTAATAAGAGGTAACACCGGTCAGGTAGATCCCGGAGCAAGTGCCCATGGCCTGACTGAGCTAGTTGTGGCATGGGTGCTGCCGGCCAACGCGACGGTCGATCTCGGCCACAACCTTACGTTGTCGCATGCCGTCCTCACCGTTTACTTTTAACGAGTAGCCGGCGAGGAAGGGGGCGTTGCCGACATAAGGTTGCTTCCATCCCAATTCACGACAAGTCGAGCTGGTAATATCTGAACACTTAGAGGCTAACTGGAGCAAAAACTCTGGGAATTTGATGCCATGATAATAAAGATAGTCTTCCAAGTTTAGATTTATCAGTGGGGTATAAGTAAGGTTATGGTTTACAGGTGTAGGCTACCGAGTGATACAGCTGCGAGCAGAACACCTAGCACTCGCAGCGGATAGACGGGAATATGCCATCGGGTACCCTCTAGGCTGTTCTACGGTGTTTTGTAGTCAGTACCTATGGTAGGCCGATGGATAGTTTTCGTTTCTGTGAGAGGGATGGGTGTGAATTAGAGGATTTTGAGAGGGAAATGAGAGAGGAGTAGATAGAGCTGGAGGCTAGCGCTTTGAGATGTAAGTATGTCTGGCATGTAGGGGCATTGGATACATCTGTACACAGGCGATGGATGGAAAGGTTGCTGGTCCTTGGCATAAGAGCCGAGGCATATTAGGTGCCTATCTCTGTCTGCTTCCTCTCGGGTTTGGGAAGTTGGTAGGCGTCTGATTTAGGATCTTGAATATGCACAGGGTGTTTGGGTGATGAGGTTAGGTGTTTGTCAACGAGTCGGATCCCCATGCTGTTTTCCCGTATGCACCTTCTCATTGTTTATTAGCATTAAAGATGGCGCGAGGCAGAGTTTCCTTCGTGGGTTGTCGCGCGATCTTTGTATAAAGTTAGAGAAGATGGGAGCAGCGTGTGAAGTATTGTTTCCCGGTGTGAATAGGGATTCTATTATAATATCAACGTTAGAGATGGCGCCCAACGTGGGGCTGAGTTTTGATGTCGCACGGGCATCCATCAGGTGTGTTGGGTTATGGGCGGAATTTCTATTTGCATGGTTTCTCCTCTCTATAAATTCTTTATTTTCAATTCACTATATTTTTATCGTTACAGATGGCGCCCAACGTGGGGTCCGAATTAGCTTGAGAAAACCCGATTAGAATTGATTTAGTTTAGGTCGATTCAGAGTAAAGTAGTTTGATGTTAGAAATTTTTCAGGTTTCTAAAAATTTTTTTTTTGATTTTCTTTTTTTTTTTGTCGAAGTATAGTTTGTATATAGTTCAGGTTTCTTGGATGGAGGAATACCATCAAGGTTAGTGGAGTAGGCACTATTTTGTCCAGTGATTTGGTGATAATGTTCCTAAATCAGTCTGTTGCATTAGGTCTACTTACTTCTCCTCTACCTCTTGTCACTTAGGCATGTCTTCGATCTCTGTCCGGGTTGAGCAGGAGTATCTGCTTGAGAACCGGAAGTGCGAGAGCAGTTTGAGCAGGTCTTCTGACCGGTGGTTGGTGCTTATTGCCCGACGCACGTCAGCTGCAGAAGCTGGTCATTCACTCGAGCACGACCCATTTGTTTCATCTACATTCGATTTACTTCATTTAGATATTGTTCTAGCCGTATATTTGTTTTAGAAGTTTCAGTCAGTTTTGAAATTCATCAGGATGTGATGATATTCAACGGGACTTGAAGCGCTAACCGGTAATTGGTGTCTTTATACCCGATGTACGTCTGCAGTAGCGCAAAGTCTCCGTTGCATATCTGATCAACCCTTTTGATTGTAAGAATTGTCTTTTCTTTACCATCCAGAATTTCGTATAGTATCGAGACCGCACACACTAAAAAAAAATTTTTTTTTTAATCGATTGTATATAGTACAACCGAGCCCACACACACACAACATTCCGAGGAAAGGATGGTTACCACCTCCCGAATCCTTTTATGATACACCCTTATATATATTTACAGTTATATCGATTATTTTTTTTTGAGACATATTATAGTTCAGTTAGTATAGATTATCGAATTTTGAGTTCCGTCAATTGAGTCGAGACGTAAACTTCTCAATTGATGTGTAGTTTTGGGATAGTGCCCGCATTTTTAGTATTTTGAGATATTTTTGAGTACAGTTTTGAGTATTTTTGAGTTTTCCGTCAATCAAGTCGAGACGTAAACTTCTTGATTGGACGTGTAGTTTTGGGATAGAGCCCACCATTTACAGTTTTGGGATAGAGCCCACCTTTAGCTTATAGTTTGAAATAGTGCCCGCCAATTTAGAATACAGCTTAAATTTATAGATCATATAGTATTATAGTTAAGTATAAAGCATTTTGATTATCGATTTCTGATATTGTATTTTTCAGATATAGCTAAACATACGCTATACTTCCTTTTAAGATTATCTTTAAGTATTTACCCAGTTATAGGATTACTGAGAACATTTTTGAATTATTGTTTTTGGAAGACGAATAGAGTCTATATCCACTCACTTTTAGTATTAAGTACATTTAGATTAACAACATTTTTTTTATATACTCACTTTTTTTTTTTAATTTAAACTTGAGCAAATTTCCGTTAGAGGTTTTCGTACTCACGGAACATTTTTGAAATGTATCCTTTTTGATTAGATCAAATTAACTTTACTTACTTATAGTAGTAACCGTTTGAGGATTTACTCACGGGCTACTTGAATTATCTAAATCCACCGGATTTACATTTTTTATACCGATTCATACTGACGATTATCCGTTAGAGGATATACTCACGGGATATTCGCCTATTTCCATACCTTGACTTACCTTTTTTTTATTGTTATATTTCTTGGTAGGGACCGTTGAGAAATTTCTCACGGCCTACAGATTCTTATTTTTTTTTTGATTTACTTACCCAAAGTATAGTCCGTCCGATTACCTTTACGGTTGAATGACTGACCGAAGCCGTAGAAGAGCCATTAGAAGCACTTATCTGACTAAATATAAAGATTACGAGGTCATGGCTCCTACAGCTCTGAAAACCAAACCAGGCCGTAGCCGAGACGATGTCGTAGAGAACGTCTCCGATGATGATGTCAGCCTAGCTGAAAGTCTACCTGGGGATGATATTAGAAATAGGAGTATAGTTGTAGACGACGAAGAGATAGCGAGAGCGGAAGAGCAATTGCGCAAGGATGCTGCTGACCATTCAGCATATATACAGAAGGTAGTTTCAGCTACAATTGACCTACACAGGGTTGACGACAGGAAGTTTATGGCGGAAGCGTTGGAGAAAAGCCACATGCGCCTACTCGACCAAGTAACTCAACTCCTGCAAAAACGAACTGTGGAGGCAACACAACCTGCGGCTCCTCCTAAGCCCATCGCCCCTCCGAAGTCATCTGCCCCTCCTAAATCAGTTGATCCCATTGGCATCACGTCATCTGTCTCCCCTCCCAGACCACCACACTCGAATGCCACTTCTTCGAACCGTGTTCATCCATTCCACAAGTGGGGACTGAAGTTCAACGGGAAGAACATGTCCGTGGACGATTTCCTGTTCCGCTTAGGATGCATTCGAAGTAGCTACGGTGTGTCATGGTATGAGATCACAGTAAATTTCTACCACTTCGTATCAGGATCAGTGGAATCCTGGTACTGGGTATATTTAAAAGGCAACCAACATACGACATGGGACCAGTTGAAGACTGCTTTGGTAGAACAATACCGCAGTCTAGAAAGCGATACCGAGCTCTTCAGAAAATTGTCTGACCGTAAGATGATGAATGGCGAGTCATTCAACGACTTTTTCGACGCCATACAACATCTGAATTCCAGGATGCGCGTTCCTAGGCCTGAGAAGGAACTCGTTGAAATTATTAAAACTAATGTCCGTAGGCGTATGGGAGAACTCCTCATAACCTACAGTCCGTCCAGTCTAAGGCAACTGGCCTACTACTGCCGAGCCATAGAGAAGGCTCAATCTCAATACGAGAACGTCCGTCCGAATTTCGTGCCTAGTGCACAACGTCCACCTGCAAGGCGATTCGTTAATGAAATCGCGGGAGAACCTTGTCAGGATCTAACGGTAGCATTACCGGATGCTAGTGTAGAAGCGATTCAGAGAGATCGCAAACTCCAGAAATGCTGGAATTGTCAAGTGCTGGGCCACAATTTCCGAGATTGTGCAAAGCCAATCGACAAAATTTTCTGTTTTCGATGTGGCTTACCAGAAGCTTATAGTCCGTCCTGTCCTAAATGTTTAGCGGGAAACGAGAGGAGGAACAACCCAATGACCGGGGGGGTTCGCTCCGATTAGATAATCCCGGAAGTCAAGTGTCCGAGCCAAAAGAGCCTCTTGAACTTCCTAAAATTACAATTTTAAAACCGAATAAGAAACAAAATGAATTACCGAACGATAATACTCATGATTGTAGAACAATCCCTGTTATGAATGCAGAAACCAAACCATTAACAATTTTGAATTTGAATGGTAATAATACTGAACCTTTATATCGTAAGCCTTTTCATGAAAGGTTACGTAATTACAATGAAGTGCGAAGGAGAATAGTCACCTTCCCTAATTTGTCCAAACGGATACGTCGAGTAAGGGAGCGCTTCCATCGGAAGCGGACTACTTACCGTAAGATTGCGTCAGCTACCATAGGTCGAGAATCAAATGACCCACGTCCTAACGTGACAGTCGGTTTATTTGATGACAATTTTCTTGGTCTCCTCGATTCAGGGGCCAGCATCAGTTGCTTAGGCACCGATATATTGCCCTATTTGAAAGGCAAAAATGTTGCGGTAAGTAAGGTAGAGACTACCGTATCCACGGCCGATGGACAGAAGCAATCCATAGTGGGAGTGATCACTACATCGATCACTTACAAAACTGTGACTAAAGATATAGACTTATATATCGTGCCATCCCTAAGCCAACGTCTATATTTAGGCGTAGACTTTTGGCAAAAATTCCGAATAGCACCAAATGTAATTGCGGGTCTTTCAGGAATAGTGACCGGTGAGCCAGATGTAAGGCCCACCAACCAAATTAAGTTGAATGATGAAGAGTCTAAACGACTAGAAGCTGTTGTTCGTAGATTTCCTTCTTTCGCAGTCCATGGACTCGGGAAGACAAATCTAGTGCAACATTACATAGATACAGGCGATGCCGTACCTATAAAGCAGAGGTACTATCCCGTATCTCCAGCGATACAAACCCTCATGTATGCGGAGTTGGACCGCATGCTTTCGTTAGGAGTCATCGAGGAAAGTTCCAGTGCATGGAGTTCCCCAGTTGTGCTTGTTCGCAAACCTGGTAAGAACCGATTGTGCTTGGACTTTCGGAAGGTGAACTCAATAACCAAGAAAGATGCCCGTCCTATTGCGCATATAGAGGGGCTGCTGGCACGTCTGACAGAGACACGTTATATTTCTAGCGTGGATCTGAAGGATGCATTTTGGCAGATACCGCTGGAGCAAAGTTCGAGGGAGAAGACCGCTTTTAAGGTACCTGGCCGACCACTGTCCCAATTTAAGGTCATGCCCTTCGGTCTATGTAATGCGGCACAAAGTTTGAGCTACCTAATGAGTTGCGTAATCCCATCAGGATTGCGAGATCAAGTATTCGTGTACTTGGATGATCTCTTGGTTGTGTCTGAAGATTTCGACGAACACATACAGACTCTGGAGATAGTCGGAAAGTGTTTGACGAATGCAGGACTGACGATTAACGTCGAGAAGTCGAAGTTTTGTTTTGATGAGCTTCACTATCTCGGTTATAAGGTCGGTCAGGGTTGTCTGAAAGCTGATCCTGATAAGATTACAGCAATCACTAACTTCCCTTTACCAACCACAACTCGCCAAGTTCGCCGATTTCTCGGTATGGCAGGTTGGTATCGGCGATTTGTTAGGGATCTCAGCACCCTAGCCGCACCCTTGACCGAGACACTGAAAAAGGGAAAAGTCTTCAAGCTCGGTCCAGAAGCTATTGAAGCATTCCTGCAAATCAAGCAAGCTTTGACTTCAGCGCCTGTATTGGTCAATCCAGACTTCTCCAAAGAATTCATCATTCTCTGTGACGCATCCGCGACTGGCATCGGATGTGTACTCTGTCAGCGGGACGAATCCGGAGCGGAGCAGCCTATATACTACTTCTCCCGGAAACTGAATGCTGCATAGAGAAACTATTCGGTGACAGAGCGCGAGTGCTTAGCAGCTTTTGAGGGTATCCAGAAGTTCAGATCGTACGTTGAGGGATACCATTTTCGCGTGATTACGGATCATTCCAGCCTGAAATGGCTGATGACGATGAAAGATCCATTTGGAAGATTAGCGAGGTGGAGTATGCGACTCCAGGGTTTCGATTTTGTGGTAGAGCATCGGAAAGGAACGTTAAATGTCGTGCCAGACGCTCTATCCAGAGCTTATGAAGACGATGAGCTGACAGTTTCAGCTTTCCTTTCATGTCTACCACAGATCGGTGCCTCGGAGGTGCTCCACGTCGATCTTGAGGATCCGTCCTTTAAGTCTGAAGGTTATCTTGATATCATCAGTCATATCAGGAAGGAACAGGAACGACTACCTGATCTCAAAGTGTCGGAAGGATATGTTTATAAACGCACTAAACATGCGGTTGGTAATCCCTTGGCGGATAATCTAACTTGGAAGTTAGGGGTCCCATCAGAGATGACCGAATCTCTAATCTCATTGGCTCACAATCCGCCGCGTGCTTCGCATGGTGGAGTGGTAAAGACCATTTATCGGTTGAGAGATAGATTTTACTGGCCCGGAATGTACACACAGGTCAAACTTTACGTGGACCGGTGTGAGACATGTAAGACTAGTAAAGCCGCCAACATGACGTTACGAGCAGAGATGGGAGACAGTTTTGTAGTGGACAGACCATTTCAACACTTATATGTCGACTTTCTCGGACCATATCCCAGATCGGAATCTGGTAACGTATACATCGCGATCGTGTTGGATCAACTAACGAAATTTGTTTTTATCAAACCATTACGCAAGGTGACAGCCGCGAGCGTGGTCAAGTTCCTAAAGGATGATATATTTTTGGTTTATGGAGTGCCGGAGAGTCTTCTCTCTGACAACGGCACGCAATTCATTGGAAAAGAATTTCAAAAGTTTTTGGATGTTTTCGGGGTCAAACACTACCGTACGGCAGTGTATGCTCCCCAGTCGAACGCAAGTGAATGCGTGAACCATTCAATCCTTGCGGCCATTAGGTCGTATGTCAATCCTCGACAAACGGATTGGGATGCCCATCTGTCTTCGATCAGCGGCGCGCTACGCACGACAGTGCATTCAACTCTTTCTATGTCCCCATACGAAGCCTTGTTTGGTCAGCGTATGATAGAACATGGGGCAGACTATCGTCTCCTGAGAGAGTTGGGTGGGCTGAACTGCTCGGAGATAGATTGGCTTCCTAAGGTCGCTAGGATGAACATCGTACATTCGTACCTTAAACAAGCGTTAGCCAATACTCACGAAGCCTACAAAGAATTACAATCTTCGAAGTAGAAAAGTGATGTACAAGATAGGCGACGAAATCTACAAGAGAAACCAAATTCTGAGTGACGCAACCAAGCACTTGAGTGCGAAGTTGTGTCCCAAGTTCATTAAAGTTCGCGTAAATAAAATAATCGGTAATAACAATATAATCGGTAATAACCCATATATGAATCGGTAATAACCTATATGGATGGCTGGGTGCTGTATGAATAGGGTAGACCCTGATTGGTATCAACATGGCGATGCCCAGCGTTGCAACTGTCTCATACGCATCAATTGTGCTTATTTTACCTCCAAGTGGTAGCCATCGGGTACTGGTCTTGTCCACCCGGACTTGACTTGCTGAACTTATAAGCGCGAGTGTTGATCACAGAAAAATAGCAACACTATAATTGCCCTGCCATAAAGCTCCTCTGTTTCTCTTGTTGGGTAGCAGTTTATTCTGTACGAACCCCTCAGAAAGCAAGCGAGCGGCGGATGAGCTTCCAATTAAGTGAACCAACGGCGACGCTTACAGACAATATGGTAGGCACCCCATTGAACTACTTCGACATATTCGGAGCTCAGGTCTTTGGGTCCTTTCACTACTATTAGTCAGGGTAGTGAAGTAGAGAAGGTGGCGGATGAGCCCATATAGGACCAACGGTAGCTCTCACATCCCCGTAGTGGGTTACTGACTCTGGATTTCTCCAGCTCCTTTTGTCCAAGGAGAGCAGCATAGGGCCTGGTCCCCCAGGTTGGGGGTTGTGCGTCGGGGTAACTTCCCTACCACGTGAAAACACAGGTAAAGTTGTTCTGCTAAGGTTTTGTAGTGTTTTCCAAGTTTTTCATTCTTAATTTAAACAAAAACTAATTTGTGGTGTAAATTGAAAGTTCAGCTACATTTTGCTATCAAACAATTTCTGAGTGAGTCATTAACTCATAAGTTATTTAAGAAAAAAAAAAAATCCAATCACCCTTGTATTCTGTCATCGCGCAATAAAATAAAATGCATCGAACCCCGAATAAAAATTGCAACAATAGTGCCGATGCACAGTCGATCAAACGAGGAAGACTGGAAATGTCAAATGGTGCTGAAGAGATGACTCCTCCACCCACCTCAGATCTGAGCAATGCTTCTGTATGTACAATGTCCATATTTGATTTTAAGGCAATGATGTCAACTTTATTAGATGCTAAACTTCAAAATATGGCGACGAAAGCAGACGTGGAAGGTATAACCGTCGAAATCCATACCCTACAAGAATAAAACACTGCCCTACGAAATAAAATTATACAAATGGAATCTAGTTTTACTTCATTGGAACACAAAGTCGAGCTTTTGGAAAGAAAATCTATAGAAAATAACGTTGTTTTTCACATGCCAGTAGCAGCCGGAGATAACCCAGAAGCAAAAGCAAAGGAAGTTTGTTTACAACTCCTTGATATCACAGATCCTTCACTAATAGCGGAATCAAGATCCTTGAGGCCAAAGAACAATATTGCAAGTGTCATCATTAAACTGCAACAGAAGGAGCATGCAAGACGTTTACTGGGTGAGACTACGAAACTGCGCGGCACTGGAATATCTCTTCATAGGGACTACACAGAAGCATCACGTTATAGAAGGAAAAAAATGTTCAGTATCAAAGCAGATATTGAAAAAAAAGAAAACGTATTGTTGCTGAAGTACGAGGACAAAAGCTTAAGGCGTCAGTTATAGCGACCATTAAAAAGCACCAGTAAAAATCGAAAACAAATGAATTTGCAGCTTTTTTACTGACGGTCGTTTATAGCGATCAGTAAAATTATGTCGGTAAAAAAATGGAAATACCAACACATCCTGTTTTTTTCTTCTTTTTCTGGTCGCAAATGTACCAGTAATTTATTTCCGGATGAACGAATTTATTCCGGATGAACGAAACAGTAAGAAACTAGAATGAATTATTGTTTCATTTTGAGTGACATGACAATCAGCTGATACGTAAAATGAGTTTTTGCCAGTAAAATCTAATTATTGGTTTTCCGTAAAAAATACATTACCGAATCAATATATTTTTTTTAAATAAATTAATTCATGTTATTCGCCACTGATTGGTATACACTTTTTGTTTCAAAACGCATTCAAATATATTAAATACTACAAAAGAAAATGTTTACTGATGCGTTTTACTGGTCGCTATAACTGACGCCTTAGATAGGTGAAAAATTTCTTTATTTTGATAAAAACAACACGTTCAGATGTGAAGGTTATGAGGGAGTCTGTGGGTTTTCTATCATGCAGCAGCTGATTGATGACAGTCCAGTGGTGACAACTGAAAAAGGAGCAAGCTTTAATGGCGAAATTACAAACCATACAAATGCAAACTCTACAAATCCAAACCGTACAAATGCAAACCCTACAAATGCAAAAACTCCAAATGCTGCCATAAATTATAACAGCCGCAATACTAGTGTAAACCAACCATATATTTAATTATAATGCCGTCTGCCCCGTTTATATTAAGAAAACTTAAAATTTAATCAATGTTAAAAAATCAAGTAACAAGTGGTAGATGCTACTTTGGTTATAAAAAAGATCTTGGTGACGTCCGATGCGAGATGAAGAATTTTAATGAACTGTGCTACCTTAAGCCTAGTACTCAGATCGCGATAAAATTTATCTTCCATACAAATTTCCACCCAAGATAAATTTTAGCTTGGGTTTTTAGCTGAGTAGTACTCACTTCAAGCTAAATTCCAGGTGTCAGGCTAACGGCTAAGAAAAAAGTCTCCACAAAATTTAGCTTGCGAAAGAATGTAAAACACATTATTTCACAAGATAAATTCTGACAGTTGTCAGAAGGTCTTGCAAAGGTCGCACGAACTTGCTCTTGAACTTGTTTGATAATTGCTAAGTGGCTACATAATGTAGATATATTAAATAAAATGCACTACTGGGTCGCATGAACTTGCTCTAATGTGTGACAGTGGTTTTGGGGCTTGAGATTTTGATAAAAACTAATTTTTTAAAATTCTTAAATAAATACTTCAACTAATTTGAACTTTAAAATAGGTACGCCATTTTATTTCTTGGAAAAATTTGAATTTATGAGAATAAATTTATAAAAATCTGGAACGGATTTTGAGAAAAAAGTTTTTTGTAAAAAATTTCTGAAAACATTTTTCAAAAAAAAAAAACTTAAACGCCAGTTCATAGGTATTCAGCAAATACTTTAACATATTTATAATTTAAAAAAAAAGTTTAATGAGCAGTTTTTTAAGTATTAATATTTTTTTTTAATTTAATTTTTTTTAAATACAGAGAACTATTTCAAAAAAAAATATTGGTGTGCAGTATAAATTGAGCTACTTGAACCTATATATGTGTGACATTCCGAAAGTATCGGTTGAGCCGTTTTCGAGATAGTCGAAAGCAAAAAAAAACGGTCCAATTGGAAGTACCATTTTTTAGCTAAAAATCGTTCCATTTCCCCTCTGTACAATGCCTTAAAAACTCTATATAAACCAAGTTTGAAGCAATTTGGCCCACCCGTTTGAGCTGTAGGTGTCTATACATACAGACAGACAGACGGACGGACAGAATTTTTTGACCATCTTTTTTCGTCTTTGCTATCATCGTAATGTTATGTTTGATTGTTATCTCAAACAAAATTTTTTTTGTATGAATCCATAACTTGCCTTATAGTATCTTTAATCTCTCCAACTTCAAAATTTAGCGCGCCTTTTTAGCAAAGGTGTGTAGAGATAAATATTGTAGAGATAAAATTTAGTTTAGCGCGAACTGAGTACTAGGCTTTAGTATTGAAATAGAGAAATACAAGTACTGCGTGCTGCCATTATATTTAAATTGTAATAGGTGGGATCAAGATTTCGAAAAGCTTAAGCAGGTACTAATTCAATCTAGTATCACTAATGCAATGATAATAGGAGACCTTAATGCAAGAATTGGGAACGAATGCGGAGCAGAAAACAACGCAGCTGGCATTATGCGTCATTCAATGGATGCAACATGTAATGCAAGAGGTAGGAAACTTTTGGATCTTGCTGACTCTTTTGGTATGAGAATATTAAATGGTACGACTGAAAGTGATAAATGCGGCAATCTCACTTTTGTGGGCAAACAGGGGACTTCAGTCATTGACTACTGTTTGATATCAAGAGATTGGAATACATTCATTACTGACCTAGAAATAATACTTGTTCCTTACTCGGATCATCTTCCTGTTTTGGTCACGTTTAAGGCAGCGTTAAATCAAGATGTGAATATAAGAGAAATGATGCTAGCCCCCAAACTTATATGGAATGTCGCAAAAGCATCTACTTACAGACTGCTTCTGAATGAAAAGCTGGCAGAGAAGTGGGATGTAAGACTTAGTGAAATTGAAAGCATTATTAAAGATTCTTACCCAGCTTCTACTAAAAAAAATAACCCTGCGAAACAGTTCAAAAAACCATGGTTCGACGAAGAGTGTGAGCAAGCTAGACAGCGTTCGTTTGCTCTGCTTAAATTATTACGATCATGCAGTGGACAATTCATTCAAAGCTCTTATTCCGAAGCCAACACAAAGTACAAGCAAGTATGCTTAGAAAAACGTAAATTATACTTCGAATCAGAAGCGCGAAACCTAAGCCTTTGCAGAAATGCAACTGAGTTTTGGAAACAAGTAAAGAAGGTTAACGGAAACAAGTTTACAATGGATAAGGAACTCAGTCCCCATGTACTCAGAGAGCACTTTCAGAGGCTTTTAAATCCAACAGCTAACAATATAAGTTTTCAGTAAGTAAGTAAGTAAGTAATTCATTTATTTATGTTTTTTTTTTTTTTTTTTTAGTTTAACAATTTACACTCTTTTATGAATTTTAAAGCTATGGCTTAGCCGTCAGCCTGGTTAGCAATAATATACCTAACAATATAGTTAAACAAATTTAAACTTTAATTACATATGTACAACGATTTAAATTAATGAACTTAAAAATCAAACAAATTCTTGTACTAATAACATTCTATACTTTAAGATGGATTTCAAATAGTTACTTAACTTTTTCCAGTCGCACTCGTTTAAAATATTGATTGTATCTGACATTGATAGTGTATTTCTTCTAAAGAAAGCTTGTCTCTGTGGTTTTAATATGGGACATATACTAAATATGTGAAAGCAATCTTCCTTCGACCTTGAGTTACATAGCGAACAAAATTGATTAAAGCTTCCATTATAAGGGGTACCATTTAGACCGAGAAGCTCACATCTTGCTTTGAAGATTAAAGAGATTTCGCTGTAGTTTAGCGAATCATGGAAGTAATTTCTATCACCGAGATCATAATTGAGCTGACAGTATAACAGTCTACTTTCAGATTCACGAGCTTTTTGAATAAATGCAATCCGTATTGAGTCTTCGTTCTTCCGAATTATTTGGTAAAGTTGATTTTTAAAATGGGATAAATTACTAAGATCGATAAGTAGTTCCTCTTCACAGTCATTGCCAAGATTTTGCCATCTAGCAAACCACCAGTCTTTGTTCCTTAGTTCGTACAAAAGCAATTTTTTCGTTAGTCTGGAGTCCTGGTGTGCACATGTTTTAATTATAAAATCAGCCTGTGACTTAAGAGTACTTGTAAGAAGTTTTGGAAGTCCAGTTTCTATGTAAAGTGTGTAGCTAGGTGTATTCTGAGGTAGGTTAAAGAGTTTTTTTAAAAAGTTTCTATGGAATTTCTCAATAGCTTCATACTCATTTGCACCCCAAACTTGTGAAGCGTAGCATAGAGTTGATTTTACTACTGAATCAAATATTTTATATTTAACTGACAGATTAATTTGATTGTTTGAAAATACGTTTTTCCAGGACATGTTCAGTAAGCTTTGAGAGGTGTTGGCTTTCTCAACGAGGTGTTTGTTAAAATCTAACGTTGGGTTCAGTTTTACTCCTAAGTATTTAATCTCTTTCGCGATTTCTAGAAGATTCTCATTGAAGTACCATCTCCTTCGATTTTCTCCTTGTGCAGATCGTGAGAAGACCATAATTTTAGATTTTTCGGTATTAATTGTTAGTCCCCATTTCTTGCAGTAGATTGCTAACCGGTTGATCATCAACTGCAGGTTTTCTGATGATTCGGAAAGTAGAACGAGGTCATCGGCATACAATAAAACATTGATAACAGAATTAGCAATCCTTATTCCTCCTGGTAGATCTTCTACTATGTCATTGATAAATAATGAGAACAGCAATGCACTGAGAAGGCAACCTTGTTTTACACCAGTACTTGTTTCAAACCATTCTGAAAAGGTCGTGCCGTCCCATACAGCGGCTTTAGTTTCAGAGTACATTTCTTTTATAACTTTAATAAACTTTGTAGATATGCCCAGTTGTGATAGTTTATAAAAGAGGGCACTTCTGTTTACTAAGTCAAAGGCTGCTTTGAAGTCTACAAAGAACGTATAAACTTTCTTATTCCTGGCCTGAAACGCTTTAATGATCGATGAAAGTGTAAATATTTGATCAACTGTTGAAAAGTTTTTTCTAAAACAAGATTGAAGGTCGGTTAGAATTTTGTTAGCTTCCACCCATTTTTCCAATCTCTCCACAAGTACACCACAGAATATTTTGGCAGAAACATTCATAAATGAAATGCCTCTATAATTTTCAGCAATGTCCAAGGCACCTTTTTTGTGTATAGGGAAGATTACGGATTTTTTAAACGAAGATGGTATTTCAGCATTTGAAAAAACTTTGTTATAAAGTATTTTAAGGTGATTTATAAGTGTTGGGGATGCATTTTTAAAGAATTCGTATGGAATCCCATCTTCACCTGGTGCCTTTCCATTCTTTGCTTTTGTTATTACAGCCTGTATTTCGTCAACTGTTATATCGGAGTCCAAAGATTCAACGATAACAGATGGTTCTGCGTAGGAGAAGATGAGGTCAGTATCGTTCAGAAGAAGAAGTTTAAAGTGACTAGCGAGCCTTTCGGCAGATACCCCGGCACCTATTTTATAGTTCATTTCATTAATCTCCCTTGCTATCTTCCAGAATTCCTTCGAGCTCCTGGTTTCTCCTAGACTTAACGCTTGTTTATTATCGTATTCCGCTTTCTTTGCAACACAAAGATTTTTGTATTGTGTATTTGCTTCAAGGTACCAATTTCTCAAATCATAATTATTTGAAGTTCGCATGACTCGTAAAAGTGCGAAAGATTTGTTTCGAGCTTTCATGCAATCTTTATCAAACCATTTTTGTTTGAATGATGAAAAGCAGCTTATAATTTTGCTTGATGTTGAAATTCTTATATATTCTGTGAGTTGGTTGGAAAGTTCTTCTGCAGACTCAGTCCTCATATCATTTGTTAGAAGTAAGTTGTTCAAGTTGTGTTGATAAGAAAGTGTATTCTCGTTTTCCCATTTAAGACGTGGTAGTAATTTAAGATTGATGATTGGTTGGGTAGTAGATTCACTTGAAAACTCCACGATAATAGGCATGTGATCCGAGTAGGTTTTACAATGCACTTCGAATTTTTGAATTCGTTCAATCCACTCATTATTAACGGCGCAGAAATCGATGACGGATTTTCCTTGACCTCCAACAAATGCATAATGTCCTTCAACATCTCCTTTTGTGCATCCATTTAAAATTATAGAACCGTACATTTGTAACATCTCCAGTATATCTGAACCATTTTTATTGCGAATATTATCTTTTGATGTCCTGTTACTATTAGTTATCGCTGGGTTTAAAGTGTTTTGGATTAAGGTACCTTGTGAATTGCTGAGTCTTGCATTCCAGTCGCCAATCAATAGAACACTTTTGCTTGCTAAAAGTTGCATTATGCTATGTAGTTTTTCAAAATCGTTGGTCCACTTGTTACAATTTATATAATATGGAACAATGTACATATTATTATGGTTTAAGCATTTAACTACTGTAGATCCCTCGCATTCATCGAAATCGTAAGTATTTAAAAGTGATGTTTTTATTCCAAATAAACTTCCTCCACTTGCACGACCCTTAACAAAATATTTAATTGCTTCACCCCAAATAAGCTTAAAGCCAGTAAAATAGTTTTTGAATTTACAGACATTTTCTGGTATAATGTGGGTTTCAAATAAGAAAAATATATCAAAACTCTTAACATAACTGAAAAAATCTACAAATAAAATTTTGTTATTTAAGCCTGAAATATTGTATGCTAAAATGTTGTTATAAATAATGTTAGTAGGACTGACGGCTTCTAATTCTCAGTTTCTTATGAATCTACTACTATTCGGGTTTTCAGGTGCCATCCCTGGTGAAACTGGTCCATTTAATCTAGTCCATTGATTTTGATGTTCGAGTGACAGCATCTTTTCCTTGACATTTGTGACAGCTCCAAAGTTGAGATTACCAAACATATTTTGAAGTTCTATATCTCCGTTCTTATTTTGATATTTAAGGATATTATTATTATTTAAATAAAATGTTTTTTCTCCAATTATCATTTTGTTGTTTTTTATTAAAACTACTTCGGTTGGTTTGTTTGTTTTAATCAATTTTCTGTAGCCAAGAAGGATTCGGCGCCTAAGTTGTGATTGTTTACTGAGGTCTCGTTGGATATATGTGCCTGTGCCTTTTAATTTTGAAGCATTTCTTAACATTTTCAATGCGGTTTCGTTTGACCCTGTGTTTAGTTTTAATTTGATTATGTTGTTGCGTTCGCAAAGTTTTATAGCTGCCGGCATTTGGGGTGCTTCGTTATCCAACAAAAGTTTGGTTATAGTTTGGACCCGTTGTTGTGGGTCAGAGTTGTCACTTGGCATCGAGAATATTATGTTTTTTCCCTTGATTTCCTGACTTTGAAGCTCCAGCTCCTCTTCAAGTAAACTACATCGCATTTCGAATTGGTGAACTCTCTCAGACAATTCATGATTCTGTTGTCGCAACTGATTCAACTCCTCGTTGAGTTTATTGATATCGTCCTTAGTTGCCAGATGAGCGATGGCTAAGGGGAGTTCGCTATGCAGTGAGTTGTCGATAATGGATTTTATTTGTTGGAAATCTGATTGGGATATTGACATTGTTTTATGTTGTTTAAGAACTTTTGATATTCTGATGTTTTGAGATGACGTATTTTCTTCAGGTGATGTTTCGCAAATTTTCCTTTTATAATCGGTCATGTGACTCGAGATTTGGCTTAGATTTTGTTTTTCAGGCTTAAAATCTATGATTACCTGTTATTTTTTAAATATTTTTGGATAATTTAACCAATATTTTTGATGAATACACTTTTAAAGTTTTATTTTTAAGTTTAAAATATTAAAAAATTGAAAATTGTTAGGATCGTTTTGAAAGTTGAACTATACACTTTAACAGCAGAGTTGCCAACCAGTTTTCAGTATGCACAACCCGGCTTCAAAAACAATATTTTAGATGAAAGCTTTTCGATACAGGAGATAAGAGCGGCAGTATTAAGCTTAAAGGATGGCAAGGCGGCTGGTTCAGATAGGATCCCATTGGAGTTTTATAAATACGGTACGAGTGAGCTAATCAATAAACTCTACTCTTTGTTTAACTTTATTTTTGATGATGGTATTATACCCCAGAGATTCAAAGAAGCACTCATTTTTCCCATACATAAAAAAGGAGACACCAGTAATCCTGGAAACTATAGAGGCATATCTTTTTTAAATGCATCTTATAAAATTTTTACTGCTGTGCTGCAAAAAAGACTAAACAAGTGGATTGAAGTAAATAACTTAATGGGAGAATTTCAAGCTGGGTTCAGGTCGGGATACTCCACAATCGACCACATTTTTGTACTAAGTAGCATTGCGAATTCGTTTCTTTCAAAGGGCAAGAAGCTTTACGCCTTTTTCTCAACTGTATCAGGAGTAAGACAAGGATGCACGCTAAGTCCAAATCTATTTGCGCTCTTTATTGAAGATTTGGTAGACTGTTTGCCAGGTGGAGTGGAGTATGCGGGAATGCTGATAAAGGCCTTATTATTTGCTGACGATGTGGTACTATTGGCTTACTCACCAGAATCTCTACAATTAATGATCAATCGGCTGTATGACTATACAAGATTATGGAACCTCGAAGTAAATCTCGATAAGTCAAAAATACTGATTTTTAAGGATGGTGGTGGGAGGAACTGCCGAAATGAAAGATGGTGCTACAACGGAGATTTAATAGAAATTGTCAAGGAATACAAATATCTTGGGGTTTATATAACAAAAAATATGAATATGGAGCGACATCTGAAAGAAAATCTGAGGAAATCTAAAACAGCCATCAATACTGCTTGGAAAAATTGTTTCAATAATGAGAGTATTGTGCATAGTAGCAAATTCAAGGTGTTTGAAGCGGTGTCTGAGTCCATACTACTCTATGCTGCTCAAGTGTGGGGCTTTAAGCAGTTTGATAGTGTGGAAAAACTCTTGAGATTCTATCTGAAACGCATATTTCGTCTCCCCCCGAACACACCCAATTATATGCTTATGCTGGAAACGGGTCTCTCACCGATGTTTATAAAAACTTTTAAGCTTCAGGTAGATTATATTCTTAAGGTCTTAAAGATGCCCCCAAATCGTCTTCCCAGAAAAGCTGCCCTATATACAATACAAACAAAAACTGGCTGGTATAGTGAATGGCTCGAACTAGCTGAAGGATGTGGGTTTTCTCTTAATGCAGATGGAGTCGAAAACTGGAAGCCTGATTTATATAAGCTGATTGAGAAGCTGGATGAGCAAGCTAGAACGCGGTATGTTGAAGAAGCTATGAGCTCGCTACACCGAGAAATATATAGTCGCCTGAATCATAATTTAATGAGTAGAAATTATTTCAATGACTCCAACAAACGTGAAGAAATAGCAATGATGCTTAGATTACGGGGAGAACTTTTAAATTTAAGTTATATACCCCACCGTGAGGACCTTCCAGTAATCTGCAGCATGTGTAACCTAGAACAAAGGGAAAATACCTTCCATTTCTTAGGTTGGTGTCCGATTCTGAAAGAAACAAGGAGGCATATTTTTGGAGCTGATATCTTGACAGAAGAGCAAATGATAATGCTTCTCAATGAGGTCGAAGTAAGCAAGCTGTTTCGGTACTGCAAAATAGCATTAAACTATCGACAAAACATTATGGATGAGCAATTCTAAGAACCCTTGAGTAGAGTGTGGAAAATGAAAAAGAAATTATGATATTATTTTGTTTTACTTGTGTTATAATTTTTTGTTTTGTTATACATATTTGGAATTCGTTAAATCAACCAGGCAGACGGCAAAGCCATGCTTAATTGATTTTGTAAAAACTTATTATAGATAACATGTTTGATGTGAAAATAAATCTAAATCTAAATCTAAAATCTAAAAAACCTCTTGTTCCGAAACAACCAACTGCCTCGGATATGGATGACCCTACTGATGACGACCCTAGCAAACGAAACAAGGACAACGAATTTCGGTTCTGCACTTGGAATGGCCGGACCCTTAACAGACCACGTGCAGCCGAACAATTAGTGGAAGCCCTAGATGGTGTCAAAGCCGACATCACAGCCATCCAAGAAGTGCGATGGGATGGTGAAGGCACAAGGAGGATGAAAAACTGTGACATCTACTACGGCAAGTGCTACAGGACAAGGAAACAGCGGCTATTTGGATGCGGATTTGTGATAAGAGGAAGGCTTAGGCAAGAAGTCTTGGGGTTTCGTGGCATAAGCGAACGCATTGTCACAATCCGCATTAAATCCAAATCCAGCAACATCTCGCTGATCTGCGTCCACGACCAAAGAAGAATTCAACGATCTTCTCGAGAAGACGTATGATGAATGCCCGAAGTACGACACTAAGTTTATTCTTGGTGACTTCAACGCCAAAATCGGAAAGGAGGGTAACTTTGGCTCGACAGTCGGAAAGCAAGCATAGCCTGCACGACAACACTTCCGGTAACGGACACAGGCTAATCGACTTTGCTGCGGGGCGAAGTGTCATCTTAGCTAGCACATACTTCCCACACCTCAATATTCACAAGGGGCCCTGGCGGTCTCCTGATCAAAATACCGTCAACCAAATTGATCACATTGCGATTGATAGATGTCCAGTGTCCAGTGTCATGGATGTCCGCACTTTCCGAGGGGCCAACATATACTCGGACCACTACCTTGTTGTAGCTAAAGTGCGAATGCGGATCTCCACCAGACCGCAGAACCGAACATCCACTGTGAGAAAGTTTGATGTTGCTAAGTTACAATCGCAAGAGACCGCCACAACCTTTGCCAATCATGTCTCCTCTTATCTCTTGACAAGCCCGGCGCCTGCGCCAAACCCAGAGGCCCAGTGGCAACATTGCAAAATGGCCATCAAAACCGCTGCCACGGATGTTTTGGGTTTCATTAGGCGACCACAACGAAACACCTGGTTTGATGATGAGTGCAGGCTCGCACACTTGGCCAAAGACGAAGCCTATCATGCAGTTCTGAATGCCAGAACTAGAGCTGCCAAGAGCGCTTTCCGTGCGGTGTACCAGCAAAAGAGGAAAGAGGAACATCGGCTTTTCAGAAGAAAAAAAAGAGAACTGGAAAAACGAATGGTTGAATCTATTGAGGGGTGCTACGGCAGAAGCAATGTTCGAAAGTTCTACCAAAGGGTAAAGCATTCGTCCAAGGGTTACAAAGCCCGAGCGGAAGCATGTAGAGACGAGGGTGGGAATGTCGTTGTAGATACACAGTCGCTGCTGAGAATTTGGAAAGAACACTTCTGCAGACTGTTAAACGGCGAAGACAACCAACTAATCGCTGTCAGGCAGAATGATCCATTTGATTTGGATGATGATGAACAAAATTTCCGTCCTTCCGACCAAGAAGAAGTTCGGATAGCAATATCTAAACTAAAGTCCAACAAGACTGCTGGAGCTGATGGCCTTACGGCTGAACTCTTCAAAGCAGCGGGAGATGACTTGGTGAGGAGCATACACCAACTCATCTGTACAATCTGGTCGGATGAAAGTATGCCTGACGAATGGAACCTCAGCATTGTGTGCCCTATCCACAAGAAAGGAGATACTCTAAGCTGCGCCAACTACAGAGGTATAAGTCTCCTAAATGTCGCCTATAAAATCTTGTCGGCCATTCTGTGTGAACGTCTGAACCCTTTCGCACGTGAACTGATTGGCCCCTATCAGTGTGGTTTCAGACCCGGTAAGTCAACCGTCAACCAAATTTTCACACTTCGGCAGATTTTGGAAAAGACCCAAGAATTCCAGATCGATACTCACCACCTCTTTATCGATTTTAAAGTCGCCTATGACAGCGTAAACAGGAACGAGCTATACAGAGCCATGTCGCTTCTTGGCATCCCTGCCAAACTCGTTCGATTGTGCAGGATGACTATGGAGAACTCTCGCTGCTCCGTCAAGGTTGGTAAGAACACCACCGACTCATTTAATGTCGAGAAAGGCTTACGACAGGGTGACGCGCTGTCATGTAACCTCTTCAACATCATTCTTGAGGCAATCGTACGCAACTCGCATGTCAACACCAGCGGTACGATTTTTTTTAGATCCGTTCAATTACTTGGCTATGCTGATGATATTGACATTATTGGAAGAACGAAGCGCGCTGTCAGTGGAGCATTCGCAAGTATTGAAGTGGAAGCGGCTCGAATGGGTCTGGCTGTAAATGAAGATAAAACAAAGTATATGCTGTCATCGGGTGAAGTAGATCATCACCGTAGGCTCGGACAAAACGTCACAATAGACAGATATAACTTTGAGGTTGTCAAGGACTTTGTCTATTTGGGTTCCACTATAACCTCTCAGAACAACATGAGTGAAGAGATCAGTCGAAGAATCACTCTTGCCAATCGCTGTTTCTTCGGGCTAAGAAGGCATCTTAGTAGTAAAGCCCTCTCTCAAAGGACCAAGGAGACACTATACAAGACCCTTATCATCCCAGTCCTACTGTATGGGGCAGAAGCGTGGACACTGACACAATCGGATGAATACAGGCTGGGGTGCTTTGAGAGAAAGATTCTTCGGGTGATATTCGGGCCTGTAGGTATCAATGGAGTATGGAGGAGAAGATTCAATGACGAACTGTACGGGCTATACAGCGATATTGACTTGGTTAAGAAGCTGAAAATTCAGCGGCTTAGATGGCTGGGTCATGTGGAGCGTATGGACGAAAACGCTCCTGCCCGACGAGTCTTCAATTCCAACCCGGAGGGCCGACGCAGTTCTGGAAGACCCCATCTAAGGTGGCGCGATCAAGTGGTAAACGACCTCAACCAACTTGGTGTGCGCAACTGGAGGCCACTGGCTAGGGACCGGCCTAGCTGGCGAGGATTGTTGGTTGAGGCCGTGGTCCACAATGGACTGTCTGCGCCACCTTAAGTAAGTAAGTAATAACCTATATGAAGTAGAGGACAGGCGAGGCCACAAATCTACTTGCCATACCAAAGACCTAAAGAGGTAAATTTGAAACGCAACGATTCTCATTACACCTGATTTGCAAACCTCTTTACACCTTTTTTTTTTTGAAAGAAAGTAAACAGAATCAAAATTCTTTTATTAACCAGACGTGACATACAAGTGCCTTATAGTACTATAAGATACTCAACCCAGATTTACATATTTGAACTGATACCCGGCTCGCTCAGCTGTGCATGAGACACTTGGTTCAAAATACTTCCCTGACTTAACCAAATGTTTTTTTTTTTGTTTTATGTTTTTTTTTTGTTTTCAGATATTCGCCTCAGTATCTAATCTATGACTGTACGTCATGCATAACATTCATTTTTTTTTGTCTTCGACCGACTAGACGTTAAAGAGTCACAGTGTCACACCGACACGAAGGATAAGAAGATTCTAGACACGACGAAATATTTACAAAAGTTTCTCCTTTTCTTGGAAGTTAGACTAAGTGGACTTAGTTGAAATTCCAAGCTTTGTAGGGAAAAACTTTCTTGCCCTCCATCGACTTCGTAGGAAAAACCTACTTGCCCTCCAACTACAATAGATGTTCGCAACTGGTGCCATCTATCGGGCAAACCGAGTGTCGACTCACATTGTGCTGAACGCACAGAAACTATGGTCCACCATTAAATATGAGTCCACAGCTAGAATCCACCCCGACGAACACATTCCACTTCTCATGGAAGCCACTTGGCCCCCACTTTCGAAAGAGAATTTCCAAGACATGCGAAGTTCGCCATTCCCATGGAAGTGTGATTTTTGAGCGATAGGCGACCCGAAATTGTCGCTACGGATATTTTACTCGACTTACATGCAGAACTATACAAAGGGTGATTTACACGGCAATTTGCAGAATGATGTTTACCCCATCCGACATACGCAAACGAGAAGAATTTCTATCTGACAATTGAATGTCAGATTGCTAAACTCTTCTATTGTCTGAATTACGGGTATACTCTCATCATCTAACTGACGTTGTCAAACGTAATTTTTTTTAGTTCTGACATAAGTAACTTTATCGGACGCTTATACTAACAATAATCCCGAAGCCACCCAAGAACAATTTATACTGACAGATGACATTCGTAATCAGTGTGAACAGCAAAACGATCGCTACTGACATCATCAGTGACATAGGGATATTTCCTTTTTCCTCGTTCCCTACTGTCCAGCAGAAATATCTGTGTGAATCTCGTGTCACTGCAATAACCACTTGACATTTGTAAACCCCAAAATTAAACAAGATGACGAACTTACGCCACTGTGTCAACAATTTATTATTTACCTCTACATACACTTCAACTATAGATCGTATATACCAACGACAACGGGAACAACCGCAACAACGGGGAATGCTGGATGGTTGACGAGAAGCGAGATAGATTGGAGACAGGGGCACTTTTAATTAAGCAGTTGAGCTGTACAGTCATTCTTGACTGTCATCGTATGTTTTATTAGAGCAATAAAATTGATACAACATATCTTGAATTTATTAAAAGGCACGAGTTTTCATTATTAATAGAGACGGTTACTTTCAGAGTCTAGGTACGCATTATTCGGAGATTTGGAACAACTGGACAGTAAGTACTTTGGCACATACTGACATTTCAAGCTTGGAGCAAGCTTACACCTTCAGAAGTGGGATCCAAGGATATTTGTACAGCAGACCTTGTGACTGAACCAGTAAAACGTCTAAGATGGCAACCAACGAGGAGGAAATAGCTGAGTTTAGTTTGCTTACACGAAACCAAATTCGCGAGAAATTAAAGGCACGTGGACTCCCAACTGGGGGAAAGATTAAGAAGCAACTCCTGCACAAATTACTGGTACACGAGGGCTTAGCTAAGGAGGGAAGTCTAGACTTATCAATGGGTGTTGAATCCGAGGACGAAGATGAAGGGGAGTCGGAAGCATTAACAGAATTGAGGGAGGAGGTAAAAAGGCTAGCGGAGTTATTGGGGAAGCTGGTGAGTAATCCAAGTACTGAGGACGCAGTCAATCCATCTAGTGTGTCAAAGACCAAACCTTCAGATAGTCCAGCCGAAAAACAGAGATTAGGTAACAATTTTGCAGTGCGCGATTTGGCTGATATGATACCTGTGTTCAACCCGCGAAATCAGGCAGAATGACTGTACAGCTCAACTGCTTAATTAAAAGTGCCCCTGTCTCCAATCTATCTCGCTTCTCGTCAACCATCCAGCATTCCCCGTTGTTGCGGTTGTTCCCGTTGTCGTTGGTATATACGATCTATAGTTGAAGTGTATGTAGAGGTAAATAATAAATTGTTGACACAGTGGCGTAGGTTCGTCATCTTGTTTAATTTTGGGGTTTACACACTTGACATTATAAAAAGTTAATTTGACTCGATACGTTGTCATGTGCCAATATGCGATAGATGGCAGAGACATTTTCAGCAATGGTTTCGTATTCACTGGTATTTATATTTACCAAAATCAGAATAGTTCACACGTGCGAGGTAAGAGAAACTTTTAGGATGAAAATGTCCATGACATTATGGTGATGACAGATTCATTGACAGAAATGTCAAGTTATTCGACTTTACGTCAAAATTCATTCATCCATTGAGATTGAATTGATCATACCTGAAATCATGAGCATTTCAACTTAATCTTACCAACTGTTACTTTCTGACATGCTAGCATACTTAGAACGCGAAAACTCTATGCTCAATTCTAAAGTTTGTCATACATACCATTTGCTCGAAACGCAGGACACCTGAAACCAGAAAAGTGTAAACCGACTATAAAAACCTACAACTACTTACCGACATTGACGTCACAGACACACGAAAGTACGAATTGAAACGTAAGAATTCTTATTGGAAAATAGGGCGTTGGCTGAGTGGAACGTGGAAACACAATCCAGGAAGCCAGACAGAAAAATACTCCATTTTGAAGAAGACCATCAATGGAGCAGGAACAAATCTGTTCCAGAACAATTAACAAAGTTCCTTTTTTTTGCTGCCAACACTTTTACTGATGGAAGAATATTAGAAAATTGCTTATGCATTTCTTTATTCTTCCATCCATCATTTACAACCATAAGGATTACAATCGAAATCAGGTAAGTTGTGTTTTTTTTGGATTATTGATTAATTGAGCAAACGAATTTCGTGTGGTTTGCTCAAGAATCAAACTACCTACCAAACCATGTGGCTGGATCGATATAAAGATTTCATCCATGTGTTATAGGTGGACATTTCGCCGAGAATTTGGAGGACATGGCCCTCGGATCCAAGGATTAGTTCAGCCAGGACTACGGCTAATGGAACCAAGATTCATTTGGACACCATTATATTGTGTTGCGGAGTATATTCGTCCGCCTACTCCACTTATTGTGTTTAATAATTTTGCACAATCATTAAAATTATTCCGGGTTAAGTGACTATCCGCCTACCGTTTTCATTTTAAAGGAAAATAAGAGGAAAAACTGCGTCTCGCCTTTAGAGAGCAGATCAAGAAGAGGATACTGTTCCATGTACCCCTCACACCATCTGAGATACAACGTACTTCGTTTGTGCCGGCTGGTATCACACGTGGCAATATCACCTAGGCGTTGATCCGCGCGTCGGCTCGCCTACGGACATAACCACGCCATATACACCAGCCGGACCATTTTATTCTCCTGCCTACTTTTTTTATGGTGCTCCAGTGGACATATAGAGGAAACATTTACTTCCTCCCTGGCATTTATCGTTTCTTCAAACGGAACGTGAACGAGGCAAGGTGATTTGCTATTTCTTGCAATTACCTGTGCCGTAATCCGAAAAAGCCTGCATCACCACCATTTGTGCCATAACTTTAGGCACTCCACGAGGCAATCGAAGATCGAAAAGCCTCACCTATTCTTCGAGACACACCTCTGGGACTTATTATTCCCAGAGCTTAACCTGATAACGCTCCATTGAGAGAAGCAGTCGCTGCAACACCTCTCACTGCCGCCCTGTCGGCGCAACATTTTCATACGCAATTACACTCCACTTCATCCTGAGGATTTTCTGTAGAACCCAGTCACGATAAGCTGAAGAAACACTTCGAGGGGAATTCCATTTATACTTCGTGGGATTTTGAAAACATTTCATCATATTTTACATCGCGGGACACATTACACCAGGACGTCTGGCGTGTGTAACGACACAGATGCCGGTCCTTCATCTGCAGCAGCCAGAGATTCATCAAATCATCCACCAGAACCTGTATCATATTATAATTCATTGAAAAAAAATAAGATCTTTATCCAGGTAACAATCCTATTTCTGTGTTTAAGTATAAAAGTGCATGTTTATTAGTGATTTAAAGAGCGTGAAGCTCCTGTACACGACTTCCTAGTCGGCATCAGCAATATTGTACTCTATTATTGTCCACGGACGGTGGCAAGAGTACATAAGCTTTATTTTATTTAAAGAACATTTTGAGACCTAGCACATTCAGTGTTGTATAAGAAGATTGTTCTATGTCAAGGTGGTGAAGCATAGATGGTATCATCCTTCGTATCTTATCCAGTTTTCGGATCATTTACTTTTTTTTATCGTGTAGATTTCGCGTTTATCTTCTATGATAAAATAAATTCAGAGCCCGTGCTCATTGATTTTCCTTTTAATACTTTTCGCGTACGCGCATATTACTTACCTTCATAGTCACCAATTTCGTTCACTTTCTGAAGACGTACTTCTGAAAGTTGTATTTTGTTTTGTGGTGATTTTATCTTTGTGATTTGAATACTATTTCACTTCGTCTTTTAAGACAATTATCCTCCGGTCCTTAAGACATTATTCTTATATTGTTTCGCGTCGGTAGCGACCAATAACGTTCGCGTTGAACGCCGCGTTTAATTTTTTGTATATATCCTTGATACAGCCTTTGCTCCTGTGACAATTACACAGTCGCGCTTGGTAACCACACGCGGTTAAGCGTGCTTTACAGCAGATTTTTGGCTACAGTTGCCGCTAGTACATACTGAATTAAAGCTTAAAATTGACACTTACTCCTTTATCGCGAAATATTACTTAAAAATCTTCTTCATTTTGTGATCGTCTTCGTCGTATTCACGATCAAATAAAAACAACGCTCTTGAGAAACATTAAAGATATCAGAACAATACCTTAATTAAATAGAGGTAGTGTCATAGTAGTATAACTTAACTAAACATTCTTTTCAGCCTAACTCAGGAGTGCACCTCAGAGGATACGCAATTTTAATAATAATATCTCCACTGTCCTATTGACAGTGCCGTATTGCTTTACTATATTATGACATTATATTACATTTAATTTAATTCTGATCGATTATACGCAAGAGAACGAATTGTGATCTTGTGTATATGGTAATTTTTTTTTAACATCGTGATTTTGTTTGTCCATATTTATGTTGTGGGAATTTTTGCTTAAACTCGATCGCGGTACGTAGTCGCGAACTCGAATTAATCTTACGATAGGATTTAAATCTTTTCACCTCTTAAGACTATCGGGTATAGTTCATTGACTTAGTTTTACTATCTTATCGTCGCGTAAAGCTTACAAATACCATTTCGTTCATAGCATCATTGCTGTTGGTACATACCAAATTTCCTCACTCCTTGCTTCATTTTGTTTATTTTTCTTTTTGTACACTGTTATATTTCACTTTAAATATTTAAGACAAATTCTTTAATTAAGAACAGAATTAAAAATAACTTTTTGAGATTATACTAGAGCTTATCTTGCATATTAGATCTCTATGAATGATAAAGAAATTTTTTTAACTTTGAAGATTAACTTTACTAAGCATCGAAAATATTTTGATTACAAATAACTTTCGTTTAATGAATTTTTGATATTTGCGATATCAACAAAAACTTATCTTCAGATAAAGAAGATACACTTTCGTATAGACTTAGGTATTACTAAGAATAAGGATTTCTTTCATATCCTTTAAGTTAGATTTAAGTAGACTATTAAGATCTTATAAAAATTAATAAAAGAATAATTCCGTTTTATAACGTTTACAGAACTTTTCCGGTATTATTATTATTTCTTTTGTTGGAAGATTTTCTAGATTTCCCTAACGAAATGCGATAATGCATTTAATTATGGAGTAGACCTTCTCGAGGGAGGGTGGTATCCCTCTCGCTTCCTTGGATAAGGAAATGTGATGTGTGTGTGGTTTCTTTGTTCCCTTTTGTTGAGATTAGAGTTTATGAGATTAGAGTTTTTGAGATTAGAGTTTATGAGATTAGAGTTTTTGTAGTTTTTTTTTATTATGATTGAGTTGTTAAAGTAAGCAAGCGATTTTACTGCTTGTTATTTTAGTTAAGGGGTTGCCCAATTAAACTTATGAGTCGTAGGGACTCTTTGGTCCGCGGACAACCACGGTCAATAATAGAGAGAGATGATTTTCTATATTGAAATGGGTGGGTTGAGAGACCTGGAGGGTCAACTAACAGCTTAGATCCTCCCTCCCTACAAGGTGAGACACCTCAACATCCGTGCCCAACACTTCATTACGGCAGTTGGACACGTCGATGATAGTAGTAAGCCGTAACTGCCTCGACCATCTAAGGCACACTTCAGACTAAAAATACTTACGTGCTGGGGTTATATGTGTTAGAACAGTTGAACAGACAGGGTTTCTTACTTCCAGGCTAGGGTTATTCACATCGCGATATGAGGTGCAGCGTTGGGTTCGACTTTATATTCAGTCAGTTCGGTATGATCGAGTTTTCAAAAGTTATGAGGGCCATCAAGCATATTAAAATACTTATTCGAACTCGACCACCAGGGTTCAACGGTCGGCAGGGTAATAAGAGGTAACACCGGTCAGGTAGATCCCGGAGCAAGTGCCCATGGCCTGACTGAGCTAGTTGTGGCATGGGTGCTGCCGGTCAACGCGACGGTCGATCTCGGCCACAACCTTACGTTGTCGCATGCCGTCCTCACCGTTTACTTTTAACGAGTAGCCGGCGAGGAAGGGGGCGTTGCCGACATAAGGTTGCTTCCATCCCAATTCACGACAAGTCGAGCTGGTAATATCTGAACACTTAGAGGCTAACTGGAGCAAAAACTCTGGGAATTTGATGCCATGATAATAAAGATAGTCTTCCAAGTTTAGATTTATCAGTGGGGTATAAGTAAGGTTATGGTTTACAGGTGTAGGCTACCGAGTGATACAGCTGCGAGCAGAACACCTAGCACTCGCAGCGGATAGACGGGAATATGCCATCGGGTACCCTCTAGGCTGTTCTACGGTGTTTTGTAGTCAGTACCTATGGTAGGCCGATGGATAGTTTTCGTTTCTGTGAGACGGATGGGTGTGAATTAGAGGATTTTGAGAGGGAAATGAGAGAGGAGTAGATAGAGCTGGAGGCTACCGCTTTGAGATGTAAGTATATCTGGCATGTAGGGGCATTGGATACATCTGTACACAGGCGATGGATGGAAAGGTTGCTGGTCCTAGGCATAAGAGCCGAGGCATATTAGGTGCCTATCTCTGTCTGCTTCCTCTCGGGTTTGGGTTGTTGGTAGGCGTCTGATTTAGGATCTTGAATATCCACAGGGTGTTTGGGTGATGAGGTTAGGTGTTTGTCAACGAGTCGAATCCCCATGCTGTTTTCCCGTATGCACCTTCTCATTGTTTATTAGCATTACAGATGGCGCGAGGCAGAGTTTCCTTCGTGGATTGTCGCGCGATCTTTGTATAAAGTTAGAGAAGATGGGAGCAGCGTGTGAAGTATCGTTTCCCAATGTGAATAGGGATTCTATTATAATATCAACGTTACAGATGGCGTGGGGCTGAGTTTTGATGTCGCACGGGCATCCATCAGGTGTGTTGGGTTATGGGTGGAATTTCTATTTGCATGGTTTCTCCTCTCTATAAATTCTTTATTTTCAATTCACTATATTTTTATCGTTACAAGCTAATGCCATGTGCGGATTTTTATTTAGGAACTCTTCCGAGTTTCAGGACCCTTATACTTTGAAATCCTTAAGGTGGCTTTACATGGAGTTGCAAATGCAGACGAAAACGCAACAACAACAATCATAGTGCAGACGATGAAAACGAACATGTTCATCTTCACTATAATTTTCAAGCTGCATCTATAATTTTCCTATAATCTGCATCCATGAAGACCGTCTGCATTTTTGCCTTCCCTCTCTATCACACAAGTGTGATTTATTGGTTTTGCATCCTCTTTTTTGCAACTCAGGGCTTGCAGCTCCATGTAAAACCACCCTTATACATTGCATTGGTTCGTCCGATCCTTGAATATTGCTGCGTGGTATGGTCACCCTTTTTCAATAAAGATATGAGACGAATCGAAAAAATTCAAAAAAGGTTTAGGTACTACGTATGCCCTTCGAAAACTAAATTGGTCTACTCCCTTACCATCTTACAATAGTAGGTGTACCTTAATATGCCTAAAACCCTTGTCTATTCGAAGAACTTACTTTTTTATTATGTTTGGTAGAGATGTAATTACGGGACATATTGACTGTGCTCCTCTTTTAACTTTGTTTGGTATTTATGCTCCGTCAAGGAACCTTAGACATTTTACAAGTTATGGTAAAAATTAACCCCTCACTAATGCATGTATAAATTTCAACCGTTATGACAGTGTAATCGATTTTGATTCAAACAGAAATAGTTTTAAATTTTGTGTTCTAGAAATTAATATTACGTATATTTAAGTACATAAGGCTTAGAAAGTATTTTAACTCATAGACGTAAATAAATAAATAAATAAACTTTTGCCACTGACAGTCCCAGAAATTCAACGGACCAATTTAGCCAATACGGTGCTTCTGCTGAAATCAGTTGGTGTGGTGGATTTGCTGCAATTTCACTTTATGGATCCACCTCCGCAAGACAATATTTTGAACTCATTGTATCAATTGTGTATTTTGGGAGCTTTGGACCATACGGCTGGTTTAGCGGCGCTAAGCCGAGGAATTTATAAAAATATCTATGATATATGTACATACCTAATGCATGTACCTGCTATAAGTACTTACATTTTATACGCAAACTGATAACAAAATTTAAGTATTTATGAAGATTAAATGCAATAATCAATTGCACAAATAATAATAACAAAACATCCAAACTACCTACCTACCTACCTACCTATCTACCTACCTACATATATTTTCAAACTAATTTCCCTTGCACACAAAACAAAAATCAAATACCTACCTACAAAAAGTCTACCTTGCAACCTCTTGTTTAGCTTTAAAAATTTGCGCTTACGATTTCATACAATCCATGTCATTGTGTTGGTGCATATTTTAATTCACGTCGAAGCAAAGCCCTGTAAAATAAACGGAAGAGTTGGCACAACAAAAATGCGCTAAATCACACAAGGTATACGTTGAAACTGGAAAACGGAGTGTAAGCAGGTATATATTTTGTGTGTTTTTTCGTTTGGGTGTAGGAAGATGGATCTGATAATCAGAGATGATTATTACTTTATGTGTAGTAGTAGTAGATCTACTTCATTTGTAATTTCCATGCATATGCTACGTAGTAAATTATTTCTACTTCGATTTTGTTATTCACAATTTGCGGGGGCCCGTCACAATCTCAAGAACCGAAGTTCAAAAAGACCAAATTTCAGAAGACCCAATCCCAAAAAGACAAATTTTAAAAAGACCCAATTTCAAAAGACTCAGTTCCAAATGACAAAGATAAATACGACAAAGTTTCAAACTCTCGTATGCCAACGCTGCACAATTAAAAAAGGGATGAGCTTAATTTCTATTAGTGAAATGTGTTGCTTAGCGATGATATAATATTATGCATACATTGTTATTTAAAATGCCGTTAGAAGAGTAAGAAGAAAGAGAAGAGGTATACTTTTTAAAATTCTTTGCAATTACTATACTAGATACATACACATGTTGAAGCAACCATTTTTATTGACATTAGCTTGACCATTTGATTGGTTCCTATTGAAAATTAAAAAAAAACAATGCTGACATGACACGAGAAGGAATTATTTATATATTTATTGTGATTTCTTTTTACATAGCATAATAAGAAGCCAGAAGCGACATATTTTGTAACGTTTAGTTTTTTGGGGGAAGACAAGGCGGGCAAATAAAAATTATTTGAATGAATAGGAAATCCATCAAGAGTAAGTTGTAGGAATTAAAACTTACTATTGTAGTAGGCGTTGTATTTTCAATTTATAGTTATAGTTGTTATAACTCGTGTTACCTATACCTATATCTTTTTCTGTGTTGCAGCATTTAGGGACAGTAATGAAATATATATTTTCTCTTAAAAAAACAACATATTTATGTACATAAAATAAATAAATAAATAAACCCAAAAAATAAAAATGTATATAAGAAGGTTCGTTATTCATTAATTGAATATTTTGCAATGTAATAATTGGAAGTGTTAAGCATAACAAAGCATTTCAGGTGAATGTGTTGTGTCTACGTTGACATACTCATACGTGTTGTTGCGAGTCACGGTAAGCCTAGGGGGTATTTTTTAGGCGTTGAAAATGAGCTGCTTCTGCTTGGCTAAGCTCTAAGGATTGGGTAAGTTCTTGCTCTTTTCAGACAGTTTACACTCAGAAAAAAAAATCGTGAAAGATATAAGGAATGAGAAAGGTGAGTAGGATAAGATAGCAAGTGGGGGCAATAGTTTGAGGAGAAGAGGATATTCGTTGTTCTCTGTCTTTAAACATCACGATAATAACAATTTTTTCGAGCGATAAAAACTTCTCTTTGTTAAATGAAATCAACAAAGAAATACAAATTCTTTGTTTAAGCATAATACGCAAATCGAGCTTAGAGTTAGCTGCCATACAAAAATTTGCTCAAAATTTAGCCAAGCTAAAATTTAGCCGAGTGGAAAGCAGCCGAGTGGTACGCATTCCGAGCCAAATTTTGACAGATTTTTTTCTGAGCGTGGCGTGGAAGAATGGTTGGAGTTAAATCTCTTCCGAAAATTTGTTTGAAGGATAAAAATACAAATAATAATTGGTCTGTGAATTGAAATACCTACATATTATTTTTAATAGTGTTTTTACTTGCGATTATAGGTACTATAAGGCAAGTTATGCATTCGTAAAAAATAACATTACGATGATAGAGAAGCCTAAAAAAGTGGGTCCGTCAATTCTGTCTGTCTGTCTGTCTGTCCGTCTGTCTGTATCGGCACCTACAGCCTAAACGGCTGGACCGATTTGCTTCAAACTTGGTACATAGTATTATTATGACGTCCTACAGACGTAGAATTAGCATTCTAGCTCCAAAACTAACGGTACCTGCCATATGATTTTTAATGAAAAACTCATTTATCTCAAAAACGGCTCCTACGATTTTGATAAAACTTTCTGAATAGTATTTTTTAAGTAAACGTTATGTTTTGGCTGGAACAGATTTTTCAGGAAAAGTCTTATAACGGTACCTCCCATAGGACCGGTTTTTTTTAAATTTTTTCGTAAGCCACTTCACGGATTTCGATGAAAATTTTAATATAAAAGCTCTGTTATAAACGAAATAATATGAATTCTTAAATTTTCAAACAAAAATTTTTTTTGAGTTTTTTAAAAAAAAGTTAAATTTTTTTTTTTGACTTTTGGTTTTTTCGAAAACGGAATATGTTTCCGAAAATTTAAAAAAAAAAACCGTTTTTTGAAAAAACGGCTCCAACGATTTTGAAAAAAAATTCCTTAAACTCAAAAAAGTAAAAGAAATCTAATGGCTTACTTCATTTTTTCAAAAAAACGATTCAACATTGATTTTTAAATGATTAATAAAATTTCATATGATTTTTTTATTGCTTTTTTCCAAAATCTCAAGCCCCAAGACCACTGTAACACATTAGAGCAAGTTCGTACGACCCAGTCGTGCACTTTATTTTTAATACCATTTCCCCTCCACTCTCCTAATCCCAAGCCAATACAAAATTCTATCTATGTAATAAACTTGTCTCTTTGTTATAAATTAATAATTTTAAATAGCTCATAAGTAACATAGACATCTGCATTTATATTTAAAAAATTCATTCTCGCTGCGGTCGTGTACAAAAAATCATATATCTACAACAAACTATACATAACTTTATTGATTTCCTATTCATTCAAATAATTTTTATTTGCCCGCCTTGTCTTCCCCCAAAAAAATAAACGTTACAAAATATGTCACTTCTGGCTTCTTATTATGCTATGTAAAAAGAAATCACAATAAATATATAAATAATTCCTTCTCGTGTCATGTCAGCATTGTTTTTTTTTAATTTTCAATAGGAACCAATCAAATGGTCAAGCTAATGTCAATAAAAATGGTTGCTTCAAAATAGCTTTTTATGGCCTTTAGTCCAACAAAAAATTGGCGTTTCATCCAGGAATCTCACTTTGGAATCATCAGTTGACATACAGTGAAAGAAACCTTGTCAATACGCAATTTTTAAATTTTTCTAGTACAACTTACATAGAATTTTTGACAAAACCCTAATGTGAACTATATCCAACAAGATTAAGATTTTAATCATTAAGAAGGAAGTTTAAGCCCGTGGCCTGGCTCAGAAGTAGTTTTTAAATTTTTCTTAATACAAACTCTATATACTGCATTGATAAATAAAATAAAATAAAATCAACCAAGTAGAAGACTCAGCACTAATAATGGACTGTTGAATTATTGATTCAAAATAGCTTTTTATGGCCTTTAGTCCAACAAAAAATTGGCGTTTCATCCAGGAATCTCACTTTGGAATCATCAGTTGACATACAGTGAAAGAAACCTTGTCAATACGCAATTTTTAAATTTTTCTAGTACAACTTACATAGAATTTTTGACAAAACCCTAATGTGAACTATATCCAACAAGATTAAGATTTTAATCATTAAGAAGGAAGTTTAAGCCCGTGGCCTGGCTCAGAAGTAGTTTTTAAATTTTTCTTAATACAAACTCTATATACTGCATTGATAAATTAAATAAAATAAAATCAACCAAGTAGAAGACTCAGCACTAATAATGGACTGTTGAATTATTGATTCAAAATAGCTTTTTATGGCCTTTAGTCCAACAAAAAATTGGCGTTTCATCCAGGAATCTCACTTTGGAATCATCAGTTGACATACAGTGAAAGAAACCTTGTCAATACGCAATTTTTAAATTTTTCTAGTACAACTTACATAGAATTTTTGACAAAACCCTAATGTGAACTATATCCAACAAGATTAAGATTTTAATCATTAAGAAGGAAGTTTAAGCCCGTGGCCTGGCTCAGAAGTAGTTTTTAAATTTTTCTTAATACAAACTCTATATACTACATTGATAAATTAAATAAAATAAAATCAACCAAGTAGAAGACTCAGCACTAATAATGGACTGTTGAATTATTGATTCAAAATAGCTTTTTATGGCCTTTAGTCCAACAAAAAATTGGCGTTTCATCCAGGAATCTCACTTTGGAATCATCAGTTGACATACAGTGAAAGAAACCTTGTCAATACGCAATTTTTAAATTTTTCTAGTACAACTTACATAGAATTTTTGACAAAACCCTAATGTGAACTATATCCAACAAGATTAAGATTTTAATCATTAAGAAGGAAGTTTAAGCCCGTGGCCTGGCTCAGAAGTAGTTTTTAAATTTTTCTTAATACAAACTCTATATACTGCATTGATAAATTAAATAAAATAAAATCAACCAAGTAGAAGACTCAGCACTAATAATGGACTGTTGAATTATTGATTCAAAATAGCTTTTTATGGCCTTTAGTCCAACAAATAATTGGCGTTTCATCCAGGAATCTCACTTTGGAATCATCAGTTGACATACAGTGAAAGAAACCTTGTCAATACGCAATTTTTAAATTTTTCTAGTACAACTTACATATAATTTTTGACAAAACCCTAATGTGAACTATATCCAACAAGATTAAGATTTTAATCATTAAGAAGGAAGTTTAAGCCCGTGGCCTGGCTCAGAAGTAGTTTTTAAATTTTTCTTAATACAAACTCTATATACTGCATTGATAAATTAAATAAAATAAAATCAACCAAGTAGAAGACTCAGCACTAATAATGGACTGTTGAATTATTGATTCAAAATAGCTTTTTATGGCCTTTAGTCCAACAAAAAATTGGAGTTTCATCCAGGAATCTCACTTTGGAATCATCAGTTGACATACAGTGAAAGAAACCTTGTCAATACGCAATTTTTAAATTTTTCTAGTACAACTTACATAGAATTTTTGACAAAACCCTAATGTGAACTATATCCAACAAGATTAAGATTTTAATCATTAAGAAGGAAGTTTAAGCCCGTGGTCTGGCTCAGAAGTAGTTTTTAAATTTTTCTTAATACAAACTCTATATACTGCATTGATAAATAAAATAAAATAAAATCAACCAAGTAGAAGACTCAGCACTAATAATGGACTGTTGAATTATTGATTCAAAATAGCTTTTTATGGCCTTTAGTCCAACAGAAAATTGGCGTTTCATCCAGGAATCTCACTTTGGAATCATCAGTTGACATACAGTGAAAGAAACCTTGTCAATACGCAATTTTTAAATTTTTCTAGTACAACTTACATAGAATTTTTGACAAAACCCTAATGTGAACTATATCCAACAAGATTAAGATTTTAATCATTAAGAAGGAAGTTTAAGCCCGTGGCCTGGCTCAGAAGTAGTTTTTAAATTTTTCTTAATACAAACTCTATATACTGCATTGATAAATTAAATAAAATAAAATCAACCAAGTAGAAGACTCAGCACTAATAATGGACTGTTGAATTATTGATTCAAAATAGCTTTTTATGGCCTTTAGTCCAACAAAAAATTGGCGTTTCATCCAGGAATCTCACTTTGGAATCATCAGTTGACATACAGTGAAAGAAACCTTGTCAATACGCAATTTTTAAATTTTTCTAGTACAACTTACATAGAATTTTTGACAAAACCCTAATGTGAACTATATCCAACAAGATTAAGATTTTAATCATTAAGAAGGAAGTTTAAGCCCGTGGCCTGGCTCAGAAGTAGTTTTTAAATTTTTCTTAATACAAACTCTATATACTGCATTGATAAATAAAATAAAATAAAATCAACCAAGTAGAAGACTCAGCACTAATAATGGACTGTTGAATTATTGATTAAAATCTTAATCTTGTTGGATATAGTTCACATTAGGGTTTTGTCAAAAATTCTATGTAAGTTGTACTAGAAAAATTTAAAAATTGCGTATTGACAAGGTTTCTTTCACTGTATGTCAACTGATGATTCCAAAGTGAGATTCCTGGATGAAACGCCAATTTTTTGTTGGACTAAAGGCCATAAAAAGCTATTTTGAATCAATAATTCAACAGTCCATTATTAGTGCTGAGTCTTCTACTTGGTTGATTTTATGTTATTTAATTTATCAATGCAGTATATAGAGTTTGTATTAAGAAAAATTTAAAAACTACTTCTGAGCCAGGCCACGGGCTTAAACTTCCTTCTTAATGATTAAAATCTTAATCTTGTTGGATATAGTTCACATTAGGGTTTTGTCAAAAATTCTATGTAAGTTGTACTAGAAAAATTTAAAAATTGCGTATTGACAAGGTTTCTTTCACTGTATGTCAACTGATGATTCCAAAGTGAGATTCCTGGATGAAACGCCAATTTTTTGTTGGACTAAAGGCCATAAAAAGCTATTTTGAATCAATAATTCAACAGTCCATTATTAGTGCTGAGTCTTCTACTTGGTTGATTTTATTTTATTTAATTTATCAATGCAGTATATAGAGTTTGTATTAAGAAAAATTTAAAAACTACTTCTGAGCCAGGCCACGGGCTTAAACTTCCTTCTTAATGATTAAAATCTTAATCTTGTTGGATATAGTTCACATTAGGGTTTTGTCAAAAATTCTATGTAAGTTGTACTAGAAAAATTTAAAAATTGCGTAGTGACAAGGTTTCTTTCACTGTATGTCAACTGATGATTCCAAAGTGAGATTCCTGGATGAAACGCCAATTTTTTGTTGGACTAAAGGCCATAAAAAGCTATTTTGAATCAATAATTCAACAGTCCATTATTAGTGCTGAGTCTTCTACTTGGTTGATTTTATTTTATTTAATTTATCAATGCAGTATATAGAGTTTGTATTAAGAAAAATTTAAAAACTACTTCTGAGCCAGGCCACGGGCTTAAACTTCCTTCTTAATGATTAAAATCTTAATCTTGTTGGATATAGTTCACATTAGGGTTTTGTCAAAAATTCTATGTAAGTTGTACTAGAAAAATTTAAAAATTGCGTATTGACAAGGTTTCTTTCACTGTATGTCAACTGATGATTCCAAAGTGAGATTCCTGGATGAAACGCCAATTTTTTGTTGGACTAAAGGCCACAAAAAGCTATTTTGAATCAATAATTCAACAGTCCATTATTAGTGCTGAGTCTTCTACTTGGTTGATTTTATTTTATTTAATTTATCAATGCAGTATATAGAGTTTGTATTAAGAAAAATTTAAAAACTACTTCTGAGCCAGGCCACGGGCTTAAACTTCCTTCTTAATGATTAAAATCTTAATCTTGTTGGATATAGTTCACATTAGGGTTTTGTCAAAAATTCTATGTAAGTTGTACTAGAAAAATTTAAAAATTGCGTATTGACAAGGTTTCTTTCACTGTATGTCAACTGATGATTCCAAAGTGAGATTCCTGGATGAAACGCCAATTTTTTGTTGGACTAAAGGCCATAAAAAGCTATTTTGAATCAATAATTCAACAGTCCATTATTAGTGCTGAGTCTTCTACTTGGTTGATTTTATTTTATTTAATTTATCAATGCAGTATATAGAGTTTGTATTAAGAAAAATTTAAAAACTACTTCTGAGCCAGGCCACGGGCTTAAACTTCCTTCTTAATGATTAAAATCTAAATCTTGTTGGATATAGTTCACATTAGGGTTTTGTCAAAAATTCTATGTAAGTTGTACTAGAAAAATTTAAAAATTGCGTATTGACAAGGTTTCTTTCACTGTATGTCAACTGATGATTCCAAAGTGAGATTCCTGGATGAAACGCCAATTTTTTGTTGGACTAAAGGCCATAAAAAGCTATTTTGAATCAATAATTCAACAGTCCATTATTAGTGCTGAGTCTTCTACTTGGTTGATTTTATTTTATTTAATTTATCAATGCAGTATATAGAGTTTGTATTAAGAAAAATTTAAAAACTACTTCTGAGCCAGGCCACGGGCTTAAACTTCCTTCTTAATGATTAAAATCTTAATCTTGTTGGATATAGTTCACATTAGGGTTTTGTCAAAAATTCTATGTAAGTTGTACTAGAAAAATTTAAAAATTGCGTATTGACAAGGTTTCTTTCACTGTATGTCAACTGATGATTCCAAAGTGAGATTCCTGGATGAAACGCCAATTTTTTGTTGGACTAAAGGCCATAAAAAGCTATTTTGAATCAATAATTCAACAGTCCATTATTAGTGCTGAGTCTTCTACTTGGTTGATTTTATTTTATTTAATTTATCAATGCAGTATATAGAGTTTGTATTAAGAAAAATTTAAAAAATAAAAATGGTTGCTTCAACATGTGTATGTATCTAGTATAGTAATTGCAAAGAATTTTAAAAAGTATACCTTTTTTCTTTCTTCTTACTCTTCTAACGGCATTTTAAATAACAATGTATGCATAATATTATATCATCGCTAAGCAATATATTTCACCAATAGAAATTAAGCTCATACCTTTTTTAATTGTGCAGCGTTGGCATACGAGAGTTTGAAACTTTGTCGTATTTATCTTTGTCATTTGGAACTGAGTCTTTTGAAATTGGGTCTTTTTAAAATTAGTCTTTTTGGGATTGGGTCTTCTGAAATTTGGTCTTTTTGAACTTCGGTTCTTGAGATTTCGTTATAGACCCACAATTTGCATATAGTAGGTATAATAGTATGATACCTATTCTTTGAATTCATGGTATTGAGGAGTTCCTGATTCATGTTAAATTTGTCTCTATAAAGAATTTAACAAGTAAGTTAAGTCACCTATGCATTTGTGAAACTTATTTGTTCGACAATGACTCTTCATAAAAGAATAACTTGTTTTCTTTCTTAATACTGTATATTGAATAAAACTAAAATAAATGCAATTGTTATATTTTCCAATCTGCTACACTTTTTGCAAATCTTTTTCTGGCAATTGGCTTCACCTTCTAGGTTCAGCATTCTCATCCCTGATGGGTATGCGTGTGCTTATTTTCAAAGAGGAATAGGTACAAAGCGGAAAATGTTTCGTAGGTACTTCTTACCACAGAAAAGTTCTAAATTTCTGTGCTTCTTACCCTCCAAAACCGGTTTGCATTTTTTTTTATTTTGTGACCGTGAATAGTAGGTAATCGTGAAAACCAAAAACTAAACATGGGTGAATTTTAGCTTGTGGGCAAAATTATTGTTTGTGCCTTCATAACACTAGGTATCCTTCTTATTTGAATGCTTAGTTTTGTATTTTTGATTAAATAAAGATTTGTGATTGAATCAAATAAGTTAAGTGAGAATAATCAACAATTTTTTTATATTTGTGAATCGCGAGGATTATAAATGTGAGTCAATATGTAGGTACTTAGGTACCTACATTTTTGTGTTGCTTTGGAAATATGAGAGTGCGATCTTGTTTTATTTAAGGTATCTATTGTAAAGAAGTGATATGGAAATTGTTATAGGTATGTATGTTATAGGTATAAACCTAAATACATACCTACCTGCGTTGTATCGTTTTAGTGAAATCATAAATTTATAAATTGGCAAAAATTAGCCACAGTGCTCTGAATAGTATTTTTTATTACATTAATGTTACATAGGTATATATTATCGTGACCGTGGTGAGCCTAAAAGGTATAACAAATTCACTAAGTGCAAAAAAATTGTTATTTTGGTCAATCCAAAAAAGTTTTGTTTTGTTAAATTTTGATGCAGATATTGAAATATAAATGCCCGGGCACTCTGCCTCAATATCAAGTTTTAAAATTTTTGTTTCATTCTAATTACCTACGTTTAAAAGAAAAGTGCGTGTTTTGTTAGAAGTTATTGAGTTTTATCTTGAACCTGTGAGTCTTTATACAAAGGAACATGAAGGTATGTATAGGTATACTAGGTATAAATCTTTTGCATCATATTCACATATAGGTACCTACTAGGTACATGTTAATGTTAATAGGTTTGTAGCTTTATTATTAGTAGATAGCTATACTATACGTATACCTACTTAAGTGAGAAAATGTTCCAAAACATTTAGGTAGGTACCTACCTACCTAGGTATCTCCTAGGTAGGATTTTTTGGTTCTTTGTTTTTTTTTTTTTTGTAGGTACCTACACCTACCTAGGTAGGTATAGATACCTATAATTTAAAAATCTAAAGTTTGAACAATCTCGTAAGCCTGGACAGTTTTGAATTTTTTTCACATTACCTCAAGTGTACTGTTACTCGCCTAGATTAGGTAGGTACGAGATATAAAGGCCTGAAATCGTTTATCTTCCATACATTTTTGTTCTTATCTGTGAAGGGGAGAATTTTTGGTCAGTTACCCTCATGCGGGCGACGAATGTATTTTTAAAGCGTACCTACTTTTTTAACAATTTTAGAGACAGAATAAAATAAGAACTGCATTCATTTTAAATAGGAAGCATAATAGTTGTTTTTTTATCACCATATATATAGGTATAAAATGCTGCTTAAGACAAATTAGTTTTTTCAGATCGTATTAGTAATGTCTGCTCTTCTCTTTAACATGCTAGGATATTTTATGGGAAGAGTTTCATGTAGATACCTATAGTTATTGAAATATGGGTAATAGTCTAAGAGCCAACGACATAATGAATCAAGTCATTTATATAATGTTGTAAGGCATATCAATAGAAAGCGTTAGGGGAGTTAGACAATAAAAAGTTTGTCTGGCAGTTTTTTTGGTGTGACGAACATGGGGTAGATTCGACACAAAAGTGTGACAAAAATGAGTTAAGTCAAGTCACATATATAATGTTGTAACTCATTTCAATAGAAGGATTTTGATTAGTTAGACAAAAAAAAGTTTGTCTGGCAGCATTTTGGTGTGACGAACATGGGGTAAATTCGAAACAAAGTATGACAAAATTTCAAAAATTAACTTATTTGGGTACTTATGTAACAGAACGAATAGGCTGTGTTAAAACAAGAAAAAAATCCTAAGGGAGGGGGGGCTATTTCCCTCCGTTTAAAAGGGAGGGGCAATTTTCTGGAAAAATGACTTATATTCGAAAAAAAAATATTTAAAAATAACCGCACCTCCTATAATGCCATAATATATACGCTTTTGTAAAGCCAAAAATCTTTTCTTTAATTGTATTTTCAAATAAAGTTATTCTAGTACATCGTTTTAGAAAAATTAATTTTCAAACTCAAAACTTTGAAAAACAAAAACTTCAAACAATTTTTTTTCAAAATTATACGTAATTAAATATTAATTTTTTTTTCAAAATTGTATGCTTATTAGTTTTTAGTAAAACACTGAAAACCGTATGGCTCTAGAACTCTTTGTTGCTAAGCTATTCAAAAATAAGCGAACTTAAAATGATCACCTGTGCAATCCGTGTGATGATTGTTAGGCTAGATTTTCTTGTTATTGTGAAGTAATAGGTTCGGTTATTTTTAAATAGCTTAGCAACAAAAAGTCCTAGAGCTATACGGTTTTCAGTGTTTTACTAAGAACTAATAAGAGCATACAATTTTGAAAAAAAATTAATATTTAATTACGTATAATTTTGAAAAAAAAATTGTTTGAAATTTTTGTTTTTCAAAGTTTTGAGTTTGAAAATTAATTTTTCTAAAACGATGTACTAGAATAACTTTAATTGAAAATACAATTAAAGAAAAGATTTTTGGCTTTACAAAAACGTATATTGTGGCATTATAGGAGGTGCGGTTATTTCTAAATATTTTTTTTTTAGAATATAAGTAATTTTTCCAGAAAATTGCCCCTCCCGTTTAAACGGAGGGGAATAGCCCCCCCTCCCTTAGGATTTTTTTCTTGTTTTAACACAGCCTATTCGTTCTGTTACATAAGTACCCAAATAAGTTAATTTTTGAAATTTTGTCATACTTTGTTTCGAATTTACCCCATGTTCGTCACACCAAAATGCTGCCAGACAAACTTTTTTTGTCTAACTAATCAAAATCCTTCTATTGAAATGAGTTACAACATTATATATGTGACTTGACTTAACTCATTTTTGTCACACTTTTGTGTCGAATTTACCCCATGTTCGTCACACCAAAAAACTGCCAGACAAACTTTTTATTGTCTAACTCCCCTAACGCTTTCTATTGATATGCCTTACAACATTATATAAATGACTTGATTCATTATGTCATTGGCTCTCGGTCTATAAGTAGGTACCTATTAGCTTTGTCTCCTTCCGTGAAAACTTCTTAGGTAGGTATCAATAAATAAAAGAAAATCGTTTTCTCGTATTTTCAAAAAAAAAAAAAAATTTAGTTTTGAATGTTTCATATTTATTTCAATAGGATTGTTTTTTTTTTTTTATAAAAATAATAGGATCTTTATTTTGATAGGAAAATAATATGGAGTCTGCAACAATAACTGTTCAAACAAAATCTATAATTCAAGATCTATTAGAAAAACCATTTGGAACGAGATCGTTTGCGGAAAAACGTTTAATTATTCAAAATGGGCGGCCCTGTCCAAAACTGTCAAATTTAAAATCAGCACACAAGGACAGTAAAAGAGAGTATACTAGAAACTTCAAGGAAACTCAGTTCTCCCTTTACCCATGGCTAGCTGGATGCGAAAATAAAAATAAACTTTTTTGTTGGCCTTGTTTGCTGTTCTCTCGAATTAATTCTGCCTGGAGTTCCTCGGGTGTGGATAATTTAAATACTCTAAGCACACTTCAAAAAAAACACAAACAAAGCGCATCCCACTTGCAATGTGTTTTTAATCTAGCCAGATTTGGTGAAAATAGAATAGATGAAGCTTTAAGTTCCCAATTACATAATTTCAATACCCAACATAACATCCAGGTTAGAAAAAATCGAGAGGTGCTCAAACGCCTAATAGATGTGACATGTTTTCTCGCAAACCAGGAGTTGCCATTTAGAGGACACAATGAATCTGCATGTTCTTTAAATAGAGGAAACTACATTGAGCTTTTAAATTTAATGAAGCAATACGACTCCACATTAGCACACCACCTTGAAACGGCAACGGTTTTTAAAGGTACATCAATGGCAATTCAAAATGACTTGATAAAAGCGGTTGGTGAGGTTTTACACAGTCATATTTCCAAAAAAATTGAGCAGTCAGAGTTTGTCGCAATTATGCTTGACGAGACTTCTGACATTCAAATGAAATCTCAATTATCTGTTGTATTTCGGTATTATTTCAATAAGAAAATTCATGAAACTTTCGTTGGATTTATCGACGTAAGCTCTGGGCGAACAGCAGACGATTTGTTTCAGTTAGTGACAGCTCTGTTGGAAAAATATGAAATTAAGGAAAAACTTGTAGCCCAGACTTACGACGGGGCTTCCGTTATGAGTGGCCATTTGAATGGACTTCAAATGAAAGTTAAGAACATATGTCCCAAAGCTACATTTGTCCACTGTTATGCACACGTTTTAAATTTAGTTCTGTCGCAAGGATTAAGCAATATTAGAGAGTGTAGAATTTTTTTTAGCACTTTGAATGGCATTGCAACGTTCGCATCTCATTCCAGCAAAAGGACGTATGCTCTTAAAGAATTTTTAAAAAGAAAAATTCCATCGTTGGCTGCGACTAGATGGTGCTTTAGTTCACGACTTGTCAATGTAGTCTACTCCTATGCGGAAAACATTCAACAGTATTTTGAAATAATTTAAAATGATGAAACAAGTACATGGGAAAGTAATGATCGAATGGCTGCATCAGGTTATTGTAAATTCCTGAAAAATTTTGAAACTGTTTTTCTCTTGAATGTGTTCTCGAAACACTCAGATGTACTTTTTAATACATTACAAAACGCCAATATAGATATTGTTTTTTGTACAAACCAAATAAACAAGTTCAAGGAATTTCTTGAGCTTCAAAGAAACGAAGGCTTTCAGGAAATTTGGCAATCAACCTTACAGACTGTGCCATCGCATCCTGAAAAACGAAAAGCTAGAAATGACCAATTTGGAACACATGAATTGAAGTACAGGAAATTGTTCTTTGAAATCGTTGACAATTTAAGCATGCAAATGTCACAAAGGTTTGCATCCTTCGAGAAATTAAAGTATTTTGATTTACTTAACGGGAACAAATTTAGTAATTATCACCAAAAAAGCAATTTCCCTGAAGAATCAGTCAACAATCTGATTGAAAACTACCCAGATTTATTTAAATTTACACAATTAAAGAATGAATTGACTGTTTTTTATGAAAACACAGACGCTATACAACCTACAGGTTTAACTTCAACAGCTTTTGATGTCTTGCTCTGGATGGAGGCAAATATCGCCGGTAGCTTTGAACAGGTGTACAAGCTTGCAAAACTCGTATGTACAGTACCAGCTTCAACGGCTTCTGTAGAGCGTTCTTTTTCTGCACTAAAGAGGATAAAGACGTATCTTCGAAGTACTCAAGGTCAGGAGAGGTTGAGTTATTTAGCTCTCATATCTATCGAAAAAGAATTTTTGAAAGAGGTAAAAGAAACTGAAGATTTTTATGATCGAGTAATCGAAAACTTTTTGACGGTTGACCGACGAGTCGAATTTATGTATCGATAACTATGCTATTTGTGATGAGTGTTATTTTAAGATATTTATATAATTTATTATATGTTTTTTCTTTTTATCTTTGAAAATAAATTTTAAAAATTACGATTTGGTTTATTTATCTAAACTTTTCCAAAGCCCCTATAGCTAAACCAAGGCTAAGGACCAGGAATCGCCACTGTTGACACCTCTTGGTCGGCAGATGGCTGAGTTTCAAATGTCAAAGGGAATGCAGTTCTGAAGTTTTGATTATAGGTAAGTTGATGCTCTTTTAAAACTACTTTTGATCCTGAAGATAAAAGAAACTGATCATTTTGATTTATTTTGTTTAGTGTCGATTTTGTCAGTTCTATCGATCTTTCAATGTCCCAAGGGTCGTGAGGAAGGAGCTGTTGGTATCAGAGAAAAGTTTCAGGTTCCCTAATCTGACCACTTAACATATCTAAATGTCTATTTGCAATGGAAGAAAAATATGTTAGTACAAATATCAAGGTGTTTTTTTTTGGAATTAAGGATACTAATTGCTATTTTTTTCAGTTACAATGCAAACTGGTGCAACGCCAACAGCTTAAGGACATTCTCATCCAGCAAAAGCTCAATGTCAAATCATGTGGTTCTGACTGGGATATTGTCAGGAAGTGCATTTGCTCCGGTAAGTTTGTCTCTTCCAAAAATAAACTACACCTTCTAATGAAACTTTTACTTAACTTATTTCTATCAAGCCGCCCGACTTAAAGGTATAGGTGAATACGTCAATTTAGGAACCGGAATGATATGTCATCTTCATCCAACGTCAGCACTTTACGGACTTAGTACAACACCCGACTATGTTGTCTACCATGAGCTCTAATGACTGCCAAGGAATACATGCAATGTGCTACAGCTGTTGATGGCTATTAGCTGGCTGAACTAGGACCTATGTTCTTTTCAGTCAAAGAAACAAGAACAAATGTAAGAACAAAAAATACAAGCTGCCCAACGAGAGGAGGTGCTTATTCCCAAGCAGGAGATCGTATCTCCTACACAGACACCACAGCGAACATCATCGCGTATTGGCTTATAAAAAAGTTATGTAAACAACTGTAAAAATTTAAAGAAAAGACCAGTATCATATTTAATTCATTGTTACTCAAAAAAAAAATCTTGTTGATAACATAATAAAATATTTTTTTTTGTAATTGGTTTCTTTTCTTGAAGCCAACATTTTTATTAACTTACTTAAGGTGGCGCAGACAGTCCATTGTGGACCACGGCCTCAACCAACAATCCTCGCCAGCTAGGCCGGTCCCTAGCCAGTGGCCTCCAGTTGCGCACACCAAGTTGGTTGAGGTCGTTTACCACTTGATCGCGCCACCTTAGATGGGGTCTTCCAGAACTGCGTCGGCCCTCCGGGTTGGAATTGAAGACTCGTCGGGCAGGAGCGTTTTCGTCCATACGCTCCACATGACCCAGCCATCTAAGCCGCTGAATTTACAGCTTCTTAACCAAGTCAATGTCGCTGTATAGCCCGTACAGTTCGTCATTGAATCTTCTCCTCCATACTCTATTGATACATACAGGCCCGAATATCACCCGAAGAATCTTTCTCTCAAAGCACCCCAGCCTGTATTCATCCGATTGTGTCAGTGTCCACGCTTCTGCCCCATACAGCAGGACTGGGATGATAAGGGTCTTGCATAGTGTCTCCTTGGTCCTTTGAGAGAGGGCTTTACTACTAAGATGCCTTTTTAGCCCGAAGAAACAGCGATTGGCAAGAGTGATTCTTCGACTGATCTCTTCACTGATGTTGTTCTGAGAGGTTATAGTGGAACCCAAATAGACAAAGTCCTGACAACCTCAAAGTTATATCTGTCCATTGTGACGTTTTGTCCGAGCCTACAGTGATGATCTACTTCACCCGAGGACAGCATATACTTTGTTTTATCTTCATTTATAGCCAGACCCATTCGAGCCGCTTCCACTTCAATACTTGCGAATGCTCCACTGACAGCGCGCTTCGTTCTTCCAATAATGTCAATATCATCAGCATAGCCAAGTAATTGAACGGATCTAAAAAAAATCGTACCGCTGGTGTTGACATGCGAGTTGCGTACGATTGCCTCAAGAATGATGTTGAAGAGGTTACATGACAGCGCGTCACCCTGTCGTAAGCCTTTCTCGACATTAAATGAGTCGGTGGTGTTCTTACCAACCTTGACGGAGCAGCGAGAGTTCTCCATAGTCATCCTGCACAATCGAACGAGTTTGGCAGGGATGCCAAGAAGCGACATGGCTCTGTATAGCTCGTTCCTGTTTACGCTGTCATAGGCGACTTTAAAATCGATAAAGAGGTGGTGAGTATCGATCTCGAATTCTTGGGTCTTTTCCAAAATCTGCCGAAGTGTGAAAATTTGGTTGACGGTTGACTTACCGGGTCTGAAACCACACTGATAGGGGCCAATCAGTTCACGTGCGAAAGGGTTCAGACGTTCACACAGAATGGCCGACAAGATTTTATAGGCGACATTTAGGAGACTTATACCTCTGTAGTTGGCGCAGCTTAGAGTATCTCCTTTCTTGTGGATAGGGCACACAATGCTGAGGTTCCATTCGTCAGGCATACTTTCATCCGACCAGATTGTACAGATGAGTTGGTGTATGCTCCTCACCAAGTCATCTCCCGCTGCTTTGAAGAGTTCAGCCGTAAGGCCATCAACTCCAGCAGTCTTGTTGGACTTTAGTTTAGATATTGCTATCCGAACTTCTTCTTGGTCGGAAGGACGGAAATTTTGTTCATCATCATCCAAATCAAATGGATCATTCTGCCTGACAGCGATTAGTTGGTTGTCTTCGCCGTTTAACAGTCTGCAGAAGTGTTCTTTCCAAATTCTCAGCAGCGACTGTGTATCTACAACGACATTCCCACCCTCGTCTCTACATGCTTCCGCTCGGGCTTTGTAACCCTTGGACGAATGCTTTACCCTTTGGTAGAACTTTCGAACATTGCTTCTGCCGTAGCACCCCTCAATAGATTCAACCATTCGTTTTTCCAGTTCTCTTTTTTTTCTTCTGAAAAGCCGATGTTCCTCTTTCCTCTTTTGCTGGTACACCGCACGGAAAGCGCTCTTGGCAGCTCTAGTTCTGGCATTCAGAACTGCATGATAGGCTTCGTCTTTGGCCAAGTGTGCGAGCCTGCACTCATCATCAAACCAGGTGTTTCGTTGTGGTCGCCTAAGAAACCCAAAACATCCGTGGCAGCGGTTTTGATGGCCATTTTGCAATGTTGCCACTGGGCCTCTGGGTTTGGCGCAGGCACCGGGCTTGTCAAGAGATAAGAGGAGACATGATTGGCAAAGGTTGTGGCGGTCTCTTGCGATTGTAACTTAGCAACATTAAACTTTCTCACAGTGGATGTTCGGTTCTGCGGTCTGGTGGAGATCCGCATTCGCACTTTAGCTACAACAAGGTAGTGGTCCGAGTATATGTTGGCCCCTCGGAAAGTGCGGACATCCATGACACTGGACGCATGTCTGCTATCAATCGCAATGTGATCAATTTGGTTGACGGTATTTTGATCAGGAGACCGCCAGGTCCCCTTGTGAATATTGAGGTGTGGGAAGTATGTGCTAGCTAAGATTACACTTCGCCCCGCAGCAAAGTCGATTAGCCTGTGTCCGTTACCGGAAGTGTTGTCGTGCAGGCTATGCTTTCCGACTGTCGAGCCAAAGTTACCCTCCTTTCCGATTTTGGCGTTGAAGTCACCAAGAATAAACTTAGTGTAGTACTTCGGGCATTCATCATACGTCTTCTCGAGAAGATCGTAGAATTCTTCTTTGGTCGTGTCATCTTTTTCCTCCGTGGGGGCGTGGACGCAGATCAGCGAGATGTTGCTGAATTTGGATTTAATGCGGATTGTGACAATGCGTTCGCTTATGCCACGAAACCCCAAGACTTCTTGCCTAAGCCTTCCTCTTATCACAAATCCGCATCCAAATAGCCGCTGTTTCCTTGTCCTGTAGCACTTGCCGTAGTAGATGTCACAGTTTTTCATCCTCCTTGTGCCTTCACCATCCCATCGCACTTCTTGGATGGCTGTGATGTCGGCTTTGACACCATCTAGGGCTTCCACTAATTGTTCGGCTGCACGTGGTCTGTTAAGGGTCCGGACATTCCACGTGCAGAACCGAAATTCGTTGTCCTTGTTTCGTTTGCTAGGTTTGTCATCAGTAGGGTCATCCATATCCGAGGCAGTTGGTTGTTTCGGAACAAGAGGTTTTTTACGTGGTAGGGAAGTTACCCCGACGCACAACCCCCAACCTGGGGGACCAGGCCTTATGCTGCTCTCCTTGGACAAAAGGAGCTGGAGAAATCCAGAGTCAGTAACCCACTACGGGGATGTGAGAGCTACCGTTGGTCCTATATGGGCTGATCCAGCACCTTCTCTACTTCACTACCCTGACTAATAGTAGTGAAAGGACCCAAAGACCTGAGCTCCGAATATGTCGAAGTAGCTCAATGGGGTGCCTACCATATTGTCTGTAAGCGTCGCCGTTGGTTCACTTAATTGGAAGCTCATCCGCTGCTCGCTTGCTTTCTGAGGGGTTCGTACAGAATAAACTGCTACCCAACAAGAGAAACAGAGGAGCTTTATGGCAGGGCAATTATAGTGTTGCTATTTTTCTGTGATCAACACTTGCGCTTATAAGTTCAGCAAGTCAAGTCCGGGTGGACAAGACCAGTACCCGATGGCTACCACTTGGAGGTAAAATAAGCACAATTGACGCGTATGAGACAGTTGCAACGCTGGGCATCGCCTTGTTGATACCAATCAGGGTCTACCCTATTCATACAGCACCCAGCCATCAACATTTTTATTTAATTTGTTTAAATTGGACAGTGTGAAAATCCCAACGATCAAACTGGCGTTTACAGCCTGGTTCTCGATATAAAAGGATTATAATAACTGCAAACTGCTTATTAGTATTCAGAACCATTTACGAAACTTCCTTACTCGGGTTCAGCGCCTATTTCATAAGTTTTGGACTCAAAAATATGTCGCATGTGTTGACACTAACGTGGGCTTGATTCCAACGAGAAGATTACCTATAAAAAAAATCCTCCATGTCTCTACAAAGCTCTGTTGGGGTTGATGAGGGATCAACAACAATTACCTCAATGAATATTCCAAACAAACAAAAATCGATCTTTTCGTTCGCAAAAATTCATAAAAAATTTAAAAAAAAAACTAAACTAAAGGTGAGGTGTGTTGTATAATATATTTTTTTTTTACTTGTATCCTCAAGTATGGGGGCACCCCACTAGAAGCAATGTAATTGCTCCCGGTCGACTCCGACCTGAAATTAAGAAGAAACGGGGGATGCATAAAGCATGAGGGGATCCAGCAGAACTGGGAAACACCAAAATCTTTAATATGGCATTGACCATATAAATAGGTCATTTTCGGGGTAGCTTTTTTTCCAAAAACTTAATAGGCATTATATAAAAATTGTGGTGATGAAGTAAGTTACATCTTAGATGAGCTTATTAGTGACTCAGCATCACTGATTATTAAAATGAATAGTATGGATTTTTAAAAGAATTTCGATTTTTTATTTTGAACTCATTACACGATGTGATAAAAAATAATGAATTAAATCAACTTTCAGCCTTTTCAATTAGAAATCTTTTGTTTTATATAGCACCCAACCCATCTCATTGGATCGTGTGGCCTTAAAGAAGATTGTTTCTATCGGTATATAAAGATTGTATTTTACCGCATGAAAATAACACCAGATGTTAAAGCTATTGCACTATAAACAACTGTTTTGCCTATCGTTTTTATTTAATAATAATTTTAAAATACATAAAATCCCACCTCTTTGTTTCTAAACGCCACAAATAATAACTTTTTTTTTCTTGTTGGAAAGCAGCTGTCAAATTATGGTAAAACCTTCAACTATAGAGAAGTGTCATCTTCAATTTGTCACACAAAAAGTTTTATACTTTCTATGGAATACGCTATCCAGTGTAATATAAGCTTTGTTTGTTGAGCCCTGAAGTCACCCTAGGGTCGCCACAGCGCGTTTTTTGAATTACCTCAACTCGTCCTCAATAAAAAATTCTCTGTTTTTTGGAACCTGGGCTCAAAAAATGATGAAACGCCATCTATGATACCGACCAGCCATTATGCTTCCACTTGAATTGCGTAGTCGACCATCGGGTCCTGCACGTCAGCGAGTGATTCTTGCCTTCCATTACCAGCCTGTCGTTTTGGTACCGCAGGAAGTAAGAACTCGAGAGTACCATGTCGATTCTCTAACCCTCGGAACACTTACCTCTTTGTAACTGCCGACACTCGTTCATCATTCTGTCCTCTCATCTCTTCTTCACTCTTCTCTATTAAACCATCCCAGATTACTGAAGCGCGAGCCGCCCATCAACCCACCATAGGTACTGATCATAAAACCACATGAAACAGCCTAGAGGGTATATGTTAATGCGCTCACGCCTATCCACTATAGGCATTATGGTGTTGAATCCTATAGCAATATTGTAACTTAGCTAACACCTACAAACCACAACCTCTACTCAAATCCCTCGATAAATGTCTAGAACCCAAATGCTTCGTTACCCTAATATACTAGAAAACCCCGGAGACGCTACTCCAGAATGCACTCTATACTCTAGCTATGTCACTCTACTCTGTATCAATGGGACGAAATCAACCCCTTGCCGACAACACCCCTCTGTGCCAACCGTTACCATCGAACAGCAGACACAAATGGCATGTGACAACTCAGGGTTGCAGCTGAGATCGACCGTCGCGGGGGCCGACAGCACCATAGCCATAGCTAGCTCAGCCAGGCCGTGGGCTCTTGCTCCAGGATCTATAAACCGGTGTTACATTTAATTTTTCTCTGCCGACCGTTGAACTCGTGGTGGATGAGTTCGAAAAGTAACGTTCGTTCGCTTAGGGCTCCCTCAACAATTGAAGAAAGGGTTAAACTCGCTATCAGAAAAGGAAACGATCGCGCTTGCACCCCCTAAATCTATAAGACTGTTATGTGGAAAAGTGTTGATATGAAATCCCCTATCAATTCTAAGACAACGTACTCATATGTAGAAAGAAAGCGAAACACCGATGTTAATGCTCGCATTGGCTTTCCATAACTCCTTGCTCGCTTATGCCAACCGGATATAAAAAGCGGGGCGGAGGAAGGTGACTAACAATAGAGTTGGGAATTCAAGATGGTATCAGAATTCCCTGATCTCTAAACCCTCCCATTCTAGAGTCATAAATCATCTCTCATAACTCTAGCCTTGGTTTCGCGCGGACCTAATAATCGTAACTATTAACAAAACTAAACGAAACCCCTTGAAAAGTTGGGTTACCTGAAGGTAGTAAATGGCAACCCTAGCCTCTAAACCCTCCTGAAGCAATGACACAAATCAACTCTCGCATCAATGCCTAACCTTGGATTCCTGCATGGCTATTTATAAATATCGGAAGAATCCCCAACATAATGAGTCCGTCGCATAAAGACGGAACAAAACTCTCTAGCTACTAACTCAAATCATCAAGAACTAACCGTAACTCAACCTATTAACTCTACTGATTATACATCTATAACCTTAAATATGCTCAGCTCACACACACACAGCACAACCTGCTTTGGAAGAGATAGGGTTCTCCATTCCCTATATATAACCTACTCCATACTTGCTGAAAATGGTCTTAATTGTCTTCAAAATCAAATTTCAAAAATACGCAAAAGATTTTTGTTATTTGGAAAACGTTATAAAACCGTATTTATTCTATTTTATCTTAAAATTAACATTTGTATCTTAAAGTACTCTAAGTTCTTAAGAAAAAGGTAGTGTAAAAGTTGAAATACTTGATCAAAACTTAAATTCTTTAGAAATCTTGTGTATATAAAACTTTTCTAACTTAAATGTCTTTCTGTAATATTATTGAATCTATCATCAAAGATCAAATTCTTTATTCGCGGCGTCAACTTATTGAAAGCTAAAGAAAACAACAAAGTGTTCACGCGTACGCTAGCTCCAGTTCGGAAACTATTTTCGACTTCTAGTCGTTCTCATAATAATTCAAAAAGGTAATTATCCGCGAGTGGATGTATTGTTTCATATAAAGAAAACCATATAAGTGACGTTATTTTCATTCGCTCAATCACTAGGAGCGTTATTCGCGATCATTTGTTCCTATATTCGCGAGAAAAGTGTAAAAAAAAATTAAAAAGTGACGAAACGAGAATAATAAAAAAAAAGGAAAGGGCGGTATAACCACACGATATATATAAACGATCTGTAATTTTTTTAAAAATCTCATAACCCTTACTAACGATTCTAATGTTCTAGAAAATAACCGAGTCCAGAACAAAGTATCTTTGCCACAATGTAAAGGATGTATATATATATATCAAAAATATAGTTTGGATAATGACTTTGTACAATTCGTCCAAAGTTGGAATGGGGCGGGAATATGTAAGTGAAAGGGAATTTATGAAATGAATATTTGAAAATGTAATGTAATATAGTTTTAAAAATCAAGAATAACCAAATAAAGTTCATATATTATCATTGACGTTGTTAATTCATAAGCGTGTCTATGCTTATGCTTCTTCAGTGGTGCACCGCTGGAGAGCTAAAATTTCCTAATAAAATTTAAGTAATTAGACTATCCAACTACAAAGTAATAGGCTTGATATAAGAAAAGTAATATTCATTCCACATACGTTATCATACAATATAGGACACAAAAACACAAAAAGGATTAGGACAAAACAAGCACCGTTCAGGTGGATAGTAAGGATCTTCCGGGATCGTTACAACTGTAGAAGAATGGTAAAGAGTACTCGACGACTCCAAATTCGGATATGATTCCAAAAGAAGTGTAGATTCTTTTTCACCAAAAGGGTCGAATGGTGATTCAGGTGTATCTCAAAATACAGTGACGTACCGATATCATGTATCCGGGTTGGATTGAACTCCAACAGCAATAAGCTAAATTCAAAAATCGTTCTTTTATCCTTTAATAAATTTATGATCCGCGACCGAAACGAACGCGAGATGCTGTAGTTCGCATCCAATGGTTGCAACGATGCAAGATAAGGTACGGATTTCTAAGTAAAAATGATCTTTTAATAGATACTTTAGCACTGAATATAAACTTGAGTGAGTGGAAAAAAAAAAATTAAATGAAAAATAAAAAAAAGTGAAGAACTTGAATAGAACATATATCTGTGTGCATAGGGATGAATCTCTACAATAAAAATAATCTATGATAAGATAAGATTCGTACTTCATAAGCTTCAGGAGCTGATAACGATTGCTTCAGCAAACTCCATCGATAGGTATGTGTATCTGTGCACGAAGGAAAGTATATCCTTGGTAATATGCATCTCATCCACGGTCCGTGGGTGTTAATTGACCGCGCTCGAACGCCAACAGCGTAGGAGGGCGTTTAACTTGCGTGGCAAATTGAATGTGCCACGTGTGTGACACCAACATTCTTAAAAATACGTATAAATCATTACCTGTGTATGACTTTTAGGATTTTAAAATAAATTTCTTTATTAACAATAGTGGCGTTGGGCACAGATTCCTGGCCAGTGTGTTAATCTCTGGTATATCGATTAATCTTTTGTGGAGAATCCCACGATGTCGAACAACACTTCAAAAGTATGATCATCAGCCAATTCGTGACTGGGTTATTGTAGCTCTCTGGGTTCCTGCTTCATGATGGGCATGTGCTCATGCTTCCTTCCAATATATCCACGAAATGTCTACTGCCTCATAAGTTCAATGTTGGGTAGATAAATAGCGTAATGTTGCACAAGGATATGCATGACTAAAATTTACTGGCGCAGCGCCTCAACGGCGTGTGCGACATGTGCAGAATGTTGCTTGGCACAACAGTGATTACTCGAGCGCTTGGCCCTAAGTGAGAATTGGAATTTTAGGATTAATACCTTATCTACGCATATATATGTTCGTCACATAATAGTAACGATGGATTTTTATATCGATGAACCCTCTGCTGCGACCCAAAAATGTGGTCGGTGGCGTCGGTATTGCATATATATAAAAAAAATTTTTTTTTTACCTCTTCGTCCTTTCCAAGTCGATTTTATTCGACTTTTAATACAGTTGCACCATATAAAGTGGTAAAAAGCACTAAATATATACCGCACACGGGAGCAATTATTAATATCTTATTAGCTGCTGCGCAAAAAAAAATTGTACTTATCCAAAATTTATTAATCGGACGAAGTGATTAGAGTGAAGTGTCGAGACAAAATGAAGTCCCAGACAGAAAACGATAGGAACGCCAAAATCGCGTCCATATTAGGAAATTCATTTCCTCTATTCCAATGAATTTCCAGTGTAATTCTGGAAAATCGATGATTCAACACATCGCATGAATTAAGGTCGGCACACAATAAGTGTATGAAATTAAACCTATGTGTAAACTCACAAAACTGATTTTCAAATATAACAGACGGAAGAGCTATGTTGCAAAACATGCTCGAATGGATTTATTCGTGTATATTTAACAATGCCGTGAAGGCTTTTTTTCTTTCTTTCTTTCAGGATGAACTTCTCTATCGTAATTACATCATTTTTCGCATATTAAAAAAAAAGGTGGACATACTTTTATGTCAGATGAAGATGCGTTTTGCATTGTCATTTTAATGACAGTTGGCTTCGGTGAAGTATACTTTCTAACAAATCCTACAATTCTAATTTTCTGTACGACTTGCAACTTATTGGGTCTGCAGAACGTCATTTTGCAGCACGACGATACATAAAAATAAGTAGGTAGTAGGAATTATGCTTCTCTTAGCTACTTGTCTCAGACTTCAAATGGATGACAGCCATGAATCCGGTAAAAATGTTACTACGTTAGTACTGATTGACGGGATTTTGCCTACTGTACAACGCAAACCTGCTGCTTTGATTTTTGTCGTTCACACTTGCCAACGATCGTATGTGTAGCGATCACCGATGACAGCTCGGTCGATTGCTCGATTTTGAAGATATCTGTATATTTGCGCCAAGGGCTGCGCTGCGCCTGGCAATTGTCCTGCAAAGACAAATTTCACTTATTGTTCTGCAAAAAAAAAATTTTGTTGTGGGAATATTGAAATCGAGTGGAAAACGACTCGCTGATTATTTGGTCGTTTGGTGGCGGATAGGTCGGTGGAAAACCAACCATCCTGGAAGAATTTTGTGATCTTCCAATCATGTGGATTTTGCATGTATGTGGATGCAAAGAAAACATGAAGTCCATGAGAAAGGTGGATTGTGGGATTTCTTTAAGGGTAGCTCGCTTTTTCAGAATGGACATCTGAAATTGCCAATAGATGGCGTTGTGCAGCAAAAAAGTTTTCCCTACAAAACTTGAAGTTTTGGGCTGAGTCTCACTCAGTCCAAAGATTCAAGGAAAAAGACAACTTTCAAAAAAAAAGATAAACTCTGAATATGACGGGACTGGATCGGACTCTCCTCCCTTCGCATCTCTGAGATACTGCGACTCTTTACCGTCTAGTCGGTCGAAGACAAAAATGTAGGAATGGAACTCATAAACATATGTGACGTGAAGTCACTCGGTCAGGTAAACGTCATCGTTTCCTAAAAAAAAAACACAAAAAAAAAATTAAATAATAACAAAGAGTCTCATGCACAGCTGCGAGCCGGGCATAAGATAACATATATAACAAAACAAAAAAAAATTTGGCTAATTATGACCTATGGTTATCACAGCAAAAAAAATAATAAAATATACTGATTTTTGGGCAAATTTACGAAGTAGAATTTCATGTATTACTACCTCTTCAGATCTTTAAAGTGCACCCTAGACTTCCTTCCTCTTAAATCTACTACTTCATATAGATTGTTCCCAATGATTTTATTTACGCGCACTTTGATAAATTTGGGACACAACTTCGCACTGAAGTGCTTGGTTGCGTCACTTAGAACAAAGTTCCGTTTGTAGAGTTCGTCTCCAATTTTTAAATTGACCTTCCTGCTTCGGAAATTATATGCTTTCTCATAAGCATCATGAGTTCGATCTAGTGCTCGCCTCAAGTAAGAATGCAGGATGTTCATCTTGGCCACTTTGGGGAGCCAATCTATCTCCGAACAGTTCAGTCCATTCAACTCTCTCAACAGACGATATTCTGCCCCATGCTCTATCATACGTTGTCCGTAGAGGGCTTCGTATGGGGACATGGTGAGAGTCGAATGCACCGACGTGCGTAAAGCACTGCTGATCAAAGATAGATGGGCATCCCAATCAGTTTGTCTCGGATTGACGTACGACTGTATGGCCGCCAAGATAAAACGGTTTACCCGCTCACTCGCATTCGCCTGGGGAGCGTTCACTGCCGTTCGGTAGTGTTTCACCCCGAAAACATCTACAAGTTTCTGGAACTCGTTCCCAATGAATTGCGTGCCATTGTCAGAGAGTATACTCTCTGGCACTCCGTAAACTAAAAACACGTCGTCCTTCAGGAACCTGACCACACTCCTCGCGGTAGCTTTCCGCAGTGGCTTGATGAAAACGAATTTGGTGAACTGATCTACTACGATCACAATGTAAGCGTTCCCACTTTTCGACCTTGGATATGGCCCCAGAAAATCAACATATAGATGTTAGAATGGCCTCTCCATACTGAAGCTGCTTCCCATTTCTGCTCGTAGTGTCATGTTCGCGGCCTTACTGGTCTTGCATGTTTCACACTGGCCTACGTAAAGTTTGACCTGTGTGAACATGCCTGGCCAGTAGAACCTTTCCCTAATTCTGTAAAGTGTCTTCACCACTCCACCATGCGATGAGCGTGGAGGGTTGTGAGCCAGTGAGACAATGGATTCCGTCATCTCCGAGGGAACCCACAACTTCCAGGTTAGATCATCAGTCAGGGGATTACCAATCGCATGCTTAGTGCGCTTGTAAATAAAGCCCTCCGATATTTTGAGGTCAGGCAACCGTTCCTGTTCTTTCCTGATATGACTGATGAGATTCAAGTAACCTTCCGACTTGAAAGCTGGATCGTCTAGATCGATATGAAGCACCTCCGAGGGCCCCATCTGTGATAGACACGAAAGGTATGCTGCAACTGATAGTTCTTCGTCCTCATACGCTCTGAATAGAGCATCAGGTACTACATTCAGCGTTCCCTTACTGTGTTCTACCATGAAATCGAATCCTTGGAAACGTATACTCTATCTAGTCAATCGTCCGGTAGGATTCTTCATGCTCATCAGCCATTTCAGGCTATAATGGTCTGTAATGACTTGGAAACGGTATCCCTCAACGTAGGATCTAAACTTCTGGATACCTTCAAAAGCATTGGAATTCTCTTCAAAAATCAACGCCTAAATATAAGCGTTGAGTTAGCGAAGGTACTAAATACAGATCTATTTTCTTCTCCAGGTTTTTATAGCGGATCGTGGTTGTGATCATGTGGTGGTTGTTATTTCCCTTACCACAACATTTTTCTCTTTCAGGTAGGGGAGCATATTGGTGCCAAGGCAACTTATGCTAGCCCCTGAATCGAGCAAGCCCAAGAAACTGTCCCCGAACAATTCGACCGTCACATACGGACGCGGGTCATTTGACTCTCTGCTTATTGTTGCTGACGCGATATTGCGGTATGTAGTCCGCTTCTGACGAAAACGATCTCTAATTCGCTTTATCCGTTTGGATACGCCTGGTGAAGAGAAAATTCTATCGCGAACTTCATAATAATTGCGAAGCCTATCATGAAATGGCTTTCGTTATAATGGTTCTGTTACTGTTTCATTACAATTCATAATTGGTTTTGATTCTTTTATCAAAGTGATTGTTCTACAATCATGTAAATTATTATTCTTATCTTCTAAATCATTGGTTAACTTACTGGGTTTCAAAATAGTGATTTTGGTTGGAGGTACAAGAGGTGAATTCGTCTCAGGCACTTGCACTCCGGGTATGTCTTTAAGGATCGAACCCCACCGGTTTATGGGTTGTTCCTCCGCTCGTTTTCCGACGCGCACCTTGGGAATGTTGGACTGTAAGTGTCCGGTAGTCCGCAACGGAAACAAAATACATTCCTTGTGGTACTACCGCAATCACGAAAGTTGTGACCGCTTGCTTGGCAGTTCCAGCATTTACGTGGCTCAGAATTCTTCTGGATCGCTTCGATGCTACCAGGAAGTGCGACTGTTAAGTCTGGCTGTGGTTCCTCTGCTACTTCACTCACAAAGCGTTTAGTTGGCGGACGTTGAGCGTTCGGCATGAAATTTGGTCTCTGAGAGCTTGGCACGAAATTTGATCTTTGAGTGTCGAGTTGAGATTGAAATTTTTCCAAAGCACGGCAATAATGTGCCAATTGGCGTAAGCTGGTGGTGCTACAAGTGACGAGAAACTCACTCATTCGTCGCTTGACATTGGTCTTGATAATCTCTATCAACTCTTTATCTGACCTTGGGACTTGCATCCTCGAATTAATGTGCAGAATGGCGTCGTAAAAATCGCTGAACGACTCGCCGCTCTGCATCTTTCGGTCTGACAATTTCCTAAATAGCTCTGTGTTGGTTTCCAAACTTCGATACTGCTCAACTAAAGCAACTTTGAGCGAGGTCCACGAACAATTTTTATTACTCTTCATAAACATCCAGAACCAGGATTCTACCGGTCCGGATACAAAATGGTAAAAATTCATAACTAATTCCTCCCATGGGACATTGTTGGTGTATCTAATGCACTCCAGACGGAACAAAAAGTCGTCAACGGACATATTTTTGCCGTCAAACTTAAGTCCCCACTTGTGAGATTGTGGATACTTATTTACAGAAGTGACATTGGATGGTGCTTGTCTCCGCGGAGATTGAAAAGGAGGTGAATCATCCAAGTGGAATGCATTCATCCTTGACATAAATTCATCAACATTTGAACCGAGATCCATCCTAGCTGGGTTTATATCTGTCGCTGGGTGAACTCCTCCTGGCTCATGGCCTGAAGACAATCGAGCTCCTAATTCTGGCTCAATTGGTACAGGTACGGTATCTTGTCCTGTTGCTGCCGTTGTTCCTGGAAGAACATTCATGGCAACCACGCGTGTAGCATTCTGGTTGGCAGCAGAAACTGGAGCAGAGTTATTCTTCGAAGTGGAAGGCTGATTGACAGAATCTCCATTGGCAGTGGCAGGATTTGGCGTGTAGGATTTTCCTTGAATAAGGTAAGCGACTTTCAATAAGCTGTGCTTGACTGCAAGCTAAAGCTTCCTCCATAAATTGCCTTTCTTTCGTTCTATGAACGTCAATTGCCGCTGAAACTATATCCTGTATATACGCCAAATGATCCGCTGCGTCTTTTCGCCGTTGAAGCTCTGACGCATCAGCTTCTTCCTCTACATCGACTTCCTCCGCTTGATCTCCGTCTGGATTGTTGACGGAATCATTTTGGTCGTCATTAACCGGTTCTTGGTTTCGTCCTACCCAGCCTTGACCTGGTTTATAGTACGGGTTATACATTGGTGATTCAATTATTATATCCAAATACTGTGGGTTGTAAGTACTCGTTAATTGTACTTTTCTGCCCCTCCCGTTCATCAACTGTGATAACTACGGACGGACAAACGCGATAATTCACAAATTCAAAAAAAAAAAAAATATTATTAGCAAATCGTGAGAAATCCTCAAACGACCTCTAATAGCGTATATACGAAAATATCGTATTCAGAACTTCAAGAAAAGTTAAACCTAAAGGGTTAAGTGTATAAATTTTATTTGGGTGTAGAATTGTCTCAAGATCTCACTTGAAGACGTTTTCTACAGTATGAAACTTCACTGAACTAAAAAAAGGAATACGGTATATGGATAATACTTTATTATTCCACTGTATTTCAAAACTTTATATCTAAACTTCAATACTTAATGTTCTATGTACTTAATAAGATATATACTTATATCTGTAAGTGAATAAACTAAATTCAATAAACTGACTTCAGAAACTTACTAAATAACCTTACTTGAAACGTTATTATTGCTAGATTTTAAAAATACTTAACTCGAACCTAATTTCAGAAAATATTAACTGATAATATTTCTCCAATAAACTTGACCTAATAATAAACAATACTAAATTACTGTAATCTCAACAACTGTAATCCTCCAAAACTATATACTTCAAAAACTGTAATATCTCAATACGGTGATATCTCAAAAACTTAACTTCACAATAGTTAGTTGGTTACGTCCCCAAACTAACTAAAGGCTCTATACTCAAAAATACTAAACTGCAAAAATTTCCTCAAAAACTATAATCTCAAAAATAATCTCAAAAATACCTCAATAATATCTCTACAATATTTCAATAATACTGAATATATATTAAGTTACAAACTCTAAACTGACTTATTCTTCATAAACTGATTCGGAAGTGGATACCTCCTCTCCAAAATAAAGTGTGTGTGTGTGTTACTTTTTCAAACTCAATATTAGTCTAAACTCAAAAAAAAATTATGTTTGTGGTACTTGATCTGTATACGATACGGTACTCTCCATAAAAAATTTTGAACGTGAAATATTGCTCTGAACCAGTGATATGTTACTTACGCTACTACAGACGTACGTCAGGTAATATACACCAACGACTAACGGTTAGAGCCTCGTAACAAACACTTGCTTCATAACAACTGACATCATAAAAAAAATTCTAAATATCTCAAAAATTGAATGGGATTAAAGATAGAGTTTACCTAATTGGTTGACAATAATTAGACAAAGATATTTGCGGATGACCAGCTTCTGCAGCTGACGTGCGTCGGGTATGAACACCAACCACCGGTCAGAAGACCTGCTCATTCTACAAACACAATATCTGTTCCCTGAATATCGTTGCGCTATTCCCACATCCCTGCTACTGACGATTGAGCTGAACATATCACGCTCGATCCGGACAAGAATCGAAGTTGTACCTAAGCAACGAGAGGAAGAGGACAAAAAGATAGACCTAATGCAACAGACGCGGCTCGGGACGATTATCACCAAGTCGCCGGACGAAATAGCGCCTAGTCCTTACGCCTCGATGTTGTTCCTCTATTCAAAGAAACAATCAAATCCTATCAAAAAAAAAACTAACACAAAAATTCCTGAAAAACCAAAATTTCTCTAAAAGAAGAAACTCAACTTTTCCTTAACATAACTGCGAATCGACCTAACTTAGCGCGAATTCTAAGCTTTCTTCGGGAGCCCCACGTTGGGCGCCATCTTCAACGTAAATATAATGAAATGGAATTTTTATTTTCATTGTGTTAATAGCCTTAAGTGTAGAAGAAATCAAATGTAGAACTGATTAATAGAAAGAACCCAAATGAAAGAATGATTTTATCGAAATGAACGACCCAACATGAGTAGACGCACTTTACACGGGACGCAACCATCGTCTCGTGCCTCACGTAGCGCCATCTATATCACAATTTTAACTGGCTTAAGGAACGGCAAACGCATATGCTCGCTTTAGGCCCTCTACCGAATGACTAGAGGCTCCTATACCTCTTTCCATCCAGAACGCCATCTATGATACCGACCAGCCATTATGCTTCCACTTGAATTGCGTAGTCGACCATCGGGTCCTGCACGTCAGCGAGTGATTCTTGCCTTCCATTACCACCCTGTCGTTTTGGTACCACAGGAAGTAAGAACTCGAGAGTACCATGTCGATTCTCTAACCCTCTAACACTTACCTCTTTGTAACTGCCGACACTCGTTCATCATTCTGTCCTCTGATCTCTTCTTCACTCTTCTCTATTAAACCATCCCAGATTACTGAAGCGCGAGCCGCCCATCAACCCACCATAGGTACTGATCATAAAACCACATGAAACAGCCTAGAGGGTATATGTTAATGCGCTCACGCCTATCCACTATAGGCATATGGTGTTGAATCCTATAGCAATATTGTAACTTAGCTAACACCTACAAACCACAACGTCTACCCAAATCCCTCGATAAATGTCTAGAACCTAAATGCTTCGTTACCCTAATATACTAGAAAACCCCGGAGACGCTACTCCAGAATCAGGCACGTAGCCAGGGGGGGGCTAGAGGGGCTCAAGCCCCTCCCGAAATGATTTAAAAGAAAATATTTGAATTAAGTTTACCTAATTTTTATATTTTGTTTATTTTAATATAAATATAAACATTTATTAAAGTAACATGTATTCAGAACAATATAATAAGTAGTGAGGCACTAATAAATGAATTTGTGTCGTTAGTATAAATAATAATAAGCAAGCTCAAATTTTTGTTAAAAAATAACTCTTAGGACCGGTTGTGCAATCGTGGTTCATTATAGGATCAAAATTTAAAAAGGATTTACCTCGGTCCCTGCTTGCAAAATCAAAGTTTAGACTGTGGTCCAAGAGTGGTTTATGAGTTAACCCACCGATTTCCGCAGATCAAATAAAGTTGATCCACGTATCAAGAATTTAAAAACGAGGTCCAGCGCTGAACCACTATTGAACAACTGGTTACAATATGGAGACTATTTAGGTACTATCTATTTCTATAATCTTTTATAAAGACGTAACAACTTTTTTTTTAATAATTTGTTTTTAAAACATGAATAGACATAATATAAATATCTCTTTTCAAATTTCCAATTTTTGTTTAGGTTGTCTTACTAATATTTTTTCATCTATTTGATAGGTACTTTATAAAGATGAAAATTGTTTTATCAAGTCAATGGACTAACATAAATTTAAAGCTATAAACCGTATTCTTAGTGAATTTCCAACACAAATGGTTATTCTATTCGAGTTTTGACCGTAAGATTTACAGTTTGAAAGTTATAGCAATTCAAAGAATAGTATACTAATCGGACTAATTTTATGGACTACTTTGACCCCAACAATTTTAATGAAATTAACCGTTTTTGGTTGAATTAAAAAAAAACTGATTTTCGTGACCCTTGGCCTAGAATAATCTACGGCACAGGCGCGAGATTTTATGTGACTTTTGAGACAACTTTTGGAACACCAAAACAAAAGTGTGTACCATTTTCAGCTTATTATCTCTAATTCCTAATTTGACTGAACTATCATATTACACTCAAAGTTGAACTTTTTTACTTAAAAAAAATTCAAAAACAATGAAACGGCAAAGCTCGATTGCTACTAAAAAAAAAGTGACCAATGTAAGTTAGTAACTTTTGTAGGGAAAACTTTATCACCGCAACTACAGGTGACACCTTGCGGTAATTTCAAGTAACATCTTATGTCTTTCTACCTAATGACATTTCCTTTCAAAAATCGGGAATTTCAAAAAATTTCGAAATATCCTTTATCACTCATTTTCACCACCAGAGTATGGAATTTAGGAAGTATTTGATCCAAAATCCCGAACATTGTGTTCGTATGGTCGAACTCAGACCGTAATGAAAAATCCTGAGAGGAAAATATTCGTTCCGAGTTCAGACGCACTCATTCTAGAAAATTCTATTGATACATGATGTTCCGCAATGGGATTATGGCTGCCAGACACTTCCGGCATTTTCGTTTTGCTTTTGTGGTTACCATTCGTACAATTAGACGCTTCTTTCCATCTCTTTCCTACGCATCTTCTGTTTTCTTCGGGAAATCCACTGGAAGAAGAACAAAATGCATGTCCAATGCATGAGTGAAAACCCGTTCCGAACAAATACGTATTTAGGGTCAGTTTGACTAAAACTGACGTACGATTTTATTTTGACAGGCAATGTCAGTTGACAGATTGAAAGCACAAATAATGTGAATTAAATCTTAGTTAACTGTCAAAACCATTTTTAGTTCAGTTCTGACACTTGCTGATCAGAACTCGTTACAACATCGAGATTGTCAGTTGAGTATAACAGTATTTTACTGTCAATTAACTCAAAAACACGAATTTACGTCATGTCCACAATAACAACTGAGGTAGTAGTCAAATGTGACAGTTTTGAACAAATTTCTAGTAGAAAATATGTCAAAAGTCAAAATGTGACGTGTACAAAAATATCCATGTATTGACAAAAAGATGACACTTAATCATTTAATAATCTATAATATACATTATAGCATCAAAATAAAGTGACAGATCGCTTTAAATTTCGTCATTTGACGTGTTTTAATATATGTCAGTGTGAAGTAGCTTTATTTTGCTACCACACACTAAACGCACTCCATAATGTTAACAAAACACGAACGCAAACCCTATTGTTAACTATAAGAACGCGGTAAATTTTTTCCATAGAAAACCAGACAGAGGCGTGGCCTAAAGAATTTGTCTGTATCTCTGTCATTAATATTTCAACCCTCGCCTTTTTAACATCGTTACTTAAAAAAAATTAAAGAAGTCAAATTATACGCAGCAGAGAATTTAACAAATACATTTTTTATTAACTTTTGCTCGCGTGTGAACAATAATTATATATATTGGATCATAAATATGATAAATATAATTGCTAAACGCAATTATAAATAAAGATTCCTGAGGAAATCACCCTTTTAAGGTAGGTTGAGAAATTTTTTTTTCTTTTGTCTCGTCGGCCATTTTTCGTGTGCCCGACAAAAGATAATTCTTTTTCGTGGTCATGTTACTTTATTCATAAAGTACATGCCACACAAGCATTCAAAATAGTGTATAAGATTTTTATTTCTTATACACTAGGGTTCCAGTCTGGTGCAGAAAGTTGGCCCAGAAATTTAAAGGAATTCCTATGACAAATCCGATGTCATGGTGGTACAAGAAGATATGCACGTTTCCAGTTGCATGAAGTCCTAACCAGGCATCCACGTTCAACTTTAAACAACAATACAGTTGAAGTGAAGTAGGAGCGCTGCTTTGGATAGCATCTCTGAAGCACTTGCTGTCCACGAGGGATTTCAGCGTACACGTTGCGGCATTCGAACCACATGGTTCCGTCGATATCTGTATTTGAACCGCGTGTCGTTCATTCAGATGCATAGTATCTATTTCGTTAAAATAAAGCCAACTGATTTTAGCTATATATAAAGCTAATCCTCCAGGTAACACTTTTATGTTTTGCATATTATAAGAATACTTACGTGCAAGTAAGCCCCTTGAAACGAAGACGCCAAAGAACCTCTTTCGTACCCCAAATACTCACCGTATCCTGACGTTATTTCGTCGCCATAAAAGACGACAACGTACATATCCACGGACGGTGGATTCATTTAAAATCCGAGCAAAGCAGAGCACATTTGCGTGCATGATTTAGATTATACTTATCCTTATATACATATTTATCTGCATGTTGAAATACTGTATTATATATATACTTACTCGTGTGAATTTGATTTCATGAAATTCTTTTGACATTTTTGAGAAATAATTACTTACTTTTTGTGTGAAATATCGTCTATTTTGTGTTATTTTTGATGTAAAAAGTGACTATAAAGGAAAATCCTTAACAAGTTTTTGATTTGAGTTCTTTAGAGACTCCTTACTTACCCTTTGTATGGGGAGGTCCTTATCTAAAGATACATTTTATCTTTGAGATTGTTATCTCACTTTCTACGAATCATTTTCCGGAATCCAAAGGGATCTCCGAGTTTTTTATTAACTTTGAACAACTTATTATTCAGTTGTAATTGAATCATTTTATTTAGATTCCACGTTGAGGATATATCGTTTTTACGAGCCAAGACAACTTACTTTAAAGATACTTTACGTGTCTTATTTTCATGTACATGGTTACATACGTTACTTTCCTTAGAGGAACCTTACTTGATCTTTTGATCTCATTCACTTTTTCACTTGTATCCTTGAGATACCACTACTTTCTAGTTTCCTCACTGTTTTATTTTACTTTTACTTTTTTTTTTTGCTTTAGATTACACTGGTCGGTCGGAACTTTCCGTACGTTGAAGACCCTTTCTTTCTTTTCGTCACTGAACTTTTAGTTCCATTTTGTCCTTTAGCAAGTTGCTTTGATAGCATCACTTGTTCCGTATCAATCTGGAAGTCCTTTGAAGTTAACCTAGTGAACTTCAAACTGAGTCACTTTACATTTGCGTGTTATATGTATGCGTTTTGATTTTACTTGTCGTCCAAGACACATCTCAAAGATAAATTATTACATCAGCCGTGTGCTTATTTGATAAGTCACTCAGCTGACAGTTACTTGCTCATAGCAGTGAAAGTATCTCAAAGTTTAGAAGAAACTTTGAAGAGACATAGTTGAAGATACTATATCTTATCAGCTTCGAGTAGATAAGAGTATGTTGATTACACATATGGTAGTTATCAGATTGCAGTATAATTTTTAATAGCCTTTTAAGTTTACAGCGACTGGTTCTAGAGTGCACTCCTGTTCCTTCACGCCTGTTATTACTATATTATTGTTGTTACTATATTGACTTTATTACACCATATTAATAATCATGTAATATACTTTTTAATCTATCTCTTATACTATCTCCCTGTCTCCTTCCACAACATAAACCCTTGGGCTAACGTCCCATGCTTTTGGTTTTCTTTTGGGTTCCTTAGAATTGAGTTTGTCTTTAATAGTAAAACGTATTTTCATTCGTGTGTTTAGTCTTCGTGTTATTTTTGGTCTTGGTTGATCCAAGCTTTTCATTAATTGAGGTTTAATTACATCCGTGTTAACAGTTTACTGGATTTTGAAAGATCGTTGAAATATTAACAAAACAAAATTAAAAGAATAAAATAAAGTAAAGTTTTTTTTTATGACCTACCTCAACAAAGTTGAGTAACGAGCAGAGACTAATGATACCAAGAGTACATTCTTTTTTTTGCGCAATAACTTTTTTTTTTGAGTAAAAATAATAACGAAAATATAACCGTATGAGGCCGGAGGATAGCTCCACATACAAGTTCGAATATTTTTTGGTAACTTTTTTTTTTTGATAAATGAGTAAATATATTCGTCTTTTGGTCACTTTATTAAGTAATAAGATTCATAATACTTTTATGATAGGTTTAAGATTTATTTAGTCAAATATTTCGTAGGTTTTGGAATATGACATTGTTAAGACATTTAAAATTTAAGATTAATTGAATAAACAGAAAATTTATAACGTTTTGTGAAAGAAACTTTTGTAGTGTTTTCAATGCTGTCGTGTAGACAGTGGTATTATGAGATTTTTTGGACATTTCAGGTTATCTTTCTTTAGATAAGATGGTCTTCGTGTAAGTACGTAGGGAGGGGTGGACACTTCACTCGTGTGCGGATGGATATACAGGTAACATGGTGATGGATTTTGTGGATGAGGAATGATAGTTTGTTTCTATCCAAGTTTAGTGTGATTTTGGTCGAATATTCCAAGAGTGAATAGGTCGATATAATGTTATAGTGTTATGGTTTAGGTAGTTCAGTCTCTTTTTGACTGTTTTTATCATTTTTGGGGACCCTAAATATTTTTATAGTGACATAGTATTGTGATCGCTTGGCACCGTGGGTCAATGGTGGAAGATGATTCGAGCTGATGAATCATTTCCTCATGGGTGGGTACAGAAGCCAGAAGGTGTTAACTTTAACATCTTCTCCCCCCTTCCCTGTTTATAAGAGTGTTTGTGTAGGTGCTGACCTACTCCACTAGTCAGCAGTATCGAAGTATATTTCGCGCTGAATAAGCTGACTGAGCCTACGGCGCATTAGTCTATGACATTTAAGATTAATTTTCGTATAGAGACTCGCTTTTCGTGCGGTTCTCTCTTCCGTCTTATTCAATACTAATCTGACTTGTGTAGGCCTTCCAACACAATATGCTTTCAGAACACTATTTCTCAACGTTTGTTGATGTTGCCCCAGCAAGAATATTTAGTTTTGTTTTTCTGAGTTTTTAACATCCAAACTTCAGTAGGTTCGCACTGGTTAAAAGAGGTAACAACGTTGTCGATCCCTGAGCAAGAATGCACGACCCTCATGAGCTAGTCAAGGGCGTGCGTGCGAACCGGATGCGAAGGTCGATCGCAACCCAATTGTTTCTCTGTCTCAACTAAGGGGACGCGCCGTCATAGAGAGAGTTCTCTATGAGCGAGTCTTGTAGTCTGAACAGAGTTACAGCCTTTCCACTTTGGATCCTTTAAGGGATCACACTGGAGCTAGTGTCCAAGGCAACCGAACCAGTGTACATTCCTTAGAGAATTCGGTATTGTAATGAGTTATTAGGTTTTATCTTGGGTTTTGTTTTGGTTATAGTGGTAGAGTGGCAAACTAGTCCATCTAAGGTTTGTGGTAGTGAGTTTTACTTGACGATCAGTATAAAGACTGTAAGATATGATCGAAGAGACTAAGTTTCTGTGAGTGGAAAGGGGAATAAAGAATTACAAAGGAAATGAGTCGATGCTTAGAAGGAAATAGATTAGCTGTTGGTATGAGTGAATATGCCACAGGTCTCTGGCAGTATCCAGGGAGGTGTCCGTCAATTACTGTGGTAAGTTTCATCCAACACAGGAGGATACAGTCTATAGGAGACAATAGTTTATCCTTCTGAGATCTGTTCACTTGTGGGTGTCGCAGACGTCTTCTGATAGAGGCCGTGGTCTTTCATCAGCTGGTTTGATGGTAAAGTATATTCCATTTCTCTTTTGTATCTTTTCTTATATTCCAGGATATGGTTGACGTTCCAGAATGACGTCTAATATGGGACCACTGTGTGGGGTCTTGTAGAAGATCGCATGAAGTTTTGTTTCTTCATTTATTCTTCGTTACAGAATGTCATCCTATATTCATTTTTATTCGTTACACTTTTTATGTTTATACAAGGTGTCTCAAGGAAAAGTTTTTATTTAACTTTGCTTTTCAACATAAAGTAGAACCCCGTCGAGTATTTGTTAGTGTGTCGAACTGCCGCACCAAAGGATCTCAATTAGATCGCTGACTCCACCTAAGTTCTTTTTCGGGGTACTGCATCTTGCGAGGAAATGACAAATCTTCCAAGAGTAGGTAATGTCATGGAAAGTGTAGCCGTTCAGATTCGGTGGTAAATTCTAGTTCCCTTCCATTCCTGCAGAATATCAGAATATTTTCTGTTGATATTAAGCTATTTTTAAATAATAATAATAATAATTTTAACTATATGCCTGTGAGACCCAAGGTCTTTTGAATGCAAACTGCAAGGCAATAGTTAGAAGGAATAGAAAGATAGGAAAGATTTTTTTGTTGGGACGATGGATTGAGAAATAGGTGATATTTTGTTTATATAAAATCGTAAATAACATTGTGTGATGTCTTGATTTTGATAGATGCACGTATTCTTAATAAACGTATTCTTGGAAAAAATAAATTATGTGGTTTTATGAAACCACGATGCAAGTGACTCTTTTTTTTCGGATCATTGACATTTCGCTCTATTCTTGGTTTTCCCTTGTTTACCAGTTTATTTGACTCACTAGCTGTATTGTTGTCCATCATGATCAACGATCAAGTAAATATTGTTACATTAATACAATGATCAAAGCACACACACACCTCAGAGCACGTGAACGAATGAGTGAGAATAAATGCTACACGGTCAGCTGATGTGAGCCATCTGCGCCGCTATATTGCGACATGCGAGAGATGAAACAAAAAATTTGTGGCGATGGAAAAAAGTTTCACTTAAAAAAAAATTACAACCAAAAATTAAACATTCAATATAGATTTTTAAAATGCTTGTAAATGTATAGAATTACTCTATACTCTAGCTATGTCACTCTACTCTGTATCAATGGGGCGAAATCAACCCCTTGCCGGCAACACCCCTCTGTGCCAACCGTTACCATCGAACAGCAGACACAAATGGTATGCGACAACGCAGGGTTGTGGCTGAGGTCGACCGTCGCGGGGGCCGGCAGCACCATAGCCATAGCTAGCTCAGCCAGGCCGTGGGCTCTTGCTCTAGGATCTACAAACCGGTGTTACATTTAATTTTTCTCTGCCGACCGTTGAACTCGTGGTGGATGAGTTCGAAAAGTAACGTTCGTTCGCTTAGGGCTCCCTCAACAATTGAAGAAAGGGTTAAACTCGCTATCAGAGAAGGAAACGATCGCGCTTGCACCCCCTAAATCTATAAAACTGTTATGTGGAAAAGTGTTGATATGAAATCCCCTATCAATTCTAAGACAACGTACTCATATGTAGAAAGAAAGCGAAACACCGATGTTAATGCTCGCATTGGCTTTCCATAACTCCTTGCTCGCTTATGCCAACCGGATATAAAAAGCGGGGCGGAGGAAGGTGACTAGCAATAGAGTTGGGAATTCAAGATGGTATCAGAATTCCCTGGTCTCTCAACCCTCCCATTCTAGAGTCATAAACCATCTCTCATAACTCTAGCCTTGGTTTCGCGCGGACCTAATAATCGTAACTATTAACAAAACTAAACAAAACCCCTTGAAAAGTTGGGTAGCCTGAAGGTAGTAAATGGCAACCCTAGCCTCTAAACCCTCCCGAAGCAATGACACAAATCAACTCTCGCATCAATGCCTAACCTTGGATTCCTGCATGGCTATTTATAAAAATCGGAAGAATCCCCAACATAATGAGTCCGTCGCATAAAGACGGAACAAAACACTCTATCTACTAACTCAAATCATCAAGAACTAACCGTAACTCAAACTATTAACTCTACTGATTATACATCTATAACCTTAAATATGCTCACACACACACAGCACTACCTGCTTTGGAAGAGGTAGGGTTCTCCATCCCCCTTGATATAACCTACTCCATACTTACTGAAAATGGTCTTAATTGTCTTCAAAATCAAATTTCAAAAATACGCAAAAGATTTTTGTTACTTGGAAAACGTTTTAAAACCGTATTTATTCTATTTTATCTTAAACTTAACATTTGTATCTTAAAGTACTCTAAATTCTTAAGAAAAGGGTAGTGCAAAAGTTGAAATACTTGATCAAAACTTTAATTCTTTAGAAATCTTGTATATATAAAACGTATCTAACTTAAATGTCTTTCTGTAATATTATTGAATCTATCATCAAAGATCAAATTCTTTATTCGCGCCGTCAACTTATTGAAAGCTAAAGAAAACAACAAAGTGTTCACGCGTACGCTAGCTCCAGTTCGGAAACTGTTTTCGACTTCTAGTCGTTCTCATAATAATTCAGAAAGGTAAGTATCCGCGAGTGGATGTATTGTTTCATATAAAGAAAATCATATAAGTGACGTTATTTTCATTCGTTCAATCACTAGGAGCGTTATTCGCGATCATTTGTTCCTATAATCGCGAGAAAAGTGTAAAAAAAAAAAATTTAAAAGAGACTAAACGAGAATAATAAAAAAAAAGGAAAGGACGGTATAACCACACGATATATATAAACGATCGGTAATTTTTTTTAAATCTCATAACCCTTACTAACGATTCTAATGTTCTAGAAAGGAACTGAGTCCAGAACAAAGTATCTTTGCCACAATGTAAAGGATGTATATATATATATATATCAAAAATATAGTTTGGATTATGACTTTGTACAATTCGTCCAAAGTTGGAATGGGTGGAATAAGGATCGGGAATAGGTAAGTGAAAGGGAATTTATGAAATGAATATGTGAAAATGTAATCTTACTATTATTATAAATGTGAAAGTTACGATGTTTGGATGTTTGGATGTTTGTTGCTAACTCACGCCAGAACGGCTAAACGCATCTGGATAAAATTTGGCACAGAGATAGCTTATAGTCTGGAATAGCAGATACGCTATTTTTTATCCCGGTAAAATGTTCCCGTGGGATAGATTTGTTTTAATTTTTGAAATTACACCAGAATGGATGAATGGATCTGAATGAAATTTAGCACAGAGATAGATTATAGTCTGGAATAGCAAATTGGCTACTTTTTATCCCGGTAAAATGTATGGTTTCCGTGGGATAGATTTGTTTTAGTTTTTGAAATTACACAAGAATGGCTGAACTCATCTGAATGAAATTAAGCACAGAGATAGATTATAGTCTGGAATAGCATATTGGCTACTTTCTATCCCTGTAAAATGTATGGTTCCCGTGGAATAGATTTGTTTTAATTTTTGAAATCACACCAGAATGGCTGAACGGATCTGAATGAAATTTAGCACAGAAATAGATTATAGTCTGGAATAGCATATTGGCTACTTTTTATCCCGGTAAAATGTATGGTTCCCGTGGGATAGATTTGTTTTAATTTTTGAAATCACACCAGAATGGCTGAACTCATCGGAATGAAATTTAGCACAGAGATAGATTATAGTCTGGAATAGCATATTGGCTACTTTTTATCCCGGTAAAATATATGGTTCCCGTGGGATAGATTAGTTTTAGTTTTGAAATTACACAAGACTGGTTGAACTCATCTGAATGAAATTTACCACAGAGATAGATTATAGTCTGGAATAGCATATTGGCTACTTTCTATCCCTGTAAAATGTATGGTTCCCGTGGGATAGATTTGTTTTAATTTTTTAAATCACACCAGAATGGCTGAACGGATCTGAATGAAATTTAGCACAGAAATAGATTATAGTCTGGAATAGCATATTGGCTACTTTTTATCCCGGTAAAATGTATGGTTCCCGTGGGATAGATTTGTTTTAATTTTTGAAATCACACCAGAATGGCTGAACTCATCTGAATGAAATTTAGCACAGAGATAGATTATAGTCTGGAATAGCATATTGGCTACTTTTTATCCCGGTAAAATAAATGGTTCCCGTGGGATAGATTAGTTTTAGTTTTGAAATTACACAAGACTGGTTGAACTCATCTGAATGAAATTTAGCACAGAGATAGATTATAGTGTGGAATAGCATATTGGCTACTTTCTATCCCTGTAAAATATATGGTTCCCGTGGGATAGATTTATTTTAATTTTTGAAATTACACCAGAATGGCTGAACTCATCTGAATGAAATTTAGCACAAAGATAGATTATAGTCTGGAATAGAATATTGGCTACTTTTTATCCCCTTAAAATGTATGGTTCCCGTGGGATAGATTTGTTTTAACTTTTGAAATCACACCAGAATGGCTGAACTCATCTGAATGAAATTTAGCACAGAGATAGATTATAGTCTGGAATAGCATATTGGCAACTTTTTATCCCTGTAAAATGTATGGTTCAGGTGGGATAGATTTTTTTTAATTTTTGAAATCACACCAGAATGGCTGAACGGATCTGAATGAAATTTAGCACAGAGATAGATTATAGTCTGGAATAGCATATTGGCTACTTTTTATCCCGGTAAAATGTATGGTTCCCGTGGGATAGATTTGTTTTAATTTTTGAAATAACACCAGAATGGCTGAACTCATCTGAATAAAATTTAGCACAGAGATAGATTATAGTCTGGAATAGCATATTGCCTACTTTTTATCCCGGTTAAATGTATGGTTCCCGTGGGATAGATTTGTTTTAATTTTTGAAATTACACTAGAATGGATGAACGGATCTGAATGAAATTTAGCACATAGATAGATTATAGTCTGGAATAGCAAATCTGCTACTTTTTATCCCGGTAAAATGTATGGTTCCCGTGGGATAGATTTGTTTTAGTTTTTAAAATCATACAAGAATGGCTGAACTCATCTGAATGAAATTAAGCACAGAGATATATTATAGTCTGGAAAAGCATATTGGCTACTTTTTATCCCTGTAAAATGTTTGGTTCCCGTGGGATAGATTTATTTTAATTTTTGAAATTACACCAGGATGGCTGAACTCATCTGAATGAAATTTAGCACAGAGATAGATTATAGTCTGGAATAGCATATTGGCTACTTTGTATCCCGGTTAAATGTATGGTTCCCGTGGGATAGATTTATTTAATTTTTGAAATCACACCAGAATGGCTGAACGGATCTGAATGAAATTTAGCACAGAGATAGATTATAGTCTGGAATAGCATATTGGCTACTTTTTATCCCGGTAAAATGTATGGCTCCCGTGGGATAGATTTGTTTTAATTTTTGAAATCACACCAAAATGGCTGAACGGATCTGAATGAAATTTAGCACAATGATAGATTATAGTGTGGAATAGCATATTGGCTATTTTTATCCCGGTAAAATGTATGGTTTCCGTGGGATAGATTTATTTTAATTTTTGAAATAACACCAGAATGGCTGAACTCATCTGAATGAAATTTAGCACAGAGAATTTGGGGATAGATTTGTTTTAATTTTTGAAATCACACCAGAATGGCTGAACGGATCTGATTGAAATTTAGCACAGATATAGATTATAGTCTGGAATAGCATACTGGCTACTTTCTACCCCGGTAAAATGTATGGTTCCCGTGGGATAGATTTGTTTTAATTTTTGAAATCACACCAGAATGGCTGAACGGATCTGAATGAAGAGAGGAGATAATAGAAAAAACCTGAATAAAAACAACAACAATTACTTGTGTGTGCTTAGAAAAATGCTAATCGGTTCAGTATAGTTCGATAGAACGAAAAAACCTGTAATTGGCTTACAACTTTCATGTGGGTGCGGTGGCGTAGTGCGTAGTGCACAAGCTCCTCACACGCTAGGTCGCTTGTTCAAGCCCAGCTCGGGCAAATGTATGGTTCCCGTGGGATAGATAAGTTTTAGTTTTTGAAATTACACAAGACTGGCTGAACTCATCTGAATGAAATTTAACACAAAGATAGATTATAGTCTGGAATACCATATTGGCTACTTTCTGTCCCTGTAAATTGTATGGTTCCCGTGGGATAGATTTATTTTAATTTTTGAAATAACACCAGAATGGCTGAACTCATCTGAATGAAATTTAGCACAAGGATTGATTATAGTCTGGAATAGCATATTGGCTACTTTTTATCCCGGTATAATGTATAGTTCCAGTGGGATAGATTTATTTTAATTTTTGAAATAACACCAGAATGGCTGAACTCATCTGAATGAAATTTAGCACAGAGTTAGAAAATAGTCTGGAATAGCATATTGGCTACTTTTTATCCCGGTAAAATGTATGGTTAACGTGGGATAGATTTGTTTTAATTTTTGAAATCACACCAGAATGGCTGAACGGATCTGAATGAAATTTAGCACAGAGATAGATTATAGTCTGGAATAGCATATTGGCTACTTTTTATCCCGGTAAAATGTATGGTTCCCGTGGGATAGATTAGTTTTAGTTTTTGAAATTACACAAGACTGGCCGAACTCATCTGAATGAAATTTAGCACAGAGATAGATTATAGTCTGGAATAGCATATTTGCTACTTTCTATCCCTGTAAAATGTATGGTTCCCGTGGGATCAATTTATTTTAATTTTTGAAATTACACCAGAATGGCTGAACTCATCTGAATGAAATTTAGCACAAAGATAGATAATAGTCTGGAATAGCATATTGGCTACTTTTTATCCCGGTAAAATGTATGGTTTCCGTGGGATTGATTTGTTTTAATTTTTGAAATCACACCAGAATGGCTGAACGGATCTGAATGAAATTTAGCACAGAGCTAGATTATAATCTGGTATATCTTATAGGTTTCTTTTTATCACGGTTAAATGTAGGTATTCAATTATAAAGCTATAAAAGAAGAAGAAGCTAGATTACGATAGACTATACTCCTCAAGGTACAGTCTACTTCTTGATCAGCTGAAACGTGAGCGAAACCGCGGGTAAAGGCTATATATGTATATATAAAAATGGATGTGTGTATATATGTATGTTGCGTATGGACTCCTTAACCACCCAATGGATCTTTATGAAATTTTTGGGGTAAATATAGTTTAGTCCAGGGATGGTTCCTGTGAAGGTTTTGTGCCGATCGGGTGGAAGGAAAAAAATGCATGCTTTTAACAATTTTGGTTCAGTTTTTTTTTAATTCTTTTTTGGTTTTTTTCATAAATTTTTAAGCGGAATGCCCGGGTGGAAGACAGAAAAATGCGGGCTTTTGGCAAAGTTTTTTTTTCAACTTTTTTATAAAAATGTTTTCCTTTCGTTGAATAAAAGCATCATATTAATGGAGCTGAGTCGAAAAAATCAAACTCTGAACGAACGTGCGTGTCCATTTGGTGCAAGAATCGTCCACCCAAACAACTTTTGAACAAAGGAAAAGGAATTGAATCGCACAACAAATGACATTTTATTTTCCCAAATTTTTGTCAAATGCAGCAAAATATTCAAGCCACAATTTATCAATGTTATCATGTTCAGTTTAACAATCAAATTAACTGCACTTTATGTGTATGCCAAAAAATTTGTATATTTATACACCAACCGAAACGACCAAAAATATTGCTTATCCGCTAGCATTGAGATAAAATATACATATAAATAAATTTAGTTTCACATTAAATACACATAGTGTTTTTTTGGGCGTAGCAACGCGCGCCGGGTACCGCTAGTGTAATATAGTTTGAAAAATCAAGAATAACCAAATAAAATTCATATATTATCATTGACGTTGTTAATTCATAAGCGTGTCTATGCTTATGCTACTTCAGTGGTGCACCGCTGGAGAGCGGAAATTTCCTAATACAATTTAAGTAATTAGACTATCCAACTACAAAGTAATAGGCTTGATATAAGAAAAGTTATATTCATTCCACATACGTTATCATACAATATAGGACACATACACACAAAAAGGATTAGGACAAAATAAGCACCGTTCAGGTGGATAGTAGTAGCCTATTCACACCAAACGATAAACGAGCATTTACTCGTTTTCCGCAAAACGACTACCCAAAACGACTCGTTTTCCCATACATTTTTGATACCCAACTCGTTTTGCAAAACGACTAGTTTTCCGCAAAACGACTGGAAAACGAGTTGCAATTTCAAAATGAACTACACGAACAGATCTTTTTGTGATGTTATAGTGAATAGACACTCAAAAAATAGAACAGCTGATGGCTTGCTGTCAAAATAAATTCATTATTTCTGCAATTTGTTTGAAAGACATTCTAGTTGGTGGCAGCGGTAAGTAATATTTTTTTACAGAAGACGAGGAGTTAAACAAAAGTAAATTCATCTGGACCAGAAATCAAGATGATATTACCCAGGAAGAATATGGAAAGTTTTACTAAACTCTGAACAACGACTGGGGAGACCATTTGCCTGTGAAACACTTCTCTGTGGATGGTTGGTTTAAATTCCGTGCCCTTGCCCTGCTCTTTATTCCTCTTCGAGAACATCAAGTTGTACGTGCGTCGTGTATTTATCAGTATCAGCACAAAGTTCTCAGTCATTCGAAGAACTTGGTGGAGGATTGCATGGAACTGCATGGACAAGGAGAAATACAATTACTACATCGTCATCTGGCGAAGACTAGCTATTGCTAATTAGCAGATTAGTGAACCGCATGAATATGCCAACGAACACCTCAAAGAATATTAAGGCAAACGGCTGGTATTTGTGATCATGGAAGGGTTGGAATCGCCTTAAAACAAGGGTGAGAAAGAGAAGCGTGAAAAAAACATAAAGCAAAGTTGGAAAACAATTTTATTTAAATAAATAAATATAGCTTCATTTTAAGTCTTTTTCTTGTCGGCGTCTTTATCGATATCTTCAACTTCAACAACATCTTCGTAATTGAGCTCGTTAATATCAATTTCTTTCTTCACTTGACTTCCTAGATTAAATAGCCAATGAACTGAGATGGTTAACGATTTACTTGTTCTTGCTCTCCTCCAAATATTAAGCCTGGTCCTCTCCTTGATGTAAGTACAAAACTATCTTTGTACCATGTACCAAGGGAAGCAGCCAGCAGCAGATTCCCACACGTATTGCTCATCATCCTTCTGCTTCGAGGTCACTTTTTCGGCGACGAAGTAGGATGAATAGAAACCAACATCAAACTGTCCAATCAAACTGATATCAGCACCGGCAAGGGCTTCCATAGGTTAATTTATGCTGCTTTATCAGTTTTAATTGGTTGCAATTCAAAAATTCAATTGCTTTGTGCTCGTTTCAATAATTTCTTAAATAATAGGAATTACTTTATCTTGACATTTAAAATTGAAATGTCAAACAAAAACGAGTAAATGTTCGGTGTGAACACTTTACTCGTTTTGGTAAACGAATAGCCAAAACGAGTGCTGTATGAATAGGCTATAAGGATCTTCCGGGATCGTTACAACTGTACAAGAATGGTGAAGAGTACTCGACGACTCCAAATTCGGATATGATTCCAAAAGAAGTGTAGATTCTTTTTCACAAACGAAATAGAGACACGAACACGTAACCAAAATCAATATGATATTCTTGTTGAGCAACAAGGATATTAAATGCACCTTGGTAGGATATATAATATGGAACCTACACCAAAAGGGTCGAATGGTGATTCAGGTGTATCTCAAAATACAGTGACGTACCGATATCATGTATCCGGGTTGGATTGAACTCCAACAGCAATAAACTCAATTCAAAAATCGTTCTTTTATCCTTTATTAAATTTATGATCAGGGACCGAAACGAACGCGAGATGCAGTAGTACGCATCCAATGGTTGCAACGATGCAAGATAAGGTGCGGACTTCTAAGTTAAAATGATCTTTTAATAGATACTTTAGCACTGATTAAAAACTTGAGTGGGAAAAAAAAATATAAATGAAAAATAAAAAAAAGTGAAAAACTTGAAAAGTGAAAAACATAATAGAACATGTGTGCATAGGGATGAATCTCTACAATAAAAATAATCTATGATAAGATAAGATTCGAGGTGCTTCATAAGCTTCAGGAGCTGATAACGATTGCTTCAGCAAACTCCATCGAAAGGTATGTGTATCTGTGCACGAAGGAAAGTATATCCTTGGTAATATGCATCTCATCCACGGTCCGTGGGTGTTAATTGACCGCGCTCGTACGTCAACAGCGTAGGAGGGCGTTTAACGTGCGTGGCAAATTGAATGTGCCACGTGTGTGACACCAACATTCTTAAAAATACGTATAAATCATTACCTGTGTATGACTTTTAGGATTTTAATTTAAATTTCTTTATTAACAATAGTGGCGTTGGGCACAGATTCCTGGCCAGTGTGTTGATTCTCTGGTATATCGATGAATCTTTTGTGGAGAATCCCACGATGTCGAACAACACTTCAAAAGTATGATCATCAGCCAATTCGTGACTGGGTTATTGTAGCTCTCTGGGTTCCTGCTTCATGATGGGCATGTGCTCATGCTTCCTTCCAATATATCCACGAAATGTCTACTGCCTCATAAGTTCAATGTTGGGTAGATAAATAGCGTAATGTTGCACAAGGATATGCATGACTAAAATTTACTGGCGCAGCGCCTCAACGACGTGTGCGACATGTGCAGAATGTCGCTTGGCACAACAGTGATTACTCGAGCGCTTGGCCCTAAGTGAGAATTGGAATTTTAGGATTAATACCTTATCTACGCATATATATGTTCGTCACATAATAGTAACGATGGATTTTTATATCCATGAACCCTCTGCTGCGACCCAAAAATGTGGTCGGCGGCGTCGGTATTGCATATATATAAAAAAAATTTCTTTTTACCTCTTCGTCCTGTATCCTTTCCAAGTCGATTTTATTCGACTTTTAATATAGTTGCACCATATAAAGTGGTAAAAAGCACTAAATATATACCGCACACGGGAGCAATTATTAATATCTTATTAGCTGCTGCGCAAAAAAAAATTGTACTTATCCAAAATTAATTAATCGGACGAAGTGATTCCAGTGAAGTGTCGAGACAAAATGAAGTCCCAGACAGAAAACGATAGGAACGCCAAAATCGCGTCCATATTAGGAAACTCATTTCCTCTATTCCAATGAATTTCCAGTGTAATTCTGGAAATTCGATGATTCTACACATCGCATGAATTAAGGTCGGCACACAATAAGTGTATGAAATTAAACCTATGTGTAAACTCACAAAACTGATTTTCAAATATAACAGACGGAAGAGCTATGTTGCAAAACATGCTCGAATGGATTTATTCGTGTATATTTAACAATGCCGTGAAGGCTTTTTTACTTTCTTTCTTTCAGGATGAACTTCTCTATCGTAATTACATCATTTTTCGCATATTAAAAAATAAGGTGGACATAGTTTTATGTCAGATGAAGATGCGTTTTGCCTTGTCATTTTAATGACAGTTGGTTTCGGTGACGTATACTTTCTAACAAATCCTACAATTCTAATTTTCTGTACGACTTGCAACTTATTGGGTCTGCAGAACGTCATTTTGCAGCACGATGATACTTTATCTTTGTCGCATAAAAATAAGTAGGTAGTAGGAATTATGCTTCTCTTAGCTACTCTTCTCAGACTTCAAATGGATGACAGCCATGAATCCGGCAAAAATGTTACTACGTTAGTACTGATTGACGGGATTTTGCCTACTGTACACCGCAAACCTGCTGCTTTGATTTTTGTCGTTCACACTCGCCAACGATCGTATGTGTAGCGATCACCGATGACAGCTCAGTCGATTGCTCGATTTTGAAGATATCTGTATATTTGCGCCAAGGGCTGCGCTGCGCCTGGCAATTGTCCTGCAAAGACAAATGTCACTTATTGTTCTGCAAAAAAAAAAATTTGTTGTGGGAATATTGAAATCGAGTGGAAAACGACTCGCTGATTATTTGATCGTTGGGTGGCGGATAGGTCGGTGGAAAACCAACCATCCTGGAAGAATTTTGTGATCTTCCAATCATGTGGATTTTGCATATATGAGGATGCAAAGAAAACATGGAGTCGATGAGAAAGGTGGATTGTGGGATTTCTTTAAGGGTAGCTCGCATTTTCAGAATGGACATCTGAAATTGCCAATAGATGGCGTTGTGTCGCAAAAAAGTTTTCCCTGCATCTTCGATAGCTTAGGCTAAACACTATTGACTTCTTCTTGTGGTTTTGATATTGCTCGATGACTCAGCATACCAGGGTGAATCGAATTTGGGTTTGTCTTGATCAACCAAAAGAGTGTACTTTGTTCTACTACATTGTCAAAGCTCTTAACTTGAATAACCTTCGGCAGGATGGTTTTATCGAAATAATCCTCTAGGGTGGCTTGAGCAAAGTCACGTTTGAGAACATAGTTTTCTTTGTCCAGATAGAAAGCACTACGACATTTATATAATATATCGTCACCCCAGTATTGGAGTGCCACATTCGCATTTTTGTCATTTTTGAGTTAGGAATGATTAGCTTTGTTCGGGTTCTTTTTGTGCCAAAAAATGAAAATTGTCATATTTTCTCAAATGAGAGAAAAATCTCTCTCATTTAACGAAAAGTAAGCGAACACTTTATGTGTTAATTCTTGAGAAACGTCAAATTCGAATTGTTTGATTGGTTAGCTCTTCGCGGTAAGAGTCATCTGCAACAACAAATATTTACGTCATTCGCTTTTGACAGAGTTCAAGTTTTTACCAGATGAAATTTCACTGGGTCAAAACTTGAAAATAAATGAATGAAAGATTAGAACAGCTGTTATTTTCTTTCGTTCATTTCTCAGTACACGAACGCTTTTTGTGTTAATGTAAACGTATGAAATCGAATGCAAACTGTTTGATTTTGGTACGCGAAAAAAATTATTTATAAAAGACAAATAGGAGATCTTTCATTTGGTGTAATAAAATCTATCCTATCTCTATTAATGCCAAAGATATCAGTGTTAGAAATGAGCTATATGCACTTTTGCATATAAATGGTCAGTATTGGTCTGCCACATAAGCCTTTGTATGAGAAGGTCATATTTTTGTATGAACTTTTCTAAAAAATTTTAAATGTTTTAAATGACCTATACATACAATTGGCCTAGAATAATGCATCCTTTGCAAACACAAATTGAGTGCTTAAATGATCTATACATAAATTTTTTAGTGTTTAAATGATACATACAAACCAAACTCCAAATTAAGTTTTCAAGCATTAAAAATGATTTCAGTGTTTAAGTGATACATACCATACAATCGGTTAAAAAAATGCCTTTTAAGCAGTTACTGTTGTTCAGTATTAAAATGATACATACATACAAATCATTTCTCAAATGCCTTAAACGCTTTGTAAAGGGTAGTTAGATTTTAAGGGCCGATGTTGATTTTGAATAAAACACAAATTATTTAGGAAATTACTGTCATTTTTTTTTATCATGATAACATTCGTATGGTTCAATTATGTATGGAACAAAATAGCGGCCAAATAGCCGCCGGTGGCACACCTCCATCCAATGGTCCAAATTTTCGATGACGCTGAGGCATAATTGGGGTTCTCTGCCGTTAATATGCCGAATCATCTCATCCTTTAGCTCTTGAATTGTTGCTGGCTTATCGACGTTCACCTTTTCTTTCAAATAACCCCAAAAAAAGAAGTCGAACGGTGTCAAATCACATGATCTTGGCGGCCAATTGACATCGCCACCACGTGAGATAACAGGGCCATTGAATTTGTCATGCAAAAGAGCCATTGTTTCGTTAGCTGTGTGGCAAGTGGCACCGTTTTGTTAAAACCACATATCGTCCACATCCATATCTTCCAATTCGGGCCATAAAAAGTTCGTTATCATCTCACGATAGCGAACACCCTTCACAGTAACTGCCTGACTGGATTATCATTCGCCCAAATGGGGCAATTCTGCTTATTGGCGAATCCACTGAGGTGAAAATGTGGCTCATCAGTCATCACTAAAGATGATTTTCTTCGAAAATTGATCATCCACTGTTGCACATTTTCAAACTGAGCCTGAATTACTTTAACGCGTTGATCGATTGTGTATCTTTCCATGGTTCAAATTGAATTAGTCTAAAATTGAGAAATGTCAAATAAAATGCAGAAAAAAACTTGACAAATAGGTGTGGTTCCCATTCAACATCGGCCCTTAAAATTTAACCACCCTTTAGTTGGTAGAATCTAAATGACACTGTTGTTGTTGTTTGTCTAACGGTCTAACGGTTTTTTACACAGTCCTATATTAACACGTGCACCATAATCTTGGTCAGAAACCGGTTTCACTTTTGTCTGCATTTCAATGTGTGTATTTTTGCAATGCACAAAATTGAAATATGACATGAGTGCGGTTGACATGGCATATTATAATGCAATTTTTGGTAAAAATCAAGCTATTTCAAGTGCACCTGAGACTAAAAAGTTAGAGAAGTCACTTAAAGGAGAAGAATGCAAAAAATTAAGAGAAACCAGTGATCAAAAAGACTTTTTAAAGTTAAATTGAATTAAAAGTTGGATAAAATACTCATAAGGTAAGGTGGAATAGAACGGCCCATAAAATCAAAAGTTCAGCTATAATTCCTTGTGAAAAACTGAGTTTTTAAAATCGATACGTCCCGATGGTGTTGCCTTAAAGCTTTGTTTATTACGGTTAGTTTAAAAGCTATTTTTTTGTTTATTCAAAACCGTATACATTGTTTATAATTAAAAAACAAACAAAAAGTCCCATGGTATGCACTTTCCCATTGATTTGGGGTACGTACATACCATACAGGAAAACTTTTTTGTTTGTTGCATGAATTGTTTGTTGTTAAGGGTAATAAATAAGGAGTATTTTGTCTATTTAAAACAGTTTTTAATTTTAATATATCTTTATAAATTCCAAAGTTAGAAACTTTTTCACGCGGCTTATGTTCATCGGTTTTTGCATAATGTCTCATCTAGAGAACGATGGTTGGGGTTTTTATCTTTTACGGAACTTCGAACGTCCAAAGAAACATGTCTTAGATTTGGCCAGAATGAATTTAGTACAGATATGGAAGTGTTAAAAAGGCAAAAGCAGGTTGTACAGCAGTCGAAACTATCATCGTTAGCTCCTTTTGTTGATGAAGTAGGTTTACTGCGAGTTGGGGGACGTCTTTCGAAAGCTCCAAACATTCCTTTTAGTATAAAACACCCTATTATCTTACCAAAGAATCGTCGTATTTCGCAGCTTATACTTTCAGATGCTCATAAAAAGTTTCTTCACGCTGGTGTCTCGGAGTTGTTTTCAGTAATTCGGCAGGAATACTGGACAATTGGAGCTAGAAACATGATTCGAAAAGTGGTGCATGATTGCCTCGATTGCTTCCGCTTGCGTTCGTCAACCTCAGCGCAGCTTATGGGAAATTTACCTTCGTCTCGTCTTTCACCATCATTTCCCTTTGCTCAAACTGGCTGCGATTATGCTGGTCCAATATTGCTTCGAGCGTCAAAACTTCGAAAGGCGAAGCTAACGAAAGGTTACTTCGCATTATTCGTTTGCTTGGCAACCAAAGCTCTTCACTTGGAAGTTGTTAGCGACCTCTCAACCGATGCTTTTATTGCTGCCCTACGAAGATTCATCGCCAGGAGAGGAAAATGCAGCGTAATTCATTCGGACAATGGCACTAACTTCCAGGGAGCTGCCCGAAAACTCTCGGAAGTTTATGAGTTGACTCGATCCCCTAAGCACAATGAATTAGTGTCCACAAACTTTGGCTGCAGAGAACATTGAATGGCAGTTTATACCACCCCATGCCCCGCATTTTGGAGGACTCTGGGAGTCGGGCATCAAATGTGTTAAGCAACATCTTCATCGCATCATCGGAAACAACATACTTACTTTCGAAGAAATGGGCACTTTGCTTGCCCAAATAGAAGCTTTGTTAAATTCCCGACCTTTAAATGCAATATCCGATACTGATTTGAACCCATTAACCCCTTCTCATTTCCTTGTAGGTCGCCCATACACTGCAATACCAGAACCTTGCTACTTGGAAGTTCCAATAAATCGATTGGGAAGTTGGGAACTAGTACAAAACATGCTACAAGGCTTTTGGAAGAAGTGGCAAATAGACTACATAACATCGCTGCAGCAAAGGCCTAAATGGAAAAAGATTACCCGTGACTTCAAACAAGGTGATCTTGTTGTTGTGAAAGAGCCTAATTGACCCCCTTCTCAATGGGCTTTGGGTCGTATCGAAAAGCTACATTCAGGTCAAGATGGACATACTCGGGTAGTAACTCTTCGCACTAAGGCCGGGGTGTTCAAAAGACCCATTACCAAACTGGCTTTGTTACCAATTTCCTGAAGTGCCCTTCAGGGGAGGCGGCATGTTGAGAAATGCATTTGTTCAAAATGTTTAAAATGTTTAAAATCACTTCTTTATTATTTTGTTAAGATTTTTCATTTAATCTGTTTAATTTCTTTGTTATTGTTTTTTGTTTAATCCAATTTATTTCATTAATTTTCTTGCGTCTAACTTCAATAATTCTCAAATTAAATTTATTTTAATTTCTTTGCAATATTATGTACATCGACAACTTACCCTATATAGCATCTTTATATTGGTTTTTTCCGTTAAACAAAAGATGTTCTCTTTGCTGATATAACAAGTCATACCTACATACCTACTTGTCTTAAAACATTATATTTGCATTGCTTCCCACCGCGCAAGCCCTTTGGAATACGTTAGCTAGCGAGTTCCCTCTGCACTTGTGTTGTCAATAACGGATCATCGTTTTTGATTCACTTGTGCTGCTGTGGATTCGTGCGGTACTTTCTTATCGCAGCTACATTAGTACCTTGATTTTTAAATTCTAATTATCTGCCTCTTGTGATAGCAACCACCGCCGAGGAAACATCTCTTGTTAGAAAGTTGTCGATATTTTATTTGTAATTATTGCTTGACGAGTATAAAAATTAATAAAAGTATTAAACTACCTTATGTATGATATTGAACTTGAGTTTTTGCTTTAATTAATTTTCGGAACTTATTCTCGATCAAATTTGGACCTTCACGAGCCGGATTATTTGTTAATTTTGTTTGCGATTAAATATTAAATTTAATTGAATTGATTCCGGTGGTTGCTTTCGCCTTTGGATACAGTCCATATAATCCTCTTGCTTGGACGGCAGGTAATTCTTTGTAAATTGGATCTGGTGCAATTTGCTGTTGCTGCTGTTTGTTTTTTGGGAGCTTTCTGGTGCTGTGCAGTAGAAATTCTAAGATTTTGTATTATTTGTATTTCAATACATCTGGGAGTAGAACGGTTGATTTCACCTGTTTTGGTATATTAAAATGGATACCTTGCTAAAATCGCGCGAGCATATCAAATCCACAATTATTCGTGTTTGGAGTTTTGCACAATCGATTCCCGAAGACACGTTATGTGAAGCCCTTCAAGTAAGGTTAGATCGGTTAGAAGAGGCGTGGAAAGATTTTTGTGGCAATCAATTTGACCTTCATCAGCACCACGCAGAAAATGGATACGTGGATCCAGAAGCAGATTTTGAAACGGTTGAAGACAAATTTATTGCATCAAAAACTTTGCTTTTAAATTGGTTAAGGGGAAAAACCCCTGCGCGTGATTCTTTCGGTGGGAAAATTCCCCCTCGAACTTCTTTAGTTGGAAATAGCCAGGCTCACGATACTTCTGAAAATAATCTTAATAATTCAGTGTCCCCTTTGGCTGCCGAAGCAAATACCGCTCTGAATGATGAAAGTGGAGTTAAGGCACCTCAAAAGAAAAAAGGTATTCAATCATATTCTGAATCGGTTTTGAATTCATCGAAACTTTCTGCAGATCTTGAGTTGCCCGCGTTTAAAATTACACCCTTTGCAGGTGACTATCGCGAATGGCCGTGTTTCCGCGATATGTTCCTAGGTAGCATAGACTGTAGCAAAAATGTATCTAGTGCTCAAAAGTTTCGGTACCTTAAATCTTTTTTGCGTGATGAAGCATCTAATTTGCTAAATGGTATTTACATATCCGACGTTAATTATGTTAATTAAGCTTGAACGCCGTTACAATAGACCATCGTATATAATCAATCAATTTATTGAAACGTACTTGAATATAATGCCGGTGACAAACGCAGATTGTAGGCAGTTGCGAAAATTGATTGATAACGCGGATGAGGTTGTTCGGGGATTAAATGCTATGCAGGCCGACGGAAGGGATCCTTGGTTGATCTACCTTTTGATAAATAAAACAGACACTGATACGCGTAAAGCTTGGGCTTTAACGAACAAAAACTCGGAAGATTCTACGGTGAGTGAACTGATTGAATTTTCTGAGGATCGGTGTAGTGCTCTAGAGTCAAGTGAGCTTAAGTTTAAAGCCAATAAAACGCAAACGCGCCCAACGAACATTGCCGGTAGGGAAGGAAGTTTAATTGTGGCTACTATAACATGTTCGAAATGTAAATGTGACCATCCTCTATACCAGTGCGCGCAGTTTATCGCTATGTCGGTTGACGATCGCCGTCATTTCGCTAGAGATCTAAGACTCTGTTATAACTGCCTAGGAACAAACCATCCGTCGTCGCGCTGTCGTGCAAGGACTCGCTGCTGTCATTGCCAGTCGCGTCACCATACGTTGGTACACCTTGAGAGAGTTGCTCCTGCTACTCCGAACTCTGAGGGCGAATCCCCAAATGTGACTGCTTTAGTTTCTCAGCCTATTCCGTCACTTGAAAGCCATCACACTCAACCAAATAGTCCGATTTCTGGAATACTACCAACTGTTGTCGTGAAAGTGTTGGATGCAGTAGGAAATCCTCAGCTTTTTCGTGCGCTCTTGGACACGGGTTCACAGGTTTCTTTTATAACCGACCGTGCAGTGAGAATGCTAGGCTTTTCTCGTCGTCATGCTCGCGTACCAATATCTGGTATTTCTGCAGTTAACGCTGGTGTTACGCAAGGGGTCGTTAGTCTTCAATTAAACTCACGTTTTGATACCTTTTCAATGAATGTAAGGGCGTATGTGCTAAAAACCATTTCGCCCTCAACAACCTCACTCTCTTTTGACTTGAAAGACCCTCTACCTGTAAACGATCTGCAGTTAGCGGATCCTGGGTTCCATACTCCTGGTCGTATTGATATTTTGCTTGGTTCGGACAGGGTTTGGGTGATTTTGAGGGAGGGTCATAGATCCGACAATAGCGGATATATTTTTGCCCAAAACACTGCGTTTGGCTGGGTGATTTCTGGAAGAATGCCTCACAAAGAGATTGTTTCAATGCACGTTGGAGTTGATGTAGATGTTATTCTTAAATCTTTCTGGGAAATTGAAGAAATTGGGTCTCATATTCCCATCGTCGAAAGCGCAGAAGAAGCTGACAATCACTTTGAAAAAACTTTTTCGAGAGCTCCCGACAGTAAGTTTATTGTTGAATTGCCATTTCGACAGGATGACGTTCAGTTTGCCAATACTCTTTCTGGCGCTATATCGAGGTTTTTTTGTTTGGAGCGACGTTTCTCTCGCGATGATAGGCTTCGAGCAGAATATTGCAGTTTCATGAAGACGTATGAGGAACTTGGCCATATGGAACGCATTCCAGATGAAGAAATAGAGCCTACGTCGGGAAAGGTATTTTATTTGCCACACCACGCTGTGGTAACTAACAAAATGAGGGTAGTTTTTAATGGTTCGTACCGAGATTCGAAAGGAATCAGCTTGAATGAGGTACTTCATATTGGACCTCCACTGCAAAGAAAGCTACTCAACGTATATATGCAATTTCGGTTATATCGGTACGTCTTCTGTGCCGACATTGTTAAAATGTTCCGACAAATTTAGTTGAGTCCGAAGCACCGCGATTTCCAAAGAATCGGTTTGGAGAGAATCCCCCTCTGACCCTATTGGGCATTTTCGTTTGAGTACCGTAACTTATGGTACTGCGCCCGCCCCCTTTCTGGCCATACGAGTGCTCAGACAATTGTTTTGGAGTTTTGGAGTTGAAGAGGCAGCTTGTAGGAATTTTATCTTGTGGTGGGTTAGAGCTGAGCAAATGGTCGTCAAATTGTTGGGAAATTCTCAGTACTACGGAAAACGATTAAACAGTAGTTTCCTTGGATCCGGACACCGAATGGAAGAAGGTGCTTGGCTTTGTTTGGAATCCGTACCGAGACATTTTCACCTTTAAGATAGCCTTAGGAGATTCGTTAGCACCTACCAAAAGAAACTTGCTTTCCGAAGTTTCTAAGATTTTCGACCCAATGGGGTTTCTAGCTCCGTCCACCATTCTTTTCAAGATGTTGTTTCAAGGTCTTTGGTTAAGTCAAATCAAGATTGACTGGGATGACTCTTTACCTACGGAAGTTGCAGACAAGTGGATTTTGTATAGGCAGCAGTTAACATACTTAGAGCAGCTCAAAATTCCTCGAAGGTACGCGTTGAATTCTGAGGTATTCGATTTAATTGGATTCTGTGATGCTTCAGAAAAGGCCTACTCTGCTGTGATCTACGCACGAAGTGTTTCCGAAGATGGGCAAGTTGAGATTCACCTTGTTGCAGCAAAGAGTCGTGTTGCCCCTGTCAAACAAATTTCAATACCGCGCCTTGAGCTCTGTGGAGCCCTTCTGCTTAGTCGCCTTATGAAACTGGTTTGTTCTTCGCTGGATGAGGTTCCCGGAAACATCTTTGCCTTTACGGATTCAACTATTGTCCTGGCTTGGCTCTCTTATCTTCCTCGTCGATGGAATACCTTCGTTGCCAATCGGACCTCAGAAATTTTGGATAACTTGCCTCGCTCTGTATGGAATCATGTTCGTTCAGAGGACAATCCGGCTGATTGTGCCTCGAGAGGAGTGGAACCAAGCAAGTTAGTGGATTTGGAATTGTGGTGGAGTGGTCCCGTTTGGATTTCTTTGGAAACTACTCATTGGCCAGCTGTTATGGTCAGGGAAGTGAACAATGTTCCCGAGGAAAGAAAACATCAAGCAGCAGTGTTAACATCAGTTCGAGAAACCCATTTCTTGGAAGAACTTCTTGAAAAAACGTCTTCGTGGGCAAAATGTGTTCGAATTGTTGCGGTTTTTGCATAATGTCTCATCTAGAGAACGATGGTTGGGGTTTTTATCTTTTACGGAACTTCGAACGTCCAAAGAAACATGTCTTAGATTTTGCCACAATGAATTTAGTACAGATATGGAAATGTTAAAAAGGCAAAAGCAGGTTGTACAGCAGTCGAAACTATCATCGTTAGCTCCTTTTGTTGATGAAGTAGGTTTACTGCGAGTTGGGGGACGTCTTTCGAAAGCTCCAAACATTCCTTTTAATATAAAAGACCCTATTATCTTACCAAAGAATCGTCGTATTTCGCAGCTTATACTTTCAGATGCTCATAAAAAGTTTCTTCACGCTGGTGTCTCGGAGTTGTTTTCAGTAATTCGGCAGGAATACTGGATAATTGGAGCTAGAAACATGATTCGAGAAGTGGTGCATGATTGCCTCGATTGCTTCCGCTTGCGTTCGTCAACCTCAGCGCAGCTTATGGGAAATTTACCTTCGTCTCGTCTTTCACCATCATTTCCCTTTGCTCAAACTGGCTGCGATTATGCTGGTCCAATATTGCTTCGAGCGTCGAAACTTCGAAAGGCGAAGCTAACGAAAGGTTACTTCGCATTATTCGGTTGCTTGGCAACCAAAGCTCTTCACTTGGAAGTTGTTAGCGACCTCTCAACCGATGCTTTTATTGCTGCCCTACGAAGATTCATCGCCAGGAGAGGAAAATGCAGCGTAATTCATTCGGACAATGGCACTAACTTCCAGGGAGCTGCCCGAAAACTCTCGGAAGTTTATGAGTTGACTCGATCCGCTAAGCACAATGAATTAGTGTCCACAAACTTTGGATGCAGAGAACATTGAATGGCAGTTTATACCACCCCATGCCCCGCATTTTGGAGGACTCTGGGCGTCGGGCATCAAATGTGTTAAGCAGCATCTGTAGGGAAAACTTTCTCGCCAATCATTTACACATAATAAAATAATGTTTGCCACTGGTGCCATCTAGGTGCGAAACCCTCATTTTACTCGCACATTGCTGAACGCATTCGATGGGTTCCACCAGAGAAGGATTCCACAAAGAGGAAGCCATTTTGGTAGATGGATTCCACTTCAGATTATAATCCACATGATTTCCCCTACCTAAAACTACTTCCAGAATGATTTGGTTTCCGTGACGTCATCCGACGCAAAATTGGATCCCAGAAGATAACGACTCGCTAGTAGACGTTGAGTAGTGTTCACACCAAATGCACCGGAAAAGTGATCGCACTAGATAATTTTGCGATAGTAGCGACAGTCATGCCACCGGAGTTTTCAGAAACACCAAACTGGCAGATAGCTGTCAGATGGCAATATGAAGAAAATAATCGATGCGGCCGATATATTTTCCTTATAATTGTCCATCTGAACCTACACTAGGCTGTTACCCTGTTGTCCAATTAAAAGAATGGTCCTTCTGGTATGTGCGGAAATTGTTCTTTAAGGGCGTGCCAGCGCATAGAACAAACCTGCATTTGCAGAACATCAAAATGATCTAACACCATTTCCAGGGCGCTGCACTTTACGGAAACGCAAAATCCCACACTCACCATTATCTGCAGAACTGTCACACGCGAAAGTCAAGAAACGAAGTTATGACAGATACATACGGATTGCTACCAAACAGGTATCTTGACATTCAGAATACCAAAAAAGCATCCTATGATATTCAGAGCAGTATGACTAGAACTGTCAAATTCATAATTTAGTAAAATTGACAAATAACCGAGCGATTTTCCATTCCCGAAATGTATTTGAGAATCCAGAAACTCATATCCAATGTTTTGTTTCCATGCCGAATCCCCGTCAACTAATGTAGCTAGAGCTTCAAGTTATGTCAAGACGTTCATAAATGTCGATCATGACATACAACTTTACGTGTGAATCCACATCAGAACATAAGCAGTACAGTGTGAACTGAACATTCACATTCGTTACTTTGACCCATCTAACTCGCTAGTATGTCTGGAACGGCATTCTGGAAAGCGAAATATGATTGGAAGTAAAACGATTTCTGATTGGTGCCGGCTATTGTGGAACTCATATCCGTCTGCTAACTTCATTTTGAAGATAGACAGCGGAGAGGCAACAACCCCAGTGTAGAACTAAAACGTTCTTTTTATTTTAATTTAAAAAGCAGCAAGTCGTGCTTGCCCCACATTATTGCAAGGAGCAATAAGAAGTTAGCCAATTGCTCAAGCAATTGAGCATTAGCACCTCATCCTTTTTATATTCCTAATCATGGTAAGTTCAAATGGATAATTTTTTTTTGTGTTCGCCAAAGCAATTTTCTTTGCCTTGACGAGAAGCACAAACCCGATGCCACACATGGCTAAAGCATGTCTCTTCTTTTAGGACATTATGGAGTGATCCAGCAGGAGCTTTATTACTCGCCACTACCTAACAGGGGGAGGCAGACAAAGCTGCAATCGCTTTTGAGGAATTCACGCTTACCTTTCATACGAAGGAGCAGGAATCCTTTTCCTGGGACATTTTTTTTTACTCGCACAGCTAGATGCGCGAATACATATACTCACCTATCCCGAAATTGTGCGTGCTTATCAGAACATTAAAAAAATGAATTATCCTCGGATGCGTATAGCGTCGTGGATTTGAATCATTAAACCTGGTGCGTCGTCCTTTTTTTTATACCTTTTTGGCCACGCCCGAACAATTACTTTTGCGACACGTGCGTCTGCACGGAATTAGGCGCATCGTCCTACACCTTATTGGTGTTAGAGAAAGCATCCTTAACGGGTCGGATCGGCGTTGATCCGAACGCTGGCTCGCCGACCACCCCAAAAGCGTCAGGAGCCCCAAATGATAAAATATTTTCTCCTGACACATGTCCTCGACACGTGCGTAAACCCTAGCACGTGGACAACGTATACTCACCAATGGCTTCTACGCCCAACGTACTATAATCTCAAGGCTTCTACGCCCAACGTACTTTAATCTCAAGGCTTCTACGCCCAACGGTATCTTCCTAAGGCTCCTATGCCCAACAGTAAATCATCTATGGCTTCTATGCCCAACGTTACTCCCAACATCCTGTGGATACTGAAAGCCATATCTCACGATCGAAGGAGCTGTGATTTTGCATCAAGACTTTTGTGCGGATGCAGATAGTTCCTGAATTACATTAGTTATCTTCGGTTATCAACATTATACCATTTTTAATAAGAACCAGGTAACAAAAGATTTATGTTTGTTAGTGTCTTTGTGTTATCTTTGTCAACGTACCGAGTGGGAGCCCTATGCTCATACCACTCCATCAAATAAGAAATCCTTTCCGAAAGATCTAATTTGATCTAAGTCACGCTTGAGACAGCGGTTGACGCTGTCGTTCAGAACCAGACAACCACGGACGGTGGTTTATGAAAAATTTTGTACTTCCTTTGAAGAATCGAGTGCGAGGACCTAACGCCTCCTCCACTCCAGTTTATATTTCGAACCTTGAGTGTTCCTAATTATATTATATATCACATCTAATATTGTAGGATATATTTTGGAATAGTATTCTATATGGTTGTGCATGAAAAGTGAAATATTCTTTTTTTTTTTGTCGGTACAAACGTTACTTTATCCGTGTAATAATTTACTTTTTTTTTTGAGTGAAGTGAGAACGGTTTATAATCTTTCTTGTGTATTGACCGATGCAGTTTCCTTTTTTTTTGGCTGCGACGTAAGAACAGATCCATAATAGTTGCTTTAGTGCAACATTAGAATCCATGTCTGTGACCAAGGGACAGTGTCGGACGTCCGTACTGAATACCCATTGCCTACGTTCGCGTTTTAATCACCCGTATCAATCCGTCTTTCTAAGCAGTTGTTCGGATTACAACTTTAACTCGGTTTTTATAACCTGTTGTTTAACTTTTAGTGTCGGTAGCGACCTGTCGTTCGCGATTCAACGCCGCGTTGATATATTTTGATTCCAATTAGAATCACTTCCGGAGCATATCGCTCATTTTAAATATTCACTCACATTAATTCACTCACTTTAAATTATCACTTTGTTTTGTCAATTGTTTTAAAGCCAGTCTCATTAATTGTTAGTTTTGATCGGTTTACTCGCGCCAATCACGTTCATTTGGTACACCGGTTTCCGGATCCGATTTCATTTCCAAGACACCTGAGCAATCAAAAGATACAAGATAAGATCAATCAACGTTCGCCCTTAGCCCAAGAAGCTAATAGTAAAAGAGCGTCAATAAGAAGATATAGTGCTAACAATACGTAGAGAACAATATATATATTACATTAACAACTTTTACAGGTACATTTCTGGAGTGCACTTCCGAAACGTCGTAAAGTGAATTTATGAGATTTATCCTACCCCATTGGTAGAGGTCTCAGTCACCATCTTATAATATATTTTAATTTATAGTTTAATATTTTATTACTCACTATATTGACTTAAACTTTTACGATCGATTATACGCATGAAGCCGAACTGGATTCATACGTATATGGTACATTTTATATCTTGATTACATTGATTCATATTTTGTTTTGGGTGGGAATACTGATATTTCAGTCTGTCGTTTGTCGTGCTTTTGCCCTCGTTTTATTGTTATCCTGTTCGCATACAGGACCTTTTTGAATGTTTGCCGCGGTTTAAGAAAATAAACATTATCCAATTGTAGCAACGAATAACGAATATTTTGACGCCGCGTTAAGAAAGTTTAAGCTACGAAAATTTTTAGCTATCAATAGTTAGCTTAGTTACTTGAAAAGACAACGATCCGCGTATCGTTTTGGAGAACGACTCCACAAATTACTTTCGATTTTACTTGATATTACTAGGAATATTTCACAATTTCATTATTCCTTAACTTTTCCGATTAGCTTGTAAGTAAATATCCAATAGTTCTGGATTAAAATTCAGTAGCGCATATAATAAAGCGCAAGTACTAAATTTCTTAGATTTTAATAAGGTAAAGAAACAATTATTTACAAAATAACTTCACCTGTAAATGAATAAGTTTTTTTTTTATTCCAAATAGAGTTATAGATCTTTTGAAATCTATTAATAAAGTTGTTAGATTGGTTAGAAATAAGCTTATAAAATAGTTAGTATAAGAATTATTTGAAATTTTAATAAATAAGGCATTTGGTTATAACGTTTTTCCGAAACTTTTGTAGTTGATTCATTTTGCTGAAATTTTATTTGAAGACTTACAGAATTTTCAGGATGACGATTTAGGTTAGTTATAGGGAGGGTGGTATCCCCCGCAAAACCTTCGGATGGAGTAGGTGGGTGTGTGTTCGATTTCTTTTGGAAGTTGTAATTTAGTACAGCTTTGATATTGAGTTTTAGATTATGATTTTCATGGTATAGATAGTTTAGAGTTTCAGTCAAGCAGTTTTTTTTAACCTGCTTGTTTATTATGATAAGGGGCTGCCCACAAACATTGGAGAGTCATGGGGACTCAATAGGTCCAGGGTCAGCCAACGGATGAACACAAGAGAGATGATTTTTGTGCTCATTTTGGGTGGGTTGTGAGACTAGGAGGGTCTACTTTACACCTTAGATCCTCCCTCCCCATATAGTTAGACACCTCTTCTGCCACCTTTTGCGATTCATCGTGGCAGCAAAAGGGGCGGAAGTTAATTAAATGCCACAGCAGTCACGAACTCCTATGACTTGCTTGCATTAAGGAACTTACGTGTTACGTTCACTGGGTCAGTGTGATAAAGATAATCACGAAATCTTTGCTTTCGATTTACGATTTCACTCTTTTTGATGAAGAGGTGCAATTGAGTCAACTTTTCTTCAATTCAATTCGGGAATATCTTTGCTTCGATGGTTATGAGGGCCAATAAGCGTATTAACATTGAATATTCGAACATGCACATCTTATGTTCAACGGTCGGCAGTGAAAAATAAGAGGTAACACCGGTCTGATAGATCCCGGAGCAAGTGCCTACGGCCTGGCTGAGCTAGCTATGGCTATGGTACTGCCGGCCACCGCGACGGTCGATCTAGGCCACGACCTTACGTTGTCGCATGCCGTTCCCATCGTCTACTCTTTTCGGGTAGCTGATGAGAAAGGGGGCGTTGCCGACGAAGGGTTGCTTCCATCCCATTCACGCGAATACAGTTGACGTTCTCGTAACTCAAGCATGTGGACTGGAGTAGAACCTCCGGTGGAGATAAAGCATTGGTTATTAAGGTCGCATAGCAAGTTTAGGAATTGTCAGCAGGGATAATAGTAGGGTCCTTGGTTTATAGGTGTAGGCTACTGTGTTAGTTTTTCGTTTTTTTGTCGTTAGCTGGTTTCTAAGGTATTTATATTTTCTCTCAATAAGACTGTTTAAAGGATCTTTACGCCATTTTCCATACCAGTGATTTTTTTCTTTTATTAAGTCCATGATGTCGTCATTCAGCCACAGGTTTTTAGGGTTTTCATTACAAATTTTAATTTTTTTCGACGATTTTTGTATAGAAAAGTTTAGAGTTTCAATAAGAGTTTTGTACATTTCCTCCGAATTCATGAAACGAGACAACTTTATTGGATTGTTTTGTAGTTCAAATCTTAGCTTTTCATAATCGGGCGTGTAAACATAGCTTTTTAAGTTATTTTTTGAGGGTGCGTTTGAAGATATAGTGGAAATCTCAACTGCAATTAAATTGTGGTCGAAAAGATCGTGTTTTGTATGGTGTGCACATATTGTTTGGTTTGGATCATTCACAAATAAATGGTCGATGTTCGCTTTATTATGGGTTGGTATATTTTTATTTATATTAAAGAAACCATACATTCTTATTAAGTTCATGTATTTTCGCTCAAAATCTCCTTTAAGTAATATGTCGACATTGAAATCACCAGCTATAAAAGAGTTTTTTTTAGATAGCTTGGAAACACATTTTTCTAAGGTTGAAAGAAATTTTTCTTTTTGAAGAACGATTTTGTACGGTTGTCGATAAACACACATAACTTCAATAATATATCCACTGATATTAATTTTTGCTGCACATATGCTGTCAAGATCGTCGCTTTGTGAGAAAAGATGTGTAAAAGAGTGTTTATTTGAAATAAATATTGCTGCCCCACCTCCTTCTTTATTTGGCCTACAGGCAGTTATTTTAGAAAAATTTTGTATGTTAAAAAACCTTTCATTAAAATCATACAGCCAACTTTCCGAAACGCAAATTACATCGATTTCATCTTTAAAATATTTAAGCATTGCTTCCAAGTCATCGATTTTATTTTTAATTGATCTGGCATTGATGTACAAGATCTTAGCAGTACTCTTAGAAGATAATTGAATTTTGTTTATACTGTCAAAGAGAGCATTATGTGGTGAGAACGAAACATAATGCTCCTCACAGTTCATTGAAGAAATCAGTGTTACGAATTTCTTTGATCGTGCCGGTGGCTGTGAGGCGCGCTAATATTCTTCCGTTCTGTACCCACGTAAATGCAAGCTTTTGTTGCCGTTTAAAATCTCTCGCTTTCTTAAACAAGTAATTGTTATATTTTGTTAATATTTCATCGATGTAAATTGGCGTAGTAGTGTTGTTATTAAAAACGAGACCAGTTGTCAAATATTTTTTTTCCCTGTTGTTTTTCCTATATGCTCTCATTATACTGTCACGAGTGTTTTTTTCAAAGAACTCTATCATTATTTTTGATGTGCTTATGTTGCCATTATTTTCATCTGAGGCTGATCGATTACGTGAAATTTCTTTTATGTTTTCGGGTGTTATATCGATATTAAGTTTTTTTAAAATTTCAATTGCAATGGATTTCAAGTTCTCATTCGGTTGTTTAGGAATTCCAGATAAACAAAGACTATAGTTGAGAGAATTTTGTTTGTGTTTTTCAACGTTTTGTTTGTATGTGTGAAATTGCTCCTTTAGTATTTGTAATTCGTTTTGTATATTGGTGTTTTCTTCGATTAAATTGTTTGTGATATTTTTGTAGTCTTCGACTACTTTTTTAAGTGAATTTATTTCAGCTTCTAAATTAACTTGAAGTTTAAGAACTTCATCAAGCTTATCGGAGAGTTGGTTATTGGTTATATTGAAAGTGTTGGATGTAGGTTGATCTGAGTAAATGCTATTGTTACCTGTTGCAATAATCGAGTCTCGCCGTTGCTGTTGTTGTTGTTGTGGCAAAATGCTGCTGCGCCGACGATCCCTTGAGGCTTTGCAATTGCTACAGAACCAAATTAATTTGTCCTTCAGGATTTCTGTTAGCTTCTGCTTTGTTAATCCAGAACAGGAAGAACCAGTATGGTAAGCCTTTTTGCAATCTCCGTCGCAAATGATTACATTTTTACCACTTAAATTAATACTTTTCTTGCACTTGTTACATAAGTTTACTTCACTTGACGCCATTTTCTTTGTTTGAATATTATTTTTATTATGAATATTATTTTCATAATTTTAATAATAATTAGCATTTTTATTATTTAACTTTATTTTTACGTTACAGATGGCGCCCAACGTGGGGCCCGAATTAGCCAGAGAAGTTTAGTTCAGAATTGATTGAGTTAGGTCGATTCAGAGTGACGTAAAAAGAAGTTAAGATTTTTCAGAATTTTTCGAAATTTTTCAGATTTTTGAGTTAAAGTTTTTTTTTTGTTGTTCAGGATTCTTAGATGGAGGAATACCATCGGGGTTAGCAGTATAGGCACTATTTTGTCCAGTGGTTTGGTGACTTTATCCTGAGCCAGCTGTTGCATTAGGTCTATCTACTTTCCCTCTGCCTTTATTCACTTAGGTATGTCTTCGATCTCTGTCCGGATTGAGTTATGATTTTTTTTCGCTTGATCGTCAGTTGCTGAGGTGTAGACAATATCCTGGAAGTGATGTCTAAGAACCCGGTCGAACGAGAGTAGAATGAGCAGGTCTTCTGACCGGTGGTTGGTGCTTATTGCCCGACGCACGTCAGCTGCAGAAGCTGGTCACTCGCTCAAGGACGACCCAATTCGTTTCAACTTAAAATGAACTTGTTTCTTTTCTTTTATTATTGCTACCCAGATTGTTGTTTTAGGAGTTTACAGTCATTGTTGATAGATGTTAAGAAGTGACGGTATGCTAGGAGACATGAAGCGCTAACCGGTAATTGGTGTTTTATACCCGATGTACGTCAGCAGTAGCGTAATGTTATCCTCACATACCTGATCAACTGATCGTTTAGAAAGAATTGTCTTTTCTATTACAATAGAACGCCGTAAGAAAATTTTACCTTGTCTAAACACACTAATTTTTTTCATGATGATTTTTTTTTTAGAGTCGGTTTTAATGAATGAACCGAAACGAACACACACACTTTATCCTGATGAAGGGAGGGCTACCCTCTCCCGAATCTTTTATGAAATACAGATTTATATAGACATATAGTTTTTCTTTTGAGATATATTTACAATTAAGTATTGATTATTTTTTTTTTTGAGTCCCGTCAATTGAGTTGAGACGTAAACTTCTCAATTGATGTGTAAGCTTGGGATAGAGCCCACCATTTAGTATTTTTTTAGTTTTTTTTTGAGTTTCCGTCAATCAAGTTGGGACGTAACTTCTTGATTGTCGTGTAATTTTGGGATAGTGCCCGCAATACAGTTTATAGCATTTAGTCTTTTGGGATAGTGCCCACCTTTTTTAGATATAGCTTTGGGATAGAGCCCGCCAAATTTAGAATACAGTTTAGATTAATAGTTTATACAATATAAAATTAGTTTTGATTATAATATAAGTATCGATTTCTGAAGTTACATTTACTTGATACAGTTAAGCATATATTAAATTTCCTTTTTAGTAAGATTACATTTAAGTATTCAGTTGCGTTTATGGGATTTCTGAAAACATTTTTGAAGTATTGTTTTTGGTAAGCGATTAACATTCCTATATACTCACCTTTATTATTAAATACTTTTATGTTATTATTTTTTTTAATACTCACTTTTTTGAATTATTTGATCGTCAAATAACCGTTTGAGGTTTGCTCACGGTATATTTGAAAATTTTTTTATACTTATACACCTGACTTACTTTATTTTTACTATTATATTCTTGAGTAGTTTCCGTTCGAGGACTTCTCACGGACTACTAGAATTAGTAATCACCAGACTTACAATATACTTTGAGTTAGATTGATAATTGATCGTTTGAGGCAATTGCCCACGATAGTTTTGAATTTTCCTCTTTTTGATTTGACAAATTTTTGTTTTACCTTGTTATCACTTGAGTAGTATCCGTCCGAAAGTTTTTCGCGGGCTACAAATTAATTACTTTTTTTTATTGAATCCTTGATTCTCACGTTTGACGCGGTTCATCCGATTTCCTTTCGGTTGCAAGCGAATGAACAGTTCAAGACCGAGGCGCACAGTCAAAAGTACTTACCTAACGAAGTACCGAGATTTCGACGCAATGGCTCCTGGGGGATCGAAAACAAAACCCGGCAACGTTCAGAACGATGTCGTGGAGGATCACTCCGACGATGAGAGCGTAGACGAGAGTCCACCGAGAGATAACACAATTAATAGAAGTGTCGTAGTAGACGACGATGAGGTAGCACGAGCTGAAGAGCAGTTGCGTAGAGATGCTGCTGACCACTCGGCGTATATCCAAAAAGTAGTTTCCGCCACTATTGACCTACACCGGGTCGACGATAGAAAGTTTATGGCAGAAGCACTGGAGCAGAGTCACATGCGTTTGCTTGACCAAGTAGCTCAACTCTTACGAAAACGTACGGTCAAGGCAACTCAACCTGTCGCCCCTCCTCAACCAGTTGCTCCTCCATCAAGACCACTTATTCCACCTAACGCTTCTTCAACGCAGCAAGTCGCAAGACAAGTCAATTTAGCCAACACAGACACTACACGTGTCGTAAATTATAATGTTCCAAATGGAGCATCCACTTCTAGACATGTCCAGTCCGAGTATAGACCAGTCGATGAAATCGATTTGGCAGACCGATGTACACCACATTACGAGCCAGCTAGAGTGCCACCTATGTCGGATGTCAATCCAGCACAAATGCCTCTAGGCTCCAATTTAGACGAGTTTATGTCTCGTGTTAATGCGTTTAATTTCGACGACGAGTCACCTCTGTCGCCACCTAGGCCTCCACCCTCGAATGCCACATCATCGAACCGTATCCATCCATTCCACAAATGGGGATTGAAGTTCGATGGGAAGAATATGTCCGTGGATGATTTTTTATTTCGCCTGGGGTGTATCCGTAATAGTTACGGAGTATCGTGGTACGAAATCACAGCGAACTTTTACCATTTTGTATCAGGTTCAGTCGAATCCTGGTACTGGGTATATTTAAAAAGTAACAAACATACGACCTCGGATGAATTGAAAAATGCTTTGGTAGAACAGTACCGCAGTTTGGAAAGCGATACCGAGCTATTCCGCAAGTTATCCGATCGTAAGATGATGAATGGCGAGTCTTTCAATGACTTTTACGATGCTATTCAGTATTTAAACTCCAGGATGAGAAGTCCAAGACCCGAAAAGGAGTTAATTGAAATTATAAAAACTAATGTCCGTAGGCGCATGGGTGAACTACTCATCACTTACAGTCCGTCCAGTTTAAGACAATTGGCCTACTACTGTCGAGCTATTGAAAAAGCTCAATCTCAATACGAGAATGTCCGTCCGAATTTTGTGCCAAATGCACAACGTCCACCTGCAAGGCGCTTTGTCAACGAGATCGTTGAAGAACCTTGTCAGGATTTAGTCGTGGCATTGCCCAATAATAGTCTTGAAGCGATCCAGAGGGACCGCAAATTACAAAAATGTTGGAATTGCCAAGTACTTGGCCACAGTTTTCGCGATTGTGCGAAACCTATCGACAAAGTTTTCTGTTTCCGATGTGGCTTACCAGATGAATACAGCCCATCATGTCCGAAATGTTTAACGGGAAACGAGAGGAGGAACAACCCATCAACCGGGGGGGTTCGCTCCGAATAGACATACCCGGAGTTCAAGCGTCTGAGCCGAAATCGCCCCTTGAAACTCCAAAGATTTCTATACTTAAACCAAAAATTGATAAAAATGAATTACCAGTTAATATTAAGAATGATTGTAGAACAATCCCTATTGTAGATATAGAACCCAATCCAGATTTGAATATGAATTTTAAGAATTATAATACAGAACCATTATATCGTAAACCATTCCATGAAAGGTTACGCAACTATAATGAGGTACGTAGGAAGATAGTCACTTTTCCTGAGTTACCTAAACGGATACGACGGACAAGGGAGCGCTTCCATCGGAAGCGGACTACTTATCGTAGCATAGCGTCTTCAACCATAGGCCGAGAATCTAACGACCCACGTCCTTACGTGACCGTTAGTTTGTTCGGTGATAACTTTTTAGGACTTCTTGATTCAGGAGCAAGTATTAGTTGCCTAGGCACCGACATACTTCCCTATTTAAGAGACAAAAACGCTGCGGTAAGGAAGGTAGAGACTACCGTGTCCACGGCCGATGGACACAAGCAATCTATTGTGGGAGTAATTACGACTCCAATCCAATACAAAGGAGTGAACAAAAGCAGTTGTTCGGGGATTTCCTTCTTTCGCAGTCAATGGACTCGGGAAGACAAATCTAGTGCAACATTATATAGATACGGGTGATGCCGTACCCATAAAGCAAAGGTACTATCCCGTATCTCCAGCGATACAAACCCTTATGTATGCGGAGTTGGACCGTATGCTTTCGTTGGGAGTCATCGAGGAAAGTTCCAGCGCATGGAGTTCCCCAGTAGTACTTGTTCGCAAGCCTGGTAAGAACCGATTGTGTCTGGACTTTCGGAAGGTGAACTCCGTAACAAAGAAAGATGCTCGTCCTATTGCGCATATTGAGGGGCTGCTAGCACGTCTGACAGAGACACGTTATATTTCTAGCGTGGATCTGAAGGATGCGTTTTGGCAGATACCGCTGGAGCAAAGTTCGAGGGAGAAGACTGCTTTTACGGTACCTGGCAGACCACTGTACCAATTTAAGGTCATGCCATTCGGTCTATGTAATGCAGCACAAAGTTTGAGTTACCTGATGAGTCGCGTAATCCCATCAGGATTACGAAATCAAGTATTCGTTTACTTGGATGATCTATTGGTTGTGTCGAAGGATTTCGACGAACATCTGGAGACTCTGGAGATAGTCGGAAAGTGTTTGACGAAGGCAGGACTGACGATTAACGTCGAGAAGTCGAAGTTTTGTTTTGATGAGCTTCACTATCTCGGATATAAGGTCGGTCAGGGTTGCTTGAAAGCAGATCCGGATAAGATCGCAGCTATTACTAACTTTCCCTTACCAACCACAACTCGCCAAGTCCGCCGATTTCTCGGTATGGCAGGTTGGTATAGGCGATTTGTAAAGGATTTCAGCACCCTAGCCGCACCATTGACCGAGACGTTGAAAAAGGGAAAAGTCTTCAAGCTCGGTCCAGAAGCTATTGAAGCATTCCTGCTGATCAAACAAGCTTTGACTTCGGCGCCTGTACTAGTCAATCCGGACTTCTCCAAAGAATTCATCATTCTCTGCGACGCATCCGCGACTGGCATCGGATGTGTACTCTGTCAGAGGGACGAATCTGGAGCGGAGCAGCCTATATACTACTTCTCCCGGAAACTGAACGCTGCACAGAGAAACTATTCGGTGACAGAGCGCGAATGCCTAGCAGCTTTTGAAGGTATCCAGAAGTTCAGGTCCTACGTGGAGGGATACCATTTTCGTGTTATTACAGACCATTCCAGCCTGAAGTGGCTGATGACTATGAAGGATCCAACCGGAAGATTAACGAGGTGGAGTATGCGTCTCCAAGCCTTCGATTTTGTGGTGGAGCACCGAAAGGGAACATTGAATGTCGTGCCAGATGCCCTGTCCAGAGCATATGAAGACGATGAGTTGACAGAGTCAGCCTTCCTTTCGTGTCTACCACAGATCGGTACCTCGGAGGTACTCCACATCGATCTAGAGGATCCATCCTTTAAATCCGAAGGTTACCTTGATATCATCAGTCATATCAGGAAGGAACAGGAGAGGTTACCCGATCTCAAAGTGTCGGAAGGGTATATTTACAAACGCACAAAACATGCGGTTGGTATTCCCTTGGCCGACGACCTAACTTGGAAGTTGTGGGTTCCCTCAGAGATGACGGAAACGTTAATCGCACTGGCTCACAATCCGCCGCGAGCTTCGCATGGTGGGGTGGTGAAGACCATTTACAGGTTGAAAGATAGGTTTTACTGGCCAGGTATGTACACTCAGGTCAAACTGTACGTAGACCGGTGTGAAGCATGCAAGACCAGTAAAGGAGCCAACATGACATTAAGAGCCGAAATGGGAAACTGTTTCGAAGTAGATAGACCGTTCCAGCATTTATATGTTGACTTTCTAGGGCCGTACCCCAGATCGAGATCTGGCAATGTCTATATTGTCATCGTGTTGGATCAGCTGACCAAATTTGTATTTATCAAACCACTACGCAAGGCAACAGCCGCGAGCGTGATCAAATTCTTGAAAGACGAAATTCTCTTAGTATATGGAGTGCCGGAGAGTATTCTCTCCGATAATGGCACGCAATTTGTTGGGAAGGGGTTCCAAAAACTCATTGATGTTTTCGGGGTCAAACACTATCGAACGGCAGTGTATGCTCCCCAGTCAAATGCTAGTGAACGAGTCAATCGTTCTATCTTGGCAGCCATACGGTCGTATGTCAACCCACGACAAACAGATTGGGATGTGTACCTATCCTCGATCAGCAGTGCTTTACGCACGACGGTACATTCAACTCTTACGATGTCCCCATACGAAGCCCTATACGGACAACGTATGATAGAGCACGGGGCAGATTATCGCCTTTTGAGAGAGTTGGGTGGACTAAACTGCTCAGAGATAGACTGGCTTCCTAAAGTAGCCAAGATGAACATTATTCACTCGTATCTGAAGCAAGCTTTAATTAAAACTCATGAAGCATATGAGAAAACTTATAACCTCAGGAGTAGGAACGTCTCATTCAAAGTAGGTGACGAAATCTACAAACGTAATCATGTCTTAAGCGATGCAACCAAGCATTTGAGTGCGAAGTTGTGTCCTAAATTTATCAAGGTTCGAGTAAACCAAGTCTTTGGAAATAACTTGTACGAAGTAGAAGATAGGCGTGGACACAAGTCAACGTGTCACACCAAGGACCTGAAGAGGTAAAACAATGACGTACCCAAATATATATATCTCGGACTTACTTTTTAATTAACCTGACTTTCCCCAAATATGTGATTCAGTGAGAGCATAATAGCATGCTTCCTTTCACAATGTCTAAGTACAGTGTAACATGCAAGAGACATAGGTGTTTGCTAGTATTTTTTTTTTATGCCCGGCTCTCAGCTGTGCATGAGACTCTTGGCTTGACGCCAGATCAAGTTTTTCTTTGTTTACATTTTTCAAAATCTATGGGGTACGTAATCGTTGTCAAATTACACACCGTGTAATATATATTTTTTTTTTTTTGTCTTCGACCGACTAGACATGAAAGAGTCGCAGTATCTTCACGATACGAAGGTGAGAGAACTTAAAGTCAAAGTTTTTTTTTGCGAGAAATATTCCTTTTCTTGTAAATTAGACCAAGTGGACTCGGTCTAAATTACAAGTTTTGTAGGGAAAACTTTCTCGCCAATCATTTACACATAATAAAATAATGTTTGCCACTGGTGCCATCTAGGTGCGAAACCCTCATTTTACTCGCACATTGCTGAACGCATTCGATGGGTTCCACCAGAGAAGGATTCCACAAATTACTTTCGATTTTACTTGATATTACTAGGAATATTTCACAATTTCATTATTCCTTAACTTTTCCGATTAGCTTGTAAGTAAATATCCAATAGTTCTGGATTAAAATTCAGTAGCGCATATAATAAAGCGCAAGTACTAAATTTCTTAGATTTTAATAAGGTAAAGAAACAATTATTTACGAAATAACTTCATCTGTAAATGAATAAGTTTTTTTTTTATTCCAAATAGAGTTATAGATCTTTTGAAATCTATTAATAAAGTTGTTAGATTGGTTAGAAATAAGCTTATAAAATAGTTAGTATAAGAATTATTTGAAATTTTAATAAATAAGGCATTTGGTTATAACGTTTTTCCGAAACTTTTGTAGTTGATTCATTTTGCTGAAATTTTATTTGAAGACTTACAGAATTTTCAGGATGACGATTTAGGTTAGTTATAGGGAGGGTGGTATCCCCCGCAAAACCTTCGGATGGAGTAAGTGGGTGTGTGTTCGATTTCTTTTGGAAGTTGTAATGTAGTACAGCTTTGATATTGAGTTTTAGATTATGATTTTCATGGTATAGATAGTTTAGAGTTTCAGTCAAGCAGTTTTTTTTAACCTGCTTGTTTATTATGATAAGGGGCTGCCCACAAACATTGGAGAGTCATGGGGACTCAATAGGTCCAGGGTCAGCCAACGGATGAACACAAGAGAGATGATTTTTGTGCTCATTTTGGGTGGGTTGTGAGACTAGGAGGGTCTACTTTACACCTTAGATCCTCCCTCCCCATATAGTTAGACACCTCTTCTGCCACCTTTTGCGATTCATCGTGGCAGCAAAAGGGGCGGAAGTTAATTAAATGCCACAGCAGTCACGAACTCCTATGACTTGCTTGCATTAAGGAACTTACGTGTTACGTTCACTGGGTCAGTGTGATAAAGATAATCACGAAATCTTTGCTTTCGATTTACGATTTCACTCTTTTTGATGAAGAGGTGCAATTGAGTCAACTTTTCTTCAATTCAATTCGGGAATATCTTTGCTTCGATGGTTATGAGGGCCAATAAGCGTATTAACATTGAATATTCGAACATGCACATCTTATGTTCAACGGTCGGCAGTGAAAAATAAGAGGTAACACCGGTCTGATAGATCCCGGAGCAAGTGCCTACGGCCTGGCTGAGCTAGCTATGGCTATGGTACTGCCGGCCACCGCGACGGTCGATCTAGGCCACGACCTTACGTTGTCGCATGCCGTTCCCATCGTCTACTCTTTTCGGGTAGCTGATGAGAAAGGGGGCGTTGCCGACGAAGGGTTGCTTCCATCCCATTCACGCGAATACAGTTGACGTTCTCGTAACTCAAGCATGTGGACTGGAGTAGAACCTCCGGTGGAGATAAAGCATTGGTTATTAAGGTCGCATAGCAAGTTTAGGAATTGTCAGCAGGGATAATAGTAGGGTCCTTGGTTTATAGGTGTAGGCTACTGTGTGAACCAGCTACGAGCAGAACACCTAGCACTCGTAGCGGATAGGCGGGAACATGCTGTCAGGTACCCTCTAGGCTGTTCTACGGGGTTTTTTAGTCAGAACCTATGGTAGGCTGGTGGATGGTTCTCGCTTCTGTGATGAGGATGGAGATGAAGTTAATGAAGAGTGGTAAGAATGGGAAGAGGAGTGGGAAGAGCAAGGTGCCGTGTTAGCAAAGAGTAAGTATGTCTGTTGCAGGGATGCTGAATACACCGATTCTCGGGCGGTTGCTGATATGGAGACATTGTTCCTTGATATAGGAGTCAAGGATGGGTATGGGTGCTTGTTTCTTCCGGCTTCCTCTTTGATTTGTGGTCACAGTAGGCATTGGGTTCGGGGCTCGGGTGTCCATAGGACGTTTGAGTGACGGGATTCGGTGTCTGTTGGTTTGAACATAAATGTATAAATGGGGATGATAAGTTTATTTTTATCATTCTTATTTTCATTCTTATTATTATCTATTTATTATTATGAATATTATTTTCATAATTTTAATAATAATTAGCATTTTTATTATTTAACTTTATTTTTACGTTACACATCTTCATCGCATCATCGGAAACAACATACTTACTTTCGAAGAAATTGGCACTTTGCTTGCCCAAATAGAAGCTTTGTTGAATTCCCGACCTTTAAATGCAATATCCGATACTGATTTGAACCCATTAACCCCGACCTTGTAGGTCGCACATACACTGCAATACCAGAACCTTGCTACTTGCAAGTTCCAATAAATCGATTGGGACGTTGGGAACTAATTCAAAACATGCTACAAGGCTTTTGGAAGAAGATCAACGCCCTTTTGGAGCCTCCTACACGATTACCAAGCCGCACGTTTGGTGGATACGTAGGTAGCAGTATCCTTGATGTGGTGAGGGGTACACATATATGTACCCTCTTCTCTATCTGCTCTCTTTATGAGACGCCACTTCCAAGATGTAGGAAATCCTTTTATGGAGCACAACAAAAAAAATATTGCGAGAAAAGGCATATATTTCGTGTTTTACAGGGTATATGCATATGGTGTAGCGGTAAGCTGTGCGTTCTACCGAACTCTCGGATGCTGCTAGAGGCGTGGTGATCCCACTCATCGGCATCCAGACATCCGTGTCCTTGATTGTCTGTCCTTTATTCCATAGATATGATGTAAAAAATCCAAGAAATGAGCACACCTATCATATACAGGATGAAAATCTGCTTTAGGATGTGGTGCGTCACATGGTTTTATGCGTAACCACATTCTAGAGCAAGGGAATCGGAATTCCTTCGCTCGAATTTTAGGATTACACAAATTTTACTTACCTGGTATTATAGAATAAATCCCATGGATAAAAAAAAGTAAAAGGAAATTGCATTCGCAATTATGTTTCCTCGTACGATAGCAAGGAACTGTAATGGCGGCCGATGAAATAAAAAAAAAATTATTTCTACTAGTTCGGTTGCGGACTTGTTTCTTTGTTTTTTTCTGGCTTCCTGGATAATGTTTCCAATTGGCCAACGCCCTGTTTTCCAGTGAGATATCTTTCGTTCCAATTGTAGCCCTGTGTGTTTGTGACGTCAATGGTGGAATGTAGTTGCAGGTTTATGGGGTCTGCTTACACTATGCTACAAATATATGTCCTGCATGTTGGTGCAAAGTAAATCTGACGAAAGGTCTAATTACACACAGTATTTCTGTGTTTTGAGAATGTTCACATTAAAGAATGTGACAGATCGTGACATTGGTTCGAAATTACACACCTTTTCAGGTATACATATTGAATAAGGACAACTGACTGGGTGTTGACTGATTTGTCATGTCTGACAGATGAAATGTCAATACTTCAGTAAGGTGGGGTATTCTTGCCTCGGATGGTCAGATTGACTTGGCCATGCGATGTTGATTTATTTTTGGTAGGTGTCAGTATCAACAAGTTATAAAATTAATGGCATGTCTACGTCTGTCATGTGAAGTCGAATCTCACTCAGCAGTATCATGTGTCAAGCTGCCTTTCTCTACTGTCAAGTGAGTATACGTAAAGAAAGAAATTTCTGCTGAGCAGTAGAAATCAAGGCAAGGAACGAGGTTTGAGTCCCTGATGACGTCATCAGTGCTCACTCTACCACTCGCACTCATCTTGAACATTAACTGTCCCTGTGAATTCTATCGAAAGACTTCAAGAGTACTCCTAGAGCATCTGATAGGTAATTCGCTCACGCCAATTAAAAGTATTACGTTAAGTTACGTCAACTGGAGCATTCCCAAAACTCATCTAAAGATGGACTTAGCAATCTAACATTCGTCTGTCAGGCCGAAATTATTTCTCGCTTACGCACTTTGGTTGGTGTAAACACACCATTCTGCAGTCTGCCGTGTAAACCACAATTATGTGTAATTCTACATGTAGGCCAAGCAAAATATCCATAGTGACAACTTCTAGTCGCCTATCGCTCAAAAATTATCCTTCCATGAGAATGGCGGACTGCGCATGACTTGGAAATTCTCTTTTGAAAATGGAGGCCAAGTGGCTTCCAAGAGAAGTGGAATGTGTTCGTCGGGGTGGATTCTAGCTGTGGATTCGTTTTTTAATGGCGGACCATATTTAGTGCGTTCAGCAACATGTGAGTTCACGTTCGGTTTCTCCGACAGATGGCACCGGTTGCAATTATTATTTGCAATTGGAGGGCATGAAGGTTTTCCCTACAAAGTAATTGGAGGGCAAGAAAGTTTTCCCTACAAAGCTTGGAAATTCGACTAAGTCCACTTAGTCTAATCTCCAAGAAAAAGGAGAGCTTCTTGCAAATGAATCGTCGCGTCTAGAATCTTCTTTCTCTTCGTATCGAAATGACACTGCGACTCTTTACCGTCAAGTCGGTCGAAGACAAAAAAAAAATTGTTATACATGACGTTAAGTCATAATGTAGATATTCTGTCAAGTATCTGAAAACACAAAACAAACAAAAAAAACATAAATAGTTAAGTCAGGGAAATAATTTGAACCAAGTGTCTCATGCACAGCTGAGCGCCGGGCATCAGTTCAAATTGGTAAATCTGGAAGTATGTATCTTATGGTACTATAAGGTACTTGTATGTTATGTCCGATAAAAGAAGAATATAAGTCAATTTATTTTCTTTTGTAAAACAAAAAGGTGTAAAGAGGTTTTCAAATCAGGTGTAATAGTAATCGTTGAGTTATTAATTTACCTCTTTAGGTCTTCGGTATGGCAGGTGGATTTGTGGCCTCGCCTATCCTCTACTTCGTATAGGTTGTTACCGATTGTTTTGTTCACACGAACTTTGATGAACTTCGGACACAACTTTGCTTGGTTGCGTCACTCAGAATTTGGTTTCTCTTGTAGATTTCGTCACCTATCTTGAACATCACTTTTCTACTGCGAAGATTGTAACTCTTCTCGTAGACTTCGTGAGTTTTGGCCAACGCTTGTTTTAGATATGAATGTATGATGTTCATCCTAGCGACCTTAGGAAGCCAATCTATCTCCGAACAGTTCAGTTTACCCAACTCTCTCAAAAGACGATAGTCTGCCCCATGTTATATTATACGCTGACCAAACAAGGCTTCATATGGGGACATGGAAAGAGTTGAATGCACCATCGTGCGCAGCGCACTACTGATCGAAGACAAATGGGCATCCCAATCCGTCTGTCGGGGATTGACATACGACCTAATGCGAAGCATGCGGCGGATTGTGAGCCAATGAGATTAGAGATTCGGTCATCTCTGATGGGACCCACAACTTCCAAGTTAGATCGTCCGCCAATGGATTACCAACCGCATGTTTAGTGCGTTTGTAAACATATCCTTCCGACACTTTGAGATCAGGTAGTCGTTCCTGTTCCTTCCTGATATGACTGATGATATCAAGATAACCTTCAGACTTAAAGGACGGATCCTCAAGATCGATGTGGAGTACCTCGGAGGCACCGATCTGTGGTAGACATGAAAGGAAAGCTGACACTGTCAACTCATCGTCTTCATAAGCTCTGGATAGAGCGTCTGGCACGACATTCAATGTTCCCTTCCGATGCTCTACCACAAAATCGAAACCTTGAAGTCGCATACTCCACCTCGCTGATCTTCCAGTTGGATCTTTCATAGTCATCAGCCATTTCAGGCTGGAATGATCCGTAATCACACGAAAATGGTATCCCTCAACATATGATCTGAACTTTTGGATACCTTCAAAAGCTGCTAAGCACTCGCGCTCTGTCACCGAATAGTTTCTCTGTGCAGCATTCAGTTTCCGAGAGAAGTAGTATATAGGCTGCTCCGCCCCGGATTCGACTCGCTGACAGAGTACACACCCGATGCCAGTCGCGGATGCGTCGCAGAGAATGATGAATTCTTTGGAGAAGTCTGGATTGACCAATACAGGCGCTGAAGTCAAAGCCTGTTTGATTTGCAGGAATGCTTCAATAGCTTCTGGACCTAGCTTGAAAACTTTTCCTTTTTTCAGTGTCTCGGTCAAGGGTGCGGCTAGGGTGCTGAAATCCTTAACAAATCGCCGATACCAACCTACCATACCGAGAAATTGGCGAACTTGGCGAGTTGTGGTTGGTAAAGGGAAGTTAGTGATTGCTGTAATCTTGTCAGGATCAGCTTTCAGACAACCCTGACCGACCTTATAACCGAGATAGTGAAGCTCATCAAAACAAAACTTCGACTTCTCGACATTGATCGTCAGTCCTGCATCGGTCAAACACTTTCCAACTATCTCCAGAGTCTGCAGGTGTTCGTCGAAATCCCTTGACACAACCAAGAGATCGTCCAAGTACACAAATACTTGATCTCGCAATCCTGATGGGATTACGCGACTCATCAGGTAGCTCAAACTTTGTGCTGCATTACATAGACCGAAGGGCATGACCTTAAATTGGTACAGTGGTCGGCCAGGCACCGTAAAAGCGGTCTTCTCCCTCGAACTTTGCTCCAGCGGTATCTGCCAAAACGCATCCTTCAGATCCACGTTAGAAATATAACGTGTCTCTGTCAGACGTGCCAGCAGCCCATCTATATGCGCAATAGGACGTGCATCTTTCTTTGTCACTGAGTTCACCTTCCGAAAGTCCAGACACAATCGGTTCTTACCAGGTTTGCGTACAAGCACAACTGGGGAACTCCATGCGCTGGAACTTTCCTCGATGACTCCTAACGAAAGCATACGGTCCAACTCCGCATACATAAGGGTTTGTATCGATGGAGGTACGGGATAGTACCTCTGCTTTATAGGTACGGCATCGCCTGTATCTATGTAATGTTGCACTAGATTCGTCTTCCCGAGTCCATGGACTGCGAAAGAAGGAAATCTACGAACAACAGCTTCTAGTCTTTTAGACTCTTCATCATTCAACTTTATTTGGTTTGTGGGCCTTACATCTGGCTCACCGGTCGCTATTCCTGAAAGACCCGCAATTACGTTCGGTGCGATTTTGAATTTTTGCCAAAAGTCGACGCCTAAATATAGACGTTGGCTTAAAGATGGCACGATATACAAGTCTATATCCTTAGTCACATTTTTGTATATGATCGATGTAGTGATCACTCCTACTATGGTTTGCTTTTGTCCAACGGCCGTGGACACGGTAGTCTCTCCCTTCCTTACCGCAACATTTTTGTCTTTTAGATAGGGCAATATATTGGTGCCTAAGCAACTGATGCTGGCCCCTGAATCGAGAAGACCTAGGAAATTGTCACCAAATAAACCGACCGTCACATAAGGACGTGGGTCATTTGTTTCTCGACCTATGGTTGTCGACGCAATGTTACGGTAAGTAGCCCGCTTCCGATGGAAGCGCTCCCTTGCTCGTCGTATCCGTTTGGATAAATCAGGGAAGGTGACTATTCTCCTTCGCACTTCATTATAATTGCGTAACCTTTCATGAAAAGGTTTACGGTATAAAGGTATTGTAATGTTTTCATTCAAATTCAAATTGGTTACTGGTTTAGTTTCTATATTCAAAATGGGGATGGTTCTACAATCATTTGTATCTATTGAACTTGACAATTCCAGCATTTCTGGAGTTTGCGATCCCTCTGAATCGCTTCTATACTAGTATCGGGTAATGCTACAACTAGATCCTGACAAGGCTATCCTACGATTTCGTTAACAAATCGCCTTGCAGGTGGACGTTGTGCGTTTGGCACAAAATTCGGACGGACGTTCTCGTATTGAGATTGAGCCTTCTCTATGGCTCGACAGTAGTATGCTAGCTGTCGTAAGCTAGACGGACTGTAGGTTATGAGTAGTTCACCCATGCGTCTACGGACATTAGTTTTAATGATCTCTATGAGTTCCTTCTCGGGTCTTGGAACTCGCATCCTGGAATTTAAATACTGAATGGCGTCGAAAAAGTCATTGAAAGACTCACCATTCAACATCTTTCGATCAGAAAGTTTTCTGAACAGCTCGATATCGCTCTCTAAACTGCGGTACTGTTCTACCAAAGCAGTCTTCAATTCGTCCCCCGTCGTGTGTTTGTTGCTTTTCAGGTACACCCAGTACCATGATTCAACAGAACCTGACACGAAGTGGCAGAAATTGGCGGTAATCTCATACCACGATACTCCATAACTATTTCGAATACATCCTAGGCGGAACAGAAAATCGTCCACCGACATATTCCTCCCATCGAACTTCAATCCCCACTTATGGAATTGGTGGTTGCGATTCACAGATGTGACATTCGATGGTGTTGGCCTAGGAGTCGACACAGCGGACTCGTCATCGAAATTAAAAGCATTTAGACGAGTCATAAACTCGTCCAAATTGGAGCCTAGAGGCATTTGGGCTGGATTAACATCCGGCAAAGGTGGCACTCTAGTTGGCTCGTAATGCGGCGTGTATCGATCGGCCAAATCAAATTCATTGTTTGGTCTAAACGCGGACTGGACATTTCTGGACATGGATGGTCCATTAGGGACATTATAATTCACGACACGTGTAGTGTCTTGGTCAACTAAATTGACTTGCCGTGTGACTTTCTGCGTTGAAGTCGCATCAGGGTCAAGTGGTCTTGTTGGTGGAACGACTGGTTGAGTGGATTTGACGGTTCGTTTTCGCAATAGCAGATCAACTTGGTCAAGCAAGCGTGCGTGACTCTTTTGTAATTCTTCTGCCATGAATTGCCTATCCTGGACCCTATGCAGGTCGATAGTGTCGGAGACTACTTGCTGGAAGTAAGCTGAATGGTCAGCTGCATCTTTCCGAAGTTGTTCTTCGGCTCTCGCTACTTCGTCGTCATCTACTATGACACTTCTGTTGTCATCATTATCTCTAGGAAGACTCTCGGCTAAACTGCCTTCGTCTTCAGTGAGATTCTCAACGTTATCGTCTTGGTTACGACCGGGTTTAGGTCGTGGAGCTGTAGGAGCCATGCCTACGAAGTCTTTGTACTTAGTAAGGTAAGTGCTTCTAATAGCTCTCCTAAGACTTCTGTCGGTCATTCAACCGTGAAAGTATACGGACGGATATCTTTGAGTAAGTAAATCAAAAAAAAGGTTCTGTAGGCCGTAAGAAATTCCTCAAACGGTTCCTACCAAGTAATATAACAATAAAAGGAAAAAAAAGGTAAGTCAGGGTATAAAGATTTGCTAATATCCCGTGAGTAAATCCTCCAACGGGTACTCGTCAGTACAAATCAGTGTAAATTGTAAAATCCGGTGGATAAAAATAATTCGAGTAGTCCGTGAGAAATCCTCGAACGGATGTTACTTGTGGTAAGTAACTTGATTTGATCTAATCAAGATGGGAAAATTCAAAATATTCCGTGAGAAAGAAACCTCTAACGGATATTTGCTCAATCAAAAATTCAGAAAAAAAAGGTAAAAATGTTTTATTAAATTATGAGTGCTTAATAATAAAGGTAAGTAAGTATATCTAGACTCTTCGTCTTTCAAAAACAATAATTCAAAAATGTTTTCGGTAATCCTATAACCAAGTTAATACTTAAAGGTAATCTTAAGAGGACATATAATATATGTTTAGCCAAATCTGAAAAATCCAATATCAGAAATCAATAATTAAATCGCGTTCAATACTTAATTATATACTATATGGTCTATAAATCTAAACAGTATTCTATATTGGTGGGCTCAATCCCAAAAATTCTCAAAACTAAAAGAAACTATAAACTGTAAATGGTGGGCTCTATCCCAGAACTACACGTCCAATCAAGAAGTTACGTCCCAACTTGATTGACGGAAACTCAAAAAAAAACTCAATACTTAACTGTACTCATAAATCTCAAAAATGTCTAAATGTGGGCACTATCCCAAAACTACACATCAATCGAGAAGTTTACGTCTCGACTCAATAGACGGAAACTCAAAATACGAAAATCTAAACTAAACTGAACTATAATATATCTAAAAAAAAAATTGATATAACTGTAACTATATATAAGGGTGTATCATAAAGGATTCGGGAGGTGGTAACCCTCCTTTCCTTGAAATGTTGTGTGTGTGGTCGCGATTGTACTATATACAATCGACTCAAAAAAAATTAGTCGGTAAAAAAAAAAAAAAAAAAAAGACTTAGTGTGTGCGGTCTTGATACTTTACGGAGGTCTGGATGTAAAAGAAAAGACAATTCTTACAATCGAAAGGGTCGATCAGATATGCAACGGAGACTTTACGCTACTGCAGACGTACATCGGGTATAAAGACACCAATTACCGGTTAGCGCTTCAAGTCCCGTTGAATATCATCACATCCTGATGAATTTCAAAACTGACTGAAACTTTCTAAAACAATTATATGGCTAGAACAATAGATAAGAAGAAGTAAATCGACTTGTAGTTGATCCAAAAGGGTCGTGCTCGAGTGAATGACCAGCTTCTGCAGCTGACGTGCGTCGGGCAATAAGCACCAACCACCGGTCAGAAGACCTGCTCATACTGCTCTCGCACTTTCGGTTCTCAGACTTCACCAGCAGGACTTTGTCAACACCTCAGCTACTGACGATCAAGCAAATACTCCTGCTCAATCCGGACAGAGATCGAAGACATGCCAAGTGACAAGAGGTAGAGGAGAAGTGAATAGACCTATTGCAACAGACTGACTCAGGAACATTATCACCAAATCACTGGACAAAATAGTGCCTACTCCACTAATCTTGATGGTATTCCTCCATCTAAGAAACCTGAATAATATGCAAACTATACTTCGATAAAAAGGAAAATCAAAAAAAAAAATTTGAAAATCTGAAAAAAATTTCTAACTTCAAACTAGGTTACTCTGAATCGACCTAAATTAAATCAATTCTAATCGGGCTTTCTCAAGCTAATTCGGGCCCTACGTTGGGCGCCATCTGTAACGATAATAAAATGAAAGCTTATGCTTATAAATGTAAATTTATAAAGGAAAACAGATGAAATTCGAATCGCCAATAGCCACCTAGCCTCTTCACCTAAACACCCTGTGGATACCTAAGATCTGAACCAGATGCCCATTAACAACCCAAACCCAAGAGGAAGCAGAAAGAGATAGGCCCCTAATATACCTTGGCTCTTATACCAAGGACCAGCAACCATTCCATCCATCGCCTGTATACTGATGTACCCAATGCCTATACTCATGACCTACTTACATCTTGAGGTGGTAGCCTCCTGCTCTCTCTACTCCTCTTTCATTTCCCAAAAACTTTCATCCATCCCTATCACAGAAACGAGAACTATCCATCAGCCTACCATAGGTACTGACTACAAAACACCGTAGAACAGCCTAGAGGGTACCTGATGGCATATTCCCGTCTATCCGCTGCGAGTACTAGGTGTTCTGCTCGCAGCTATATCACTCAGTAGCCTACACCTGTAAACCATAACCTTACTCATACCCCATTGACGAATCTAAACTTGAAAGACTATCTTTATTATCGTGGCATCAAATTCCCAGAAGTTTTGCTCCAGTTAGTATCTATGTGTCTAGATATCATCGGCTCGATTTGACGTGAATTGGGATGGAAGCAACTTTATGTCGGCAACGCCCCCTTCCTCGCCGGCTACTCGTTAAGTGTAGACGGTAAGGACGGCATGCGACAACGTAAGGCTGTGGCCGAGATCGACCGTCGCGGTGGCCGGCAGCACCCATGCCACAGTTAGGTCAGCCAGGCCATGGGCACTTGCTCCGGGATCTACCTGACCGGTGTTACCTCTTATTATCCTGCCGACCGTTGAACCCTGGTGGTCGAGTTCGAATAGATATATTAAAATGTTTGTTTGCCCTCACAACTTTCGAAAACTCGACCGTAACGAACTGACCGAAAAGAAAGTCGAACCAAAGCTGCACCTCTTAACGCATTGAGTAATCCTAATCTGAAAGTAAGAAACCCTGTCTACTCTATTTTCCTAGCATATACGAACCCTGCACGTAAGTATTCTATTTAAAGCATACCATAGTTAGTCGTGGCAGCTACGGCTTCATATTATCATCAACGTGTCCAGCTGCCGCGATAATGTGCTGGACACGGATGTCGAGGTGTCTAACCTTGTAGGGAGGGAGGATCAATGCTGTAAAACGATCCTCCAGGCCTCTCAACCCACCCATTTCGATGTGAAAACCAACTCTCTCAACACCGACCGTGGTTGTCCGCGGACCTATGAGTCCCTACAACTCGTTAATGTTAATGGGCAACCCCTTAATATGAATAGCAAGCAGAAGAATTGCTTGCCTACTTTAACATCTCAACCATAACTTAGCATCTATCTGAGATACTAATCACTCAAACTCCAATCTACAAAAAGAAAAGAAAAACCTCACACACACACTACATGTCCTTAACCAAGGAAGCGAGAGGGGTACCACCCTCCCTCAGAAAAAAACTTACTCCATATTCAAAAATATATCAGCATCTATTCAAGAAAATCTATAAAGTTCCTCTAATAGAATAATAAAACTGGAAAATTTTTGTAAAAACGTTATAAAACGGTTAAATTGTTTTATTAATTTTCAAAATCTTAAATAATACTTAAGGCTACCTTAAAGGATGTAAATAGAAAACTTGTTCTTATAAAGCCCTAAAAATTACAAAAATTATTGAATCTTCTTATTTAAATTTTGTTACAAAAGATATCGCAGATATCGAATCAATTCGGCAGAAATGTAAAATTTAGTTTTGAATCTGTATCTTATTGATGTTTTGAAATAGCCGATTTTTCAACTTTAATATTTTATTCAACCATATAAAAGATATGGGTTCTGAACCTTGAACCTTGTGTAATATCAAAAAAATACTAAAATTAACTTTGTTCAAAACTAACGGATAGAATCTTATTTTGACTTCAAAATCATCAAAGTATGATGATACGTAAAACATAAAATAAACTTAAACAAAAACCAAGAAGTGAGATAGAATATGCTAATCAATAGCACTGATGCTACGAACGAATCAGCGTTAGGTATTATACGCGACGGTAAAAAAAGTTATCTCGGATGATAATAGATACAAATTTTATTTAAAAGTCTCAAAATATCTTGACCAGTAATGTCGACTAACGCTCTATGCAACTAAATCGTTGATAGTTCAACCGTACGTAGGCTAAATCTACGACCAAAACCGTGGTCGAGTGTGAATAATTTCACCCTCATAAACAACAAACGAACAAACACGATATAGACAAAGTACCATAAAGAAAAATTACCATATATACGAGATCACCATTCGTTATCTCATATATAATCGATCGAATATGTTTTAAATGCAATATAGTGTTGTAAATATATCAATATATTAATGTTATGTAACAATACAGCACTGCCAATTGGGCAGTGGGGATCTAAATTATACAAGGCTAAGCTACGGAAGTGCACTCCAGTGACCTTGCTGTAAAAGAATGTAAGATTAAATTTAAAATCAATATTGTCAACACTATTCGACTATGTCTCAAAGTTATATATCCAAAGCTTTGGATATGATAGTCGCTTTAGCTAGAACCCACAGGTACCTTGGGTTATGGTAAGTAAATCTACAATCGATTTCTTTTTATTGGGTACGATAATGCAGAAGACAGTAATATTTCAATACAAAAAAAGTAATTTTAATTGAATATTGCGGCAAGACGACAAAAGACCGAGCTTATGTATGAATTAACACGACAAAAGTAATCCTAACAAAAGATAAGCGTAAACGCGAGTAATTATCAAGCGCGACTGTGTAATTGTCACAGTGTGACGAATTGTATTAAAGAAATTAATTTAAAAAAAAAGAACTTCAACGCGGTGTTCAACGCTGACGTTGCTTGGTCGCTACCGACACGATACGGGATGAGAACACGATACAAAAATAATTCTTTGACCGGAGGATAAATATCTTGATGTCCAAGAAGTACGAATCTTGTCAATGAAGAGATAAATGCATCACAAAACAAAATACTATTTATTAGATGCACATTTTCCGACGCGAACGAAATCAAACGCGGGTATGGAATGCGCGATAAGTAACTTTAAAAAAAAAGGTTTTACCACAAGCTATAAACACGGAATTTTATTAATGAATCTATTTTCGATCGAAATCAATCAACGCGAATTAAATTTGGGAAATTCCTGCGTATCGTTTTCACTTCTCATTGCTATGCTTAGCTACTAATGTTTCAAAATATAACAAATATAATTTATTTGTCTACAGCCTGAACTCTCAAGTTCGTATACAAAAAAAAAAGGAAATTGCCACCGTCCGTGGACGTTTTAAAAGTATTTTTACGCTTATTGTGGCGTATATGTGCCACAGTAGCTCGCCAATGAACAGCCAAAAGTATGGGCTTAATGCTTTCTTCACAATCTTCACTTTCACTTTATACTTAAATAAAAGATAAATTGTTACCTGGATAAATAGGCTTACTAGGTATAATAACGTTTGATGGAATCAGGATCTGATGATTGATGAAATTATCTTGAGGAACTGCAGCGGATAGAGGACCGGCATCTGTGCATAGCACTCGCCAGGCGTCCAAAAATAGGATGTTCTGCGACAAATGATGTTGCTGGTGTGGAATCCCTCGACGAAAGTCTTGGTGCTCCCACGACGTGTGATGCAATCGTAATGGAATACCCAATATAAATGACCCAAAGGATACAGATTAGTATCAGGTCGCTGTGCTGCGCCGAGAGGGCGGTAAAAACGTGCAAGTTATCGTCTGCTACGATCAATGGATCGTTATCAACGTCGGCTTGTGTATATATATATATCCTGAATTTTATGTGTTGCGGAAGGTGTTGGCTTTCTTGGTACCACAAGAAAGTCGCCTCGTGGTGCGCGTGTGTTGTACGTAGAGTGTACAGTGAACAGAACCCAGGACGAAAACAAAAACGTGGTGCGGCTGCTGATGGCGGAGGGGTTACGTTCCTGAGCAAACGGACTAGCGGATCAACGCCCTTTTGGAGCCTCCTACACGATTACCAAGCCGCACGTTTGGTGCATACGTAGGTAGCAGTATCCCTGATGTGGTGAGGGGTACACATATATGTACCCTCTTCTCTATCTGCTCTCTTTATGAGACGCCACTTCCAAGATGTAGGAAATCCTTCTATGGAGCACAACAAAAAAAATATTGCGAGAAAAGGCATATATTTCGTGTTATACAGGGTTTATGAATATGGTGTAGCGGTAAGCTGTGCGTTCTACCGAACTCTCGGATGCTGCTAGAGGCGTGGTGATCCCATTCATCGGCATCCAGACATCCGTGTCCTTGATTGTCTGTCCTTTATTCCATAGATATGATGTAAAAAATCCAAGAAATGAGCACACCTATCATATACAGGATGAAAATCTGCTTTAGGATGTGGTGCGTCACATGGTTTTATGCGTAACCACATTCTAGAGCAAGGGAATCGGAATTCCTTCGCTCGAATTTTACGATTACACTAATTTTACTTACCTGGTATTATATAATAAATCCCATGGATAACAAAAAGTAAAAGGAAATTGCATTCGCAATTATGCTTCCTCGTACGATAGCAAGGAACTGTAATGGCGGCCGATGAAATAAAAAAAAAATTATTTCTACTAGTTCGGTTGCGGACTTGTTTCTTTGTCGGTAGTCTTCTTCAAAATGAGGTTTTTGTCTGGCTTCCTGGATAATGTTTCCAATTGGCCAACGCCCTGTTTTCCAGTGAGATATCTTTCGTTCCAATTGTAGCCCTGTGTGTTTGTGACGTCAATGGTGGAATGTAGTTGCAGGTTTATGGGGTCTGCTTACACTATGCTACAAATATGTGTCCTGCATGTTGGTGCAAAGTAAATCTGACGAAAGGTCTAATTACACACAGTATTTCTGTGTTTTGAGAATGTTCACATTAAAGAATGTGACAGATCGTGACATTGGTTCGAAATTACACACCTTTTCAGGTATACATATTGAATAAGGACAACTGACTGGGTGTTGACTGATTTGTCATGTCTGACAGATGAAATGTCAATACTTCAGTAAGGTGGGGTATTCTTGCCTCGGATGGTCAGATTGACTTGGCCATGCGATGTTGATTTATTTTTGGTAGGTGTCAGTATCAACAAGTTATAAAATTAATGGCATGTCTACGTCTGTCATGTGAAGTCGAATCTCACTCAGCAGTATCATGTGTCAAGCTGCCTTTCTTTACTGTCAAGTGAGTATACGTAAAGAAAGAGGTCTTATGCCGAAATTTCTGCTGAGCAGTAGAAATCAAGGCAAGGAACGAGGTTTGAGTCCCTGATGACGTCATCAGTGCTCACTCTACCACTCGCACTCATCTTGAACATCAACTGTCACTGTGAATTCTATCGAAAGACTTCAAGAGTACTCCTAGAGCATCTGATAGGTAATTCGCTCACGCCAATTAAAAGTATTACGTTAAGTTACGTCAACTGGAGCATTCCCACAACTCATCTAAAGATGGACTTAGCAATCTAACATTCGTCTGTCAGGCCGAAATTATTTCTCGCTTACGCACTTTGGTTGGTGTAAACACACCGTTCTGCAGTCTGCCGTGTAAACCACAATTATGTGTAATTCTACATGTAGGCCAAGCAAAATATCCATAGCGACAACTTCTAATCGCTCAAAAATTATCCTTCCATGAGAATGGCGGACTGCGCATGACTTGGAAATTCTCTTTTGAAAATGGAGGCCAAGTGGCTTCCAAGAGAAGTGGAATGTGTTCGTCGGGGTGGATTCTAGCTGTGGATTCGTTTTTTAATGGCGGACCATATTTAGTGCGTTCAGCAACATGTGAGTTCACGTTCGGTTTCTCCGACTGATGGCACCGGTTGCAATCATTATTTGCAATTGGAGGGCATGAAGGTTTTCCCTACAAAGTAATTGGAGGGCAAGAAAGTTTTCCCTACAACCTACTTGTCTTAAAACATTATATTTGCATTGCTTCCCACCGCGCAAGCCCTTTGGAATACGTTAGCTAGCGGGTTCCCTCTGCACTTGTGGTGTCAATAACGGATCATCGTTTTTGATTCACTTGTGCTGCTGTGGATTCGTCCGGTACTTTCTTATCGCAGATACATTAGTACCTTGATTTTTAAATTCTAATTATCTGCCTCTTGTGATAGCAACCACCGCCGAGGAAACATCTCTTGTTAGAAAGTTGTCGATATTTTCTTTGTTATTATTGCTTGACGAGTATAAAAATTAATAAAAGTATTAAACTACCTTATGTATGATATTGAACTTGAGTTTTTGCTTTAATTAATTTTCGGAACTTATTCTCGATCAATTATATAATCCGCCATCCAATATAATTTTTCCACGAAATATTATTAATGGAGGCTTTTGATCGTTTGCAATGCATGCCATTAGAACCGTTATGTTCCTCTCTTTCAGGTCCACTTGTTTACTATTATAATTCCTCATTATTTTATTCTGTAAGAGTGAAAATAAATAATACATTAAATGAAAGCTACTCAGATTTAAAAATACTGGAGTGGAGTAAGTGCATATTCAAAAATGCACTTACCCCGGGCTTCAGTTATGCACTTCCCGCCCTTCACAGTAATTTAATGGGGCAAGTGCATACCATGGCAAAAAACGTATCTATAAAAGTAAATCAGCAAAACTGAATAAGTGATCATATTTAACAACATTTAAACAAAATATTTACCGCTTTTTTTCTTTTTTTTTTCTTAAAATATACCAACAATCGGATTTAACTTTACACACAGCTAACTTTGCAGGCGACCAAAAACAAACTGATTTTTAAATGTCAAAAATAAATAATGAAAAAGATTTGTCAGTTCTGCCAAATGTTTTGTTTTATAAAGACATATTTACCGTCCGTTTTCATAAATAAAACTTTTTTTTAAATTTAACTGTAGCTTTGTCGGGCCGGGTATGCACTTACCCCGGATATGCACTTACCCCAACTTACCTTTTTTTTTTTTTCTGAATGTACTAAAAACTTATTTGTTATAGCATTACAAAAAGCTGAAATATTGGGTTTTTAGATCTCAGTTATGAGCGAAGGTATTTTTTACGGCATTTTTTTTTTTTTTTTTTTTTTGAAACGATAACTTAACATGTTTTTTACAAGTTTAAATAAGTTTATCAAAAAAAAGCTAAGAAAAATAAAATAACAACAGTTTAAAAAAATGCTTTTATTTAAACTTTTGCATCGAAATATACATATACGCATCCAAAAATCACAATCTCTTTCCATGTTTAAATGCCACATAGGTTGGTCAAAAAGTTTCTCATACCATACAAATACGCATTATTTGAAATTAAAATCCTGCTACATGCAATTTCCTTTTTTTTCAACTTTAGGTTACAAAACAACCAATAGACCGATTGAAACAAGAATTAAAGCATGAAGTAGAACTTAATAGCCACTAAATTAATAAATTTGTGGAGAGGTTATTTTCCTGAAGATTTTTTACTTGCTCTATAGGGCAAGTATTGGTTTCGTGCAGAAAAAAAAATCGAGGTTTTAATCAAACATGACATTACGATGATAGAGAAGCCCAAAAAAGTGGTTTTCGCCATACCGTCCGTCGGTCTGTCGGTGCGTCTGTGTGGATGTGCGCTTTTTCACGTCATGTTACAGCCTAAACGGCTTGACGGATTTTCTTCAAACTTGGTATATAGCAGTTTGAAGAAAAACCGTTGTCGAGGTTTTTTTTATTTCGTTTTAGCCCGGCTCAAACTGGTACCTTTCGAGTAACGGTTTTTTTCATTTTGGATTTGCTCGAAAACGGCTCTAACGATTTTGATTAAAATCAGAATTTATCTTATCTAAGATATTTCTAACAAAACTGCGTTTTTTGTTTTTGGCTTACATGGTCGTAACGAAAATCAGGTTTTAACGGCTTTTTTTCAAATGGCCATAAGCTCGAAACGGCTCGATTGAATTGAATCAAACTTCGTTTGGCATAGTTCCTTATAGTGTTCTATAGGATGGCTTTACACATTTTTCAGTGAAGCCTTTCTCTGGTGGCTCCCACACAACGAACCGTTCAGTTTTAGCAAACTTTTTTTTATTTTTTCTCATTTGCTCAAAAATGGCTTCAACGATTTTAATTAAACTTTGTGTGTTATACTCTTTAAATGTTCTTAAGAGAACTGCGTTTTTAGTTTTTGGCAAAAAATGCTAATAACGGAGATCTGGTCTTAACGTCTTTTTTTTCAAATGGCCATAAGTTGTCAACGGTTGTATCGATTTCAAACGCTTTGTTTGGTATAGTTCCTTACAATTCTATCAGATGGCATTGCATTTTTCCAGTTTCTCTTTTTTAAATGGTGGCTCCCATTGACATACTATACATGGACTGCTAGTTGCCAACTTCACGATGGTTCCACTTATACGCCAGCTCCACTAACTCAAACACGGCAAAAAGGTAGAACTACTATTTTGACATTTCATTTGTTGCTGTCCTTGTCGTCGTCGTAATTTATAATTGGCGCGATTTTTACTTTTTGTTTTTCGGTCATTCATTTTCATTATAAATGTTTGTGATTTATTTAGTTATTTAAAATAAATATTTTTTCATAAACTTATTTTATTTCAGAAGATAAACTTCCCTGCGAGGATAACGTGTACCGATAGCAAAAATACTACATGCTTCCTCATTGTCTCCTACGTGGTGGAACGACTGGATTGTTCAATCCAGGCGGCCTTGTAAGCATTTACTGTGTCTCGACCGTCAGGAATATATAAACAGGACTACATCAATGAGAAGATATGACGATGAAAAAGGCGAACCTCAAGCACCTGCGTTTGCCAGATTGGTGCTTAGAATTATTGACGACTCCGATGGTAATGGACCATCTAATTGAATTCTGTGAAACTAAGTTAACAAATTCGTGTGTTAATATTCTCTTATTTCCTCAGCTGTCCCGATTATTGGAGGTGCCATAAGATGAATATCAACATATAATAAAGAACTTGGATAAAACACAAACAAGGGGAAAGAAAATAAAGAACACCACACAGAAACAACTGAACAACCGACTAACGATGATAAAGAAGATGACGAAAATCAAGACGAAGATTGTGACAGTAGCTGCAGCGAAGAAGAAGAACAGGATAATGAAGATCCATCACCGCGGAAGCATGGTGTCATAAAAGCATTTGAAGACTCCGATGACGATGAAGCTAATCCAAGTAATCCAAGTAAGAAATCCAATTATTCCCGATCAGACTAAAATATTTGTTTGCACTTCCAGGTTTGAAAAACCAAAAAGCCTTAGCGATGAGGTCCTCAGCAAAACCAATTCGTACTTCATAGTATTTTTAGTGCACCTACAAAGACTTTTCAACTACACCGACTAGCAGCAGGCATTACAACAAAAACAGATTAACCAAATCAACTGCCAAGATAAATCTGTTAACCACCAGCCTGAGTCATCCAGCGGACACCATTACAAATGGGGAAGCGCAGAGAGTAAAATCGATCAGTCAGATAGCAGTAATAATAGTTCAATGAAAAGTAATAGTCGTCACCATAAAGTACAACAACATGAGTCAGAATCAAGTAACCCAGCCTATCCTAAATTCAAAGTTTATCAACTTTTTAACACAAAAAATGGATTATTTGTTTGATACAGACATGTTTAATAAGGAAATAAAAGTTGTATGTATAAAGGCAAAGTCTTGACATTTTTTTTAACAAATAGTTGGCCTCATTATGTAGGTATAGCTCTATATTTTAACTTAAGATCTAATCTCTAGGAACAACCTCTGGCATGAGAGCAAGTATTACATATATTTTTGTAATGTGCGAAATTGTGCTATCGAATGCAAAGATCTCTTCTTCCTTTTATCGAAAGTCTCGCTTAATTGGACATCCCTTCGATTTTCTTGTTCACCTTCACAGAGGGAGGAATGTTATTGACATTTTCCAATCTATCGGCAGCTGAACCTGAAGTTGTAAAGTGTTCGAGTAAGTGCTACTGAGATAGAGAGGAGTCTACAGATAAAATAGATGTTTTTGAGATCAGAGGAATTTTATCGATAATGTTCATGAGACCTTCGTCTCCGGTGAGGGACATGGATTGCTTACAATCTTCGTAAGTAGCTGAGTTACGTTCAATGGCTTTTCGATTCCAGCACAGTAGTTTCGTCTCTCGTTTTGTAAAAATCATTGCAGCACTTGCGGACATCCGCTTCAGTGATGAGGAAAAATCGATTCCCAAGAACCAGTTTCCGATGATACCGATGAAGTTTCCATTATAACAATCTCTTCATTCTGCCTTTGCTTCTCTTCTTTTGTAGTGGATAGCAAAAGCTGCTGGATGTTAAATTTTGGTTTTAAACAATTTACTGTCTACATCAATGCCTCCATTCCACTTTGTGCAGTTCCTCTGTGTCAATAACTAAGTCTCGGTCGTTCGCTTGGGATGCTTTTGTGCTCACAATCAGCCTCGCAGGTTTTTGTCGATAATTCACTACCCTGTCGATGGACAATACCCAATATAGGTTTAGTTCTCGTCCTTTCGCAACTGCTGCCACTGTCATCGACTATTTTAAAGGCAGAACCAGCCGATTCATCTGATTGCCTTCTCCCGATGATGATCGTATATCCCAATCAACAATGGCTAATGGACAATTTTGAACGCCAGTGTCAGCGCAATTCATTTTGGAATTCGTATTGCTTTTTAAATTTTAATGCACATATTTTCACTTGCCCAAAATGGAATGGAATATTTGATTTGATTGCTATTTATTGAAGTTGCACTGCGTCACAGCGTCACAAGTATGTAATATCTCAGCCAGTTTGCCTAATACGCTTCGATGTTCGTTCCGCGTCGATGAAGCCCATAACAAAGGATTCTGCACGTCGGAATTTGTGGTGGTCCTTTGCTTTTGCGATGCGTTTCACACGCTCCTTTCGCTTTTGCTCGACAACCGATTTGTCTTGGAGAATTCTTCGTTTACGATGGGCAAGAACGGCGACTGTTTTGCCAGGGAGTTTGTTTGGAACTGCATACCTGTGTAAAGAATTTGTTGGTAGTGTTTTATTTGATAAATAAGAGCAGGAAACTTACTTGTCGGACATTATATGCGATTTAAATTAAAGAAATTTTAAACAAAAATAAAATTATTAATTTTTCGCACTGTAAACACGTGCTGCATTGACATTGGCAGAAGTCTTTTGACATTTGTCATTTCTTCTTTGCACTTTATAAGAATGACAATAGATGTCCCTGTTTGATACTGTCTATTCGCAAGCATTCTTCTAATAGTTTCGACAGTACGACACTTACAGCATTGTGGAATAAAGATTTTTATTACTTTTGCGTAGTCAGTCCCACGCACGCAACATTTTACCTGCACTACGCGAATGTCCAGTCATATAATTTTGTATTGAAAGGTGAAAGAAAAATTTTTAATCACATCACTCAACTTATTGGCTACGTATGAATAGACACATCTAAGGATTTTGTTATGCTTTCGGCAAGTGACAATAGATGTCGCTATATGTTTTTGAAAATATAATTACATTTTTTGCCGCTTTTGAGTTAGTGGAAGCACTTGTACTTGTACAAGCGATTTGTATGAAAATGACATTTCACTAGCAGTCCATGTATAGTATGTCAATGGTGGCTCCCATACAAAGAGCCATTAGGTTTTGGCCAATTTTTTTAGTTTTTTTCTAATTTACTCAAAAAAGGCTCTACCGATTCTTATTAAACTTTGTATTGAATGCACAGCACATAGAATGTTTTGAAGAGAACTGCATTTAAGTTTTTGGCTACAAATGATAATAACGGAAATTTGTTTTAACAATTTTATTAATTTGGCCATAAGCGGACATTTATATAATTTAAACACCCAAAAGATGACATCTTAATTTTTAATATTCAAAGCTTTCTTAACGTAAGCTCCCGTATATAGGGTTTCCCAGTTTTAACCAATATTTTGTAGGTTTTCCCCAATTTTTCAAACATGCTTTCTTCATATTGCTCGAAGACTTTGTTTTCATCGTACTATTGCACCAACAGAGCAAGTACGTGCGACCCAGTCGTGCATTTTATTTTTTATTCATAGGTATTCAAACTTAAAACGTCGTTTTTCCGAATCTATGTTTTTGTCGTTTAGATCAGTCCAATACTGCGGTGACGATATATAATTCTTTTTCCGTTTTTCCACAATGAAATTAACACAATGCTAAAAAATATCCAAACAAAATTTGACGCTTGAGAAATGTCAAATTATTGTAGTGTGTGTGCAAATGTGTGTTAACTGGCTGCGCACAATGGTGTAGCAGTAGCAGTAGCACGCAGCAATGTCAAAGTAAATGCCAAAAAAAGTAGCTCACAAAGCAGCATACACGAATACAATGTGTAGCACTGAACTCAAACAAAAATCATGTCTGCCATTTTGGTTTGTTGTTGTTTTGCAGCGCAGCAGGTCGTGAAGTTCGAGTCGAGTCGACTTGTACTTCAGCGACTCTCTCTGCTGCATCTGCTACTTCACATTGTAGCCGTGCAATACGATTTACATACATTTAACTTTGACATTGCTGCGTGCTACTGCTACTGCTACACCATTGTGCGCAGCCAGTAAATCTCAATTTAAAATGAGATTTCATTTGGGAGACAAATTATGATCTAACATCACAAAAAAATAGGGGTATTCACGATCTGGTGTAACTTGTCTTGCATCATTGTAAAAGTGGAGAAGTGCTACGTTTTCTTGCAATACAACAACAAAATATACTGGCTGTCATTTTGTTACACTTTTGCACATTATCTTTACCTCAACCCCATTGCAACAGGAAAATGCAACAGTGCAAAATTTGTACTTTTGATTTTGACATTTGTGTCAACCTGATTTTGACATTTGTGTGAGTTTTGCTACAGATTGAAAGAAGTGAATTCACGATCTACAAGAAATACAAAAATTTCTCACTTTTACAATACTTGTTGGCACCAGATCGTGAATACCCCTAATATGATTTGAGCCCAAACGAAAAACACTTTTTGATGTCAGATCATATTTCACACCAAAAAAATATGATCCAACGACAAAAAAAAAAAATCACAATAAATGACACATCTGACAGTACAAACAAAGGTAAAGTGACAGTTATCATTAAAAAAAAGATTTGGCGATTCGGTAAAATTCAGCTCAATATTCTTCAAAATATTATTGCATTTTAATTGAGTTTTATAAATTTGTCAGCAATAAAAATAAAGAAACATCCATTTAAAATGGGTGAGTTACATAAATATTTTCTTTCAAATAAACTCATCTGCACCACTGTTTAATTATTTGCAAGTAATTTTTAACTTGCATGGGGGTAGAACCTTACGCTTAATTTCAATTTCTCAATCAAATTTTGTTTGTTTACAAATATCATTTAATTTTAGATACAAAAGACTCTCCATCGGTTAAGCTTGAGAAACATCTAAAGCTTCTTAAAGAGGAATACACCAAATTGCAACGCAACTATACGGATTTGGAACGAAAATACAGCAAAGTTGTTGCATCCTCGGGCGATGCGACAGAAATTGGGGAATTTAGTAGTTTTGTGTCGCGTCTCGTTATGATGGTTGCATCCTTGTACGGTCGTAAGACTTACTCGGATCTCACAATTAAATTAAGCGGAAAGTCCATGCCTGCACATAAGTTTGTTCTCAATGCCAGATCGGAAGATTGGCGCGAAGAAGTTCTGGCCGATGCTACAGAACTGGATTGGACGGATTTGGAAGAGGACATTGGGTTTGCCATATTACGTTGGATCTACACGGATGTTGTTGATCTACAACATGATAGGCTCGCTCTAGGTCTATTGCGTGCGGCACATAAGTTTAAACTTCCTGGTTTGTTGGGGCTGTGCGAAAAAGCTTTAGTAGCTTCTGTCGGTGTGCGGTCGTGTGTTCGTTTCTATTGCGTTGCGGAAGAAGTTGGTGCTGCGAGTTTATTGGACTATTGCTCGGGACTAATATCCACTCATTGGGATGACTTAACTCCTCAAGATTTCGAACACATGTCGGGACCTTTGTTGTATCAAATGCTGAAGAGCAAAACGAAGCATCCTCTACATGCGGCTATACGTTTGCTGAGAGAAGATGTCGTTTTTCTGTGCTTGGTGGAGAATGATGGATCGGTAAGTTTAACACAATTGTATGGGTTTAATGTGCCAAAAAAAAATTAATTATATCAGATATAAGACTGTGGGTTCGAATTTCTTTAAAAATGTGACTCAAAAGTACAAGCTATAAGGCAAAGGTATGATAACCCCACTACTGAAACGCACAGTTCAGACTATATTTCTTTTATTTTTGTTTTCCTTTCTTAGGAAGATTGCTCAGTTTATAAGTATATAATACAAAACAGGCTATCCAAAATAGAAAAAAAAAACATCTATCTAGTTAAAATTGGAAAAGCATTTCTATGCCGAATAACCAGTCTGAAGGTTTGTTTTGAACAGTAGACACTCCTATTCCTGTAACGCACTTCTTGCATTTCCATTTGTATGTACCTAGCTATTTCTGTCTAAAAAAAGGATTAGCTGTGGCCACAATTCGATTACCTTCAGACCCATCTTCTTTTTAAACCTATTATTTGTTTTTGATATTCCAACTCATTTATTACTCTGAGGATCCAATTCGAATGATTGTGTCGCTATGTTTTATCAATTATTAGTGTATGTCCTTTCCAAAGTTATTTCCGTAGCATGATGTCTGCGTTTAATTTTGTTTTGCCCGTCGCCATTCCATAGTTGAACGTTCGATTTAGTTTGCGGCCAACGAATGTTCAGAATGTACCGCGACAGTGGTTAACGAAAACCTGCATATTGTTTCAGATGACAGCAAAGCATTTTCATGTTTCATAAACATATATCAGCAAAGATTTAAAGATTTTGAACAGTTTCAACTTGGTGCATATCGATATTTTGCTAGAGTTGTACACAAAAAATAATTTAAAATAAACTACAGACTTTTTGTATTCTATTGTTGCCGTCCAGATCCTCATATGAATTAAACTACTTTACGTCCTCTTTGGTCTCCTGCCTTAGATAAACTTGTGTGTTTTGGTCCCTCGTCTTTAATTTGGTCTTATTTGCGTTTATCGTTAAGCCAGCCGTGTTAACAATGACATAATATCTTCGTCAAAACTATGTGGCTTAGTGTGTCAAACAGACAAATTTCATTCTACCAAACAGCCTGCACTAGTCCAAGAAAAATACGGGAAGCTGCTTTGTTTTGAGGATCAAAGTCTGTACACCTATCAACATTTAGCAGTACCTTAAAGATCTTAAAAGTCGGTCTTTCATCGTCACTCAAAGGTTACGGTTTAATTTCAACAAGGGATAATTAGTGTTAGTAATACTAAGCTTAATATGTCCATTATGATATTATAAAAAAATACAGCTCCCTTGCACACCTCTTTCGGCAGTTTTATTACAAGTATCCATTCGATTTGGACGATGATGAACAAAACTCCCATCCTCCCGACCATAAAGAAGTTCGTTTTAAGTATGGTGGTGGCTACTTTGATTTGATTTTGTTCAGGCAGATGTAGCTCATGGTTGTCATCTAGATTAACTGGTATATATCGATCTTGGGTGGGGTCTTGGCTGTCATCGCTATTCAACAACTTAAGTTAATAAAATTGTAATGTAGTCTCCAGATAACTAACATCGCCTGCGTATCTACTATGGTGTTTCCATCCCCATCCCTGCAGGGAGCAGGGCACCAATTAGGTAATAGTCTGATTCGATGTTATCTCCTCTTAATGTATGGACATTCAGAATGCTACAGGAGTGTCTGCTGTGAATCGCACCATGATCGATTTGGTTGCAGGCTCGACCATCTCGAGATCGTTATGTACCTTTGTGGATGTCGGGACGTTGAAATCGTGTGCTGCTCAGCGCCATTTCTTTTCCCGCTCGACAATCTTTGAGCCTGACACCGTTATCGGAAGTGGTGTCGTGCAGCCTGTGTTTTCCGATCGTCATGCCAAAGATATCCTCTCTCCTAATTGGGGCGCTTAAGCTTCCCAAGAGAATTTAAATGTCACGTTTTGGGCACTGTTTGTAGGTTTTGGCCAGGAGCTCGTAGAAACTTTCTTTGGTATCGTCGTCTTTCTCTTCTGTAGGAGCATGGGCGCATATAAGGCTTAGGTAGTATAATTCGGCCTTTATACGGATAGTTGTCACTCTCTCGCTGCTCCTCAATCAGTTTGAGGTTTTGCCCCCAAGTTTTGTCCGCATCAATCTCAATTTAAACCCCCAGGGAGAAAATTAACGTGAGCAAATGAGTTGTTTATTTAAAATGTTCTTACATAATGATATCTTTTTAAACATAACAGTATATGTATAAATGTAATTTATTTTATAGTATCCATTATATATCACAATAAGTTCCTTGAAAAGTATTCAAAAGTGTTGCTTTTCAGTATTTTGTTTTGATTTCGTTTTAAATATTTTCAAACATATAACGTATGTAAACAGTTTTTTGATTGTATTCTATTATCTATGAACACACTTTAACATATTTTCAAGATATATTTACGTTCGAATAGTGCAGTGTAATAACCTCCATTCCGACATTATAGTGAATAGAAAAAATATTTTTTCATGCAAATATATTATCAATTTTAAGTTCTTTGGGTACCTTCAAGGTTCAAGGAATGTACTGTAAATTTAAAAAACGAAGCTATGCTTCCAATTCATAAATAACTTAATTTTGTAAACAAACAAAGTACAATAAACCAAACTATAGTATATATATATAGTAGTCGATAAATAGAAAGATACTATTTATCGACTTACGGAATAATTCATAAAATATTTAATTGCATTGAATACAAATATCACAATCATTGCATTCATAATCAACTGATTCATTGGGTCATTCTTCTTGGTCGAGTTACACAAGTTGCCACGGCAATAGCAGTACGTTGAACTCGAACCTGACAAGTTATTCTCCTTGAATTCTTCACAGCCCTCTTTGTAGGGTTCTTCTACTTTATGTTCCATACGCCAAGCACCTTGTCTGAGAACCTTTGTGAGAAAGAAAAATCAAGAAAAAGAAAACATTTTAATATAAGATTGAATAACTTGTTCGTAGGATTTTTTTTTGTTACCTGATCGGTGTACTTTTGGCTAGCGCATCCTCTCGTCACTGTATCCACAGTTCCATTTTGCAGATATAATCTGACGATTTTCTTAACACACATTGTCGAATACTGACATTCGGTAATATATTCATCTGATTCATCGAATTTCGAACACAGTGGGTTTGAATTTGTTAGGTTACCTATTCTGTATATAACAGGGGATACTTGGCATTTGTAGCATTTAACTGCTATGTTAGGTTCTAGGGAAAAATATGATGTTATTCATCAACTTGGATTATGTAAAGTATCTGTTTCTGTAAGAAATGTGTTATAACAAATTTTGTATCAAATAATTTGGATACTGACAGACAAAAGGTTTTACTCTGGACTGTTTTACCATATTTAGAAATACATTTTCATAAGAATATCATAATTCTATTCAGCGTAGGTTTTACTACCGATTATAATTACTTAAGTAAAATAAAGGGGTTTAATAATTCTGTCTGTCTGGCTGCCTGTACCGGATCTGAATTGGTACACAGTATTTTAAAGTTATCCTACCTGCCATTTAACTTAACATGAAAAACTCCTTTTTCTCAAAACCGGTTATTGGGATTATGATAAAACTTTCTGAGTATTCCTTATGGTCATTCTATCTTTGGAATATTTTTTTCAAATAGGCTTATAAATGTCATGAAAATGGAAATACAAAATATAATGTATTTAATTTTTAATTTTTGTTACCCTGACTCAAAATGTAAAATACAAGTTCTGTTTATCTTCTCCCGAAAACAACAAATTTTTATGAATTTCAGCCAAATCCTGTTTAAAAACACAAAAGTTCGGTAGTTTTCGGCAGAAGAGAGAGCTCATGAGAGAATACAACATTTCCCCTTTCTGGCGATTTAAACCCACATCCAAAAGAATCCGTTGCGTCCGTCCGTCAGGCAAATTCGACTGACAGGTCGATTAAATAAACCTGTTCTTATGTTAAGTGGTTCATACGCAACGCCTCAACGTATAAAGTAGCCGAAATTTTAACTTTGAAAATTTCCCCTCCGTTGATACTATGGGCTGAGGCCTTTAACCCCAAGGAATTTCTTTGGGCAGACATTTTGAGTTATTTCAAAAGTCAAATTAGACCGTTAAGAAAAATATACTTGCAAATTGCAAATTTTCAAGAACAAGGACATAAGTCTTGTTGAAAGGGATACCAAGCCAATCAACGCCAACCACAAAAATATTGCAATTGCAATGCATTTCGCTGCATTTATCCTTTCTATTGGCTAAGTTTTTGGAAGATTGATGTCAGGAATTTTATATTTTTCAGAGATATCGTCAAACAATGACCCTTTAGTTCTTAAATGAGTAACAAATACTTTCTTCGAAAAGGAAGGAACTAAGGCCCAGTTGTACAATAGTTGTATATCCTTGGGTCAAATTTAAAAAAACGATTTACTTCGGTTTGGGTTTGAATAATTAAAGTTTAGTTTATGGTTTAAGAGCTAACCCACGCATTTCCACGGATTAAATGAAGTTGATCCACGGATCAAGAATATTAACACGGATTCAGTGCTGAACCACTATTGTAAAACTGGGGTGGAATCGGCTAAGGTGATTTGTGATAAGTGATAGTCACAACCAACAAATTTCGTCTGGCTAGATGATCATCACATGTGACAATCACCTTAGCCAGATGAAATTTGTTGATTGTGACTATCACTTATCACAAATCACCTTAGCCGATTCCACCCCTGGGTTTCCTCCACACAAGAAAAACATCATGATTTTCTTCCACATTGTAGGAATCTTCAAGAAGTCGATAAAGGTCGCTCGAACTTGCTCTAATTTGTGACTATAGTCTTGGGGTTTGAGATTTGGAAGAAAAATTTTCGAAAACCTATTCCTATATTTTTTAGTATGAACTTTTCTAGAAATTTGTAGTTCTTATCAGGAAGATAAAATTGATCTCACTGTTTTTGAAATAACGGTTTATACAAGAGCTTCCGAATTACAAATTTCATAGAAATGCGTCAAGTAGCTTACGAGAAAATCTGATTTGAAAAAAACCGGTCCTATGGTACCGTCATAAGACTTTTCATGAACAAATTGTTCAAACCGAGTTTTTTATTAAAAATCATATGGCAGGTACCGTTAGTTTGAGGGCTAGAATAATAGTTCCAGACTAATTCCTCTCTGTAGGACGTCATAGTAATACTGTGTATACTAAGTTTCGGTCCAGTCGTCTAGGCTGTAGTTGCCGATACAGACAAAATTGTCGGACCCACTTTTTTGGACTTCTCCATCATCATAAGGTCATATTTAATTACAGTGCCTCTTATCGCATGTAAACAATATGATTTAACTGGGGAGACTAACTTTTGTTCGTCTTTAAATAATTTGGCAAACAAAGACATTTAAAATCCAAGTGTCTATCAAATACCGGCTCTTCCTTTCTCCTTAATACTGTGTTTGACATAAATCTCCAAGACGATTTTTTCTTGCTTTTTTAGTGTATACAACCTACAAAACAATTTTATTAAAACGCTTTGTACGTGTATATACCTATTATATAATTGCATTTTCGATGCTCTAAGCTATCGTAACTTTCATTTTGTTAAAATTACAGTCAGTTTATAATAACTCATTCGTTATCTACATTTTACTTCCTCCTTCTGTCTAAAGTAACTCATTCAAAGTCTTTAACAAATGAGACACCTACATAAGACAAAGTAAATATATGATTCACAAATACTTCTTCGTGATGGGTATTGTGTTGCCGAATAGAGCAGAAAATTGAAAATATTTTATATTAAACATTATGTACTTAAAAATAAAATAAAAAATAAACACATAATAAATGATCTTGTGCCAATTTTGTTCGAGAAAAAAAAATAGAACATACAATGGTCACGTTCGTTTCAATTGATGTAAGCATCTAAATCACATTTAATCTTTTATTATTGTGCGCACCAAAAGAATTTATAAAAAGGCCGATTTAAGTGCGTTGGACTCACATTAATATTATTACTCACTTGGAATAATATATTTTGTAGTATATTTGCACCATTATTTCTTAAGAATTATTATTCTTAACATGTTGTTCGAATGAACAAAGATAATGGCTATTTTTGCGTTAAGGAGATAATATTTGTAACCAGTGATTCTTAAGAATGTGCTTTTGAAGAATGATTGTATCGGTTTCTGTTTCTACCCATCTATAGATCTTGTATGTATAGGTATATCTTAGAATGTGAACGAACTAAATATTCGGGTTAGAATTGGTGGACATTTTGAATATTGTGTTTTAAACACAATGGCCATTCACTTATTACCTAGTTGTGATAATATGAACTATAAAGTGAGTTTACGCGGGGTCAAGATAATGGGACAATACTCAATTGTCATGTCCGAGCTTTAAGAACGGAGGCAAAAGCTTTGTTTGTGAAGGTTGAAAATCTCAACTCACTCTAATGAGAAAATTCTCTTTTTCTTTTAAACCTGGGGTCACCACAATACGTTTTTAGAAAAATCTCAATCTACGAGAAAATTCTTTTTTGGAACCTGTGGGGTCGCCCTGAAGTCACCCTGTAGTCGATCTAGGTATTTTGCTGGGCCGAGTTGAGGTTTTAACATTGTGCTTGAAAATGTAATACGGAGCACCCATGCCAGTACATCAGGCACCATTTTCAATAAATCGACACAATTACTTGGGTTTGCTGACGACATTGACGTAACCAGTGCTTTCACTACTATGGAGTCAGCAGCAAGCAGAATGGGGCTGAAAGTAATCGAGGGCAAGACGAAGTGTATGCTTTCATTAACAAAAGTCCAGTCCCACCACTTGGTCAGAATGTAACCATTGATATATATAACTTCGAGGTAGTCAGTGAATTTGTCTACCTAGGCAACAACATCAGCGCTGAAATCAAACGCAGACTAACTCTTGCTAATCGCTGTTTCTTTGGGCTGAGTAAGCAATTGAGGAATAAAGCCCTATCGAGAAAAACCAAGGTGACACTGTATAGAACACTCATCATCCCGGTCCTGCTATATGGTGCGGCAGCATGGACGCTCTCCCAATCGGATGAAAATTCACTTGGAGTCTTTGAGAGAAAAGTTCTGCGTACGATTTATGGTCTCGTCTGCGTAAATCACGAAAACAACATTTGGAGAAGAAGATAAAACAACGACCTATACGAACTGTACAGCGACATAAGCCTAGCCAGAAAAATTAAAATCCAACGACTAAGATGGCTGGGCCATGTAGAGCGAATAGACATCGACGCTCCAGCTCGTAAAGTCTTCAACGCCAAACCCGAGGGAGTCAGAAGCCAAGGTAGACCTCATCTTGGATGGAGCGACCAGGTAGAGGGAGATCTCCGTCAACTTGGAGTGCGAAATTGGAGACAGCAGGCTAGAGATCGGCTATAGGAGCATTCTAAGTAAGGCCCAGGAGCACCACGCTCTAGTGGCGCCATCATAAGAAAGTAAGTAAGTAAGAGTTGAGGTAACGAATCAGGTTTTGGAGTGACGATTGCTGTCAACTATTGGCGAAAAACAAATGTCAATCCAGCGCAGTCGTTTTCCTTCAAATCGAAAATCCAACAGGATGAATTAGTTAACTACTGCACATAACTCTAGATTTTTACTTGCGATTGAAGGAAAAGGCAAGTTATGGATTCGTGAAAAAAAAACTTTGAGATAACAATCACACATGACATTACGATGATGGAGAACTCGAAAATATGGTCGGTCTATTCGCAACTCTACAACCTAAACGGATAGGCCGATTTGCTTCAAACTTGGTTTTTAGTAATTATTTAGGTCGAAAAATAACGGTACCCGCCATACAATCATAAACAATTGATTTTCTCGAAAAGGGCTCTAACGATTTTGATAAAACTTTCATTTTTAGGGCAATCTATCCTTAAAAAATATAGATTTTTCGAAATGTATCTTATAACAATACCTCTCATAGAACCGGTTCTTTGAAACTAGGTTTTCTCGTAAACTATTCTTCCGATTTCAATAAAAATATGAACGCAGAAGCCATTTATAATTAATTTTAGTTTAGATTAGATTAGAATATTCTTTATTATTTTTTTAATAAAAATTTACAAACTTAAAGTATAAAAAAGAATTACAAGCATGGCTACTGCCGTTTGCCGGAATAAATTTTCTTTAGTAAAACATTTAAACATTTGAGAAACAATTTGTTAAAAAGTGGATTGCTTATTGTAATAATAAATATTTATCATAGATAAATTACTACAATAAAACAAATATTACCAAAAAAGGCACCAAAAGGAAAGTAAATGATGTTTAGGCCAAAAAAAAAAGAACAACGAAGGATTAGAAAGAACTGCAGTATGAAACAAAAGATTCGGGCTTTTAGTTTAGCTAAAACAAAAGTATAATAGATTTAACGAATAAATTACTTTAGAAATCAAGATATGTATTGCGATATGTGGTCGCGTGTGTTACAAACCGAATAAGTGGTCTCCAACCAAACTCTCCATTCAAAACTTGGATACAATCTTTAAACGAAAGAAAGCTCTTGTTGAAATATAATTCTTGGATTTCCTGCAAAATTGGACATAACGCAAAGAAATGAAAGATATTTTCTGGTTGGTTAAGGTTACAGAGAGTGCAATTAGGACTGATATCTGATCTATGTGGTTGTTACCGGCGAAGACGACAAACCGACGACGAACACAAACCGACGACGAACACAAAACGACGAACGGACATTATATTATTGAATTGTTTTTTTTTATTTATTTAAACAAAACAAAAAAATAAATTCAATAAAACGACGACGTAGAAAACGACCACGAGCACGACAATGAAAAAAAGACATTAAACTGACAGATAATTGAGTTTGAGTGCTAATTGTTGAGTTGACAGTTCATGTCAGCTAAGATCGTAAGAGGCGGGGTTAAGTAAGATCGTAATGGAGTGTGTTTATTAGTACTAAGGTAGATGAATTTGAATATAAACTTTTAAAAATTGGTTGGAGGATTCGATATTCGAATTCAAAATGCGAAACTTTCACTCAAATAGGTCAATGATCGTTAAAATATATAGCAGGGTAAGCTTTTTGCAGGATTTCCAGTGGCGACTAAAGAAAGGCCCAAGAACAATGCTTTTAGAAAAATAGAATTTTAATGTTGTTCAAAGTCCCGAATAGAATACAGAGTTGCGTTCGGTAGTTTTGCCGCTATAATTTTTTCTAACGTGAAAGTGATTTTTTACTTACTGTTTTCACCGGAAGAATAAAATCGAAAGCACTGAGGTAAGAACTATTGATTTCGACACTAGAATTACTAAAATTATAGTGAATTTCCCTTTTAGTTTTATCGTGTCAGTAAATTAATTACGAAGAAACGATATTTTAGTATTCCCAACCGGAATAATTATAAAAAAAAAAAAAGTCTGAAGCAAAGCTACAAGGTCATCTATAAAGCTGATAATTTTTGGGAACCGAAATAAAATCTTCATTAGGTCTTGTGACCAAAGAAGCCTCCCACATCAACAAGCCTGATTAGCCTCGAAGGTCCAGGCACCAACTTTGAACCGGGAGATCAAGAGTTCGATACCAGCACCAAAAATCCCAAAAATCCTAAAAAAATTGTCTATATCTATTAATTTTTAATTTTTATTTGCAAAACAAAAAAAAAAAAAAAAAGTTTAAGCTCGAATTAGTTTAAAGAAAAATAATTGAATTAAAACGGTTTTGAACAAGTTAAGGTTCATCGAAAATTAGCATTTAATCGATTTGAATTGCGAACCGAGAAAAAAAAAGTATATTTTTTGCGCGGTAATAGTTTCAGTCCAAATACATATACATATAACCATAAAATTTTGGGTGCAGCAAAGTGCTACGTAAAGTACTTCACATATAGAAGTGAGAAAATTAAACACTCAGATACATCTGGATGCAGTGGCCATTTCATCTGGATTTTAAAGGTGAGTGATTTTTTTGATAATTGATTTCCATTTTTTTGTGAATATATGTGCATGTATTAATTAAGAAAGAATATATTATCGCGCTAAATTTGGGGGAAATTAAAAAGGGAACCAAAGTGTTAAAGTAAATTCAAGGACAAAAGAGGATATAAAGGAAATAGAATCCCAAATTAACAAATAAGTCGAAGACAATTTAACGCGATTGAAAACGATTTTTCGGTAACTTAAGCTAAGTTTCCAACCGTTGCTTTTTTTATCAGATATAAAATTAATTAAATTTACTTTTATATAGAAATTATCAATTTTAATAATTTGCAAATTTTTCATTATAAAAACAAAATCCGATTAATTAAATTAAAAATTATAAACACATAAAAAATATGAATTTCAAGGATTTTTATTGAAGAATTAAAGTAAAAAAAATGAACATGGAATAAAGAATTTTAATTAAAGGGATGAGAGGGGGGAAGAGATAAGGATGACGAGTTGAAGAAGAAGCCATTTTAAGGGGTTGTTTTAGCGAGGAGAACAACCACGGAAGGGAGGGTAAATAGAAGCAAAAATATCTCGCGCATCACAACACCAGATGCAAAGACTGGCAATAGTAAATTTTTTTGTAGTGAGCCTGGGTCAAGGACCACTCCCAACGCTGAGCTAGGGGTTCAATATTTGCGAGCACTGACCCACAGGCAATACGGCTCGTTACAAAATGGCGCCCAACGTGGAGTCCACTATCAAAAGATAGTGAGACTTATATTTTCTTGAGTCGTTAACACCTTTTAATTATATTTTTAACATATTTAGATTTTTGGTCTTATTAAATTTTATTTTATACTTTTTGCTTTTAAATTTTAAAATTTTTTTTGATATCGTTCGACTTGTGGATAGTTTTCTTGTGAGTCCCGGTGATTGGGTAATAGAGCTTGGTATCGCGTTGCCGCAAGAAAATTCAACCACACAATATTTAAATAAACCAAGTGTAGGCAAAGTTGTTCGAGACTTTGAGTATCGGTATAGCGGGTACTCAAACAGCAGAACAACCGAACACACACTTCTACACAGGATACTGGTAAAAGCCCTTTAGGGCATTTTCAGAAGTCCTACATATGGAATTTTATTTGAAACTTCCAGTCTTCAGAGTTCACCGTCGATAAGATAGTTGTCGTGCGTAGTGTCCTGAAGGCACCACAAAAAAAAAAAAAAAAAAAAAAAAAATATATATATATAAAGTAGCGTAATACAATTTATTAATAGTAGTTTATTTCAATTTTTTTTGCTCTATGGTGTTTAAGGACTCGTAGACCTACGGCTTCTTCTCTTAATAGCTGATGTCATCCTTTTCAAAATCCTTCTTCTCATCCTTTTATTTTATGATAAATACAGTTTTTAATATACATACCAATTTGTAAATACCTGTTTAAAACATTTTCAAAACATTTTCTTCTTTTTGCATTATTTTATTTTAATATTTCCAAAGTATATTTTGGATTGTTAAAAAAAAAAAAAAAAAAAAAAAAATAATAATAATATAATAGTATACCTACACAATCAAATAACCAACTTTTATTTTCGATTTTTTTTGGATTGGGTTGGTGAAGTTCGAAACTTATATTTTGAAGATTTCGAAGGATATTATTGTTCTCTTTTCATCTTCAACAACCACCTTGGAAAAGTTTAATTGAACATTTATTTTGGTATCGACCTGGTAATTTTTTTTGGGATTTTTCCTGATTCAATTTAGTTGCATTGAGACACCTAGTCGAGTACTGGAAATCCTGGGAGGCAAACTTTGTTTTTGTTTGAGAAATTTTGATAAAGAGGGAAAGAGTGTGATTTTGATTTGAAATACTAGTTCCAAAACATCAAATCCTTTCAAAGAAAAATTTCAAGGATTTTTTTTTGTACCTCTTTTTGGCATGACTGATAAACGTCGGATATCACTGCTCAACGACGATCTTACTACAATTCACGCCTATTCCGCAGCTAGATTTGAGGAATTCTATCAAAAGTTTTCCACTACTATAGATAGATTCAATTTAGATAATTCTTTTAGCTTTTCGGAGAGCCTCAACTCAATAATTAACAACTCTTCTAGTGACATGGACGACGGTAGCCCAAATGGGGGAGAAATAGAAGAGGAGTTGCAAAATGAAGCAAACAACAATGCTCCTAATCTGGCAAATGAAGCTAGACCTGATCGTACGGAGGAGTTGGTGGAGAAGTTGGAAAAGGCCATGGTAGACAATCAAGTCAGAATATTTCAACAACTGCAGGTATTCATGAATGATGTTAACCAGAAGTTAGGAAGTTTGAATCTCACAACTCAAAATGCCGCTGGTAGAGACTCGACCCAGCAATATCAGAATAGACCTCAAGAATTTTCTCGGAATACTAGACCTTCTATTTCACCTTCTTCCTCAATGGGTAGCACAACTGAAGTTTGTAGGCTCGATAGATGGAACATTAAATACGATGGGTCGGATAACGTCAGTGACTTCCTTTTTAAAGTCGACAGAATGCGAGTTTCATCTGCATACACTGATGAACAAATAGCATCAAATTTTCACTCTTTGCTCAGTGGTAGGCCAAATAAATGGTTTTGGGCATTTTTGAAGAAAAATCAACAAGCCACATTATCCGAAATTAAGACGGCTATGAAAAAAGAGTTCGGGCGGTTAGAGAGCGATGTGGAGTTGTATATGCGTCTGATGACGCGAAAACAAGGGGTCAAAGAATCATTTGATGATTTTTATAACGCGATAGTCACTTTAAACGACAGTTTGAAGGAATCGTTTGATGAAAAGAAGCTTGGCGAGATCATTCGTAGTAATGTTAAGGACAAGCTTGGGGAAATTTTATTGTCTTCGGGGTTTAAAAATTTGGAAGATTTGCGACGCAAGGCCAGAGAAGCTGAGAGGTTTCTAGCTAAACGAAGTTCTTTCCCGAAAACGGTTCATGAGATCGCAAGTGCTGAAGATCATGAAGACATTTTCACGAATGGAGAGGAAATCGCAGCCATGTCTTCACACAGAAAACCATTTTCGACAGCAAACTATATCTGCTGGAATTGCGACCTTAAGGGACATGCCTATCATTTCTGCCCATTGGAAATTAAGAAGTTTTGTTTTCTGTGTGGTGCTAAAGGGGTCAACACCCTAGAATGTGGTAAACACTCGGGAAACCTGGCCAGGGACGAAACGAAGAGTGGAGAGATTCGTTCCTCATGGAACAAAACCGACCACTCACAAAACTAAAAATAGACGAACAAGTTAACACCAGTAAAGTCACCTCCAACGAAAGCGTTCCAAATCAAATCTTGGAACGAAAAGAACCTCTTTACACTAAATTCCAACAATCTCATCCTATAAAAACTTATTCGCTAAAATCTCTTCACGAGCGGAAGTTAAACTACTATAAAGTTCGTTCTCGAATTTTCGGAACTAGTAGTGGTTTAACTAGCGCAGTTCAAAGATGCCGGCGTCGGTTTCGTCAACGAAAAAGATATCGCAAACAAATTGTTGAAACCATAATCTCGTCGAAAACCGACGGACGGATGTATGCGAACGTTGAACTTAACGACGAGTCGATTTTTGGTTTATTGGATAGCGGGGCGTCCATCTCAGTATTAGGTAGCGACTGTGGGGATTTAGTAAAAAGAATTGGTGTTGAAGTGAAGCCCTATAAAAACGTAGTGCGAACAGCAGATGGCAAATCACACAATATAATAGGCTACTGTGAAATACAAACAAAATACAATAACATCACCAAACCTATTACTTTTTACTTGATCCCTAACCTGACTCAAAAACTCTATTTAGGTATGAATTTTTGGCGAGAGTTTCATCTCATGCCAGAGATTTGCGAATTACAGGCCGACGTCGGTTTAGTTGAGGAAGAGAAGAATTTTAAGGATGAGGCTGAGATAATACAACTTTCACCGGAACAGAGTTTTCAACTAGAAAACATAAAAAAACTATTCCCTAATTTTGTCCATTTAGGGTTAGGTAAGACCACCTTAGGCTGTCATGTCATCGACACAGGAAATGCGGTTCCAATCAAATCTCGACACTATCCTTTGTCGCCTGTACGTCAAGAAGAAGTATACAAGGAATTGGACCGTATGATAGGGCTTGGGGTTATAGAGGAGAGCAACTCTCCTTGGAGTTGTCCCGTTGTCTTAGTAAGAAAACCCGGTAAGGTTCGTCTCTGTTTAGATTTTAGAAAAGTCAACGCAGTGACTGTTAAGGATGCGTATCCGTTGCCTCACGTAGAAGGTTTATTAAGTCGCGTAAAAGACACTCACTTTGTTTCGGGGATAGATTTAAAAGACGCCTATTGGCAAATTCCCTTAGATGTAAAATCTAGAGAAAAAACTGCTTTCGCAGTCCCCGGTAGACCACTTTATCAATTTAAGGTAATGCCATTTGGTTTAAGTAACGCCGGTCAAACAATGTGCAGAGTCATCGACCAAGTAGTGCCAAGTCATCTCCGAGACAATGTGTTTGTCTATTTGGACGATTTGTTAATTTGCACCTCGGATTTCGAGTCTCATATACGCATCCTTAAAGAAGTGGCAGCCTGTTTACGCAGTGCGAACCTTACCATCAACCTCGACAAAAGTAAATTTTGTATGCGGGAGATCAAGTTTCTTGGCTTCATTGTCGGTCAAGGCACCCTAAAAACCAACCCTGATAAAATTGAATCCATGATAAACTTTCCTATTCCGACAACCATAAGACAAGTTAGGAGATTTCTGGGGCTAACGGGATGGTACAGAAGGTTTATTAGAAATTACGCAGACCTAGCTGCTCCACTCACTGATTGCCTGAAAAAGAAGCCTAAGTTTGAGTTATCACCAGAAGCGCTGGAAGGGTTTGAAAAATTGAAGGCGGCACTTTCTTCGACACCAGTACTAGCGGAACCGGATTTCAAAAAGCCATTCATTATCCAATGTGATGCGTCCTCGGAAGGAGTGGGCGGTGTTATTTTTCAATTGGATGAGAACGACAACGAGAGACCGATCGCATTCATGTCGAAGAAGCTTAATAAATCTCAGAAAAACTACACGGTTACTGAGCAGGAATGTCTTGCGGCAGTCCTGAGCGTACGTAAATTTAGGCCCTACGTTGATGGATTACCTTTCACAGTAATAACCGATCATTCCAGCCTTAAGTGGTTGATGTCGATGAAGGAACTGTCGGGAAGACTAGCAAGATGGAGTTTGGAACTCCAAGGATACAATTTCAACATTGAACATCGAAAGGGATCCCTCAACGTGGTACCTGATTGCCTATCGCGTATGGACATGGAAGAGGTTTCTGCGATGGTAACCGTGAAAGAAATTGAGGTGGATAATGATTCTTCGGCATTGGCATGTGGCGACATCGACCTTGATTCAGTGGAATTCGATTCGGAGCAATATACTCAATTGAAAAATAACATCGTGTCCAATCAAACTGAACTTCCTGACCTTGTTGTATCCGGAAAATACATATATAAAAGAGTAAGGTTCAGAACTGGGGATGCAAATGAGGAAGATTCATTGTGGCGTCTATGGTTGCCAGAAGCACTCACTCATAAGTGCATTGAATTGGCCCATAATACCAAGTTGAGTTGCCATAGTGGTTTTGCGAAGACCCACTGTCGAATAAAAGAAAAATATTATTGGCCCACAATGGTAAAAGACGTCAAGAACTTTGTGAGTGAATGCGAAATTTGTAAAATGGTAAAAGCCCCAAGCACGATTCTTCGTCCGCCAATCGTTAAGCAAATCGTGACGGAAAGGCCCATTCAAAGGTTATATGTGGACTTCCTGGGACCATATCCGCGTACAAAACGAGGAAATGTGTACGTCTTCATTGTGGTAGATCACTTCACCAAGTTTGTCTTTCTCAAGGCGATGTCAAAGGCAACTTCTTCTAAAATCGTTAGTTTTCTTGAAACCGACATTTTTCACACTTTCGGCACCCCTGAATATATTCACTCCGACAATGGACGTCAGTTCGTTTCGAACGAGTTTAAGAATTTTCTGGCGAGTTACGGCGTGAAACACGTACGTACAGCGTTATATTCCCCACAGGCTAATATTTCCGAGCGTGTAAATCGAAGCGTCTTAAGTAAGCTAAGGGTGTTGATATCAAAAGAGCAGAACGATTGGGATGAACAATTGTCCAGCATCGCATGCGCTCTGCGATCAGATATGCACGAATCGTTAGGTTGCCAACCATACTTCGCTCTTTTTGGCCAAAACATGGTATCACACGGTTCTTCGTACCGAGTATTGCGCAATTTAAAAGCTTTAGACGACCCGGAAATGTTAGTCCTACCCAACGCACTCAAAACAACGCTCGCCAGGCAGAAGTTATCGGAAAATATATTCAGGGCACACGTTAAGTCCCAAAACACATATAACTCGCGATCTAAACTAATCACTTACCAAGCGGGTCAAGAAGTGTTTCACAGAAACTTCGCCCAGAGCAAATTCACTCAGGGCATCAATGCCAAATTATTGCCAAAATTTGTGAAATCCCGAGTTAGGAGGGTGGTAGGCAACTGTATGTACGAGCTTGAAACTCGAGCAGGAAAATTAATAGGCACATACCATGCCAAAGATATGCGGCAATGAAAATTCTGAAAAAAAAAAAAAAGAAAAAGGTTTCACAAAGTATCGCTTTCACAAAAATGTCTAAATTTCAAAACTTATCTGAAGGTTATTCAGCAGCCCGGCTAGATAAGTGGGTTCGCGACCCACGTTCGTGGATATTTTTTCGATAAAATCCAATAAATTTATAGATTTTGAATTTTTTTTTTTGCCGACGGCAAATTCAATTCAGAACTTTGTTTACCTTTTGCTTTAAAAAGCATTGTAAACAAACAAAAAAAAAAAAAATCCCGAGATAAAGCGAATAAACATTATATTTTTTTTGGTTACACAAATCGTATTTCGCACTCTTACACCAGACATGGGAACCATACAGCTGTCTCTTTTGCGACCAACGATACTGTATATTTTGGATACTAATTATGGTGGCATATCTTTATATTTTTCACTTTTTATCATTTTAAATGCCATAAATTCTTATTATTTTATTAATAATATTTCACTTATTTCTTGGAAACATAACACTCAATTCACTTGCATTATGGTTTCGAATTTTTTTTTTGCTAAAATGACAATTTTGCGTGGGTTCATTTGCATGTTCTAGACTATCCTTATATCTAGAAAAAGCAAAGCCCTGTTACCGGCGAAGACGACAAACCGACGACGAACACAAACCGACGACGAACACAAAACGACGAACGGACATTATATTATTGAATTGTTTTTTTTTATTTATTTAAACAAAACAAAAAAATAAATTCAATAAAACGACGACGCAGAAAACGACCACGAGCACGACAATGAAAAAAAGACATTAAACTGACAGATAATTGAGTTTGAGTGCTAATTGTTGAGTTGACAGTTCATGTCAGCTAAGATCGTAAGAGGCGGGGTTAAGTAAGATCGTAATGGAGTGTGTTTATTAGTACTAAGGTAGATGAATTTGAATATAAACTTTTAAAAATTGGTTGGAGGATTCGATATTCGAATTCAAAATGCGAAACTTTCACTCAAATAGGTCAATGATCGTTAAAATATATAGCAGGGTAAGCTTTTTGCAGGATTTCCAGTGGCGACTAAAGAAAGGCCCAAGAACAATGCTTTTAGAAAAATAGAATTTTAATGTTGTTCAAAGTCCCGAATAGAATACAGAGTTGCGTTCGGTAGTTTTGCCGCTATAATTTTTTCTAACGTGAAAGTGATTTTTTACTTACTGTTTTCACCGGAAGAATAAAATCGAAAGCACTGAGGTAAGAACTATTGATTTCGACACTAGAATTACTAAAATTATAGTGAATTTCCCTTTTAGTTTTATCGTGTCAGTAAATTAATTACGAAGAAACGATATTTTAGTATTCCCAACCGGAATAATTATAAAAAAAAAAAAAGTCTGAAGCAAAGCTACAAGGTCATCTATAAAGCTGATAATTTTTGGGAACCGAAATAAAATCTTCATTAGGTCTTGTGACCAAAGAAGCCTCCCACATCAACAAGCCTGATTAGCCTCGAAGGTCCAGGCACCAACTTTGAACCGGGAGATCAAGAGTTCGATACCAGCACCAAAAATCCCAAAAATCCTAAAAAAATTGTCTATATCTATTAATTTTTAATTTTTATTTGCAAAAAAAAAAAAAAAAAAAAAAAGTTTAAGCTCGAATTAGTTTAAAGAAAAATAATTGAATTAAAACGGTTTTGAACAAGTTAAGGTTCATCGAAAATTAGCATTTAATCGATTTGAATTGCGAACCGAGAAAAAAAAAAGTATATTTTTTGCGCGGTAATAGTTTCAGTCCAAATACATATACATATAACCATAAAATTTTGGGTGCAGCAAAGTGCTACGTAAAGTACTTCACATATAGAAGTGAGAAAATTAAACACTCAGATACATCTGGATGCAGTGGCCATTTCATCTGGATTTTAAAGGTGAGTGATTTTTTTGATAATTGATTTCCATTTTTTTGTGAATATATGTGCATGTATTAATTAAGAAAGAATATATTATCGCGCTAAATTTGGGGGAAATTAAAAAGGGAACCAAAGTGTTAAAGTAAATTCAAGGACAAAAGAGGATATAAAGGAAATAGAATCCCAAATTAACAAATAAGTCGAAGACAATTTAACGCGATTGAAAACGATTTTTCGGTAACTTAAGCTAAGTTTCCAACCGTTGCTTTTTTTATCAGATATAAAATTAATTAAATTTACTTTTATATAGAAATTATCAATTTTAATAATTTGCAAATTTTTCATTATAAAAACAAAATCCGATTAATTAAATTAAAAATTATAAACACATAAAAAATATGAATTTCAAGGATTTTTATTGAAGAATTAAAGTAAAAAAAATGAACATGGAATAAAGAATTTTAATTAAAGGGATGAGAGGGGGGAAGAGATAAGGATGACGAGTTGAAGAAGAAGCCATTTTAAGGGGTTGTTTTAGCGAGGAGAACAACCACGGAAGGGAGGGTAAATAGAAGCAAAAATATCTCGCGCATCACAACACCAGATGCAAAGACTGGCAATAGTAAATTTTTTTGTAGTGAGCCTGGGTCAAGGACCACTCCCAACGCTGAGCTAGGGGTTCAATATTTGCCAGCACTGACCCACAGGCAATACGGCTCGTTACATGGTCTACAGTTAAGCTCTAACATCTCTGTACGAACTTTAAAAATTAAACTCATTTCTGTAACAGAGAATTCATCCCTGAAGTAATTCGCCTCTCCAAGATTAAGTTTTAGTTGGCTGTTAACTGGTCTTGCAGAAGACTCTCTTGCGCGGGCGAGACATGACTTAATCAATTTTTCATCAATTACTGCGACGCAGTCATTAAACGCATGTCTCCATGATTCGATGTCACTCAAGCTCAAGGTCAAAGAGAATCCATGTGCCGAAGCCAGTTCATACCATTCTCTGAAAGGAGTATACCGGCAGTGCAAAGATACAAGCAGGATTCTTTTTTGTAGGTTGGTTTTTGATATCTGCATTACTTTTATAATGTAGTCGGCATTTGCTTTCAAATTCCGGTGGAAGATTTGGGGAAGGACCGATTCGACATGAATGGCGTAATTTTTAAAGAGTGTATTTTGTGGTAACCTATAAATTCTCTTGAAAAAGTATCTTTGGATTATTTCCATTTCATCAAGTTGGTGGCAGCCGTACACTTCAATTGCGTAGCAAAAACTGCTTCTTACAAAATTTATATTGCATTTCAAAATTTTTTAAAAAAATGTTTTTTCTTATTTTTACAAACCTACCTAATAGTTTTCTAAAAAAAATATAGTTTTCGAAATACTTTGAAAACAGGTGGATTGAATTTTTTTAAATAGTTTTACCAGGTGAAGACTAAATATTTTCTTATAATGACATAGGTACTCAAAAAAAATTTTAAATATTTTTTCGAAAAGATTAAAAAAAATCATTTTGATTACACATACCTAGTTTTCCCAAGAAGACTCTTAAAAAATTAAAGATTTTTCTAAATACATTTTTTTTTTCAAAATACATAGCCCCTAAGAAAATATCTAGCATAAGAGCAAATTCGTGCGACCTAGTCGCCTGGACTACCAACTCACAACTTGAATTTGAAGGTAACCCCTGTCATTGGAACGAGACTGGCATTAAGCTTTACAATGGCCATCAATAAATTACAAGGGCAGTCGTTAGAAGTTTGAGTTATTATCCTCATTTCGCGCACAACAACAACTGTATGTTGCGTTTTTGAGTGTCTCCAAGCCACTATCTTTAATGTTTCATGTGGTAAATGGAAAAAATCAATCACTGTTGAAGAAAGAGGAGATTCATATCTAGGAACTAAATAAATCAACCTTAGTACTTAATCAAGAATGCTTTTTAATTGCTTGATCGAGACATTGCCCACTTCGTTTTAGAAGTATTCTCCGAGGGTTAGCTTTTTGGTTCGTGCATTGCTGAAATACCCACAGACTAAGTAAAATGAGCCCTCTTCTACCTCAACTTCTAAATACCCTCTGCATAATTCAGATGTATTAATGCCCATTCCGCTCATGTGGATTCTCATTGAATTGTGACCTGTCATGATTCCAACCAAAAGGGGTGGTTGAGTTCTGCTTAGTTAAAGTAAGAACAAACGTTTTTTTTTAGGTCTAGTTACAATGGTTGACTATTTGTCGTTTGAGGAGTCGATCGGACTCCGATGAATTCTAAGAACATAATCGAGAAAACTGATTGGCTTGGCTCGGCTGATGAACCAATTCTGACAAGTAAGCTGACATAATCCCAGTGTCCTGGGATTAAGCAAAGGGAGCAAGTTGTATTAAGTTGCCCTGTTCATTCGTGGTCGTAATTATCCTTCAATTTTGACTTGGTGACTATTGAGAAAACGGCGTTGAAAAGGTTAACCCTTAATATCTTTCACATATCCATTAAGCAAACTTTAAGACAATGATCATATTGCCATCGCACCATGTCTCTTATATGCCGGGAACAAATAACTTTTACTGTTACAAACCACCAATGAAGAAAGTTGACATCCAAACTGAATTCCACTCTACTTAAAAAAGTGCATACAAGAAATTAAAAAAATCGATTTTCAGCTCTAAAAAGAAACGTTAGGTAACTATGCTCATAGATATTCAAAATGTTATCCCAAAACTAAAACACAAAATATAATTGCAAAAAGAGAACACGCGTGAGTTCCATTCGAGGTCATTACAAATCAATAGCACAAACACTTAAGATTGTTGTTAAAGGTCATAGTCATTAGCTTTGTTTGTTGAACTTTACCCAGGGTCGCCCTGGGTTATCTTGACAACTCCAAGTTTTGTCAAAAAAACCTGGGTTTTTCGGGTCTCAAAAAACGCATGACGGCTGCTGATTGTATATTTTTCACAACGCACAAAATCAAAAGTTTGCATTTTGCTTTATTTGTTCGATTTGTATTTACTTTCATCAAAATAAATGCATTCACTTGCATTTCATTTAGTTTTATCGAAAAAAGACATGAAAAATCAAATACAGAAGAAAAATACACAAGAAATGCTTGACAGCAAAAGTCACTTCAACAGCTGATTCGTTACCTCAACTCGGCCCAGCTAAATAGCAAGATCGACTTCAGGGTGACTTCAGGGCGACCCCAGGTTTCAAAAAACAGAGAATTTTCTTTTGAGGGCGAGTTGAGGTAATTCAAAAAACGCGCTGTGGCGACCCCAGGGCGACCCCAGGGTGACTTCAGGGCTCAACAAACAAAGCTATTATATAGATTGCATGTCAAAAAACAAAAAGTCACATACGACTTTAGTTGTCAAACTATAAGTACATAGCTTACTTTCGTCAAACATTGATAGCTCCCAACATCTGGCAGCTTTCATAAATTAATTTTCTTTCCAAGCTAATGCCTTACGCTCAACAAAGAACGAAGACAAAGAACACTGGCGAAATGTTATTTAAGTTTTATTTTATTAACTTGATTGCTTCCAATGGCTTCCACTCCAAATAAACTATCGAAACATTATTTTACTTGAAGAATCTAGCTCAACCCCTCTGTTTCCTCTTGAATGCTTAAAACTTTTATATACAGGGTGATTCACGAATGTTGTGCGAAAAAGCTAGAGCGTGTAGGTTGGGTTAAGACAAGAAAAAAATCGTATAGGAGGGGGGTCTATTCCCCTCCGTTTAGCCGGGAGGGGCAATTTTCTAAAAACATGACTTAAATTTGAAAAAAAATTATTAAAAAATAACGGTAACTCCTACAATGTCATGCTATACCTTTTTGTAAAGCCAAAACCTTGTTATTTTATTGTAATTTTAAATGAAGTTATTCTATTGAACCGTTTTCAAAATATAAATTTTCAAACTCAAAATTTTGAAAAAAAAAATTTTAAAAATAATTTTAAAACTAATTTTTTTCAAAATTTTACGCAATTAAGTATTATTTTATTATTTATCAATGTTTGACGAAAAATACATAATTTTAATATATACATACATATATCGGAATGCGCTTACGTTTTTTTTACGAATACACTCTCAAGTAAGCTATGTACTTATAGTTTGACAACTAAAGTCGTATGTGACTTTTTGTTTTTTGACATGCAATCTATGTACGCAATTAAGTATTATTTTCAGTTTCTTTCGGGCATCAGCCGTATATAGACGTACCGCAACTAGCATAATAGAATACCTTCTCTTTCCACCAGTTTTTCTCAACTGTCAATTTTTGATAGCCACGTGGTGACTAACTCTACTTATTAGAATACCTCTATACCAACTAGTTTTTTTCGAGTGCTAAAAACCACTATGAGAGGGGGCACGGACCCCCCTGACCTCAACCAGTTCAGCCTTCTGGAATCAGAGGTTGTTCTGGACCGCCCCAAAAAAATTAAACGAAAAAACAACACCTCTTACCATTACCCTCACCTACCAACAACCACACAGAACGACAAAAACATCCCACGATATCTAGTCATATCAGCAACTGAATCCACACGTCCCATCGCCTCCTACAACCCCTTCCAAATCAATAGAGGTTTGGAATATGTATCTAAAGAAATCCTAGAAGTCAAGGCAATGCGCTCTGGTGACTTGCTAATAAAAGTGACTAACCTCCTTACTGCTAAAAAATTCATACACACAAAACTGATAGACTCAATCCAAGTCAAAATCACCCCACACACCAGTCTCAACTCCGTGCAAGGGAGAATTTTCTCCAGGCACATCATCGACATTCCAGAAGATGAACTACTAGCAGAACTCAATAACCAAAAAGTGATCGCAATTAGAAAAATAATGAAAAAAGAAAATGATAAGCTGGTAGCAACAGGTGCTGCAATCTTAACATTTGATCGTATTCGCAGACCAAATGACATAAAAATCGGATGGGTCAGCTGCCAAGTTGAAGAATACATCCAAAACCCTATGAGATGCATACTGTGTCAAAAATTGGGACATACCAAAAACAGATGCTCAAATACAACAGTCCGCAAAGATTGCTGTCTACCGTCCCCACATAAAGAATGCTCCAGAATATTCTGGACAAACTGCAAACAAGAAAACCACACATCTTACGACCCCGCGTGCCCATCTTTCCTAAAATATAAATCGGTGAACAAAATCAAAGCCGACCGACGCTGTACGGTTCGTGAAGCCTGGCAAATATACAACGACGATCCGGCACTCCACCAACTTCCAGCTCCGAGAAAAAGACAAGAAGCACGCAAAACAATGGCAGAAATAATAAAAGATCGCATCCAAACAACCACCAAAGAATTATCAACCGAAACCTCCGAACCAAATCATGAAGAAAATATTAACTCATCATTCCTCCCACAATCAGCAACAAACATAATCCCAATCACCAAACAACATGATTCCCTTCCTCCAACTCAAATCAACATCGACCAACATCACTCATCAAACTCACGCAATTATATAGAAATCGAAAATACTCGCCAAACAAACTTTAACCACTCAAGCAAATTAAACCAACAAAAAAACACTAACGAAAGTAAAAGCGAGGAAATGGAATTGGATGAAAATCCACCCATAAACCAAATCCTCGAAACATCCCCTACCAAAATAAGAGAAATCATCGGACTAACCCCCACATCCCAAGCAATCAACCAATCTAATAACAAACAATGAACCAGTTACTCAACAATTTACTTATACTCCAATGGAATCTGCAAGGATTCTGTATTAACAAACATGCACTTGAAATTCTAATTTCAACATACAACCCTGACATTATAGCACTTCAAGAAACCCATATTATATCAAAAAACAAAAAATTCTTCAGCATCAAAAATTATAAGCCCTTCCATCACAACTAAGACTACCTTTATGCCAAATCAGGTATAGGTTTTCTAGTTAAAAATCACATACCCATATTATCCCACACTACATCATCCTCACACTTCTTATTCCAAACTATCCAAATACCAGGAACAACCCCAATAAACATAACAAACCTTTACAAGGTAGGGGAAGTAATAATCAACTCGGAACTTCTCAACAGCATCCCTTGCCACCCCAATTCCCATAATCTTATTTTAGGCGATTTCAATGCTGCCAACACCCTTTGGGGATCGGCACAAAACAACCCAACCGGAACCAAATTCGAAGAATTGATCAATGAACGTGGACAAATAGTACTAAACGACTTCTCTGGGAAGTTACCCCACGAGGAGAAAGTAAGGACCATATTCCAATAATAATCCACAGCCAGGAAAGCGCAACTACCAGAATACATACTCCACGCTTCATGGAAAATCTAGCAAACTGGAGTCTATTTGAGCAAATATCCGGTAATCTTACATCAGCATCACAAACTAAGTTAAACATGAACCAGGAAGCTGCCAAAATAAAGAAAATCATAAGAACAGCTGCGTCCAAAAGTATTCCAACAACTAAAAGAAAAACTGCAAAAGAAACCCTATATGGTTCTCACCCACCATAGGGAACCTAATAAAAGAAAAACAAGCGACCTGGTCCCAACTACGCCGGAACCCCACTACTGTCAACTGCTTAGCGTATAGAAAAATTAGTGCTTAGGTTAAAAAAGAATGCATCACATCAAAAAGACTTTCATGGGAAGCCTTTGTAAATTCTAAGGACCCATCAATCGATTCGAAGAGCCTATGGTCCAAAATAAGATCGATCCGATCAACCAAACCACCTGAGATGTTCCCTTTTATAAGGCTCAACAACAACCTTCACAGCAATCCGGAATTGATAGCCAATACTTTTATAGAAAAGTGGAGGTCATATAGCTCAGACCTATCCTACCCACCCCAAATAATCCAAGAAAAAACCCAATTTAAAATAGACGATCTCCCAGATTAACAAAACTACCCTGAGTGCCTGACTGAAGATATTTCCTTTCTTGAACTTACAATGACACTTCAAACGACTAAGGAAACCTCGCCAGGACAAGACACAATTTCATACAAAATGGTTAAATCGTGCGCTACTAACCTCAAACTGAAAATCTGCGCCCTCTACTCAAACATAATTAAAACAGGTATCTTTCCGCATGACTGGAAAAGAGCATTGCTAAAACCCGTCCCAAAAAAAAAATCCCAACAGCTACGACGAATATCGGCCAATATCCTTGCTACCAATTCTCTCAAAAATCTTAGAAAAAATTTTTGCAAGACGAATTTCCTGGCATATAGAAAACAAGATAAGCCCTGAACAACACGCCTTCAGGCCCAAAATAGGAGTCCACTCATTGGTTAACCTCCTTGAGCATAACCTGGTGAGTAATATACAGGAAGCCAAACATAGCGTAATAGTTTCACTTGACCTCGAAAAAGCATTTGGTCGTGTTATATCCACCCCAGTCATTCGCCAACTCCACCGTTGGGGGATTCCAAAGCAAATTCTCAGATTAGTCCTATCATTTCTCACCGGAAGAAGACAAGGCGTTAATGTAGACGGGCACAGCTCTCATATCTCAGGAGTAGAAAACGGAATCCCGCAAGGCTCTCCCTTATCGGTAATTATATACAACGCGTACATCGACTCCCTCATTGTAGAAATCACCAAACCCTCTTACAACCTGGACTTCGTGGGAATATATGCGGACAACGTATATATACTGGCTTCCGGGAACCCAGACACAGTTCAAATCTCACTCTCAACAGCAAATACCGCAATTTCTAACTGGGCAAGAGGGGTTGGAGCAATTATACCACCCACAAAAACAGAAGCATTACACGTCTGTACAAAAAGAAATTGCACAGTAACTCCATTATTCTTTCAGACATTAGAATACCATTACAAAACGAGCTCAAGATACTTGGCATAACATTTACTAAAAACATAAAATGGAACTCACACACTAAAAATATTGTCAACAAACTAAAACAACGCAACAATGCACTAAAAAAGATCTGTTCACGAAAAAAAGGTCCGCATATGGAAATTGCACTTCGAATAGCTAAAACATTGGTGGAAGGAACCCTACAACACGGCCTAACTACTTATACGTGGACAACAAAGAAGAACATCCAAAAATTAGACGTCGCCATCAACGAATGCTACCGGACTGCCACCGGTGCCTTAAGAACAACACCAATAGATGCACTCAGAACAGAGGCAGGCTTCCCGTCATTCTCAGTATTTGCCAAAATCAGGGGGGTCATTCCGTAATTTTCAAAACGATCATCGTCCAGACGATAGTCGTGAACGATATCGTCAATAATTTGCTTCACGTAACTTACTACTATCGTCTCGTCTATCGTGTCGTCTATCGTTTATTTTAAAATGTAGTTTGAGTGCGTTTAGTATCTTTCAGAAACTCTCAAACTGTATATAATGTCAAAAAACAAAAATTTTAAAATTTATTCAAAGAAAAAATTTAAAAATGTTTCAAAATAATGAAGTAGTGAATGAAATTTGTGTATTTTTTTTTTTAATTTTCGCGCATTTTCGATAAGTTTTAACTTATTTTTCGTGCATTCCCGGTTTCGGTTTTATTGATTTTTTTTTGAGAAAATTTTTTAAATTTAATGTGAATTTAAGGGCACGAGTACGATAACTGAGGCGCCAAGATTTAATAACGGTTTTGTTTTATGTAGGGGCGTCAAATGCAAGTATTTTTTACTATGGGAGGGGGGGTCTACCGTTCGATTAAATATTTATTGAAGCAGCGATCGCAGAAAAAAAATTTATTTTCCATTTCACAACTTTGAGCAAAATTGGTTTAAAGATATTTTTTTACGTTTTTTTATCAAAATTTCGAATTTGAATGCGAATATTTTGAAAACTATTGTAAAGAGTAATTTAATTTAAATGTAGGATTGAAGAACAGACTTTAAAACCGTTATAGTAATGTATTTTAAGTGTTGCCGTTGTTTTTTAATATTTATTTTTCTATTCAAGACATTTTTTTCGAAAATCGCCCCTACCTCCTAAACGGGGCGATTTAGACCCCCCTCCCATAGTAAAAAATACTTGCATTTGATGCCTCTACACAAAACCGTTATTAAATCTTGGCGCCTCAGTTATCGTACTCTCCCCAATTTAAGTAGTTTTGTGTTTGGTTTGATTTGATAGAGGAATTTCCAAAATGTAAGATATTTTGTATATATGTATGATATTTTTTTAAGTACATAATAACAAAAACGCGTATTGAAATGAAAATTGGTTTCCCAATCAGTCGTTTAAAACTATCAATTAAAGATAAAATTATCAAACATTTTAAAAATCAAATAGAAACGATACCTATTTAGCTATCGTGCAAACGCTATCGTTTAGACGACATTGATTTGACGATTATTGGCTTACGTGAAGCAAAAATTTAAGTATCAAAACGATATCGTCCAGACGATAGTGATTTTTAATTTTACGTGAAGCAAGTCTATCGTCCAAACGATATCGTCTGACGATAATCGAGATACGGAATGACCCCCCAGAGCAATATCACTGGGCTCCAAAGCACTATTAGACGGAGCACACCCGCTACACGAAAGTATCAAAAAGGTATTTGATGAGCATAATAGGAAATATAAATCAATATCAGCACTCAAAAATATCTCAATAATATTTAAAGATCTCCAAACTGCAATATTAGAACAACCTGAAAACTCAACAGGCACCCGACACCCACCATTGGAAAAGAAATACTCTCCAAATAGACACCAGCCTATCAATACATGATATAGACTCTACTCCAGCCTCAGTCTTTCAGAGCCTACACAAGGAACTTATAACAGAATTAAGACCTCAAAAAATATATTATACGGACGGCTCGCACTCTGAAGGAAATACCTCTTACGCTATTGTAGAACTAACAATCGGAGGGCAAGTTACCACTCTTCACCAAGGACTCATTCCACAATTAGCAGGAAGCTATATTGCTGAACTAGCTGGCATAAAAAAAGCAATCAACCTGGCATATCCCTACAATAACAAAACCCTCATTTGTTCAGATAACCTGGGAATTCTACAAGGACTTAAAAGTCCCAACAATAAGTGTCCGTCCCTGGAATCCATCAGAAACCAAATTACATCCAACAAACACATATGGCTCTCCTGGGTCCCAGGCCATATTGGAATTCCCGGAAACGAGGCAGCAGACGAAGCAGCAAAACAAGTAACCACTCTTCCTCTAATAACGGAAATACCAAATTTATATCAAGTAGCAGAAAAATCTCTCATTGCTAAAACAAAAATTCAACCTGATGCACAGTGGCAGGAAAGCTCCTGCTTCCTGCGAAAACACCACACTACTAACAGGCACATCACATACAACTCCCAATTCACAAGAGATGAATGCATAAAACTCTTCCGCATCCGGGTCGGTAAAGCACTCTTCAACAGCAGGCACCATTACAATGGCCAAACGCAAGAGACGTGTGCGGAATGCGAGGCCAATCTGTCAGTCCAACACATACTAACTGAATGCCCAAGATCCTCGCTGATAGGGCAAAACGAAGAAATACTCAAACTTGCAGACCTTCTCAATCCTGCATCTCTAGATTCCATCAAAAACATCAAATCTGCAACGGCTCTTCATCAGAAGTTTAACGACATCTAATCTATAATAATTTGATACTAACACTTCCAAATGAATACATTTACACAAAAAAATATCATCAATATTGTAATAAAATATATGTCATTATAAAAACAAAATGAAATTACCAAACTCGATAATTTAAAAGACGGCGTAATATGGCCTCCGCCCCTATGCCTTAACTAAGAAGCATTATAAATTAAGTTTGTATGTTTCTCCTTAAATAAATAAATAAATAAAGTATTATTTTCGTTCTCAGAATTCAATGCTCCCATTAATTTTAAATCCAACACTGAAAACCGTATGGTTCTATGGCTTTTTGTTGCCAAGCTATTGAGAAATAACCGAACCTACTTCTTTACAAGCGTGTTTCGAAAAAATGGTGTTACTAAAAAAATTGTGAAACTGTCAATTAAAAACAAAAGTGAAATTTTAGAAAAAATTAATAAAGGAGCTTCAATTAAAACATTATGCCGGGAGTATAATGTGCATAAGTCTACAGTCAAGAAGAAAGTTTGTTTCTAAAAATCCAAACAAAAATGTCCAATTTTTTCCAAAGAAAATAATTATAGCTATAAAGAGAACTAAAGATATGTAATATGTATGTATGTACATACTTATATATCTTAATGAATAAACTTGTTTTTGCTTTGTTTCTTTATGTATGTTATTGAATAAAAATGTATTGCATTAAATACATTTTTTCAGTGCTGGTTTTTTGATTTTCGCTTTTCATCTCGAATTTAGCCTAAACCAATATTTACTCGGTTATTGCAACAACCTCAGTCATTGCAACCACCCTTGTTTTAATTAGTTGCGATAATCGGAAATGCACTGTAAATTTGTTGGTAAGATATATTTATTATTTGTTTATGTTTAGTACCAAAACATTTTCAGCTATCATCACAATATAATGGCATTGGTTTGTAAACAAAGTTATAATCAAACACGACGTTCGATTTTATCCAAAATCATACTCATGCGTTGTGTAATAGGGAGTTCAAAATTAAGTTAAATACTATGTCTGCGTCTGTACGTTGTCGAGACTGTTGTTTTCAATATATTGTAGAACTTTATCTTAAGAAAAAAAAATTTAATTACGGTTCCTGCCAAATGTTCGTGAAAAAATAAACCGTGCACGCCAAATTTTAATCTCGTTTATATTTCCTTCTCTTCTTAGCTATGTTTGTGTCGACTAACATTGTAAAGCGTCGCGTCGTAGTGACAACCATTCTAATTGCATTATGTTCGACCGACAGACGTGTGAAATCAGAGCTGTCGCTATTGACAACAAAAAAATATTATAACAAAACTCTTTAAAAATAGCAACGATGACTAAATCTTTTGCAAACAAAGAAAATATGTATAATACTCATGAAAAGGGTGGTCCTGGTCAGGCTTGAATCCTGTGGTCTCGGTTCATGAGTTCAAAACGATATTGAATCAAATAAAACGAATATGACTAAACGGGTGACAAAAGTGTAACCAGGCTTTGGAAAAATATCTATTTCCCAACTATTCTTGTTCTCCATTTCACAACATCAAAACGATAAAATAATTCTGTTTTTGCTATTTTCAAAAATTTTAACAAACAATTTTCATAAGTCTAATATCTTCTGTCAAGTCAGGCCATCGAATATTTCAACTCAGATCCTTAAAAACAGAGATGATGTTTTTTAAACTGTCAAACAAATAGATTGAAAACTTTTTCAATTGATTCAAAATTGTATTTGGATATGTCAAAACTATCTGTTGTCAAAAAACAGAATTCGACAGCGCATTACACATGATCTGACAACTAATCTTATACAATTTGACATTGTGTAGACCCAAGGATCGACTTGAAAATCATCACACCAATGTAACAACTGTTGAAATTATTCTTATGGTTTTTTTTTGATCAACAGGATATTAATTATCTTCGAATAAATTCTACAAGATCTTTCTGTCATTATATTTCATACTTTTAACAAGAATAAAGCTCTGAAATTTTCGTTAACTTACAAAAATCACTCAAGTCTTAAGAGAGCATCTGCATCTGACCTAAGAAACAAAATGATTATGCTCTTCTGGGTAATCTCGCTGTCATGATGTATTATTATCTGCAATATAAACCGGAAAGACCCCATATAATCCACATGAAACATAAACCTACTCAATCACATTCTAAAAAATAATATGTAATGAACTCATGATATTCTACATCTACATCCATACTCAAACTCATTAAAATAAAAAGAGTAGAGAAGTTAACCGACCTACCGACCGACGGATGCTGAAGTGACGTGACTTGATGAGCACTCAAATGGGGAGGAAAGGCTTCTCATAATTAGGGTGGTTACAAAATTGTAACCTAAAAATAGAAAATTGGAAAACACAATACACTTCATACGAAATTGCGTTGCGAAAATGAAAGCAAATTCGAACGAATTTTTTTATTTTCACACCCCAAATTGATTCTCTTTTGGGCAAATTTTTGTCCGCTCGCTTCGCTCACTACCAATTATTTTACCTGCACCCTGAAGTATGAATGTACATTATGTGTATATATGATGTATGAATGTTTTTGTACTTGTATACACTTTACAGATATCCAATTAAAAATTTTTGATTCGAAAACTGATAATGTTTTAGAAAATCTCAACATAAATTTCACAACAACAATTATTTTAACTTAACATCTTTGCATATGTTTTCAAAATTATAAACATCATCAATCCAATATATGGCCATTTGTCGCTTTTAGAAAGCGTCATTTTACCATATGGCTATATGACACCAGAAAATATGGTCAAATGACACATTACCAAAGCGACAAATAGCCATATATTAAAATATGGTCATATGACACAATTCAAAAGTGTCATATGGCCATATTTTGAAATATGGCCATATGGCATATGGCCAAATGGCATGGCACCCAAAGAAAACATTATATTTGTCTGTCAATTGAACATTATTTTCTTTTTAAAAATTTACTCAACATACAAACATAAATACATATACATACATAATATAAAATAAAATGCACGACTGGGTCGCACGAACTTGCTCTAATTTGTGACAGTGGTCTGGGGCTTGAGATTTTGATAATAATAAATTTTTCAAAATTCTTAAAAAAATACTTAAACTAATTTGAGCTGAAAAAAGTACCCCCTTTTTTTCTTGAATAAATTTGAATTTATGAGAATACATTTATAAAAATCTGTGGAGCGGTTTTTGAGAAAAAAAGTTTTTTTTTTTGAAAAACTTTAAAACTTTTTTTTTTTAAATTCAAAAACGCCAATTCATAGGTATTCAAAAAATACATTTATTTATAATTTTTAGAACAAAATTTAAAAAGCAGTTTTCAAAATATTAATTTTGTAAATTTTTTTAAAAAAAATGCTTTTAAAAATACAAAAAAATATTTTTTTTAAATATATTGGTATGCAGTACAAATTGAACTACCTGCAAATATATATGAGTGAAATTTCGAAAGATTCGGTTGAGTAGTTTTCGAGATAGTCGAAAGCAAAAAAAAAACGGTCCTATGGAAAGTACCGTTCTTAGACATTTTTTAAACCTTTTTTTTCAGCCATATGATTAGTCGTACCTAAAAAGCAACACTAATTTTTTTAAATTGAAATCGTTTGAGCCGTTTTTGAGAAAAATGAGCATAACGGTTATATGGCAGGTACCGTTATTTTTTGAGCTAAAAAAAGAATTTCAAATTCCCCTCTGTACAATACCTAAAAAACTCTATACAGGGTGATTCACCAGCGTTGTGCCAAAAAGCTAGAGCGTGTAGGTTAAGTTGAGACAAGAAAAAAATCGTATGGGAGGGGGGGTCTATTCCCCTCCGTTTAGCCGGGAGGGGCAATTTTCTGAAAAATTGACTTATTTTGTAAAAAAAAATATTTAAAATCAACGGGTTCGTTTACAACACCGTGTTATACCTTTTTGGAAAGCCAAAAACTGCTCCTTTTATTTTGTTTTTAAATTAAATTGTTTTAACGAATAGTTTAAAAAATATAAATTTTCAAACTCAAAATTTTGAAAAAAAAATTTGAAAAAATAATTTTAAAACTAATTTTTTTCAAAATTTTACGTAATTAAGTATAATTTTTGTTCTCAGAATTCAACGCTTCCATTAATCTTTAATCCAACACTGAAAACCGTATGGCTCTACGACTTTTTGTTGCCAAGGTATTCAAAAATAACCGAACCTACTTCTTCACAAAAACACGAAAAAATTGGCTAAATGGTCACTTGTGCCATCCCGTAAGGCTAGGTTTTCTTGTTTTTGTGAAGAAGTAGGTTCGGTTATTTTTGAATACCTTGGCAACAAAAAGTCGTAGAGCCATACGGTTTTCAGTGTTGGATTAAAGATTAATGGAAGCGTTGAATTCTGAGAACAAAAATTATACTTAATTACGTAAAATTTTGAAAAAAATTAGTTTTAAAATTATTTTTTCAAATTTTTTTTTCAAAATTTTGAGTTTGAAAATTTATATTTTTTAAACTATTCGTTAAAACAATTTAATTTAAAAACAAAATAAAAGGAGAAGTTTTTGGCTTTCTAAAAAGGTATAACACGGTGTTGTAAACGAACCCGTTGATTTTAAATATTTTTTTTTACAAAATAAGTCAATTTTTCAGAAAATTGCCCCTCCCGGCTAAACTGAGGGGAATAGACCCCCCCCTCCCATACGATTTTTTTCTTGTCTCAACTTAACCTACACGCTCTAGCTTTTTGGCACAACGCTGGTGAATCACCCTGTATACCAAGTTGAAGTAATTCGGCCCACCCGTTTGGGCTGTAGTTGCCTATACATACAGAGAGACAGACAGACAGACATACAGGCGGACAGAATTTTTAGACCATCTTATTTCGTCTTCGTTATCATCGTTATGTCATGTTTGATTGTTATCTCAAAACTTTTTTTTCGACGAATGCATAACTTGCCTTATAGTACCTATATAATCGCAAGTAAAAAAGACAATTCATGCTTCTTCCATATCAAGCCTCAAGTTTACGATTAAACTGTGCCGCGTGTTTCTGCAAATTAACATAAAAACAAAACCCCCTGAGCTCTGACAGAATCGGGAAATACGAACTCAATAATTGTTGCGTCACACATCTGAAATTCTAAACAACAACAAATGAATGTCAATATATTCTGATGATATGAAAACAAAATGTTTTAGCGGACATTTTATTAAGAGTTATTGTATCTAAAAGTTCAAATCGATGATAACAAGTATTTCAAGGATGTTCAAGATATGTAAAAATAAAATTGATTTAGGTTATTGAGGACCTTGCATCGAAAGGGGGCAAGTCCTAATTTAACTTTTTGTGGGAAATAAAGAAAAAGTCTTTTAAAAATTAATCATTTCACGGATGTTTTAAAATATATACTATTAAAAAATTAGCATGTTTTCACATTTTTTTAATCAAATTTTAGGTTAAATAAGCTATATTAGTAATTACTACGATTTTTTAAAGTTTGGATCTGCCCCTTATTTGCACCTAAATGTTATAAATTTGCTTCCTGATTTTGATTTATGAATAAAAAAAAGCACATAAAAGTTAGTTATTTAGTTTATTTCGAAATTTCAATCAATACACGGATAGCTAAACAATAAATAAAAAAACCAAAAACAGATCATTAATCGAGAAAATTAAAAGTTTATAGATTACCTTCAGCCTGATCAGCGTCATCTTCACTAGAAAAGTCATCATTGGCTCCAACAGTTTCACTTTAAAGAGCCTTGTAGAAGTACCTACAGTTTATTCGGTTTTCGATGGAACATAGTTGTTTACAAGTTGCATCACATCTTTGTATTTAACCATTTTTAAAGGCTCGAACACAAAAGACAAAATATGAACTGACTACTAGATGCAAATGATTCAATATTTTCGTTTGTTTTAATAAGGAGGCAGATCCAGACTTGTCGCCTTTTTGCCCCAAAAGCACTTGAGAGGCAGATACATATTTTGTTATAACTCACTTATTTTTAGTCGCAACTACATCGGTTGTGCACCAAAAGATTGCTTTTTTTGTTCAAATTTTAAGTGAAAAAAACCGTTGGGCTAAAAATATGGACTTGCCCCCTTTTTGATGCAAGGTCCTCAATTGCCTTTTAACCTTATCGAAATGTATAAGAGTCATACAAATGCAAACTGTTTCCTGTATCATTCTATGTCCTTTAACTTTGTATGTTCTTATACGGACAAATGTTTTAACTTTTGTTTTCAAGAGTGTGATTTTTTTTTGAAAATCTGATTACTTTCGCCTGATTGAATTTGCTTACAACACTCGCCGCATCACATTCGCCGGATCTTATACTATATTCGCCTAATCACATTCGCCACTATTTATTCGCCGCACCTTTAAAATGAAGGATATAAAAGGGATTTCGTGAGATAAATATCACCCTATTCTCAGTCCATTGTCCATTGTAACAAAAATTCTTTCCTATCTTTCTATTCCTTCTAACTAATGCCATGCAACTGCATTCAAAAGACCTTGGGTCTTACAGGCATATAGTTAAATTAAAAAAAAAAAAAAAAGGTTTGAAAAAGACTTAGTCCCGATTGAACACCCCCACTTGACTATTAATAGGCGTTTTTCTTTTCTAGTTCGCAGCAGAGCCTGAGTTGTCAAAAAAAAATAAGTGTTTCTTTTTTGCTTCAGAGTGTTCAGAGGTAAGAATTCGTATTTCTTTTTTCCTTCAGAGTGTGTTCAGAGTGCGCTTTACGAGCTCCAAATCAATAGATGAGGCAGACTGAGCTAAGAACTGAACACAACTATAAGCGTCAAAAGTGAGATGGTTTCAAAGCAATTGAGGGCCGTTTTCGCAAAACTCAACAAGTCCATTTTGTAAATTTTTCAGGAGAAGGTTTTTTGTGTGTGTATCAAAAACATTAAAAAAAATATTTAAAAATATAAAAACGCCTCTCCCCTTTAAGACAACTTTGTCATAGTAAGCTGGAAGAATAGCAATAATAAAGTATTGAACTTAGAAAATATTGAGTCCCAAAAATTAACATTTTTTTTCAAAATAAAACAAAACTTCATAGATTTCAAAGTTTTTTTTTATAGAGCCAGTTGAGTTTTGCAATTTTTTTTTTAGCTTAGTCCATGCGCCATGAAATAACGAAAATTTCGATACCCATATCTCATTTTTCGATTTTTGGCGCTTGTTGAGTTTTGCGAAAACGGTCCTCAATTCGATTGATAAAAAGAAGAAATAAATAATTAATTAAATTAAAATGGCCGACAAATGTATTTCAAATGTAAAAACAATTTTTGTTCGGGTTTTTCTTTTGGCATGAGAAAGAGAAATAATTGCGTTCTTAAATTCGTTTCATAAATAGTTCAGAGCGCTCTGAACATAATTGGTTCAGATTACTTTCAGTGCGAGCTCGATATACACGAACTCTGTTCAGAGCTCTTTCCTGAATGCAAAAAAAAAAAAAAACGCCTAATATAAGTACCATTAATGACAATTTTTTACTTGCGATTAAAGGTACTATAAGGCAAGATATGCATTCGTAAAAAAAAATCTAACAATCAAACATGACATTACGATGATAGAGAAGTCGAAAAAAGTGGGTCCGACAATTCTGTCTGTCTGTCCGTATGTCTGTCTGTCTGTATAGTTACTTACAGCCTAAACGGCTGGACCGATTTGCTTCAAACTTGGTACATAGTATTGTTATGACGTCCTACAGAGGGGTTTTTGGAATAAGCATTCTAGCTCCAAAACTAACGGTACTACCATACGATTTTTAGTGAACAATTATTTTTTCTCAAAATCGGCTCCTACGATTTTGATAAAACTTTCTGAATAGTGTTTTCTGTGCAAACTTTATGTTTTGGTTGGAATAGATTTTTCAGGAAAAGTCTTATAACGGTACCTCCCATAGGACCGGTTTTTTTAAAGTCAGATTTTCTCGTAAGCCACTTGACGGATTTCGATGAAATTTTTAATGTAGAAGTCCTTTTAAAGACGAAATAATATAAATTTTTGGAAAACAGTTAGTTTGAGTTTTTTTAAAAAGAATTAAAACTTTTTTATTTTTTGTTTTTTTCAAAAACGGTTCCAGCTATTTTTTTTCAATTTTAATTTTCTGATAAAAACTACAAAGTGCTAGAAGTTGGCATACTCAAAAAAATTTGGAATATTTTTTGGAAAAGTTTTTCAAAAAAAACTGTTTTTTGAAAAAACTGGTCGAACGATTTTGAAAAAAAAATTTCTTAAAATTACAATAAATATCAATAAACAAAATCATATGGCTTTTACTTCATTTTTTCCAAAAAACGTTTGAACTATAGATTTTTAAGTGATCAATAAAATTTCATATAGTATTTTCCCTGCTTTTCTCAAAAATCTCAAACCCCAAGACCACTGTCACACATTAGAGCAAGTTTGTCCGACCCAGTCGTGCCCTTTATTTTAAATATATTATAAAACATAAATGCATATATTGTTAGGCCCCTAATGTGCCAACAAATATTTTTAAGTATTATAAGTAAAATAGAATAAGAACTAATTGTAAATATTATATTGTTCAATAAATAATCGTAATCGTAATCGGCTAGGGGTTATTTAGAAAGGTAAAGTTAAAGTGTCTTTTAAAGTAAAAGACTTAGTTACATCGTAGACGTCAACAAGTGTTAAACAATTTTTGAGTACCTAGTACTAAAGAGATATATTAAGATTTCAAACAATAAGTAATAAGTGAACTTGAAAAAATAAAATTTGTGTTTTTCTTATTGCAAAGTTTTTAACATTCTCAAAAAATTTGTGGTTAATATGTCCACGTCAATTTCCACTGCAGTGGATCAAAAGTGCAAAATATGCAGAAAAGCTTATACAGACTTTCAAATGGTCGAATGCACAAAGTGCAAGAAATGGATCCACTATGAGTGTGCTGCAGTTGGAGATGAAGTTTCGAATGAGGACAATTGGGAATGTGTTATATGCAAAAAAAGTAATACAGCACCTCAACCAAACGTATCAACATTTCATTCGAACGTTTCTAAATCTAAGGCTGAGAGGATTCGTCAACAGCTTAGTATAATGGAAGAGAAGGAAAAAATTCTTAAGGAGCGACAAATGATCTTAGAGAAGAGCCAAATGCTTCTAAAGGATTTGTCGGACACCGAGAGCAGAAGTCAAGCATCGCATTCATCAATAAACATAAAGATCATTACCGAAGAGGATAAACTTCCACAAAAAAAGTTTGTGGAACAGCCGTGTGGTAAAACTGTTCTGAACAAATATATAGATAAACTACCAACAATTAAAGGCCGACAAATATCTGCCAAACCAATCCCGTTGTACGGAGCAAATACTGTTGACGTGACGATCCCATTCAGCTTACACAAAACCAATTGGCAACACGAAATGCAGTATCTAAAGAGCTAGCAACATTCACAGGTCATCCTGGAGAGTGGCCGGTATTCATAAGTACCTTTCATCAAATAACTGCAGCGTGTGGATTTACCAAGACGGAAAATCTGCTTCGTCTACAGCGTTGCTTAAGAGGGAAGGCCAGAGAAATTGTGGAAGCTCAACTGACCATACCAAACTGTGTTCCAGTTATTATATCAACACTTCGAAGATATTTTGGCCAACCTGAGGTTATAATGGAGCACTATGTTAATAAAATACAAAACATGTGTTCCCCAAAAATAGAGCGGACGGAAACAATTTTGGACTTCGCAGTTGCTGTAACAAATCTATGTTCAACGTTGGATCAAGCAGATCTTTAAGATTACATGCGTGATCCCAGTTTGATGAAATGTATAGTCGAGAAACTACCACCCACTCTTCAGATCTCCTGGGCAGCACATGCGAACTGAAGAAGATTTTAACAACACTTGCGTTCTTGGAGATTGGCTGCACTCTGGCTGGAGATATATGCGACGTAATGCCAGCTAAAAGTTGGTTTCAGTCCAAGGAATTGCCTAACAAACAAAAAAGTAAAAACGAACAAATACCAAGAGATGCAAAGGAAACCGAATCGAGCACACCCTTCGAATATCAATAGAAGGTGTCAAATCTGCAATGGGAATTGTAAGTCAAATTCAACTTGCTCTCGTTTCATTGATTGGACCATAAAGGAACGATGGGAATATGTAAACAAAGCAAATCTTTGTCGACAGTGTCTTAAGAGACACCCATACAAATGTTCAGCTCCGGTTATATGCACTAGCACAAATTGCAATGGTGGACATCACCCTCTTTTGCACGATATTCACAAGGAAAGAAGAATAACAAATGAGAACGGCCGAGGTAAAACAGCAGTGAACCGTATCGCTACTTCTTCAGTTCGATTTCGAATTCTACCAGTGATGTTATCAAACAACGGAAAAAGAATAAACACATTTGCCATTTTAGACGATGAGCTAAATTTGATTGGAGAAGGTGCACATTTGTACCTGAAGTGGAGCGGAGCATTAACTCGCCAGGAGAACCAATACAGGAAAGTGTCCTTAAACATTTCTGGAGTTCACTAAAATGCGTCAAATGCGTTTCCATATATCAAATGTAAGAACAATGGAGAAGCTCAATCTGCCAACGCAATCTTTGAACTACAGTGGCTAAGCTAAAAAATATTGCCATCTTATGAAAATGCCACGCCAGGAATACTTATTGGCCTAAGAAATGGCACGTGGGAGTCCCTCTGAAAATTCGAGAAGCAAGTGAGGAGGATCCAATCGCTGTAAAATGCCGCCTCGGTTGGACCATTTTTTCAAATACCGATGAAGCAGATGGTTCCGGACCAGAGCAACATTACCACGTCTGCGAATGTCAGTCAGATTCAGACAAAAAAATCCATCAGTTGGTGAAAGAATTCTTTTCTATCGACAACTTGGGAATAGCTGCTCATAAAGATCCCAGGGTTATACAAGAAGAAGAATTGGCAAGGAGCATCTTGAATAAAACAACTGTGCCTTTGGAAAATCGCTACGAGTCTGGGCTTCTTTGGCGGTTACCTGATTCAAAACCTATGGCAATTCGCAGGATGAAATGTTAAGAGAAACGTCTAGAAGCAGATAAGGTCCTCAAGGAAAACATGGTTCAACAGATGGAAGATTACTTACGTAGAGGCTATATTATGAAGCTTACCTTGAAGGAACTACAAGAGCATCATGAAAAGATCTGGTATTTGCCAATCTTTCCAGTTCGAAATCCAAACAAGCTGTAGCAAACTCGCATCGTCTGAGACGCAGCAGCTATAGTTAACGGTGTCTCATTAAACGCATTGCTAATGAATGGAGTTGATTGGAAGTCATCGTTGCTGGGTGTTCTTATTCGAAGCAGAGAACGAAAAATTGGTTTATCAGCAGACATAAAGGAAATGTACCACCAGATCAAAATACCTCCAAGGGACCAGCATGTTCTTCGATTTTTGTGGCGCAATAATACAGATGCAGAATTTGATACCTACGTGATGCAAGTGATGACGTTTGGGGCAACATGCTCACCAAGTTGTGCTCAATACGTAAAAAACCACAACGCTGTGCAGTTTGTCGATTATTATCCACAAGCAGTACAATGCATAATTAAAAATCATTATGTAGACGATCTCTTAGACAGCGTAGTCAACGAAGCAGAAGCAGTGAAGCTAGCAAAGCAAGTAGCAACAGTTCATTCCCAAGCTGGTTTTGAAATTCGCAATTGAAGGTCGAACAGCTCTGAAGTCATGGCTATTATCAATCCAGGGTCACCTAACGAACCAAAGAACCTTAGCTTGAACACAAAATCTATAACAGAAAAAATTCTGGATATGTGGTGGTGTCTCAAAGACGACAGTTATATTTTTTCGTTACGCTTCCATAAAGGCAGCAAAATGGTTTTAAATGGAAAATGCCGTCCAACGAAAAATGAAGTCCTTCGGATACTCATGTCGATATATGATCCCTTAGGACTTATTGCGAACTTCTTAGTCTATCTAAAAATTCTACTTCAAGATATTTGGCAGACGGCAGACCCGTCTAGACTGGGATGAGCAAATTAATCACAACCAATTTAAAGTTTCCGGATTGGGTACGAACCACCACACAGTTACATAATGTTTGTGGGCGCAGGAGAAGAGGCATGTGTGACTGTAGCGTATCTGCGGATCAGCAAAGGGGAACAAATAGATTGCTCACTTATAGGTGCAAAGACAAAAGTAGCTCCGATCAAACTACGCTCTATCCCACGTTTGGAACTAGAAGCTGCTGTGATGGGAAGCAGATTTGCCAAACAACTCTTAGGAGAGACGTCTATTAAGTCTATTAATGTGAGTAAAATATTTTTTTGGTGTGATTCTAAAACAGTCTTAGGTGAAATAACCCAAATCGATACAACAAATACATCGCTCCGCGGAGCTGAAATACAGGATGATCAGAACGAAAGTCTTTGGCGATACATCCCATCAAAACAAAATGTTGCATACTGAGCAACTAAACAGTTCAAACTTCCAAAACTAAATACGAATGATCGTTGGTTCCAAGGTCCGGAATTCTTTTTATGCGGAGAAGACAAATCGCCAAGGGATATTAAATCTTTAGCAGAGACGACTGAAGAGTTGCTGGATGTCCATTTTTCCAATGAAAAGAGCCATTAATGTCAAAAGATTTTCAAATTGGGAAAAACTTCTGAGAACCGTAGCTTATGTAATCCGTTACATAAACATCAAAAGAAAATTCAAACCTGAACTACCAAACGGAATTTAAAATGGCGATGAACTTAATAGAGTCCAGTCGACAGGTACTTTTAGGTGGAAAAACGCCAACAGTTAATGAAACTTGGAGGTTTTGTTCAAAGATAGTAAAGTAATATTTTGCTAAGTTTTTGACCTTGAGGGCCCTGTGCTAAAAGAGGGAAGGGGGAAAAACTGCAAATTTTTCGACGTTGCTCCGGTTTTCCTTCAATAGCTTTTTTTCTTTATGTCCTATGGCAAAAATATATTTAAGTTTTTTGTAGAGCATACAATTTCCTACTGTTAATACAAACATCATTGTATGTCAATTTGTTACCAAGATATGGTGCTGCAAAAAACAGGTAATTTTTCAAAACTCCAAAAAATGGAAAAAAATGAAGAATTGATTTGTTTTTTCGGAAATACCCGAATAATCATGTTTTTTTTTTTTAATTATGGTTCCTCGTTAAAATCACCAATTTTCTACACTATCCAATTTTGTTGGTACAAAAATTGTATGTCATTTCGTCACCGAGATACGGAAATAAAAGGGGGAAAACTGCAAAATTTTCGACCTTGCTCCGGTTTTCCCTATATTTTTTTTTCTTTACGTCCTACGACAGAAGTATGTAAGACCTTTTTAGTAGAACGTTAGATTTTTTACAGTCTAAATAGGCTGAAAATTTTTGTATGTCAATTCTATACCAAGATATAGAAAAAGAGGAGGAAGCAGGAAGGGGGAACTGCAAAATTTTCGACCTTGCTCTGGTTTTCCCTCAATACATTTTTTTTTTTTAAGTCCTACTGCAAAAACTAACTACATTTTTCTAGAGCGTTAAATTTCCCACAATTTCAATGGTTCAAAAATTGTTGTTTGTGAATTCTTTTTAGTAAGAAATGGGAAAAGAGGAGGTGGGTGGAAACGCAAATTTTTCGACCTTGCTCCGGTGTTCCCTCAATAACTTTTTTCCATCTTACGAAAAAAAACGTTATTGAATTTTTTGTAGAGTGTTAAATTTCCAACAATTTCAATGGTTCAAAAATTGTTGTATGTCAATTCTTTACGAGGAATGGAAAAAGAGGAGGGAGGCGGAAATGCAAAATTTTCGACCTTGCGCCTGTTTTTCCTTAGTTACTTTTTTTCTTTACGTCCTACAGGAAAAATACATTTTACTTGTTTGTAGAACTTTAAATTTCCTAAAATTTGGATGGTAAAAAAATTGTATGTCAATTTTTTTTGCCAAAAAATGGAAAAAGAAGAAAAGGGTGGGACTGCAAATTTTTGACATTGCTCCGGTTTTTCCTCAATAACTTCTTTTCCTTACGTCCTACTGAAAAAATGTAAATCAGTTTTTTGTAGAACGTTAAATTTCCTACAATTTCAATAGTCTTATGTCAATTCGTAACGAAAACATTTGCTACATATCCGTATAGTACAATTCAAAACCGGAACGCAAGAGGCGCCATCTACTACACTCCGCCAGAATGGCTAGAATTTCCTTGGGGGTTTGAGGAAGGCAAAATGATTTTTGTTTATAATGCAAAGATACAAATTAATATAAATTTAATTTAATTTTGTGTGAATTGAAAAATATGTGATTGAAATGGATATGAGTTTCAAGTCGATATTTTGTTTGCTTTGAAGAATTTTTATTATGATTTTTTTTGGATATTGGAATATTTGTTTAAGGCTGGGAGCCAGGCTTGCCAACTAGATAAAAGATTTTTGCCAAAATGTAAAAATATTTTATAGATTATTCAATTTGTAAATTAATTAAATCGGTAATATGCGTAAGGTGTGACAAAAAAGCTTGAACATGTAGAATGGGTTGAAATAAGAAACAAATCTTATTACCGCGTAATGTGAAAAGGCCAGTTAATGCTAAGTGTCAGAAAAAAACTACCATTTCACCTTTCACGCAGTTCTTTGCGGTTTTTGTTTATACATTTTTGTCAAAGTTGAAATTTGTATATGTTAAGTCATTAAAAAATGTCATTTTGTAGTAATTTTGAAGAAATCTGTTGCTATTTTTTTTATTAATATTTTAACCGTTTTGCATTTTACGCAATTTTTTGAAGCTGTTTACGCTGTTTTTTGAAGCAAAACAGATAAAAAAATTTTAATTTGCATCGCAATTGTCATTTTTATAAGTTGTCACAAAAAATGTCATTTTGCATTTTGAAGCAATCTGAATTCTAGTAAAATTATAATGTTCCTTGCCAGAAAGGTGGCAACTCTATCATCTTTTTGATATTAAATGTAAATGACTGGGTTGCATGAACTTGCTATATCACACTGACAGTGATTTCACTGACCACTGGCAGGCAGTGACGTCACGAAAACTGACGTGATTTTTACGCCAGTGAAGCAATTGCTCGCCAGTGGTCAGTTGAGAAAAAAAGGTTATCACACCTACTGGCAGGCCTGTGCCAGTGTGTCCCAAAACTCACTGACTCGTCATGCTAGTCAGTGATATTTTCTCCGAGTCGGTCAGTGAACTGACGCCTGAAAAACTGACTATCACATTACACTGACACATTCTTCACTGGCACACGACACTGGCAAGTGGCGTCAGTGAAATTTAGTCGAAATCGGGTCAGTGAGCAGTTTTGCTATCACACTGACTGACTATTGACAGCCAGTGGCTGTCAGTTCCTTGTTTTTTTTTTAATTTGTTTGAGGTGGAAAACTCTAGCTGCTGGGTTTTGTTTTGTTTACTTACACAAAATTCTTTATAAAAAAATAATTTCAGAAAAAGAATTTTTGAAAATAGTTGAAGTTGCCACGGTGGCTTATTTGGCAGCGTGTGTGGTGGACAGCCTCAGCGATGATGATGAAGACAAGAGAACTCGTCGACTGCGCAGTGTTTGGCCAAAAAAGTGGTTGAGGCGTAAGAAGAAGGAAGGGTTTCGCTGCGACTGCTATTCCAAATAGCTCATCCAACTATTTTGGCTATTATTCCAGAAGTCCTTGACGATATTTACAAGGTTCTTGCGGGTTGTTTTTTAAAGTTATTTCTAATAATAGCTTTGTTTGTTGAGCCCTGAAGTCACTTTTGTTCTTCTAGCCGTTGACTTTTTATATTCCACTTCTCTCTATCATCGTTATGTCATGTTTAATTGTTATATTTTTACTTGCGATTATAGGTACTATATTAAGGCAAGCTATGCATTCGTAAAAAAAATAACATCAAACATAACATTACGATGATAGAGAAGCCGAAAAAAGTGAGTCCGACAATTCGGTCTGCCTGTCTGTCTGTCTGTCAGTCTGTCTGTCCGTCTATCTGTATCGGCACCTACAGCCTAAACGGCTAGACCGATTCGCTTCAAACTCGGTACATTTTATTGTTATGACGTCCTACAGAGGTGCTTTTGGAATAAGCATTCTAGCTCTAAAACTAACGGTACCTGCCATACGATTTTTAGTGAAAAACTAATTTTTCCCAAAACCGGCTCCTACGATTTTGATAAAACTTTCTGAATGGTGTTTTTTGAGTAAAATATATGATTTGGTTGGAATTAATTTGTCAGGAAAAGGCTTGTAACGGTACCTTCCATAACACCAATTTTATCATAACAGATTTTCTCGTAAACCACCCAATGGATTTCGATAAAAATTTCAAAGTGAAAGCTCTTTTTTAAACAAAATAAAATAAATTCTTTAATTTTTCAAAAAAAAAAATTGAGTTTTTTAAAAAAAGGTAATTTTTTTTTATTTTTGGTTTTTTCAAAAACGGTTTGTTCAAAATATTTATTTTCTAATAAGCACTTTTAATTGCTAGCTGTTGGCATACTTAAAAAAAAAATTTTAATATATTATCGAAAAGTTTTTCAAAAAAAATCGTTGACATCTTTAAACTTGACTTGCGGCTAAACTAAGCGACCTAGCGACTTCAAAAATGCATATTCGTGATCTAGAAAATGCCACCTTTCAATTGATGTATCGCATTATATGAAAAATCGACTTTTATCCTTAAACACGATTTGCGGCTAAACTAGACGTGCTAGAGGCATCAAAGTTGACATCTTTAAACATGACTTGCGGCTAAACTAAGCGACCTAGCGACTTCAAAAATGCATAAAAAAATTGTTTTTCAAAACTTCCCAAAAAATACGGTACTTGAAATTTTTCAAACAAAATATCAAAAAATCAGTTCACTGACGGGGTTTCTTCACTGGCACAACGAGAAATTTCGTGTGTTGCCAGGGATGGGGTAGGGTCAGTACACTGACGCTCTTGTCATAAAAGTGTGTCAGTGGTCCTATGCGCCAGTGACTACTTATCACACTTGTCATTTTTCGAGTCAGTCACTGACGCGATTCGGGCAGGGGCGTCCCAAAACTGGCTATCACACTACGGATGACTTCACTGACGGCGTTGTGACGCGATTTTGACGTCACTGCCTGCCAGTGGTCAGTGAATTCACTGTCAGTGTGATATAGCCTTAAGAAATCACTGTCTAAAGAATAAACTTAGGAATGCGAAAGAGAACTCGAATAAAGTATAGGTAAGCTGAAACATGGAATTATGCAAACTGCTTTTTAATGTAATAGGCTAGGAAAATAGGTAGGTATCTATTGTGAGAGATTTTTCGCAAATTTTTTACACATAACATTTAAGATTAAATGTTCATAAATGTAACTATATAACATTTTGGAAGAATCGGTAAATCTGTTTTTGAGTGGAAAAAATAGGCCCTATGTGAGGAATAACGTTGGAGTTTTTTTGTAGGTAATATTGATTTTATCAAAATCGTCGGAGCTGTTTGTAAGCTTAAATTTTACATATAGCAAGTACCTTGTTTTTTTTAGCAAAATATACAAATATACCCTCAGACAGACAGACACGGACCGAAGTCTGAGACCAACTTCTTTCATCTTCGCGTTCATCGTATGTCATATATGATTTAAAATAACTTGCCTTAAAGTGCCAACATAAATCGAAAATAAAAACCAAAAAATCAAATTGAACAAATAATGTTAATAAATAGAAATTCTTTAAATTGCGATGTTGTCAAATAGCTCAATAGCTAACACATTGAAGAATTTCTTAAACACAAACACATATTTTCTGATTTTTTAATTCCATATTCTCGTTGTTGACATGACAACAAGTGATCTATCGGCTAGTTCCTTTATTCCCCCTATTGTTGTCAGAAACAATGTAATACAACGCGCTCTTTCTTCTCTCCGCCATTTTTATCTCTCCACTGCTAAATCCAAGCAACCTACAGCGCCACAGTACGTGCTCCGCCAGAAACCAAAGAGTCAGTCCCATTGACTTACTATGTGGATATGTAGCAAAGACGAAAACATGGTGTTTCGAAAAACAGCAATTTCAAAAAATGCAGAATTCCACTATATTTCTTCGTATACCCGAATAATCATTAAATGAAAAGTGACCTGTTTTTTGAAACGCCATATCTCGGTAACAAATCGACATAAACAGATGTTTATCAAAATTGTAGGAAATTTTATGCTCTACAAAAAACTAGAATATGTTTTTGCCGTAGGATATAACGAAAAAAAGTTATTAACTTTTGACCTTTTTCCACCTAAACCCACTTTTTCCGACCTGTCGACTAGACTAATATAGCCGAAGAAGAATTATTTAGAATCGTCCAACAAGATGTCTACGGCGATGAAATTAACTCTCTGAGGAAGGAACTTGATAACCCCAATGGACTGAGGCCTACAGTACCTATTTCAAGCACAATTAGATGTCTTTCTCCATACCTAGAGCAAAAAAAAGTGTTAAGAGTTAGAGGAAGACTTGATGCAGCCGAATTTATGGAAGCAGACCAAAGGCGACCAGTAATACTTCCCAGGGGACATCTTATTACGAACCTCTTGATTCAGAGGTATCACGAAAAATTCCTACACGTCAACAACGAGAGTGTTATAAATCAGTTGAGACAACGGTTCATTATTCCCAAGATGAGATGCGCAGTTAAGACTGTGAGCAAACAGTGCCAATGGTGTAAAGTTAAAAAAGCAAAACCGATGGCAACAGAAATGGGCCCTCTTCCTAAAGCGAGAGTTTCACCATATTGTGACCCATTTAGCTTTACAGGAGTGGATATTTTAGTCCACTAAAAGTTGTTGTAGGAAGACGTCAAGAAAAAAGATGGTTAGTACTATTCACGTGTTTGACCACCAGAGCCATACATGTGGAAATAGCATACAAATTGACTCCGATTCAATTATACTGTGTTTCTATGACTTCATACAACGACAAGGACAACCCACAGAGATCTATTGTGATAGAGGAACTAATTTTATAGGTGCCGAACGCCAGCTTCGTCAAGATTTTGAAGCTGTAAATCTGGTTTTAATTGCAAAAGACTTTGTGGCTCCCTCTCTTAAATGGGTGTTCAATCCACCAGCATCGCCACACATCGGTGGCGCCTGGGAACGTTTGGTTCAATCCATTAAGACAGCGCTTTACAATTCGCTGCCTTCAAGAAACTCTGGGGACCAGTTTCTGAGAAGCTGTTTGATTGCAGCAGAAAACATATTAAATTCGAGACCACTCACATACGTGCCATTGGAAAATGAGTTACAAGAAGCATAAACACCTAACGACTTCTTGAGACTTAGTTCTGGAGGAGGTAAACCCACTATGCAGCTGAGTGACGATGTGAAAATCCTGAAATACACTTACCAAACCAAGGAGCGTTTTGCGAACAAATGCTGGCAACGTTTTATAGCAGAGTATTTACCAGATCTTGCTCTTCGTTCCAAGTGGTATGAACCTGTACCCCCCTTGAAGGTGGATAACATTGTTTTAATTTTGAAAAAAAAATTTGAAAAAATAATTTTAAAACTAATTTTTTTCAAAATTTTACGTAATTAAGTATAATTTTTGTTCTCAGAATTCAACGCTTCCATTAATCTTTAATCCAACACTGAAAACCGTATGGCTCTACGACTTTTTGTTGCCAAGGTATTCAAAAATAACCGAACCTACTTCTTCACAAAAACACGAAAAAATTGGCTAAATGGTCACTTGTGCCATCCCGTAAGGCTAGGTTTTCTTGTTTTTGTGAAGAAGTAGGTTCGGTTATTTTTGAATACCTTGGCAACAAAAAGTCGTAGAGCCATACGGTTTTCAGTGTTGGATTAAAGATTAATGGAAGCGTTGAATTCTGAGAACAAAAATTATACTTAATTACGTAAAATTTTGAAAAAAATTCGTTTTAAAATTATTTTTTCAAATTTTTTTTTCAAAATTTTGAGTTTGAAAATTTATATTTTTTAAACTATTCGTTAAAACAATTTAATTTAAAAACAAAATAAAAGGAGAAGTTTTTGGCTTTCTAAAAAGGTATAACACGGTGTTGTAAACGAACCCGTTGATTTTAAATATTTTTTTTTACAAAATAAGTCAATTTTTCAGAAAATTGCCCCTCCCGGCTAAACTGAGGGGAATAGACCCCCCCCTCCCATACGATTTTTTTCTTGTCTCAACTTAACCTACACGCTCTAGCTTTTTGGCACAACGCTGGTGAATCACTTTGTATACCAAGTTGAAGTAATTCGGCCCACCCGTTTGGGCTGTAGTTGCCTATACATACAGAGAGACAGACAGACAGACATACAGGCGGACAGAATTTTTAGACCATCTTATTTCGTCTTCGTTATCATCGTTATGTCATGTTTGATTGTTATCTCAAAACTTTTTTTTCGACGAATGCATAACTTGCCTTATAGTACCTATATAATCGCAAGTAAAAAAGACAATTCATGCTTCTTCCATATCAAGCCTCAAGTTTACGATTAAACTGTGCCGCGTGTTTCTGCAAATTAACATAAAAACAAAACCCCCTGAGCTCTGACAGAATCGGGAAATACGAATTCAATAATTGTTGCGTCACACATCTGAAATTCTAAACAACAACAAATGAATGTCAATATATTCTGATGATATGAAAACAAAATGTTTTAGCGGACATTTTATTAAGAGTTATTGTATCTAAAAGTTCAAATCGATGATAACAAGTATTTCAAGGATGTTCAAGATATGTAAAAATAAAATTGATTTAGGTTATTGAGGACCTTGCATCGAAAGGGGGCAAGTCCTAATTTAACTTTTTGTGGGAAATAAAGAAAAAGTCTTTTAAAAATTAATCATTTCACGGATGTTTTAAAATATATACTATTAAAAAATTAGCATGTTTTCACATTTTTTTAATCAAATTTTAGGTTAAATAAGCTATATTAGTAATTACTACGATTTTTTAAAGTTTGGATCTGCCCCTTATTTGCACCTAAATGTTATAAATTTGCTTCCTGATTTTGATTTATGAATAAAAAAAAGCACATAAAAGTTAGTTATTTAGTTTATTTCGAAATTTCAATCAATACACGGATAGCTAAACAATAAATAAAAAAACCAAAAACAGATCATTAATCGAGAAAATTAAAAGTTTATAGATTACCTTCAGCCTGATCAGCGTCATCTTCACTAGAAAAGTCATCATTGGCTCCAACAGTTTCACTTTAAAGAGCCTTGTAGAAGTACCTACAGTTTATTCGGTTTTCGATGGAACATAGTTGTTTACAAGTTGCATCACATCTTTGTATTTAACCATTTTTAAAGGCTCGAACACAAAAGACAAAATATGAACTGACTACTAGATGCAAATGATTCAATATTTTCGTTTGTTTTAATAAGGAGGCAGATCCAGACTTGTCGCCTTTTTGCCCCAAAAGCACTTGAGAGGCAGATACATATTTTGTTATAACTCACTTATTTTTAGTCGCAACTACATCGGTTGTGCACCAAAAGATTGCTTTTTTTGTTCAAATTTTAAGTGAAAAAAACCGTTGGGCTAAAAATATGGACTTGCCCCCTTTTTGATGCAAGGTCCTCAATTGCCTTTTAACCTTATCGAAATGTATAAGAGTCATACAAATGCAAACTGTTTCCTGTATCATTCTATGTCCTTTAACTTTGTATGTTCTTATACGGACAAATGTTTTAACTTTTGTTTTCAAGAGTGTGATTTTTTTTTGAAAATCTGATTACTTTCGCCTGATTGAATTTGCTTACAACACTCGCCGCATCACATTCGCCGGATCTTATACTATATTCGCCTAATCACATTCGCCACTATTTATTCGCCGCACCTTTAAAATGAAGGATATAAAAGGGATTTCGTGAGATAAATATCACCCTATTCTCAGTCCATTGTCCATTGTAACAAAAATTCTTTCCTATCTTTCTATTCCTTCTAACTAATGCCATGCAACTGCATTCAAAAGACCTTGGGTCTTACAGGCATATAGTTAAATTAAAAAAAAAAAAAAAGGTTTGAAAAAGACTTAGTCCCGATTGAACACCCCCACTTGACTATTAATAGGCGTTTTTCTTTTCTAGTTCGCAGCAGAGCCTGAGTTGTCAAAAAAAAATAAGTGTTTCTTTTTTGCTTCAGAGTGTTCAGAGGTAAGAATTCGTATTTCTTTTTTCCTTCAGAGTGTGTTCAGAGTGCGCTTTACGAGCTCCAAATCAATAGATGAGGCAGACTGAGCTAAGAACTGAACACAACTATAAGCGTCAAAAGTGAGATGGTTTCAAAGCAATTGAGGGCCGTTTTCGCAAAACTCAACAAGTCCATTTTGTAAATTTTTCAGGAGAAGGTTTTTTGTGTGTGTATCAAAAACATTAAAAAAAATATTTAAAAATATAAAAACGCCTCTCCCCTTTAAGACAACTTTGTCATAGTAAGCTGGAAGAATAGCAATAATAAAGTATTGAACTTAGAAAATATTGAGTCCCAAAAATTAACATTTTTTTTCAAAATAAAACAAAACTTCATAGATTTCAAAGTTTTTTTTTATAGAGCCAGTTGAGTTTTGCAATTTTTTTTTTAGCTTAGTCCATGCGCCATGAAATAACGAAAATTTCGATACCCATATCTCATTTTTCGATTTTTGGCGCTTGTTGAGTTTTGCGAAAACGGTCCTCAATTCGATTGATAAAAAGAAGAAATAAATAATTAATTAAATTAAAATGGCCGACAAATGTATTTCAAATGTAAAAACAATTTTTGTTCGGGTTTTTCTTTTGGCATGAGAAAGAGAAATAATTGCGTTCTTAAATTCGTTTCATAAATAGTTCAGAGCGCTCTGAACATAATTGGTTCAGATTACTTTCAGTGCGAGCTCGATATACACGAACTCTGTTCAGAGCTCTTTCCTGAATGCAAAAAAAAAAAAAACGCCTAATATAAGTACCATTAATGACAATTTTTTACTTGCGATTAAAGGTACTATAAGGCAAGATATGCATTCGTAAAAAAAAATCTAACAATCAAACATGACATTACGATGATAGAGAAGTCGAAAAAAGTGGGTCCGACAATTCTGTCTGTCTGTCCGTATGTCTGTCTGTCTGTATAGTTACTTACAGCCTAAACGGCTGGACCGATTTGCTTCAAACTTGGTACATAGTATTGTTATGACGTCCTACAGAGGGGTTTTTGGAATAAGCATTCTAGCTCCAAAACTAACGGTACTACCATACGATTTTTAGTGAACAATTATTTTTTCTCAAAATCGGCTCCTACGATTTTGATAAAACTTTCTGAATAGTGTTTTCTGTGCAAACTTTATGTTTTGGTTGGAATAGATTTTTCAGGAAAAGTCTTATAACGGTACCTCCCATAGGACCGGTTTTTTTAAAGTCAGATTTTCTCGTAAGCCACTTGACGGATTTCGATGAAATTTTTAATGTAGAAGTCCTTTTAAAGACGAAATAATATAAATTTTTGGAAAACAGTTAGTTTGAGTTTTTTTAAAAAGAATTAAAACTTTTTTATTTTTTGTTTTTTTCAAAAACGGTTCCAGCTATTTTTTTTCAATTTTAATTTTCTGATAAAAACTACAAAGTGCTAGAAGTTGGCATACTCAAAAAAATTTGGAATATTTTTTGGAAAAGTTTTTCAAAAAAAACTGTTTTTTGAAAAAACTGGTCGAACGATTTTGAAAAAAAAATTTCTTAAAATTACAATAAATATCAATAAACAAAATCATATGGCTTTTACTTCATTTTTTCCAAAAAACGTTTGAACTATAGATTTTTAAGTGATCAATAAAATTTCATATAGTATTTTCCCTGCTTTTCTCAAAAATCTCAAACCCCAAGACCACTGTCACACATTAGAGCAAGTTTGTCCGACCCAGTCGTGCCCTTTATTTTAAATATATTATAAAACATAAATGCATATATTGTTAGGCCCCTAATGTGCCAACAAATATTTTTAAGTATTATAAGTAAAATAGAATAAGAACTAATTGTAAATATTATATTGTTCAATAAATAATCGTAATCGTAATCGGCTAGGGGTTATTTAGAAAGGTAAAGTTAAAGTGTCTTTTAAAGTAAAAGACTTAGTTACATCGTAGACGTCAACAAGTGTTAAACAATTTTTGAGTACCTAGTACTAAAGAGATATATTAAGATTTCAAACAATAAGTAATAAGTGAACTTGAAAAAATAAAATTTGTGTTTTTCTTATTGCAAAGTTTTTAACATTCTCAAAAAATTTGTGGTTAATATGTCCACGTCAATTTCCACTGCAGTGGATCAAAAGTGCAAAATATGCAGAAAAGCTTATACAGACTTTCAAATGGTCGAATGCACAAAGTGCAAGAAATGGATCCACTATGAGTGTGCTGCAGTTGGAGATGAAGTTTCGAATGAGGACAATTGGGAATGTGTTATATGCAAAAAAAGTAATACAGCACCTCAACCAAACGTATCAACATTTCATTCGAACGTTTCTAAATCTAAGGCTGAGAGGATTCGTCAACAGCTTAGTATAATGGAAGAGAAGGAAAAAATTCTTAAGGAGCGACAAATGATCTTAGAGAAGAGCCAAATGCTTCTAAAGGATTTGTCGGACACCGAGAGCAGAAGTCAAGCATCGCATTCATCAATAAACATAAAGATCATTACCGAAGAGGATAAACTTCCACAAAAAAAGTTTGTGGAACAGCCGTGTGGTAAAACTGTTCTGAACAAATATATAGATAAACTACCAACAATTAAAGGCCGACAAATATCTGCCAAACCAATCCCGTTGTACGGAGCAAATACTGTTGACGTGACGATCCCATTCAGCTTACACAAAACCAATTGGCAACACGAAATGCAGTATCTAAAGAGCTAGCAACATTCACAGGTCATCCTGGAGAGTGGCCGGTATTCATAAGTACCTTTCATCAAATAACTGCAGCGTGTGGATTTACCAAGACGGAAAATCTGCTTCGTCTACAGCGTTGCTTAAGAGGGAAGGCCAGAGAAATTGTGGAAGCTCAACTGACCATACCAAACTGTGTTCCAGTTATTATATCAACACTTCGAAGATATTTTGGCCAACCTGAGGTTATAATGGAGCACTATGTTAATAAAATACAAAACATGTGTTCCCCAAAAATAGAGCGGACGGAAACAATTTTGGACTTCGCAGTTGCTGTAACAAATCTATGTTCAACGTTGGATCAAGCAGATCTTTAAGATTACATGCGTGATCCCAGTTTGATGAAATGTATAGTCGAGAAACTACCACCCACTCTTCAGATCTCCTGGGCAGCACATGCGAACTGAAGAAGATTTTAACAACACTTGCGTTCTTGGAGATTGGCTGCACTCTGGCTGGAGATATATGCGACGTAATGCCAGCTAAAAGTTGGTTTCAGTCCAAGGAATTGCCTAACAAACAAAAAAGTAAAAACGAACAAATACCAAGAGATGCAAAGGAAACCGAATCGAGCACACCCTTCGAATATCAATAGAAGGTGTCAAATCTGCAATGGGAATTGTAAGTCAAATTCAACTTGCTCTCGTTTCATTGATTGGACCATAAAGGAACGATGGGAATATGTAAACAAAGCAAATCTTTGTCGACAGTGTCTTAAGAGACACCCATACAAATGTTCAGCTCCGGTTATATGCACTAGCACAAATTGCAATGGTGGACATCACCCTCTTTTGCACGATATTCACAAGGAAAGAAGAATAACAAATGAGAACGGCCGAGGTAAAACAGCAGTGAACCGTATCGCTACTTCTTCAGTTCGATTTCGAATTCTACCAGTGATGTTATCAAACAACGGAAAAAGAATAAACACATTTGCCATTTTAGACGATGAGCTAAATTTGATTGGAGAAGGTGCACATTTGTACCTGAAGTGGAGCGGAGCATTAACTCGCCAGGAGAACCAATACAGGAAAGTGTCCTTAAACATTTCTGGAGTTCACTAAAATGCGTCAAATGCGTTTCCATATATCAAATGTAAGAACAGTGGAGAAGCTCAATCTGCCAACGCAATCTTTGAACTACAGTGGCTAAGCTAAAAAATATTGCCATCTTATGAAAATGCCACGCCAGGAATACTTATTGGCCTAAGAAATGGCACGTGGGAGTCCCTCTGAAAATTCGAGAAGCAAGTGAGGAGGATCCAATCGCTGTAAAATGCCGCCTCGGTTGGACCATTTTTTCAAATACCGATGAAGCAGATGGTTCCGGACCAGAGCAACATTACCACGTCTGCGAATGTCAGTCAGATTCAGACAAAAAAATCCATCAGTTGGTGAAAGAATTCTTTTCTATCGACAACTTGGGAATAGCTGCTCATAAAGATCCCAGGGTTATACAAGAAGAAAAATTGGCAAGGAGCATCTTGAATAAAACAACTGTGCCTTTGGAAAATCGCTACGAGTCTGGGCTTCTTTGGCGGTTACCTGATTCAAAACCTATGGCAATTCGCAGGATGAAATGTTAAGAGAAACGTCTAGAAGCAGATAAGGTCCTCAAGGAAAACATGGTTCAACAGATGGAAGATTACTTACGTAGAGGCTATATTATGAAGCTTACCTTGAAGGAACTACAAGAGCATCATGAAAAGATCTGGTATTTGCCAATCTTTCCAGTTCGAAATCCAAACAAGCTGTAGCAAACTCGCATCGTCTGAGACGCAGCAGCTATAGTTAACGGTGTCTCATTAAACGCATTGCTAATGAATGGAGTTGATTGGAAGTCATCGTTGCTGGGTGTTCTTATTCGAAGCAGAGAACGAAAAATTGGTTTATCAGCAGACATAAAGGAAATGTACCACCAGATCAAAATACCTCCAAGGGACCAGCATGTTCTTCGATTTTTGTGGCGCAATAATACAGATGCAGAATTTGATACCTACGTGATGCAAGTGATGACGTTTGGGGCAACATGCTCACCAAGTTGTGCTCAATACGTAAAAAACCACAACGCTGTGCAGTTTGTCGATTATTATCCACAAGCAGTACAATGCATAATTAAAAATCATTATGTAGACGATCTCTTAGACAGCGTAGTCAACGAAGCAGAAGCAGTGAAGCTAGCAAAGCAAGTAGCAACAGTTCATTCCCAAGCTGGTTTTGAAATTCGCAATTGAAGGTCGAACAGCTCTGAAGTCATGGCTATTATCAATCCAGGGTCACCTAACGAACCAAAGAACCTTAGCTTGAACACAAAATCTATAACAGAAAAAATTCTGGATATGTGGTGGTGTCTCAAAGACGACAGTTATATTTTTTCGTTACGCTTCCATAAAGGCAGCAAAATGGTTTTAAATGGAAAATGCCGTCCAACGAAAAATGAAGTCCTTCGGATACTCATGTCGATATATGATCCCTTAGGACTTATTGCGAACTTCTTAGTCTATCTAAAAATTCTACTTCAAGATATTTGGCAGACGGCAGACCCGTCTAGACTGGGATGAGCAAATTAATCACAACCAATTTAAAGTTTCCGGATTGGGTACGAACCACCACACAGTTACATAATGTTTGTGGGCGCAGGAGAAGAGGCATGTGTGACTGTAGCGTATCTGCGGATCAGCAAAGGGGAACAAATAGATTGCTCACTTATAGGTGCAAAGACAAAAGTAGCTCCGATCAAACTACGCTCTATCCCACGTTTGGAACTAGAAGCTGCTGTGATGGGAAGCAGATTTGCCAAACAACTCTTAGGAGAGACGTCTATTAAGTCTATTAATGTGAGTAAAATATTTTTTTGGTGTGATTCTAAAACAGTCTTAGGTGAAATAACCCAAATCGATACAACAAATACATCGCTCCGCGGAGCTGAAATACAGGATGATCAGAACGAAAGTCTTTGGCGATACATCCCATCAAAACAAAATGTTGCATACTGAGCAACTAAACAGTTCAAACTTCCAAAACTAAATACGAATGATCGTTGGTTCCAAGGTCCGGAATTCTTTTTATGCGGAGAAGACAAATCGCCAAGGGATATTAAATCTTTAGCAGAGACGACTGAAGAGTTGCTGGATGTCCATTTTTCCAATGAAAAGAGCCATTAATGTCAAAAGATTTTCAAATTGGGAAAAACTTCTGAGAACCGTAGCTTATGTAATCCGTTACATAAACATCAAAAGAAAATTCAAACCTGAACTACCAAACGGAATTTAAAATGGCGATGAACTTAATAGAGTCCAGTCGACAGGTACTTTTAGGTGGAAAAACGCCAACAGTTAATGAAACTTGGAGGTTTTGTTCAAAGATAGTAAAGTAATATTTTGCTAAGTTTTTGACCTTGAGGGCCCTGTGCTAAAAGAGGGAAGGGGGAAAAACTGCAAATTTTTCGACGTTGCTCCGGTTTTCCTTCAATAGCTTTTTTTCTTTATGTCCTATGGCAAAAATATATTTAAGTTTTTTGTAGAGCATACAATTTCCTACTGTTAATACAAACATCATTGTATGTCAATTTGTTACCAAGATATGGTGCTGCAAAAAACAGGTAATTTTTCAAAACTCCAAAAAATGGAAAAAAATGAAGAATTGATTTGTTTTTTCGGAAATACCCGAATAATCATGTTTTTTTTTTTTAATTATGGTTCCTCGTTAAAATCACCAATTTTCTACACTATCCAATTTTGTTGGTACAAAAATTGTATGTCATTTCGTCACCGAGATACGGAAATAAAAGGGGGAAAACTGCAAAATTTTCGACCTTGCTCCGGTTTTCCCTATATTTTTTTTTCTTTACGTCCTACGACAGAAGTATGTAAGACCTTTTTAGTAGAACGTTAGATTTTTTACAGTCTAAATAGGCTGAAAATTTTTGTATGTCAATTCTATACCAAGATATAGAAAAAGAGGAGGAAGCAGGAAGGGGGAACTGCAAAATTTTCGACCTTGCTCTGGTTTTCCCTCAATACATTTTTTTTTTTTAAGTCCTACTGCAAAAACTAACTACATTTTTCTAGAGCGTTAAATTTCCCACAATTTCAATGGTTCAAAAATTGTTGTTTGTGAATTCTTTTTAGTAAGAAATGGGAAAAGAGGAGGTGGGTGGAAACGCAAATTTTTCGACCTTGCTCCGGTGTTCCCTCAATAACTTTTTTCCATCTTACGAAAAAAAACGTTATTGAATTTTTTGTAGAGTGTTAAATTTCCAACAATTTCAATGGTTCAAAAATTGTTGTATGTCAATTCTTTACGAGGAATGGAAAAAGAGGAGGGAGGCGGAAATGCAAAATTTTCGACCTTGCGCCTGTTTTTCCTTAGTTACTTTTTTTCTTTACGTCCTACAGGAAAAATACATTTTACTTGTTTGTAGAACTTTAAATTTCCTAAAATTTGGATGGTAAAAAAATTGTATGTCAATTTTTTTTGCCAAAAAATGGAAAAAGAAGAAAAGGGTGGGACTGCAAATTTTTGACATTGCTCCGGTTTTTCCTCAATAACTTCTTTTCCTTACGTCCTACTGAAAAAATGTAAATCAGTTTTTTGTAGAACGTTAAATTTCCTACAATTTCAATAGTCTTATGTCAATTCGTAACGAAAACATTTGCTACATATCCGTATAGTACAATTCAAAACCGGAACGCAAGAGGCGCCATCTACTACACTCCGCCAGAATGGCTAGAATTTCCTTGGGGGTTTGAGGAAGGCAAAATGATTTTTGTTTATAATGCAAAGATACAAATTAATATAAATTTAATTTAATTTTGTGTGAATTGAAAAATATGTGATTGAAATGGATATGAGTTTCAAGTCGATATTTTGTTTGCTTTGAAGAATTTTTATTATGATTTTTTTTGGATATTGGAATATTTGTTTAAGGCTGGGAGCCAGGCTTGCCAACTAGATAAAAGATTTTTGCCAAAATGTAAAAATATTTTATAGATTATTCAATTTGTAAATTAATTAAGTCGGTAATATGCGTAAGGTGTGACAAAAAAGCTTGAACATGTAGAATGGGTTGAAATAAGAAACAAATCTTATTACCGCGTAATGTGAAAAGGCCAGTTAATGCTAAGTGTCAGAAAAAAACTACCATTTCACCTTTCACGCAGTTCTTTGCGGTTTTTGTTTATACATTTTTGTCAAAGTTGAAATTTGTATATGTTAAGTCATTAAAAAATGTCATTTTGTAGTAATTTTGAAGAAATCTGTTGCTATTTTTTTTATTAATATTTTAACCGTTTTGCATTTTACGCAATTTTTTGAAGCTGTTTACGCTGTTTTTTGAAGCAAAACAGATAAAAAAATTTTAATTTGCATCGCAATTGTCATTTTTATAAGTTGTCACAAAAAATGTCATTTTGCATTTTGAAGCAATCTGAATTCTAGTAAAATTATAATGTTCCTTGCCAGAAAGGTGGCAACTCTATCATCTTTTTGATATTAAATGTAAATGACTGGGTTGCATGAACTTGCTATATCACACTGACAGTGATTTCACTGACCACTGGCAGGCAGTGACGTCACGAAAACTGACGTGATTTTTACGCCAGTGAAGCAATTGCTCGCCAGTGGTCAGTTGAGAAAAAAAGGTTATCACACCTACTGGCAGGCCTGTGCCAGTGTGTCCCAAAACTCACTGACTCGTCATGCTAGTCAGTGATATTTTCTCCGAGTCGGTCAGTGAACTGACGCCTGAAAAACTGACTATCACATTACACTGACACATTCTTCACTGGCACACGACACTGGCAAGTGGCGTCAGTGAAATTTAGTCGAAATCGGGTCAGTGAGCAGTTTTGCTATCACACTGACTGACTATTGACAGCCAGTGGCTGTCAGTTCCTTGTTTTTTTTTTAATTTGTTTGAGGTGGAAAACTCTAGCTGCTGGGTTTTGTTTTGTTTACTTACACAAAATTCTTTATAAAAAAATAATTTCAGAAAAAGAATTTTTGAAAATAGTTGAAGTTGCCACGGTGGCTTATTTGGCAGCGTGTGTGGTGGACAGCCTCAGCGATGATGATGAAGACAAGAGAACTCGTCGACTGCGCAGTGTTTGGCCAAAAAAGTGGTTGAGGCGTAAGAAGAAGGAAGGGTTTCGCTGCGACTGCTATTCCAAATAGCTCATCCAACTATTTTGGCTATTATTCCAGAAGTCCTTGACGATATTTACAAGGTTCTTGCGGGTTGTTTTTTAAAGTTATTTCTAATAATAGCTTTGTTTGTTGAGCCCTGAAGTCACTTTTGTTCTTCTAGCCGTTGACTTTTTATATTCCACTTCTCTCTATCATCGTTATGTCATGTTTAATTGTTATATTTTTACTTGCGATTATAGGTACTATATTAAGGCAAGCTATGCATTCGTAAAAAAAATAACATCAAACATAACATTACGATGATAGAGAAGCCGAAAAAAGTGAGTCCGACAATTCGGTCTGCCTGTCTGTCTGTCTGTCAGTCTGTCTGTCCGTCTATCTGTATCGGCACCTACAGCCTAAACGGCTAGACCGATTCGCTTCAAACTCGGTACATTTTATTGTTATGACGTCCTACAGAGGTGCTTTTGGAATAAGCATTCTAGCTCTAAAACTAACGGTACCTGCCATACGATTTTTAGTGAAAAACTAATTTTTCCCAAAACCGGCTCCTACGATTTTGATAAAACTTTCTGAATGGTGTTTTTTGAGTAAAATATATGATTTGGTTGGAATTAATTTGTCAGGAAAAGGCTTGTAACGGTACCTTCCATAACACCAATTTTATCATAACAGATTTTCTCGTAAACCACCCAATGGATTTCGATAAAAATTTCAAAGTGAAAGCTCTTTTTTAAACAAAATAAAATAAATTCTTTAATTTTTCAAAAAAAAAAATTGAGTTTTTTAAAAAAAGGTAATTTTTTTTTATTTTTGGTTTTTTCAAAAACGGTTTGTTCAAAATATTTATTTTCTAATAAGCACTTTTAATTGCTAGCTGTTGGCATACTTAAAAAAAAAATTTTAATATATTATCGAAAAGTTTTTCAAAAAAAATCGTTGACATCTTTAAACTTGACTTGCGGCTAAACTAAGCGACCTAGCGACTTCAAAAATGCATATTCGTGATCTAGAAAATGCCACCTTTCAATTGATGTATCGCATTATATGAAAAATCGACTTTTATCCTTAAACACGATTTGCGGCTAAACTAGACGTGCTAGAGGCATCAAAGTTGACATCTTTAAACATGACTTGCGGCTAAACTAAGCGACCTAGCGACTTCAAAAATGCATAAAAAAATTGTTTTTCAAAACTTCCCAAAAAATACGGTACTTGAAATTTTTCAAACAAAATATCAAAAAATCAGTTCACTGACGGGGTTTCTTCACTGGCACAACGAGAAATTTCGTGTGTTGCCAGGGATGGGGTAGGGTCAGTACACTGACGCTCTTGTCATAAAAGTGTGTCAGTGGTCCTATGCGCCAGTGACTACTTATCACACTTGTCATTTTTCGAGTCAGTCACTGACGCGATTCGGGCAGGGGCGTCCCAAAACTGGCTATCACACTACGGATGACTTCACTGACGGCGTTGTGACGCGATTTTGACGTCACTGCCTGCCAGTGGTCAGTGAATTCACTGTCAGTGTGATATAGCCTTAAGAAATCACTGTCTAAAGAATAAACTTAGGAATGCGAAAGAGAACTCGAATAAAGTATAGGTAAGCTGAAACATGGAATTATGCAAACTGCTTTTTAATGTAATAGGCTAGGAAAATAGGTAGGTATCTATTGTGAGAGATTTTTCGCAAATTTTTTACACATAACATTTAAGATTAAATGTTCATAAATGTATCTATATAACATTTTGGAAGAATCGGTAAATCTGTTTTTGAGTGGAAAAAATAGGCCCTATGTGAGGAATAACGTTGGAGTTTTTTTGTAGGTAATATTGATTTTATCAAAATCGTCGGAGCTGTTTGTAAGCTTAAATTTTACATATAGCAAGTACCTTGTTTTTTTTAGCAAAATATACAAATATACCCTCAGACAGACAGACACGGACCGAAGTCTGAGACCAACTTCTTTCATCTTCGCGTTCATCGCATGTCATATATGATTTAAAATAACTTGCCTTAAAGTGCCAACATAAATCGAAAATAAAAACCAAAAAATCAAATTGAACAAATAATGTTAATAAATAGAAATTCTTTAAATTGCGATGTTGTCAAATAGCTCAATAGCTAACACATTGAAGAATTTCTTAAACACAAACACATATTTTCTGATTTTTTAATTCCATATTCTCGTTGTTGACATGACAACAAGTGATCTATCGGCTAGTTCCTTTATTCCCCCTATTGTTGTCAGAAACAATGTAATACAACGCGCTCTTTCTTCTCTCCGCCATTTTTATCTCTCCACTGCTAAATCCAAGCAACCTACAGCGCCACAGTACGTGCTCCGCCAGAAACCAAAGAGTCAGTCCCATTGACTTACTATGTGGATATGTAGCAAAGACGAAAACATGGTGTTTCGAAAAACAGCAATTTCAAAAAATGCAGAATTCCACTATATTTCTTCGTATACCCGAATAATCATTAAATGAAAAGTGACCTGTTTTTTGAAACGCCATATCTCGGTAACAAATCGACATAAACAGATGTTTATCAAAATTGTAGGAAATTTTATGCTCTACAAAAAACTAGAATATGTTTTTGCCGTAGGATATAACGAAAAAAAGTTATTAACTTTTGACCTTTTTCCACCTAAACCCACTTTTTCCGACCTGTCGACTAGACTAATATAGCCGAAGAAGAATTATTTAGAATCGTCCAACAAGATGTCTACGGCGATGAAATTAACTCTCTGAGGAAGGAACTTGATAACCCCAATGGACTGAGGCCTACAGTACCTATTTCAAGCACAATTAGATGTCTTTCTCCATACCTAGAGCAAAAAAAAGTGTTAAGAGTTAGAGGAAGACTTGATGCAGCCGAATTTATGGAAGCAGACCAAAGGCGACCAGTAATACTTCCCAGGGGACATCTTATTACGAACCTCTTGATTCAGAGGTATCACGAAAAATTCCTACACGTCAACAACGAGAGTGTTATAAATCAGTTGAGACAACGGTTCATTATTCCCAAGATGAGATGCGCAGTTAAGACTGTGAGCAAACAGTGCCAATGGTGTAAAGTTAAAAAAGCAAAACCGATGGCAACAGAAATGGGCCCTCTTCCTAAAGCGAGAGTTTCACCATATTGTGACCCATTTAGCTTTACAGGAGTGGATATTTTAGTCCACTAAAAGTTGTTGTAGGAAGACGTCAAGAAAAAAGATGGTTAGTACTATTCACGTGTTTGACCACCAGAGCCATACATGTGGAAATAGCATACAAATTGACTCCGATTCAATTATACTGTGTTTCTATGACTTCATACAACGACAAGGACAACCCACAGAGATCTATTGTGATAGAGGAACTAATTTTATAGGTGCCGAACGCCAGCTTCGTCAAGATTTTGAAGCTGTAAATCTGGTTTTAATTGCAAAAGACTTTGTGGCTCCCTCTCTTAAATGGGTGTTCAATCCACCAGCATCGCCACACATCGGTGGCGCCTGGGAACGTTTGGTTCAATCCATTAAGACAGCGCTTTACAATTCGCTGCCTTCAAGAAACTCTGGGGACCAGTTTCTGAGAAGCTGTTTGATTGCAGCAGAAAACATATTAAATTCGAGACCACTCACATACGTGCCATTGGAAAATGAGTTACAAGAAGCATAAACACCTAACGACTTCTTGAGACTTAGTTCTGGAGGAGGTAAACCCACTATGCAGCTGAGTGACGATGTGAAAATCCTGAAATACACTTACCAAACCAAGGAGCGTTTTGCGAACAAATGCTGGCAACGTTTTATAGCAGAGTATTTACCAGATCTTGCTCTTCGTTCCAAGTGGTATGAACCTGTACCCCCCTTGAAGGTGGATAACATTGTTTTAATAGTCGATAGGGATCTCCCCAGGAATAACTACCCAAAAGGCCGAATCATCGCGGTTAAGAATTCCTCTGACGGGCAAGTGAGAAGTGCCACTGTCCAAACCTCCGATGGAATTCTTGAAAGACCAGCTGCTAAATTGGCATTGCTAAAGGTGCAGACAGAAGGTACAACAACGTCCCAGCCTGGAGTTGTAGTACCGGGGGGAACTGTCACGGAAAATGGTAGCGAACCACATACAACGCATCTAGAGCAAAGTTTATTCGCCTGATTACTTTTGCCCGATTGAATTTGCCTTACAATACTTGCCGGTAGTTCCTCAACCAATTTAAAAAGCAAAAGGGGGCGTCTTGTTATTCAAACAACGAACCTTAAAACTCATGGGGTATACTAATACTAATACTAATAAAAGCCACAATAAAATAATACTCCACTCAGCCCCTACACCGTTGTTCCCGAATTCGTGGAAAACACATTCGCATACTTTGAAAAAACAAAAAAAAAAACATCTGCTGCATCTTATACGGCTCTCATAAGTTATGATATGACTCATTATTTGGCTCATACCCGTACAACCGGCTCTATGCGCTTACCGGTAAATAACCTCAACTTATTTTTTTTTTTTTTTGAAAATGCCTTTAGTCATCTCATCAAGAAGCAAAGTACAAAAACATCTTTCACTCATGTCATGTGACTTTGATCCAAATATATCGTACCAGTTTAGTCAGACGCATGCACAACTTCATAACATCTTAACAACTTTCAAAAGTGTCTTAATTCACAAAATCACTTGTTTGCAAGTTATTCCTCGTGTTCGGCGGGGTTCATTGTTGCTGAAAAATCTTTCGAAAGTAATCCATTTATCCCCTCCATATATCCGCCATCTGTTCACATTAACGTTGTATTTCAGGTCAATGACTTTCTCATGAGATTGTTTAGGTAGATCTTGCAAAACACATCAGATACAAATAAAATAAAATGCACGACTGGGTCGCACGAACTTGCTCTTATGATAAGCAATTGCTTAGTGGCTGCATATATGGATTTAAAAAAAAATTTAAATAATTTCGAAAATTCTTTTATTTTTTAAATTAGTTTAAGAGTTTTCTCGGAAAAACAAAGTATACAATAAAATTTCAAAGCTATACGTGAATCTAGGAAAAAAAAATATTGAAAATCGTTCGACCAGTTTTTTTTTAAAAAGGTTATTTTTGAAAAACTTTTCCAAAAAATATTTTGAAATTTATTTGGGTATGCAAATATATGGCAACCTGTAGTTTACATTTGAAAAAATAATTTTAAAAAAAATCAATACACCCGTTTCCAACATATTTCGAAAACCAAAAAATTTTTTGAAAAAATTATAAAAAATCAAAAAAAAAAGTTTTTAAAAAAATTTGAAATGCCATATTAATAAAATTATAAATGACTTCCTGTGGCCAAAATTTTATTGAAATCGAATTTATAGTTTACGAGAAAATTTGATATGAAAATACTGGTTCTATGAGAGGTACCGTTATAAGACAAATTTTGAAAAAATTTTTTTATCCAAAAGATAGATTGTCTTACAAAAATAGCATCCTGAAAGTTTTATCAAAATCGTTAGAGCCGTTTTTGAGAAAATCATTTTTTTTCTTCACGATTGTATGGCAGGTGCCGTTATTTTTGGGCCTAGAGCAAAAATAAAAAATACGTTCCGAGGGACGGCCAAATAAATCCTAGATACCAAATTTGAAGCAAATCGGCCCATCCGTTCAGGCTCTAGAAGCGCGAACAGACAGACAGACAGACAGACAGACAGACAGACAGACAGACAGACAGACAGACGGACGGAATTCCCAGACCCACTTTTTTCGACTTCTCCATCATCGTAATGTCATGTGTGATTGTTATCTCGAAATTTTTTTTCTGCACGAATCCATAACTTGCCTTATAGTACCTATAATCGCAAGTAAAAAAACTTAATTGTTGTCATTGTCACCCGCCCCAAATGTGAGGCGCCCATGTGAAACTAATTAGTAAGGAAGATGGCGCCGCACAACACACTAATATCCACAGTAGAAAGTTAGATACAATGACATTTAAAAGTTTCATTCAATGTTCATACAACTACTTGTTGTCTTTAAGGTTATTCATTTATTGCGATCGTTATTTTTACTAACCTATTAGTATAAAAAGCACCGCTAAGCTGAGCGAGAAGAAGCCTAGGTTGCTCTTTGTTCTAAAATACCTCTTCATTATTTTTTATTTATATAAGTAATTTAATTTTATTTATTTAGAGTTAATTTTTTAATCACTAGCACACAATTTGCATATTATTTTTTTTATATCTTTGTGGAGATAGTTTATTGGCAAGATTTTGTTATGGTTTTTGAAATAATTTAAATTTTAACTGTCAGTTAATGTTATGTTTTAGTAACCGCTGCACAAAATCCGTGTTAACAAAAAAAAAAATAATATCTGCAACAGTTTTGTTATTTCGTAAGCGTAAATGTATATTATATCTCTGTAAACACAATGAAACACAACGGAGGATACCAAAGTGAACAAAACTTGTTGAAGAGAAGGCACGATATCTTTTTTTTATGAAATTTTTAAATGCAAAAAATAAACTAAACTAAATAGAAACTAGCACCCGATAGTAGCGAAATGGTAGAGTGGTCGGTGGAACTTGGGTTGCGAATTGACGAAACAATTTTTAGATTGGTGCCCTCTTCACGTAAAATGCTTGCTATCGCATGGAGGACAGAAATATAACTGAACTGACAATGATATCGAAAACCAGATGTGTGTTGTAGGGTTGTAGCACTAGTAATATTTTATTTTAAGAGAGAGCCAAGCAAAGAGCCTCATGCCTCATCTATCTTCCATAGCATGCTATTTGCCATTGCCATCGCCAAGATACAATAGCTTAGCGGTAGCCATACAAATAATCATTATACATAACTGCCACAACGTTATTCGCACCGCGCACATAATTTCAGTTTCAGCAGAAATAAATTGCACGACTGGGTCGCACGAACTTGCTCTTATGTGTGTGACAGTGGTGTTGGGGCTTGAGATTTTGAAAACACAGTTAGAAAAAAAGTTAAAAATCACTAGTTTAATCGTTTTTTGGGAAAATTAAGTAAACCATCTCATTTCTTTTACATTTTTGAATTTTAAGAAAAATCGTTCGACCAGTTTTTTCAAAACACCTTTTTTTGGAAAACATTTGATTTTTTTTTTTTTTTTGAGTATGCTCAATTCTAGATTTTTATAGTTTTTATCAGTTCAATTTTTTTTAACTCGTTTAAACTTTTTTTGAAAAACTTGAAGAATAAATATTATTCCATTCTAAAAGGGCTTCAACATTCAAAATTTCATCGAAATCCGTCAACTGGCTTACGAGAAAATCTGATTCGAAAAAATACGGGTCTTATGATGGGTACATACCGTTATAAGACTTTTCCTGAAAAATGTATTCCAACCAAAACATACAGTTAACCCCAAAAGCACCATTCAGAAAGTTTTATCAAAGTCGTAGTAGCCGTCTTTGAGAAAAAATTGTTTTTCATAAAAAATCATATGGCAGGTTCCGTTCGTCTTATAGCTAGAATCAGGGCCCGATTTAGGGGGGGGGGGGGCGCCGGGCATTTGCCCGGGGCGGCAAATTTTAAGGGCGGCAAAATTTGAAAATTGAGGATTATTAAAGCGTGTTTCCAAAAAATGTTTACTTGTTTCCTTCTAATTAAGATCATGGGAGAAAATATATAAATCAGAGAGAATTTAGATTTTTCTCACACAAGTGTGATGTGTGTGGGGAGCTGAAGTAAATGTATTCTCTGAACTCTCAATTAACCGAAGAAAAACACAAAACATTTTATCCGTCATCAGAAATATATTCATCTTTCCCTACTGGGAAAGTACATAAATATGTAGGTACAGTAAAACTACGTTATAACGTACTCTCCTTTTTATAGCAAATTTCATTTTGTTCCCCTTCTTCTTAAAAAAATATCCCATATTAGTTAGGTTCCATCGAATGTATAGATGTATTCAAAAATGTACAGTTATTTAGCTTAAGTTTGCAAAGTTGCGTTTCGAAGGTAAAACAAGTTCAATCCTCAGTAGTTGTTTTAACAAAGCTGTCATTGGTACTTTTGACAATTGGTCCGATGAAGACTAAGGTCAGCGATATAATGAATAATAATCGAGAACAATCAATTTGAAAAGAGTTTACTTCAGACGAGACGAAAAAGTCCTACTATAGTGATAAGAGAACTGCATTAAGAATTTTTGAAGTTTTATTGAAACAAGTGATAAAACTAAAGATGCTGCAAATTTTTTATTTTCTAAATTGAAAGATTTGTATAATAAAAAACAACATTTTAAATGCGCAATCAAAAATTGAAGTTTTTAACAAAAGATATGATTTTTTTTCATTAATTTCCTTTTTATACCAATTTTCTTTGAAAATAAAAAGGAACACGAGGTTTCAAAACCCATTTCACATTTCTTTAAAACGAATTTTATAATTTTTTTTTTTTGTTCGTTTGAAGGTTCGCTATAAAGAATTTTGACTGTATATGTCCGTCAAAAATATAAAGTCGAAGTATTTTATTAATCACTTAAAAACCGCTACTTAAAACGTTTTTTGGGAACAAAAAATTAAGTCATCTGATTTCTTGAACAGTTTTGATTTTTTTAGAAAAAAAACTTCTCGAAAACATTTTTTTTTTGAGAATGCACTTTCCAGCACTTTAGGCATTTTTCTGTTTTCTTTCAGTAAAGAGCTCTGAACAAAGTTCGTGTTTATCGAGCTCGCTCTGAACGTACTGAAAACACATATTTTTGTTTGACAACTCAGGCTCTGCTGTGAATTAAAAAAAAAAACGCCTTTTATTGCTTTTTATCAGGAAGACAAAATTAAAAAAAATATTAAATTGTTTTTGAAATAATCAAACAAAAAACTTAAATTTTTTATGAAATTTTAAGTAACAAACTTATTTCGTTTATAAAAGACATTTCACTTAAAAAATGTCATCGAAATCCCTTAAATGACTTAGGAGAAAATCTGATATTCAAAATTCGGCCCTATTGGAGTTACCGTTATAAAGAATTTTCCAGACAAATTTATTCCAACCAAAACAAACATTTTACTAAAATCTTTTTAACAAGGTCGTATAAGCCGTTTTTGAGATACCTAAATGAGTCAATAAAAATCACATGGCAGGTACCGTTAATTTCGGAGCTAGAATCTAGGTCCAAAAATCAATCTATCAGATGTTATAATAATACTGTGTTCTGTGTACCAAGATTGAAGCAAATCGGTGTAGGGTCCGATACAAACAGACGGACAGACAGACAGAATTGTCCGAACTATTGTTTCAGCTTCTTTGACAACTCAGGCTCTGCTGTGAATTAAAAAAAAAAAACGCCTTTTATTGCTTTTTATCAGGAAGACAAAATTAAAAAAAATATTAAATTGTTTTTGAAATAATCAAACAAAAAACTTAAATTTTTTATGAAATTTTAAGTAACAAACTTATTTCGTTTATAAAAGACATTTCACTTAAAAAATGTCATCGAAATCCCTTAAATGACTTAGGAGAAAATCTGATATTCAAAATTCGGCCCTATTGGAGTTACCGTTATAAAGAATTTTCCAGACAAATTTATTCCAACCAAAACAAACATTTTACTAAAATCTTTTTAACAAGGTCGTATAAGCCGTTTTTGAGATACCTAAATGAGTCAATAAAAATCACATGGCAGGTACCGTTAATTTCGGAGCTAGAATCTAGGTCCAAAAATCAATCTATCAGATGTTATAATAATACTGTGTTCTGTGTACCAAGATTGAAGCAAATCGGTGTAGGGTCCGATACAAACAGACGGACAGACAGACAGAATTGTCCGAACTATTGTTTCAGCTTCTCTATGATCGTAATGTCATGTTTGATTGTCCAAAAGAAAATTTCCAACAATATCACATTCTTACGAGTCGGAATGAATACCTCCATTTTTCAAAAGTCGGTCAAAAAATGCACCAACAATTTTATAACTTATGTGATCTCATTGCAAAAGGGCCGCAAATTAACTTTTTGCCCAGGGCGGCGAAAAAGCTGGATCGGGCCCTGGCTAGAATACTAATTCCAAAACCCCTCTGTAGGACGTCATAATAATACTGGCTACCAAGTTTGAAGCAAATCGATCCAGCCGTTAAGGCTGTAGGTGCCGATGCAGATGCAGACGAACAGACAAAATTTTCGAACCCACTTTTTAAGGCTTCTCTCTCTATCATCGTAATGTTATGTTTGATTTTCCAAAAAAAAATTATAATTTTTACGAATGCAAAACTTGCCTCATAGTCATAGTACCTATAATCGCAAGTAAAAAGTTCGTTCCAATTAAATCGCGTGTGGGTTTTAAATTCTACTAATAATGGAGCAAACAGCAGATATGTAAATTTTGTGTGAGGTAACTTATTTATGTGACCATTTAGAGAATATAATATAAGTTGAATAAGATAGAAAATCACTGATGTTTACAAAAAATGCTAATACTAAAAAGACTCCAACTTTAGAGATAATGTAGGCTATATTCGTAGACAATGAATTAAATGGAACACGACTTGCTCAAGATCTTTATTCTTCATCCCCTCAAACTATCGATCAGTTGCACTTACGTCCTTTCTTTTCGATCGAGATAGCATTGTTTAATGGGGAGTTATCAACTGAGTAAAATTTAATGCTTAAAAAACTCAATGCTGTCTTGTGTCTTCTGTCGTTAAAGCATAACCTAAACCCCCTATCTCGCTGTCCATGAGTAGTACTTGCATTGAAAAAACCGAATAGCTTTGCGTTTTGGGTATATGTATTACAAACCACCTTTTGTGAAACGATCATAATATTTGACTTCGCCAAAAATGCCTCAAACTGCTTATGTTTCCTAAATCGATGTAAGAAATATTTTGTATTCCTACCCTTGAAGAATTTTCCCGTAACACTCGCATCACTACTAAAGCCCATCAATATTCGCGCGCGCGAATATTTGACTACTATTTATTCGAAAAGCTTGATTGAAAACTCAAATATATAATTCACTACTGTTTATTTCCAAAATCCGTAATAAATCGTAGTTTTAAATCAAGCTTTCTTAATAATGCTAAAATTATTTTTCCATAATCATATACACATATTAACTTTAACAATTGTTTAATATACAAATTAGGAAGGTGCGGAAAATATCCTGTTATGTTTGACCAGATAACAACACCAATTTCAATTTGTTTGCATACAGCATTATTCCATACAATTTCGTCATTATTACCATTTGGATAAAACATATTTCGGTTTTATTTCCATATGTTTCTATGTTATTACCAATTACAAATTACTCACCAAAACACATATTAGACAAATTTCGGTCGCTTTTATTGCCTTCTTTTCCATTCGACATAGGCAATAATGACGACAAAGTAAATTCGGTCTTATTTCCACTGCGATGGAAATAAGGTCGCTTTAGTCTCAATCGACATTATTGCCATCTACCTTATTTCACGGCACCGGATTGCACCTTTTTTAAGTGTCGACATTGTTACCATAGCGAAGTGGCAATAAGGGCGAAAAGAAGGGAATAATGTCGAATTCAAAAAAAAATTGCAGAAAAAGATGGAAGAAGGGTGTGCGAACAGCGGCAAGGAAGGGGCCCGAACGCTGTTCGCTCGCACACCCCTTTCCTTTTTATTAAGCTATTCTTTCGGCGCATACAAATATACATACTCCTAAGAACCATTCCTGTTTAAATATAGGAAGGACCCGAGAAAATATCGTGCTATAAAGCTGTGCTATAAAATATACTTCCAAAAGCCATTCCTCTTTTTCAAATATAGGAAGGGCCCGAGAAAATGTCGTGCAATAAAGCTTTGTATATAGGACTGGCAGCTCCTTGGAGGGATTCGATAGCATACTATCTACGAAGCTTCCTAAGCGGGACAAGTTTTTCAAGTTCTTAGATATGCTATTGGATCACGATTTAACCAATTGCAGAAATACAAAGGGAAACAAAGAAGCTTTGACCTTATTGAAATGGTTTTCAGTTTATTTTCTGTAAACAAAGCAATCGAAAGTGAAATATTACCAAATTGGCCTTATTTCACTTTAACAAACTGAAATAAAGCCAAACGTTAAAATTTGGCTTTATTTCACTTTACAAAAGCGAAATAAGGCCAAATTTCTCCATTTGGCCTTATTTCACGGCACCGTAAATGGCAAGTATAAATTATACCTTACAAAGTTTAATAAAAATTGTTAGAGCCTTTTTTGATTCAATTAGAATAAGAAGAAACGAAAAAAGTTGGTTAAAACCTAGTGGCTAGTTGTATGGCAGCCACCATTTAAAAAAGAGTAACTGATAAACTAATAGGAAGTTCTATATAAGAAACTATACCAAAGAAAGTTTGAGTGAATTCGATAAAACTGTTGCCAAATTATGGCCATTTCCGTTATTTTAAGCCAAAAACTAAGAACGCAGTTTTCTTAAAAACACTCAAAGAATATTACACACAAAGTTAAATAAAAATGTATGGAGCCGTTTTTGGCAAATTAGAAAAAACAAAAAAAAGTTTTCTAAAACTGAACGGCTCGTTGTATGAGAGCCACCATTTACAAAGGTTTTACTGAAAAAATTGCAACGTCATCCTATAAAAAAAACTATTGAAAACTATGCCTGAAAAAGTTTGAGTGAATTCGATCAAGCCGTTGCCAACTTATGGTTTCTTGAAAAAGAGCCTTTTAAACATGATTTTCGTTATGACGCCAAAAACAAACAAATGCGATTTTATCAAAAATGCCCTAGGTTTATTAAATTTTGAGTAAAAACAAAATCGTTAGAGCTGTTTTCGAGCAATTCCAAAATGAAAAAAAAAACCGTTACTTGAAAGGTACTAGTTTGAGCCGGGCTAAAACAAAATAAAAAAAAACCGACAACCTTTTTTCTTTAAACAGTTAGGTATACATATATGAATTATGAAGAAAATCTGTCAACCGGTTTAAGCTGTAGCTTGACGTGAAAAAGCGCACAGACGCACATCCGCACAGACCGACGGACGGTATGGCAAAAACCACCTTGTTGGGCTCTCTATCATCGTAATATCCTGTTTGATTAAAACCTCATTTTTGTCTGCACGAAACCAATACTTGTCCTAGCAAGTAAAAATTGGAATAAAAAAATTGAAAAATAAAATACAGAGAATAGTTTTGGTATGCTACATTTGACTCTAAACCACAATCAGGCATGGAAAATTCGGCACAATTGTATCGAATTCCATACAATCGAGTTTGATCAAGTACAAAAGTACAGTTTGCCTTATTTCAGTACAATTTAGTTTTCTATTGTTTATCGTTCAAATTTTTAAAACTTTTACAATTTTCTTTTATAAATCAGAGAAACACATCTTTTCTTAAGACATATCTAAAAGGCCCATCTAAAATTTGGGTTCACTTATTACAACTCAAAATAAACATATAATAAAGAATACAATATTTTTGTTGCATATAAATTAGTTCTTCATTAAAAAAATTAATTTCGGTACAATTGACTTCATTTCAGTACAGTTTTAAAAGAACAGTACAATAAAAAAATGTCATTTTCCATCCCTGACGGCAATACTTTTTATTCTTCGCAAGAGAAATTCAACCTTGTAAAGAGCTTGCTTCTTGTCAAAGAGTAAATTTCAAAAGAAAAACGTGCTATATATTTCGTATTCATGCAGTTACAAATAAAGCAACATAAATGAAAGAAACACTAATCACTTAGCTGTTAGCTCGCTTGATATTCTCATCTTATTTTGGATTAAAATACGATACGAAATGTTTTGATGACAATAGGAAACGTTTTTTTTTTTGCACATGATTCGTCTCCCAATTTCTTCTAATTTCATTTTTGAAAGAAGAAGTACAAAAGAAAAATAATAAAAACTAGCTATACTTCTATCTTCCACAGATATACAATACCGATACAAACAATATCGATTGCCAGTCTTGTTTATTCTAATTCTTCTTCCTTGTAAATATTTCTCCTATTGTACCTGTTTAAAAAGAATTATACAGTTATTTATTTATTTTGACTTGCGATTATAGATACTATAAGGCAAGTTATGTATTCGTAAAAAATTTTTTTTTTGGACAATCAAACATACCTAACATTACGATGATAGAGAAGAAGCCGAAAAAAGTCGGTCTGACAATTCTGTCTGTCTGTCCGTATGTCTGTCTGTCTGTATTGTTACTAGTAACCGATTTGCTTCAAACTTGGTACATAGTTTGTTAAGCAAAAATATGGAACACCTTATTGACCACAAACATTAGAAAGATAAAATGAAAACAAAAATTTTTTTTATTTTATTTTTATTAAAATCGAATGCATTTCGAACCAACTGTGGTTCATCATCAGCAATAAACAAGTTTGGCAACGAAAAAAGAAGAAAAAGAAAGGTACAAATAAGAACAATAGAAAGATTGAAAAAAGCTTTACATTATAACAATTAGAGTAAGAGAGAACAATTTAAATTAAGTTAAACAAATGTGACACAATATTGCCATTATCACTGTTCATGATGTTGTTATTATTGTTAATATACAGGCTTTCATAGGCAACCAAATTCTTGGGAGTAATCCTCTCTTTTAAATTAGTTTCGAAAGACGACATGAACACTTCCGCTATCAATGGGGACAAAGGGTTTCCCATACTTGTTCCAGTTTCTATTTTGTAAAAGATATTTCTATATTGAAAAAAGTTTTGAGACATACATACTTTAGCTGTTTTTAAATTTGTAAGTTTCTTGTTTTCGTCTATCTCAAACTTTTTAAGATGTTTTTGAAGGGCAATCATGGCTTCAGGAATGGGAATACTCGGGAACAGAGCTTCAACATCGAATGAAATCATTATTTCGTCTTCTCCGATTAAGATGTTCTTAATTTTTTCCACGAAAGAATTTGGTTTCGTTATGTAGATGATATTTTTGCGGTGATAAAAAGGGTAGAAATTGACTCAGTTTTAGAAACACTCAATTCTGAGTTCGTTACCATAAACTTCACTTATGAATCGGAAGAAAACCATAAGTTAAATTTCTTAGACTTAACCTTGTCAAGAAAAAACGGAAAAATTGATTTTGCCATTTGCAGGAAACCAACAAAACCCAAGCGATACATCACGAACGATTCATATAGCCCGATTCAACACAAACTCTCTGTTTTTCATTCCATGGTCCATCGCCTTTGTAAACTACCACTTTCTATTGCTAATTATGCCACCGAGTATAACCTTTTAAAAGATATTGCTGCCATCAATGGATATAATCCAGAGGTCTGAAATAAATCTCAATCTTTTGAAAGGTTCTTAAATATCTCTCACTTGTTGATATTTTCAACAGCGATCACTTAAAAACCGGTTTTCTATCATAGTACTTTTTTCGGTTTCGGTCAGAGATAAACTTTTATTTTTGTGGTTTTTAGGTTATGGTCAACCAGTGACCATTTATTGCTGAGAGAAAAAAATAAAACTCATCTTGATATTTTCAATTAGTACAGTTGGTAAGTATAATACATGTGGAATTACATTTTAATATGTTTGATTAGTTGTTGGCCAATTTTTGACTCAACACTATTTTTCAAATACCTATAACAACAATTCTTCAATTCCTCGAGAAGAAAATGCAACGCTAAGCCACGACATTTCAACAGGTTCAAGACGTCCATCTTACGATGCCGATGACTCGCTTCTATGTATGTATTTAAATAATATTGAACAACGAGAACAGAATACACAACAAAGGTGTGATGTCAGAAATAATGCATCGTTTGCCGTTGGATTCCAATATTCTTTCTTTTTTGACAAACTTAAACTTGAATCTCCTGATATTTTTGAACTGCAATGGTTGTGCTGGGCGTGCCAGCGACACAAGTAACAGTGGAAAAAGCATTTTCATCTCTAAATTTTATTTTAAGCGAAAAAAGATGATATAACTTAAGTTCAAAAACTCTTCAGAGATTACTTTTAGTAAAACTAAATACTTGAATGAAATGTATACATGTGTACATACACACAATAATTTCTTAAAATCTTTTCAAACGATAATAGTTGTTATAAGAAAAGATTTGAACACTTAAACAAAAATGTAAATGTATATTTTTAAATTTATTTTATTAATGTTACTAAATAAATATCAAAACTTTGAATTCCAAACATTAACCATTTATTATTTATTTTCGACGAAACTGGTTTTAGGTCGATCATCTCCAGTAATGAAATATGAAAAAAGTCAACCATTGAGAGATATATTTTAAAGTAAAAAATAAATCTCAAGCAAAGACCTAAAAAGTCAGCACATAAAAATAAATCTCAGACCAAAACCAAAATGTCACAATCTGAATGTAGTAACTCTTAGTGATAAACCAACTGAAAATAAAGGTTGAGAGTTATTTCTGATCTCTGATATAATCCATCTATTATTGACAAACTAATAAATAAATATTACAAAAACTCAAAAAAGCTGAATTAACAACTTTATACAGGCAAAATAAACGACTTCACGACAACAACAATACAGAAAGAGCATCGATGACGTATTTCCCACCAATAACAAAATGCGTCTACTCCAGTAATAGCAAAATAAAAAATATGCTAGGTTCAACGAAAGACAAATCCGCAGTTACCAACAAATCTGGAATATACGAAATTAAATGTGGAGACTGTAATGCTGTTTACATCGGCCAGACAAAGCGGAGTATTGGTGTCCGTTTCAACGAACATTCGAACCATATTAAGTTCAACAGACCCGAAAAGTCCTCCTTCGCTGCACACGCCCTCACCAACAACCATTTCAAAGTGAGATTAGAAGATGTAAAGCTTATAAAACACGTCGTAAACCACCGAAGACTTGATGCCTATGAAAGCTTGTATAATAACAATAATAACAACAACATCATGAACACGAACAGTGAAGTAAAGGAATTTATTCCGTGAAATGTTAAAAAAATTAAACCACTGGAACCTTCGTAGGTTCTTATTTGAAATAAAACAATTCCTTGATATTCAATTGCAGATTTATTACAAGTATCTTTCACCGTTGCTCAAATTGAACTAACTTTTGCTTTTTCATTTCTTACCCTCTAATGTTTCAATATAATTTTTCTTAAAGTTAAGACTGCCGAATTGCAGTTCACACCAAAAATATCTTAAAGTTTAAATTACATTAATTTCTTAAACCTAAACTGCTGAATTGCAGTTTTCTTATACTTAGGACATTCACCTCCCATGCATGCGCGTAGCTTGGTTTCCTATGACGAGGCATGTGGTGGGTCAATGCCTGACCGTGGTAACTGCCGCCCCTTCAAATATCTGCGTCCCGCAGATTGCTTGGTGTACAGGATGAAGTGCTCGAGTTACTTTTGGTGCTTTGAACCTGGGCTTCTGTGGTAGCTCGTGGAACAGGTAAGGGATTTGGTCTTTGACGGAGGGATTGGCGGATCTCTGGGATGTTGAGCTTTCCGTAGGTCTTCTTCCAAAAGAGACATATGATTGTTACTATTGTTAGGATGATGAAAATCTCTGTAAGAATAGAGGAGTTAAGATTTTTCTTTATAATTTTGGTTAGTTCGATGTTCTTTGTGCTAAGTTCATGCACGTATTCCAAATTTGGTCTTATCCTATTGCTGGTAACGTTTACCAAGACTGGGGGAAGAGCCTGGGGGCTGAAAACCATCTTGCTTCGGTAGGTCTTCTCTTTAACACGGACGGTGTCGTTGTTCAGTTGAAGCAGATAAGTACCTTCTAGGGAAATAGTAAAATTTTTATTTAAAATTGTTCCGTTAAAATTTGTTAAGAAAATTGTGTTTTCTGCAATAAGTTCGACTACTTCTTGGTTTGTTGTTTTGTAGTCACAAAGTGCGTTTCCGCCTTTAAGGACCCTAGGTAGACAGGAATCTTCGGATAATTTTTTGAGGATGTTCTCTTCGCATACAGATATGTTAGCAATGCTCAGACATTTTCCGGCTAATCCGTACGTTTCGTCGTGACTTATAAGAAGTCTTGAATAGTCCAAGTCGAGTTGCCTGTTATTTCTGATGGCTGCACGAGCTGTCACTAAATGATATACCTTTGGGTCAATTTTAGGTATCGATAACACATAGAGCATCAATGTTCCATTGCAGTAAACCGAGGGTCGGCTATATTCGACAGCTTCAACGACATTTTGGTAAGGCAATGTTTCTAGTTCGTTAACGATAGTATTAATTTCTTCTGAGTCTAAAAGGTTGCTATTTACTATGCCATTTTTAGCCAATTGACAGGCTCTTATTATTTCATTCACCCCTTCTTTTAAAATAAGTATCTTATGCAGTAGGTCATGTTTAAGCCTATCTGACTCTCCCTTTTGTATAGCATTGTTATAACGTTCAATTACCTTATTAATTTTTCCAGTAATTTCTCGTGTTGCATCAAACAGTTTTTCGTTAATTTTGTATTGCTTGTTGTTATTTTCATCGATCTCCGTTTGCTTTTCCAAAAGGTTGTCCCAGTCCGTTGCATCAGGAGAACCACCAACCCATTTCCAAGCGGTTCCAATCCAGTTTATTGACCTTGCTTTCCTTGTTCTTGTGTCCTTTAGTTCAGCAAGGCGGTTCTTAATCTGGTTTAAATGATATCCCAGAACAGATCGCATCTCTTCGTCCTTAACAATTTTAAGCATCAATTGTTCAGAGTCTTGGATAAGTGCGTCGTATTTCTCCAAGTTGATAACATGAATCAGTTTAAAAACACCATTCGTCACCCAAGCATTTCCTTCTTTAATTGTAACGATTGAGGATTCATAGCGAAAAACATGTAGAGTCTGCATGGGAGTGAAAATAGCTACTAATCTGTAATAGTCAAGGTTTATTAATCATGAAATTTACAAAAGATTTCCTTTAATATTTTAAATAAAATTTACATATCATGCCTTTTTTTACTTGAAGAATCGTATGTGCACATTATTTGCACCATTCTTCTCTTTTTTTTTTTGTTTTTTTTTTTTTTTGTTAATGAGTTGGTGGTTAATGAGTTAGCTCTCCATTAAATTTTCGGGGTAGTCACGCCGGATCGGAAGGTTCGTATTAATCCGCTTTAGCCGTAAGGTTAACAAACGACCTACTAGGGTACGAAGATCAACACCACCGTAATTATGGTGAAATAATTGTTAACGTGAACAAGCCCTTGTTTCTTGAGAGCCAACCAAACCAACAATATTTAATGCATAGTGTATTGAATTTTGTACATTTGTTCTTTTTTTGTCATTATGACCATTCTGGTTTACAATCATTATTATTCGGTTTTTTATATATATAAAAAATATTCTTTTTATTCAATGTATGTTCTTTAAATGAGCCTTGTGAATTTTTTTCCCACTTGTTGTGGTTATTGTCACGTGATTGTCTTTAGCTACAGTTTCTTTTTTGAACAAAGGCTTATTTTTGCTTTGTATGCCTTTTATAGCAACGTAGACAGCATCACCCTTATTATACTTTCTTGGGACCACTCTTTTTAAATTCTGTCTGTTATTCCTAGCCATCATGTTTTTCCTAATTATCCCCCTTAGATCTTTATTTATTTTAGAGCGGATATTCAAGAGATTTTGGTAATTGATTCTTTGTGATCTGTTGAAGAAGATATCAGATGGTTTCTTGTTTGTTACTGAGTGAACAGTATTGTTATATCTATCAACCGCAACATAAACAAGTTCTTTAATTTTTACATCCGAATATTCGGATCTCAGACACCTATAAATTTCCAGAACAGTGGAATGGACTCTTTCAATTTGGCCGTTGACCTCACTCCTATGAGAGGGTGTCAGATACAGTCTTATTCCCAGGCTTTTAATAAGGTTTAACACAATGGGACTTAGAAATCCTCTTTCGTTGTCCGTGACAAGAATTAGAGGTACCGTAAAGTAATGCAGAATTTTTATTATTTTTTCCCTCATGTAAATCGCCGACCTGTTTTTAATATGAAAAAATTTACTAAATTTTGAAAATTTGTCTACGACGGTTAAAAACTTTTCGTTTTGTATTTCCATAATATCCATGTGAATAATTTCACACGGATATTTGGGGACGGGTGTAGCTTGTAATTCGGGTTTGTGGGGATGTCTGTCATATTTGCTGGTTTTACATATATCACAAGAGTCAGCGAATCTTCTGATGTGGGACATCATTTGGGGGAAGTAATACTTTTCGAGAATTTGATCCTTATTTTCTCTGGGACCCCGATGAGCCCTTCTATGTTCCTCCTCTATGATGGAAAATCTCCGCTCTTCGTTCGCAACATCTTCGACTACCCTCTGCGTAATTCTTATTTTATATTTGCTAAAAGACTCTAAATATAAATTTTGAAGTAAAGCAAGGTAATTCTCCGGAATTTTCAATCCATTTATTACATTTGGATTTAAGTTTTCCCTCAGAGCTTTGGAAAGTTTTGCTTTGTCTAATTCTTTCATAGAAATATAATGGCGATGGTAGCCAGCATGTGGTTCTTCGTAGGAATAAAGGTTAATACCGATTTTAAAAATCAATTGACTCTTAAAGACATTAATCGGGGCTTCTACGTGTGGTATCAAGTCCGAGCTGTCTTGTTCTGCACTGTGCATTGTGCCGGAGTCCTCTTCCAAGGATCTTTCACACAACCCTTCTTCGGCAGTAGCGGTTTCTATTTCAGTTGATCTAACACTTTGCCCTTCGCCAGCAGTGTTTGTGGCTGAGGAAAAGGAACTTGAACCCGTGAGATGGTTAACCTCTGTACGGAGCCGTGATAGAGCGTCAGCCACAGAGTTTGATTTACCAGGTGTGTAAATCAGCTCGTAGTTATACTCTTCGATCCTAGACTTCCAACGCTTAAGCTTCGCATTGTAATTTCTGTTACTTAATGTGAAGGTTAAGGGTTGGTGATCAGTGTATATCCTAATCAATTTTGCACCGTAAAGGTAATTTCTAAGGTTGTCAAGGGCCCAAACTATGGCTCGAAGCTCCTTTTCGTTAGTTGCATATCCCTCCTCTGTTCTACTTAAAGAACGGGAGATAAATGAAATTGGTTTATCTTTTCCGTGTTCACCCTGAGACAACACAGCACCAATGGCGTAATTTGAGGCGTCTGTCGTCAGGTTGAAGGGTTTTTCAAAATCGGGAAAAGCCAGTACTTCTGCTGAAGTAAGGAGTAATTTCAAGGTTTCGAAGGCCTTAAGACCTTCTGAATCGAGCTGAATAGGGACCTTCTTGGATTGATTGGCCCTTACTCGGGACAATTCTCCGCGCGTCATGTTTGTCAAGGGTTTTGCCACTTTGGCATAATCTCTGATGAACCTTCTATAATAGGAGGTCAATCCGAGGAAGCTCTTTAATTCTTTCAAAGTGTAATACTATGTCTCCACCGGCCTGATTTAGCTAAATGATTTATAAATCACGAAAGGCGGTCACACCGAACAATTACCCGATTTAGCATGACATGTATGTCAACTTTGACATTACATTTCTCGATTTCAATTTCACAAACTTCTACTGACAAAGCTTCCGGAATATAGCTCGTCCAAATCGGCCCATTTCATTCTGTTTTTTATCTGTCTGAGTTTGTTTAGCATTTCTAACAGGGATAAATTCATTTTTACGTATAAATAAATAATAAAATAACCGAAAAACTCACCGACCACAAGCAATTTAAATTAAAAATTTGACAGTTTTAAAATAATCATTTTTTTTTTGTGGCTGAATGAAGTGCTGAATCAAGAGAGAGAAGAGAAAGAGTATGTTTGATTTTATTTTGTGTAGATTTGAGATGACAGATACGTAATTTAAAATAAATCTAGCATAAATCACGTAAATCTAAATCATGAAAAGGTATGGTAAATCACATAATTTATTAAATGATTTAGCTAAATCAAGAGATTTAGCTAAATCAGGCCGGTGGAAACATAGTATTAGGGGGAAGAATTGCTTCAATTGCCTTTACTTTTTCGGGGTTGGGAAGGATACCATTTGAAGTTACTAGGTATCCAAGAAACTCCACGCTTGTGTCTAGGAAGTGTGTTTTTTCCAGATTGATTTTCAGTCCGGCATTGTGAAGTTTTGCAAAGATAATTTCAATATCCTTTAGGTGATCGTCTTCTGATTTGCTATAAATGATGATGTCGTCGATATATACATAGCAAATCTTCCCTATTAATTCCTTTAAGACATCATCTATCATGCGCTGGAAAATCGCAGGCGCATTTTTTAGTCCAAAAGGTAGTCGGACATACTCAAACTTGCCATTCATTGTGGAAAAGGCAGTCTTGGGTATGTCTTTCTCATGCATGGCTATTTGATGAAAGCCCGATGTAAGATCCAATGTGGTGAAGAACCTAGCTTCACCAAGGCTTGCTAAGGTGTTATTAATGTCTGGAATCGGATAGGTGTCAGATATAGTAACAGCGTTTAGCCGTTTGTAGTCTATTACCATCCTATATTGTTTTTCGCCGTCAGGCTTAGGTTTTTTTGGCACAACCCATACAGGTGAATTGTATGGGCTTTTTGACGGGCGGATGATTTTTTCTTCCAGTAGTTCATTAACCTGCCTCTCAATTTCTTGCCGCATTGGGGCAGGGTACGGATAGCTTTTCGTATAAATTGGCTCATCCGTGCTTGTTTTTATTTCTGCTCTTACATTAGTTTTGACCATTTCATTTGTTACTGGTCCAAATAGATCAATAAACTTATTGCAGAGGGTTTCGAGTTTTTGTTTTGACTGTATTGAAATGTTTTTATTAAGAATTATTAGACTATTGACTGTATCAGAGGCTTTGTTCTTCAGGGGAATTTTAATGTTCGGTTTTATTACTAATTCGTTTTTATCTCTGTCGATTAAGGCTTTTAGTTCCTTAAGCGTATCATCACCGATTATTCCATCGAATGATTCTAAACTTGGAAGGATAAAAAACGTTACTTCTAAGTCACAACCGACGAAAGAGAAAAATTTCCCACATATTTTATTTCTTATACAAATTCGTCCAGCAGGACTATTTATATAAAATGGGGTTTTGACAGGAGAGGGCTCTGGTGCTAGCCTAGGTTTAATAAAGTTTTTGTTTGCACCAGTATCTACTAGGAAATGTAGAATTTCCCCGCCCCGCGTAACATACTCTATGTATGGTACGCTGGAAACGAGGCACCTGTCATAAAATTTTCCTCGAAATTGGCCTCAGGTTCGTCGGTTGGCTCAGAAGAGTCAGTAGTTATGTGGTAAAGCCGTTGTTGCTTACCACGATAATTATCGGAACTACTGGCCTCTCGTTTGAATGGATTGTTAGCGGGATTATTGATGTAGTTAACATTCTTCGTTTGAATGGAACTATCTACTTCCATTTTAATCGGTGGCTTAGGGCCAGTTGGCCTTGGTGGCGTATATTGCCTCCCTTGGAAGTTTGATCTCCAGGATGGATATGACCGTTCGTTGTTCCTATTTTGACCACTCCCAAACCTGTTAGGGGTCCTGGCATGAAAAGGGGGTCTGCTCTCTTTCCTGAAAGCATAATGTACAGGGGATGATATAGCATTAGGAGCCTGAACATGAACCGTAGTATTTCTGTACGTTAAGTTCTGCATTTCGAGGCATGCTGAATATGCCTCCGGAAGTGTTCTCGGTTTCTGAATTATGAGGAGCTTTGAAAGGTCTCCGCTCAAACCCCGCACGAATACGTCCAAGGCTCTATTTCGATAGGCTTCCACTAATGCGTCCATGGTTTCGCTAGAATATGATTCTCCTCTAATTTTGCTAATTATAAGGGAGAATTGATGGTTGACGGTGGCGTAAAAATCATCCATCCTCGAGGTACCCTGGCTCAACTGATTAAGTTGATGCTCAAGGGTCCTCAGATCCCTTTTATCTGCATAATGCAGCGAAAGAATTTTTTTAATTTCTGCCCAGTCGTTATCAAAGATATTGTACGATACTAGGGCAGAATCAGCTTTGCCCCTTATCTTCTGACGGATGTGCTGAAGGATTGCCCTATAAATGGGCTTTTTCCGGACGATCTCATAATCCTTCAACACCGTCTCCACGCTGTGGACCCACGAGACGTAATTGATGGGGTTCCCATCGAAAACTTGCAACTCTTTTACCGAGTCAGGGAGTTTAGAGATATCTCTCAACTCTGCCTCGGTACTTGGTCCTCGTAGAGGCTCTTCAGTTGCACGGGATTGGGAAGCACTTTCTTCAGTTATGTTCCTACTTTCTATTGATTTGATTTTGTCCTCAATTGAACTCAACTGTTCTAATAACGTATCCATTACCTGCCTACTCCCATAATTTTCTAGTTGAACAATACGCGTTTCAAATCCCCTTAGTTGGTCTAACACCGTGTTCACCGCCCCTGTTAATTGAGTTACCGAGTTCTGGAGCTGATCCATTTTTCACTTAGAGTGGTACCAGAAATAATATAAAGGGTTAAGTAACTTAAATTGCTCTTTTTCTATTAACAATTTGGATTTTTTCTTTTATGGAAATTTGCTTTCCTCAATTGGTAATGTGTAATAATATTTCAAATTTGCTTTTCAGAATATTTGTAAAATTTAGATTAAATTTAATTAAATAATTAAATAGATTTGTTATTCACAAGAATATATTATTTTATATAATTTCTATTTTTCTATGAATTTTTATTATTTATTCTTACGCCAGGAAAAACAGCATTTTATCCTTGATTTTAAGAAAGTCCTCTTCTCTGAAACAGCACGCTTGGTTTAAATCTTCACTGACAGTTTTCTTTCTTTGTATCACATTTAAGGGTGGAGGCCACTAAGTATCTCTTTATATCTTTTTTATTCGTTTTATCTTTGAGATTTTTTTTTTTTAACACTGGGGAAGGTTAGTACACTTTTATTTGCGTAACCTTTTTATTTTTTTTCTTTTGAACACTAGGAGAAAATGGATTCACTTTGTTCTTTTTCGAAATAATTTCTTGAGTAGTCACAATTTAATTTTGCATTTAGTGTTTAACTAGAGTTTTTTCTTTTTATTGAAAGGACAGTTCTTGTCCCTGCTCGGGCGCCAGTAAAGGAATTTATTCCGTGAAATGTTAAAAAAATTAAACCACTGGAACCTTCGTAGGTTCTTATTTGAAATAAAACAATTCCTTGATATTCAATTGCAGATTTATTACAAGTATCTTTCACCGTTGCTCAAATTGAACTAACTTTTGCTTTTTCATTTCTTACCCTCTAATGTTTCAATATAATTTTTCTTAAAGTTAAGACTGCCGAATTGCAGTTCACACCAAAAATATCTTAAAGTTTAAATTACATTAATTTCTTAAACCTAAACTGCTGAATTGCAGTTTTCTTATACTTAGGACATTCACCTCCCATGCATGCGCGTAGCTTGGTTTCCTATGACGAGGCATGTGGTGGGTCAATGCCTGACCGTGGTAACTGTGATAATGGCAATATTGTGTGATTGTGTCACCTTTGTTTAACTTAATTTAAATTGTTCTCTCTTACTCTAATTGTTATAATGTAAAGCTTTTTTCAATCTTTCTATTGTGCTTATTTGTACCTTTCTTTTTTTTTCTTTTTTCGTTGCCAAATTAGTTTATTGCTGATGATGAACCACAGTTGGTTCGAAATGCATTCGATTTTAATAAAAATAAAATAAAAATTTTTTTTGTTTTCATTTTATTTTTCTAATGTTTGTGGTCAATAAGGTGTTCCATATTTTTGCTCAACAATCTAACGCGACCACAAAATATAAGTTCAATTCCTTCTTGAATTTTGTTGGATATTCCTTTAAATACAAAAATTTCTTGAAGACTTTAATTGGTACATATTATTATTATGACGTCCTACAGAGGGGTTTTTGGAATTACCATTCAAACTTCAAAACTAACGGTACCTGTCATACGATTTTTAGTGAAAAATCGATTTTTCTCAAAAACGGCTCCTACGATTTTGATAAAACTTTTGAATAGTGTTTTCTGTGCAAAATTTATATTTTGGTTGGAATAGATTTTTCAGGAAAAGTCTTATAACGGTACCTCCCATAGGACGGATTTTTTGAAATCCGATTTTCTCGTAAGCCACTTGACAATGTCGATGAATTTTTTAATGTAGAAGCCCTTTTATAAACAAAACAATAAAAGTTCTTGAATTTAAAAAAAAAGTTTTTTTTGAGTTTTTTAAAATAGTTTTACATTTTTGTATTATTTTTTGTTTATTCCAAAAACTGTTTAATCTATTTTTTTTAATTTTATTTTTCTGATAAAAACTACTAAGTGCTAGAAATTGGCATACTCAAAAAAAAAATTCTAATATATTTTCGAAAAGTTTTTTGAAAAGACTGGTCGAACGATTTTGAAAAAAAAAATTCTTAAAATTCTAAACAGTAAACGAAATCAGATCGCTTACTTCAATTTTTCCAAAAAAGGTTCTAACTAGTGATTTTTAAGTCATCAATAAAATTTTTATCATTTTTTCCCTGCTTTTTCCCAAAATCTCAAACCATAAGACCACTGTCACACATTAGAGCAAGTTTGTCCGACCCAGTGGTCACTTTATTTTTTGGTTCTTATCGCCTCTCCCTCGTTTCATCTTTTATGATAAGCAGGTAATAAATATTACTTTTCGTGTGAAGTATGATGGTAGTCACAAATTTTGAAATTGTATCTTCAAGATACATAAGTATCTCTCAAGTTTCTTTTTAGTATCATGTTTTCCATTTCCCTTCCTTATAATGCACAGCTATCAGCTAATTAGTTTAGATAGATACATATCATAACTTGTGGGTGTGCTAAAAATAAAATAACCACACGAATACAACAAAATGATATTAGGTATCAGTATTAACATGCTATTTCTTGTAATAAAAAAAAAACATTGCGACATTTGAGATTTGAGTTCGAAATTTAAGCTGTGCGAGAATCGTTCAGTCGCTCGTCGCTCCTTGCGTGGCCAAAGCCTAAGAAGTCGTAGATGTCCATCTACCTAGTCGCTCTAAATATTACCTGTTAGAGCGCTAAATTTTGATTTCTATGTCAACTTATGGCAAGACATTTCAAACCAGACTTTAATAAAGTGTATTATATTCAAGAACCTAAAAAAAACAGTTTTCTTAGAAGAGTTCCCAATGTTTTACGGTAACTTTTGAAAAAATAAACCAAAACTTAATTATTTTAGCTTAAACTGAGTCGCTTAAAATCTGGATCTGGAAAATTTAAAAACCCTCTTGTTGGAATTTCTAAGGATACATATATTGTCAAATTTAGTAATTTTCAGTTTTAGTCAGAAAGTTAGAACACTTATTATGTATTACTTTAAAATGCATACCCACAACATAAAAATATCCGCAAAATAAAGTCAAGTTGTTTCAGTGGTTTTTGAGAAAATCGGTAAAAACTAAAAACTTCGTCTAGATCGGAACGAATCGTTATGAACCTTGAAACTTGAATGTTATCTTGTAGGTAACTTATCAACTCGAAATCATTTCGTAAATGTCGTTGTCAACTCATGACCAGTTTCATCATTTCGCTTAAACCAGATTTCTGTTATTTGCATAGCTTAAAACGAAAAACGCAGTTTTTTTTAAGGACGCTTCGTTACATACAAAGTTTAATGAAAATCTTTAGAGCCGTTTTTGAGGAAATAAGAAAAAAAAAATGTTGGCTAAAGCTTATATTTCTTATGACTTATTTTATTACCATTTAAGTCAAAAACAGAAAAACGTCCCGTTTTGTCAAAATTCCTTCTGTTTGGTAAATTATGAGTTTAATCAAAATCGTTAGAGCCATTTTCGGGCAGTTTGAAAACGGAAAAAACCGTGTCTTGTACCGTTGTTGGTACCGTTTTTCTTTAAACTGTTTTATACACACATATATGAAATTTGAAGAAAATCTGTCAAGTCGTCGGTCGTCGCCAAGACGTGAAAAAGCGCACAGAAGCATATTTTTTAGACAGATAAATGAATTGATTGGTTAAGGCTAGCTGAAGCAGCTCAGTCCATCCCATATGAATTTCCAACATTTTAAGACATTATAGGCGTATAGGTGGATGGATTTGAGTTTTTCCATGGGGGCGATATCATCACCTACACCTATACTAAGGCGGAAAATGATTTTTCTTTTTAGACAGTGTGTGGAAATGTTGTCTGATGCTGGTCTTTCTTATGTTGTGAGATCTTTTGCCAATGCAAATGAAATGCACGACTAGGTACCAAGAACTTGCTCTTTTGAATTTTGAAAAAAAAAAAATTAAAATCCAATTTTTTTTCAAGAGTTTAAGAGTGTTCTTGGAAAAAATAAATAGGAAATAATTTTGTATTGCTTAATATATATCTAGGAAAAAAAAGATATTAAAAATCCTTAGCCATGATTTTTCTTAAAAAAGGTTATTTTTGGAAAACAAATATTTTGAAATTTATTCGAGTATGTAAATAAATGGCAATTTGTGGTTTGCACCTGGGAAAATAATGTTAAACAAATTCAAAATACCCGTTTCCAACATATGGATTTTGAAAACCAATTTTTTAAGAAGACTTAAAAATCAAAAAAAAAAGTTGATGAGATTTTCGAAATGCCATATTAATGACTTCCTGTTAATTTTTTTTTATTGAAATCGGATGTTTAGTTTACGAGAAAATTTGACTTGAAAATTCCGGTTCTATGAAAGGTACCGTCATAAGACTAATTTCGAAAAATCTTTTCTAATCAAAAGATAGACTGTCTGTCATTGAGCCGAAATTTTATAACTTTTAAATAAACTCCTAATATTTTAAAATTTGCAACTACAACTCTGCTTTTAAATTTCTTTATATTTCTTTCTAATTTTATATTTGTTTTTGTGTTTTCATTCGCTTTACAAGTTTTAACCTTGTAGTCAATTAATTACCGTCATTTTTCATAGTTTTAAAATCTAAACAGGCTGTTTCAAGCTTCTTTTGAAAACTTAAGAATTCATTTTGTATTGTTTTTAAAAATTAATTGAGAAGCTAAATGAATGTAAATTTTATACAACTTTTTATGATTAGCTTTTTCTAATTACGTGTTTTCTTTTAGAAAATAATATTGTATGGATTGGATACAATATTTAAACCTGAAAACTTTTTCGTTTATTTCGGCGCTACAACATTATTTTATTTTATTCTGTTCGGAGATTAATCTTGTTCAAGCAGCAAGATACACCATTTTGTTTTGTGGTGTGCTAGGCAGGGTTACCTTTGGGACTCTTTTGCGTCCTTCTGACTCTTATTTTAGGTCTGGACTCCAGGACGCCACTATTTAAAAATCATCGAAATCGGACTCCTTTTACAAATTCAGGACTCTTTAAGAACTGAAATAATTTTTTCAATACAAAATTTCGTTGAATAATGAATACTTTTCTTCTGCTTTTGTTCACATTCTATTCTGAATTCAGTCATTTAACTCAATGTCAATGTGGGTAAGTGCATCTATATTCTTTGCTTATAATAGATATGACATATGAGAAATGAGATATGCCTACACCTACAGCGCTACAGCTACAATCTACATTTGTATTAAGCATACAGAGTCAACATCAACAATCAGGTTTGTCTCTGTGACTGTGTGGTTCGTCTAAAAAAGAATTCCTCTTCAATATAGAACTCCACAGTCCACAATGTCGACTATAAAACCATGTCACATATAAAAAAACTACTGTGATATTTATATTGGACATAGTGCAGAAAATGTTATTAGAACAGAAAGTATACCTATCTGAGGAAGAAATAAAAATATTATCAAAAGCAATGCTCTTAAATATTATCACATAATCTGTGACCAACTTATCTCGCGCATAAATATTAACGACAAAAAGCTATCTACACTTCAATATCTAGATCCAAATGTGATTAAAATAAAACAAAATTTTAATTATTCTTCTTTAATATCCGAAGTTCCGAAACTTTGCTTTAGATCCAGAGAAAATAATAGATGAATACAAACTACTTGAAATAGAGTCTCAATACGATAGTTTTAATTTTTTTTTTTTAAATTAAAGACGTTGAAAAATTTTGGTTTGAAGTTGGTAATTTGAAGAACCATTTGGAAGAGTATTTATTTAAACATTTGTATGATTTAACCACAAACATTTTAACATTGCCCCATAGTAGCGCTTGTGCTGAACGAATGTTTTCTAAACTGACGTTGACAAAAAATAAACTTACCAACCGACTTAAAGTCGATTCTTGTCATTCGATGTTTTTAACTTATTATTTGTTTTTGTTTAATAAGAAATAATTTATCTTTGTTTTCTTATGTTTATAAAAAAATAAATGGTTATGAAAAATTTTATTTTTTTATAGTTTATATGAGACTCTTTTTTTCAGCCAGGACTCTTTTTTTTTGACTCCTTCCAAAAAATTTCAGAGGTAACCCTGGTGCTAGGTATATTTGGAAGATACGTTCTAAAGAAAAAAAAACATTTTGAGAACCATATTTGCGTTTTTCAATTCGACTATGGAACATAGCTGTAGTTCCGAGAAATGTAAATCTATTGACGGTATGATTTTATGGTATCTTGTGACCGATAGAATATGGTTGCACTATGACTGTGCCAATTTCGATCCTAGCAAATACGAAACAGCTTATCCTTGATTCTGTGAAGATTCTAGTTGTTGTAAACCGCGACAAGAAAGTGATGGATATTCGTCTAACCATGAATCTACAATAATTCAGACCACCGCGGCAAGCTCTGGAGCGGGAGATGAATCGTTGGAAATTTTAATCGAAGCAGCAGCTACTGCTGAGGTATCATTAGCACGATGGGATGGCGAGCTTGCAGCTCTTCGCCAAGAAATGGAGTCAATGAAGCTGAAGTTCGCTGAACAGTCATCGGTTCCAAAACAAACGGTGCTCGAAGTGGCAAAGAGTCCACATACTGATGTCGTCAGCGAAAGGCTTATGAGGATTAAGAGAATCCAAGAGAACCACAAATCGTTGTTGGAAAATTTGTTTCTTCCTAGCCAGTCAAGCAAACCACCATGAAAAGAGTGCTCCGCTGAACCTTCCTCAGCTGATTCCTCATGTCGCGAATCAGATATGGCGAGTTTACTTACAATCTTGAACCGCAACAACATTCAAGAGTTGCCTGCTTTTTCCGGTGCTGACAAACTTGAATGGTTTTTAAATCTACGAAACTTGAAGGTCGATATAAAATGTTTCTCGGTTCCGCAAGGCTTTACATGGCGAATAATATCAACTAGTGAGTGACCGGTTAAAGTATTCTTCAGATGCGTATTCCATAATGGACTCTTTACGAGCAATTTTCGGACGTTATGATGTCTTAGTTCACGACATTACTGGTGAGTTACTAAATCTACCACGGCTTTTATCCAAGTGCGATCCTCAACTACGTTTCTATGCTGTTAAACTCAATGGGCTTGTCGCTAATCTTAAATCGATGCTAAGAGAAGAAGATTTGGAAAACGACTATGTTCTAACTCGTTTTTCCTGTAAATTAGGTGCTGGTCTCTACCAAAATTGGATCAAACAAATGAACAAACCCTCGATCCAATTTAGTTGATTTTACAAAGTCTAACGTAGAAAGTTGTTGACCTTCCACCTGATCTACTTAAGGAGGCTGACGCGGCTTTACCAAGAAAACCTATCAAGAACCCGAAGTTTCCTGGTCGTGTTTTGACTCAAAACCCTACATCATCAAATGACACTTCCATAAGCTGTATTCTATGTAATCGAAAACATCTACTCATATAGTGTGCAGAGTTTGGGTACTTATCTATCAGCAGAGCAGAAATTGAATTTTGTCAAACGTGTCTCCTTCCTTTGTTACATAATTTACAATTACAGGGTGTGTTAGAAGTTTATAGAAATTCAAAAGATGAAACTTTTAACCGGAATGGTACACTTTTAACTGAATTTTTTGAAAACTTTGGTCTATTCGTGTTAAATGGTGCAGCTAAAGGTGACGAAAGTGGCGAGTTTACGTATATAAGTGGGCAGGGACATTCAGTTACAGATTTTTGTGCTGTCAGATTTGTGCTGTAAATCAATAGCCCATTTTAGCAACGTAGGTATAATTCAGCAAAAGAAACCAAATTATTTTCCTCAAACTGAGGTGAAGTGATAACAATGCTCAACTCTGTTGAACCTTTTTAAATCGCCATTGCACTTCGCTCCTTCCTCAATCATCAAGCTCGTCACAGCAGATCTGTAATAGTATTCTCGATGTCATTGAAGCATCAGCTCCTTTTACAACATCTCGTAACTATTCGGTTACAACTGTCAACAAATGGTTTGATAATGTTTGTAGTAAACTTCGTAGGCTGTCTTTTGTGTATCTCAGACTGTTTCGTTCAACTAACGCTCTCTTTTTTAAAAATATTTACATCAGAACTAATAAAGATTATAAACTTTTATGTCAAGAAAAAAAACGTTACTCGAAAAATCTTGCAAGAAACTTTGAAAATTCCAAAAATTCCAAGACATTTTAGAGCTCTGTTCGTGATGGGTGTTCCACAAGGCTGTATTCTAAGCCCTTTACTCTTTGCGTTATTCGTTGACGAAATCTCTGACCTTCTTCCCGGGGGAGTACAAAAAGCGAACGTTTTAGTCAAAGTCCTACTGTATGCTGATTATTTGGTACTGTTAGCTGACAACTCTTTCTCTTTGCAGCTTCAAATAAACAGACTTTAAACCTTTTGTGAAATCGGAGTCTCCATGTTAACACTCAGAAAACAAAAATACTTATATTTGAAGCCCGTCAGAGAAAAAGATTGCCAGAAGAAAATTGGTGTTTAGGGAGTGCTCCTATAGAGGTTGTACAGGAGTTTAAATATTTAGGGGTATTAATAACTTACAATTTTAATTTTGAAAAACACACGAAGGCCAAAAGTTATGAAGTCAAACTTGCCCTAAACATGTTGTGGCCTACTTTTTTTACAAGCCAAAACATTGATTTGGCTTCTAAGTATCGATTTACACACATAGAAAACTTTGAAGCAGTCCATCGGCACTTCTTTAAACGTTTGTTTCGGTTGCCAACTTCGACGCCGAACTATGGAGTCAGGTATTGGTCCTATTTATATTAAAAACCTGAAAGCTAACGCGGATTTTATCACCAGAATAGTGAAAAGGAGTAATAGTTGCCTTCATAAAATGATACTTACTAGTCTTCTCCGTAAAATATATACACAAATATTTAAACCACCAGCTGCTGTCAAACGCCAACTATTTTACCAATAAATATTCGTCCGAAGTCATTGGTACTATAATTTAGAGCTAGAGTTGAAAAATCTCAATGAAAATCTCAACTTCATTCCATATCGAAATGATCTTCCTCAGCAATGTTATTTGTGTAACAGAAGAGAAATTAAAGACATCTTTCACTTCATTGCAATTTGTCCAATACTTCAGGAAATTCGTCGGTTGTATTTCCAAGGAAGCTTTCATTCAACAGCTATATACAATTTTAAATGGAGGAGCAGGATGGCTTAGTTTATATAAGTATTGCACACACGCTCTCACGTTCCGTAACAGTCTCTATTAATTTTGCGATTGCTCGCATCCACTTAATGCAAATTATCTCATTTTATGTTGCAAATCATTGAAAATTGCTCTTGTATTTTGTGTTTCAAATCATCTAAAATTGATCTCCACAAGGGTCTTATTTTTGTTTAAAGGCTTATTTTATTTTATGTTTCAAATCATCGAAATTGTTATTTATCGAAGCTTCGAAATTACCAATGTATTATTTTAAATATTTTATTTCCTTAAAGGTGCCTTTACATGGAGCTGCAAGCCCTGATCTGCAAAAAAAGAGGATGCAAAATCAATAAATCATACTTGTGTGATAGAGAGGGAAGGTAAAAATGCAGACGTCTTCATGGATGCAGATTATAGGAAAATTATAGATGCAGCTTGAAAATTATAGTGAAGATGAACATGTTCATCTTCATCGTCTGCACTATGGTTTTTGTTGTTGCGTTTTCGTCTGCATTTGCAGCTCCATGTAAAGCCACCTTAAAATGCAAGTTTAGTTTTTATTTGAGCTAAATTTCAACTAAAGCACTTTATTTTCATTGCTATATTTTGAATTAGTTTTTATTATTTTGCACCATATGTGTAAGTTATATCTTTTGTACATACATAATTCCAAATTTATTCTTTTTTTTTAATTTATCAGAAATGTCAAATCAAGCAGGCGGCACGATTGCCATGTCATTATTCTTAAGTAAACTTTTTGTAAAACCTTTTGATAAATTAAAGAATCAATATAATCTATCTAATCTACCAAACGTGTCTGTTTTTCCTGTTTGGACCCGGCGAAGCATAACTATATGTAGGTCATGTCGAGAGAAGACAACATGTGGAATTAAAAGTTGTTCTGGACACCCATCACCCTCTCTTACACGTTACACCATTCCATTCCATCAAACAAATCTCAATGGAGCGGTTCTGCAAATCACAATTCACAACTCGTGTAGCTCAACACAGTAGTCATTTATCTCAAATGCAGCAAAACAAATCCAGCAATTTTACCAAAATCTCATCCATTGATCAACTTGAAAACAGACACGTTGGAACAGTTTCAGTCATCTCAGACATCAGAGAACATGCTTGGATCATTAGCATTCGAGTTGCTTTGAAGATAATACAATCCTAATGCAATATTTGCAAACTTTTGAAGGCTAAGCCAGTGATGTTGATAATGGGACAGCTTCCGGAAGCCCGTTTAGCTTTCTATAAAAAAACCTTCACCCACGTTGGCGTGGACTGTTTCAGGAATATTGCAGGTAAAATTTGGATGATGGACGGTCAAGAGATACGGAATGATTTTTACTTGCCTGACATTTAGAGCAGTTCAAATCGAGCTTAAGAATGACGTTAGTTTGGATCAGTGTACAATTATGGCAGTCCGGCGTTTTGTCATCCTAAACTGCCCTAAACGAAGTTTCTATCATTACAACTAACAGCACAGTTAACGTTAACGTTGGTCAGGGTACACCAAAGTAAGCATTTTCTAAATCCCCAAATAATTATATACAAATTGGAGATAAGCCCTTACTATAAAACAATTTTTTTCTTATAATATAAACACAAGAATCATGCACTAAAATATTGCCTACGAATTAGGGGACACCCTGTATAGTACCTATAATTGCAAGTAAAAATGTTGGCGGTTATTATCCGTCACCGTTTTTATAGTTTTCCAATCAAGGTTAATGAAGAATTTGTTTTGCTTTTGAAAGTGTATTCTAGTGCGACTCGTATGGAGCAGATTTGACAAAGGAGAATATTGCAAAGTGATATTTTGGATCGTATGGCAGGCGAACCCAAAGATTTTAAGGCAGCTTGACTGTTTGAGAACCTTTAGACCTTTTAGAGTGTTCTGTCTTTTGTGATTGTTGACTCTTGCACTTATTAAAATCGAAGACATCTAAATGGAATATGAACCCAGTGATGACCAAGGCTGACTGAAAGGTGATTCAACCAAAAATTCGAGAACGAGTACATTCTTCATTTTTAACCGACCGACCCGGCAAATACAAGACCAGATCGGTTCGGTTTGAAGTTTCCCAAGTTTGAATTTTTACAAGTCTTCCCTTCCCCTTCGGGGTCATTACCTCTGTTTGAAGTTATGTATTGGGTTGGGCAGCTTAACTCACGCTAGATGCATCAGGATTTTCCTAGCTAGTCTAGCTAGTCGCATGTTTATTAAATTGATTATTGTGGCAATTATTAACGTTATCATATCAGTTTGAAAAATCGCGAGATTTTTGAAACTGATAACATTAATAATCGCCACATTAATCAAAATCGCGCTTTGAGGATACATCTGAATGAACAATGATATTCTTTATTAGTCTGTATTTGTTTTGTTTATACCATTTCACTTTTTAAAATGGAAATAACGCCAAATTGGCATTATTGCGTTTTCGGTAACGAAATAAGACCAAACTGAAAATTTTGTCTTATTGCGTTTTTAAAAACGAAATAAGGCCATTTTTTTAAATTTGGCCTTATTTCGTTTGGCCTTATTTCACGTCACCCGTTCATACTCGTAGTGTTTGTTTTTTTTAAGCTTGTGGATTGCTTTATTTCTATTGTTTTCGGGCACGACGCCAAAGTTGCATAGGTTATTTTGCTGCTATATAGGCCTGCAATGATCTTATTAGATTATCTACAATGATTGTCCGGATAAGCGCAAAGAAGGCTTCTTTTTTTGGACATCCTCTGATCTGATCGTAAGTGCAGACATTTTTAGATAATTCTGCAACTTGGCATGGACTATAAAATTGGAGAATAAATGCCTCGCCTGAAAAGTGCTCGTTGAAAGTGCTGCTGTTGTTATTTTAAAAATTTTCTCTCGCGATTAGCTGCCGTTGTCGTACATTCTTAAAAAAAATATTTTTTTAACAACCAAAAAAAGACATTACGATGCGATGGTGGAGAAGTTATAAAAAGTGAGTCAGGTAATAATCTCAGGATTGTATGCAAACTTGGTACACAGACCTAGTAGGTCTGTTTGTTTACCTCCGAAAACAGCCAATTTCTGCCGAATCCTGTTCGATAACTCACAAATTCGGTAGTTTTAGGCAGAAGAGAGCGCTCACGAGAGAGAAAAACATTTCCCCTTCCTGCCGATTTTAGCCCAAGAAATTTCTTTGGGTAGAAATGTGAGTTCTGTCAAAACTAGAATTTGACAATTAAAAAAAAAAAAAAAAAAAAAAAATTTATCATTTGCGGTTTTGCGTTTCATCACGTGGTTTTTGCGTCCTGTGTGTATTTAATTGAAATTTATATTGTTTTATTCAAATTTAAAATTCGGAAAATCACGACGAAAAACCAAGTTAAATATTTATTTTTTCTTGACGTTTTAGTTTTTTGACGTTGAACACAATTTTTTCGTTCAACCCGTTCGTTTACTTTTTCACAAATTTTCTCTCATTGAGAGAATTTCATCCCCACTCTTCAATATTTGACAGACTTCCCATTTTAGCCCCCAACAGTAAACAAACGAACCTACTACTAGGTTTTTTTTACTAGGTATTTTTAAAGCGTCGAAAAGAGGGGTTTTTGAAATTGGCATATCAGCTCTTAAACTAACGGTACCTGCCATATAACATTTAAGAAAGAACTTATTTGTTCTCAAAAATGGCTCTTACCATTTAAATAAAACTTTCTGAATTGTGTTCTGTTAGCAAATTGTAACTTTTGTTTTGAATTTGGTTTTACTGGAATGGTCTAAATCTTCAAATCAGTTTTATCGTCAACTTCCTGAAGGATTTCGATAAAATTTTCATGCGGAAACTCTTTTATAAATGAAATAGCGTAACGGATACAATTATTGGCACCCCTAAGGAATTTTGGAAACCAAATGCGTGTAAATTTCGCGTTTATAGAGTTAAAAATATGTCAAATATACCAAATTGAAATTTGGAAAATTTTGTTTATAAAATTTCCTTTTACTTTGTATTTTGTCTTTAAAAAGGTGGTAAAAACCGTAAGTTAAAAAAAGCTTACCAAATACTACAATTATTGGCACCCGACCACAATCGTCGGCACCCCAATATGTACAATTATTGACACACTTGAAATTAAAGAAAATTGGATTTTTTTTAGATTTTTATTAATTCACTATAGCTAGGTAGTTATGGCCAATTGAGCTGCTTGAACATCCTTTTCTTTGTAATTTTTATTTGTTTTTGGCATTTTTTCAAACCTGAAAAAAGTAACGCTTATATGATATAATTATTGGCAGTCTTAAAAGTATATTTATTGGCAGTGCCAATAGTTTTAGTTTCATAGAACCAATTATTGGCACCTGGGTGGCGATAATTGGACCCCGACCTTTATTGGAACCAACTATTGGCACCCTTATTATTTTAAATTTACCATTAAATTTTACAAAAAAGTAATTAAAAACGAATACTTTATTAAATTCTGATATCAAAAAACAATACTTTTTAATAAAATAAATATATATTAATAACTAAATAAGGCTTACCAAATTTTAGGTCCTTAGCGGGAACACGCAAAATTTTGCAAATTTTTCACTTTCTTGAAACGTTCTCACAACTTCACTTCCATACAGCGACTGAAGAATCGTCTCGTTAAAACAAAGATGTACAATTGTGAGGAATAAGTTACAGATTACAGTTCACGAAAAAAATTGAATTGGTTTGCTAGATTAATAATTTTTGGAAAAAATCGTTAATGAATGAGGGGGTGCCAATAGCTGGTTCAATATAATGGGGTGCCAATAATTATATCCGTTACGCTAATGTTTTTTTTTTTCAGTAATTTTTTTTTTTTTTTTGTTTCTGGATATTTTTTAACAACTTCACTGTCCCCATACAAACGCGTCCCATGAATCACATCTGATACATAGAATTTTTTTTGTACCGTGTTTCCAGCGTCCATGAATCATATATGATTCAAAAAATGAAGAGTGTTGTACGTCCCTACACGAATTGATTCAAAATTGTTTCTACGTCCAAACCTTATTTTGTTTGGATTTTGATTGACTCGGATTTAAAGCAAAATCGGGCTTAAACTTTGCAGTCCAATTTGTTGCAACTCTTTTAGCCGATTTTTGACCAAGTGTCCTTAGAAAACCCTACCAAAGAAGGTATTAAAACCGAACTCAACGAATTTTGACCAAATTTCATACGAATTTTATTTTGTCGGATGTTGTCGCACTGTTCCGCTGACGAATAGTGTCCGATAGTGCGGTTGCGTGTGCTTGAACTTTGCAGTCTTCTTGCTGATGATATTTCACATTTGTTAGTTATTTGAGAAAGTGCACTTAAAATGCATTTGTTTTCGAGACTATAGCGTAAACACACACGCACGGTGCTGAAATGGCGTGATAAACATGATGTTCTTATGCTATCTACTTGCCATGGAAACGAATCGTCAGCAATAAGACTATGGAATTGTGAACAAATGAAACCAAATGCCATTATAGATTATAATGATGCTAAAAAAGGCATAGATATTGCAGATCAATTAGCTGCATTTCAAACATCAATGCAAGATGCATATAAATAACAAGTTAACAGACGAAGGTAAAATATCAATGTTACAGGCTCAAGAAATGCTGTTGAGAGTATTGCTCGGTTCTTGTGCATCCACAGCAAACATTTCAAGAATTCCTACGACAATATTACGTAAAAACCACCACTTTCTCACGGAACTACCACGTTTTAATGGAAAAATTGTGCGAAAGCGTTGCGTTTTGTGCTATAAGAACCTGACGAGAGATGGCCATGTAGCTGCCTTGAGAGCAAAACAGGTGCATACAGAATGCAAGCCATGCGATAAGGCATTTTGTTTAACGTGTTTTAACTCTGCACTGTTATTATACCCTATTCCATAGAATGGGTATATTGTATTTGGTGTGGAGTTTGTAACATAGAGAAATAATACCGTTAGGTATAGAAAAGTATATATATTCTGACTCAGAATCAAAAGCCTAGTCGATTTAGCCATGTCCGTCCGTCCGTCCGTCCGTCCGTCCATCCGTATGTATACTCTCTAGGGGTCGCAATTTTTGAGCTAGTGATTTTGGTAAAATACCTTTGTTCAGGTAAGATTGTTTAAAAACTACTCGATTCAGCTGTAGTCTTACACATATGCCTAAATACTGAAAAAAGTGCAGTTAGTGCTTCAAATTTCTAAGACACGCCCACTTTTAAGGGGCGTTTCCGTCAAAAGTCGTATAATGCATTAATTTTTTTAACGTTTTTTAACTATCGGTCGCAGTTTTGAAGTAAACAGATGAACACTTGGATTTATATTCCTTGGTTACGTAGCAGAGTGTGGTCCAACAATTGTTAAAAACACCCATAATCGCTATTTCCATTCCAAATCTAATTTTTAAAAATTTAAGTTTTGTCTTGTTTTGTTCAAATCGATCTGCAAGAATAAAATTGAATGTCAATGAGCTCATAACAATTGCCTTGGCAATAAAACGTTTTAACTTTGGGCGTGGCACACTCCTTTTTTTATTGCGCCAGCACTAATTGAACATCACACCGCATAAAATTAATGTTATTGAATTTTTTTCTGTCTGCTAAAGAAGAATTTTGTTTCTGAAACATCGGCTGTTTGCGGGAGACAGACGCATGCACATACAAAAATATGGGGAATAGGGTATCCAACAGTTCGTTGCAAACGTACTGTAGCTCTCGCTTATGTTTTTTAAATTAATTTATTTATGAAAACATAAAATTTGATTCACAAAAAAATGCGTTTTCTTAAACACTTTTCCATTTTTTTGCAATTCTGTTAAGACCTACATACATATGTACATATACTGTGTGTTTCCTAATTCGATAGCAATAATTTGGGAAATGATTTATGAACATGTTTTAAGAAAAAAAATTGTTCTACAGTAAGGGCCTATCTCCAATTTTGATATGACTTACCGAGGGTAACGAGGGCGTAACATGCGACACGCGATAAATAGACCAACAAATTGAGGCGATAGAATAAAAGTTTTAAATTCTATGTATCAAATATGATTCATTGAACGTAATGTTGGAATTTTCTTTTCTATATGAACGTAGAGATTTTATTTGACCAGTTTCTATGGGGACGTAAAGTAATTTTCATTTAAAATTACTTTTGAATCAAATGTGATTCATGGACGTAGGAAACTCGGGACAAATATGATTTCATGAATCACATATGATTCATTGGACAGTGAAGTTGTTAAAGTGGTTTAATAAATATTGTTTATGTTCATTCTCTTGTTTAAATCCTGCACAGCTACCTATGTGTAAATATTTGTCTCTTTTTATAGCGAGTTTCATTCAAATTTGGAAGAATTGTTCTCAAAATCGAGAATTGCCCTTTTGAATGAAACTTGTTTTGGGTATCCATGTCAATTTGAAGTATACTTTTTGTCATTTCATTTTTGTCTTTTGTCATTGGAAAAAGTAATCATTAGATAATTGATAATTAATTGGATAATTAAGGTACATATTAAGTTTTTCGTTCATTATTTGTTTATTTTTGTTATATTTATCACAGACTGGCACAATTTCACAACAAACAACAAAAAATAACAAATTATTTCTCATCTGACGTTTGACAGATGTATGTATGTATGTATATTTATTGAGTCTTTTTTTTATCTTTTTCTTTTATACATAGAATCTTACTGACTATTACATGTTATTTGACAACCGGAGGCTGTAATGTATGGCCTTCCTTTTCTGTTTTATTGTATTAAATGCCAACATGGCTTACATTTTTCTTTTCTTTTTTTTATAAAAGTGTTAAGCTCTTGCTCTCGGAGCTGTATATCTGTTGCGCATGACGTATTGTCACTTTTGGATATTTACATATATACAAATAAATACTTAATCTAGCCTACTATAAACCTAAAATAAATAACCAGAAAATATAAACTATATAGACTATATAGTTTTGTTTCGTTTGATTGGAATTTAAAGAGCGAATACGCTCTATATCTTGTTGTATGTAAAAAGAAATCACATTGAAACTGCATGAAATAAAAGAATTATCAAGTTAACAGAAAGTATTTTTTAGAGCAGGAACACTCTATTAAGTTACGGGAATTGAATAAATCACATGAAATAGTAACATGAAATCACGAAAAACGTTCACATAAAATCTTTTCTTTTAGACGATTACTTTACTATATAAATTAACAATCACTGGTTAGATTAAAAGAAAATTTGCAAAGGATTTCTATGTGAATAGAATATTTTATAAACCAAGTTGCTGCATAATGACGTTGCTGCTGTTTGCGGTTGTGGTGCTTGTCGCTCACACCAATGTTAAATGTAGTGCCTTTTTTCCAGTTGATGGGTTTTGGTTAAAACTCCAGACAATATGTTCCTTGTGGAAACAATCACAAGTTGCTGCATAATGACGTTGCTGCTGTTTGCGGTTGTGGTGCTTGTTGCTCTCACACCAATGTTAACTTTAGTGCCTTTTTTTTTTCATTTGTGGGCTTTGGTTAAAACTCCAGACAATGTTCCTTGTGGAATTCTGTAGCCGATTAAAGATGAATTTACAGTTGCTGCTACAGAATCCGTTGTTTGAATTCGCCGCCAGTTTGCGGTGGATGAAAATTCCGAAAGTTTACCGCTCAGCCTGTTGCTTTAACTGTACACTCTCCCCAAAGTTACAGTTAATAACCGTGAAGAAACTTCTAGCGGTGCTGAAGGATACGGGACTTTCGGATGACGAGTTGCTGGGCACTATTTGTGCCCTGGTTGTTTATCGGTAGACCGATGAATTTTTTTTTAATTTAAATTAAATTTACTCAGTTACTTTTTTAACTCCCGATAAAAATTGAAAAAATTTGCCAATAAAACGTTTACTTTTTTTTTTTATTAGATTAATGGACGGCAGTGCTTGGCACAGCACAACCGTCCTCTATCACGACCTCCCGTTTGACAGAAAAGTATTCAGATCGATTCTCCCAACCCATGAGAGATGCATTCTTTCGTGTTGAGAATCGTTCTAGAATTGCACTTTTTGAATGAATGAAACTCTCAAAAGTGAAAAAGGTCAATAGGGCTTTTAAGCAAACGGCAATATACTTCCCTCTCACTCGCTCAGAAATGTCAAATGAAACTTTCCGTATGAAAACAAATCAAAATTTGTGATTTTTGTATGCAAAAGCGATCGGACTTCCAAGAAAATAAACGAAAAAAATCTTCCTTTATAATTTAAAACAATTTTTTGTGAATAAACAATAGGTTAAATAGTGCCAAAGTGTTTTAAACAATTATTCTATAAAAAAAACTTGTATTGTGCGTTTAAACACGGAATAAAAGTGCGACTGGTTTTGGCGCGATTTATTCACTTTCGGTGGATTGATTAATAATTAAAAAAATATATTTCAATAATATTTACTGTGTTTTAATTTATCGTGATAGTTGTTGAGTAAACACAATAAGTTTATTTCAACAAAATAATATAGTTTTATTGATTTCGTGCTGCCAAAATATACCAACAAAGTTGGACATATTTTACCGCAATATTTTTTTTTCTTTCGTTGGCGGGATTCTCCAAAGAATTTTATTTTTCTTTAAATTACAATAAAGAAGTGCATTTACAATATGCCGACAAATTGCTGTGTACACGGTTGTAGTAGCAATTCGATTGCAAGCAAAGAAGAGCATTTCTTAACTTTTCCAATCGTATGGGCCTCTTCAAAATGGAAACGCATTTCTAAGATGCGAGTGAAATCCCGCCAAGGAAAGAAAAAAAAATATTGCGGCAAAATAATGTCCAACTTTGTTTGTATATTTTGGCAGCACGAAATTAATAAAACTATATTATTTTATTGAAATCAACTTATTGTGTTTATTCAACAACTATCCCGATAAATAAAAACACAGTAAATATTATTGAAATATATTTTTTAATTATTAATCAATCCACCGAAAGTGAATAAATCGCGCCAAAACCAGTCGCACTTTTATTCCGTGTTTAAACGCACAATACAAGTTTTTTTTATAGAATAATTGTTTAAAACACTTTGGCACTATTTAACCTATTGTTTATTCACAAAAAATTGTTTTAAATTATAAAGGAAGATTTTTTTCGTTTATTTTCTTGGAAGTCCGATCGCTTTTGCATACAAAAATCACAAATATTTATTTGTTTTCATACGGAAACATTTTTGACATTTCTCTTTGACGTATTCGGATACTTCTCTATTCTTTTGACAGAAAGAGCAATTCTTTTCGTGAATGAAACTCGCTATTAGAGTCGCTTTTTTGATTCATTGATGTGATTTTTTTTTGGGTCGCTTGATCAAATCTTTTTCGTGTGAAATATGATCAAACATCAAAAAGTGTTTTTCTTTTGGGCAATGATCATATCTTTTTGTGGTGTTTGATCAAATCATACCTCCCAAATGAAATCTCATTTTAAATTGAGATTTAACACACATTTGCACGCACACTACAATAATTTGACATTTCTCAAACGTCAAATTTTGTTGTTTATTTTTTTAGCATTCTGTGAATTTCATTGTGGAAAAAGAATTCTTTTTAGATAAGTGATCAAAGTTTTAAAATAATAACAAATAAATACAAACGGTTGAAGTGAAAATTAATTGACAATTTAAAAATAAATAGGTATGAACTATGAACTTGCAATATTAAAATGAACAGAGTGTATAATGAATTGAATCGCTTTGAAAAGGATGCAGTGATTGAGCCCGGATTTTATTCCTACTTCATAACATAGCTGTTCCATAAGTTGGCAACGGTTGTGTCGAATTCACTAAAGATTTGTTAGGTATAGTTTTTTATAGCTTTCTATTCGATGGCTTTTCATTTTTTCCGGGAACACTTCTCCCATACAACGAGTCATTTGTAAACTTTTGTTTATTACTCTGACAATGTTCATGACGAAGTGATTTTAATGCATCCTTTAACGAATCCTAGGTAGTTGTTATTTTATATATATGTAGACATATTTAAGGGTGTGGGAGGCCATTTAAATAAACTATCTACTTTGCGGCAGAACTAAAATTAAATAATGTCCACCCGAATCGAAATTCCGTTTACAAATTGTTTGCATTCCCTCGTGCTTGTGTGTAAAAATCTGACATTTGCTTGGTTGGGTGTGTTCAGCCGGTGAACTTTATTTAATCAATATTAAATTATGACTCAACTGCGAACAAAACTTTCCGACTTACAAAACATTAAAAAGACATTGAAGTACATTTTAACTTATGAAATAATTAATTGCAGCTACATTATTATATTAATGTCGAAATATATTACACGAAAATCTAAAAAAAAATTGCTTAAAGATTATTCCAACGAAGATAACATGACAGAAAAATCAATCTCGTTAGACATTGTCGTATGGTTAAACACGCCTCAAATTAAGAACGTCAAAAGAAACACACACAATAACAAAAACTTATCTCCGTTTTATTGGACAGCAAATTTGATCAAATTTTTGATCAAATTTCCTTTTCCCAAAAAAAATCCACATGAGTTTCAAAGTTTTGACTTAACAAAATTCTCATATAGTTTTATTGTTGTTTCCTCGATACAACGAAGTTTAATTTGTTTTTGTTTTCTTAACAATTTTCGTTCATCTTTTTTTGATTTAAATCATTTTTCCGAAATGTGGGTTTTACGAAGTGTATGGTTAGAACTTAGTAGCTTTAAAAAAATTAAGGCAAATGTTAAACCAAATTGAAGTTTAATGATACACATCTCGTACTTTTTATCCTGCTGATATCATTTGTAAGCCCTTTGTTTTCATTTTCAGCTACCAGAACTTGTTAACAGTTTATCCCTGCAAGGTCAATTACCATTGCAAATGTCTTTACTTGCTCGCAATTCGGCAATATCAGAGCAATTGGTTAAAAATGGTGGAGCAAATATCAATGCCTACGATGCTGAGGTGATTCTCTATTGACGTGAGGAAATAAACTTTGGTTTATTAATAAAATATGCTTTTAGGGTTCTACCCTCCTTATTGATGCTATTAAACGTGCTGATGAATTTGCTGCAAACTTTTTACTGGAACGGGATTGCGAAGTAAATCTACCACACAGGTTAGTGGATTTCTGCACATAGTGTTTTTATCTTATTCATGTAATCATTCCTTGTTTTTAGAATAACCACAGATACGGCATTACACCTTATATGTAACTATTCCTCAAAAATCGTTGATTCGGAGACATTTCACAATATGCTGGAAGTTGGAAAAAAGATTTTAGACCGTAAAGCTGATGTGAATCTTCAAAATCAGCGCGGACAAACAACTCTCCATTCCGCCATTATTTCAGGACACGCAGAAATGGTGGATTTGTTGTTAGAAATTCCTGAAATTGATATAAACATTCGAACAAACAATGATAAGTGTGCCTTGGTTCTGAGTTTGACTCCACCGCAAGTCGAGGATGGGCCTTTTTTGCTGGCCGATAAGCTGCTAAAAAAAGGCGCTCGTCCTAACCAAGTCAAATCCGGCACACACGATAGTGTTTTGCAACAGTTGGCCTTAGAAGGCCTTGAAGAAGCTGCTATATTTCTCTCTGATCACGCCAATTTGAATCACGTCAATGGACAAGGTCTAACTGCGCTGCATATTGCAAGCAAGAAGAATCTTCCAAAATTGGTAAGGAAGCTTCTCAATGCTGGAGCTTCTCCAAATCTCCAATCCAGTGTATCAGATCTTAATTCAGCTCTGCATCTAGCCGTCGAAGCTGATTGTATTGACGTTATAACTGAATTCGCTGACTTCAAAGAAAGCGGAGAAAATATTAAGGAAACTCCCGATTTCAATTGTAAAAATATATCTGGAGACTCTCCGTTAAGCTTAAGTCTCTCGTTGAATCGCACAGAACTGGTTCCAATATTGATACGGGGAGGGGCTGATGTAAATGCACGCAATGGACAAGACATGACGTTGCTTCATCAAGCTATTCTTAATCATGATGCGGAGACAGCTGTATTTCTGCTACAACAGGGAGCTGATATGAATGCCCTCACGGGAGAGCAGGAGTCTCCTTTGCAATTGGCTATCCACTGTCATTTGGCTCAGGTTGTAGACGCCCTTTGCACCCGTGGTGTAGCCTTAAGTGCCCCGGACAATAAAGGAGATCCCCCACTTTGGACAGCTCTTGAACTTGAGTATGAAGATGTAGCTCATGTCCTAGTTCGTCACGGCGTAGACACAGATTGCTGGGGACCAGGTCCCGACGGATGTCAGCAAACACTCCTGCACCGGGCAATCGATGTTAATAAGGAAGCCGCAGCGATCTTCCTCATAAAAAGTGGCTGCGACTTGGATTCCCCACGTCAACCGGGTATGAATGGCGAAGGTGGTGATGAGTCCAAAGACAAAGCTTCCCCACTCCATTTATGCTGCCAGTGGGGCCTTACCAAAGTACTGCAAACTCTTATCGATCATGGAGCTAATGTTAACATACTTGACTGGGAAAATAAGACACCCCTTCATATAGCAATCGAAAACCAACACAATGACATAATAATGATCCTTTTGTGTCATCCGGGAATCGATCTAAAAATACTCGACAAAGGTGGCAATACACCTTTTGCAGCTGCTCTTACTATGCGAATGAATAAGGCCGCTCAGAGTATTCTAGAGCGCCTTCCAAATGCCGCCGAACAAATGGACCAAAGAGGAAAGAATTTCCTACACACAGCGATTATAAAGGATGACCTGGAAAGTGTGCTATTTTTGTTAGCAATTCAGGTTGATGTAAACAGTCGTGTGCAAGACGTGAATCAAACACCACCGCTTCATCTTGCGGCTGCTTCAACAAACGAAATGATTATCAGAAATCTGATATTGGCTGGTGCAAGGATCAATGATCGTGATGCAACACAAAAACCTGCACTACATATCGCTGCCGAACGAGGAAATCTACCAGCGGTCTCCGCTTTAATTCAAAATGGAGCTGATTTTGATTCATCTGATGGAGATGGCAACAATGCATTGCACATAGCTGTTCGGGAGGGACATTTGACGGTGGTGCGGGAGCTTCTAACCGAATCCAGTATAAATGCCGAGGCTTTTAATTTGAAGGGGCGAAATCCACTACATGAGCTCTGTCGAACTGGGAAAGATAATACTGCGGCAGCAATATGTGAGCTCTTTATCGAATGTATGCCAAAGTATCCCATAAACGTCCCCGACATGGATGGCAACACACCACTGTTGCTGGCCTTTATGCGTGGTCAGGCACCATTGTGTAAGGTGCTAGTTAGGAATCGTGCCTGCATGGGCACCGAGAACCGCGATGGAGTAACCATATTCAATTTTAAACTCGCCACTGATCAGTTATTGCACAAATTGCTGGATCAATTGCCGCTGGAATCACCATGGGCTGAATCGGACTTGTGTCAAGAATGTGGAACAAAGTTTTCACTTACAATGCGCAAACATCATTGGTGAGTACACGAAAACATTTATACAAATGTAGGTAACAATTCTCTAGTAGAATGTTTGATAATTTGTTTTTTATTTCAATTTACAGTCGCCATTGTGGACGAGTGCTTTGTTCCAAGTGTTCCAACAATGATATACCGATTCTTAAGTTTGGTGTCAACAAGCCCGTTCGCGTCTGTAGCGTTTGCTTTGGTGTGTTACAAGTAGGCACAAGTGTAATGCCATGAGAAGAAGAAAATGGTACGCCAATGAACAACAACACACCCTCAATATAATTCATTCCTCCATTTACATTAGCTTTGTTTATTGAACTTTACCCAGGGTCGCCCCAGGTTTTCTTGACAACTCCAAGAGTTGTCAAAAAAACCTGGGTTTTCCCGCATTACTGCTGGAACACAATAGAAAAACGCAGCCGGAACCGCAGCCGCAACCGTAGCGCATGCCGTACGTACCTAATTAGAAGTGCCCACAATGGAGTCGTACGTACTCCACGATTTTTTACAATTTCCACTGAGAAACATACATATATATGCATATAAAAGATGATAAAACATATATCGCAACATGTATAGTCTTTTCTATAAATTTGTAATTACCTGACCTAATTTCTAAAAGGATTTTATTACCACGTTGCTCTTTTTTTTTTTTTTTTTTTTGTATGGAATGTCAAAAATACGCACGTATTTATTAAAAGTTGGCCAACTCGTCCGTCGCCGTTTGCGGCTGCGGTTGCGGATCCGTCTCGTTGTGTTCACAACATTGCATTCGTGTGTATTCAATATTTTGACATGCGATACGGCTGCGGCTGCGGTTCCGGCTTCGGCTCCATTGTGTTCCAGCAGTTAGGGTCGCTGATTGTATATTTTTCACAACGCACAAAATCAAAAGTTTCCATTTTGCTTTATTTGTTCGATTTGTATTTACTTTCATCAAAATATGTAAATGCATTTACCTGCATTTCTTTTACTTTTTTTTTCAAAAAATGATATGAGAAATCAAATACAGAAGAAAAATACACAAGAAATGCTTGACAGCAAAAATCACTTCAACAGCTGATTCGTTACCTCAACTCGCCCCAGCCAAATACCAATTGACTTCAGGGCGACCCCAGGTTTCAAAAAACAGAGAATTTTCTCTTGAGGGCGAGTTGAGGTATTTCAAAAAAACGAGTTGTGGCGACCCCAGGGTGACTCCAGGTTTCAACAAACAAAGCTATTATATCCTTTTATATTATTTTTGTTTTTATAAAATCTTATTATGTATTATTTTCCAAAAATATTAAATACTGTACACGATTTTTTTCATCTATCACAAAGTGAGTTGTAAATATTTCAATCTGTTTATGTTAAAAAAAATACCGTTATTCTCCATCAGTGAAGTGAGTACTTTCGTTTAAACTTTTATTTTGTGGTGTACATCAGTTTCTAAAATATTTACACAAATACCTATCTGTGTATGTAAACATTAGGGGTATTCACGATCTGGTGTAACTTGTCTTGCATCATTGTAAAAGTGGAGAAGTGCTACGTTTTCTTGCAATACAACAACAAATATACTGGATGTCATTTTGTTACACTTTTGCACTTTATCTATACCTCAACCCCATTGCAACAGGAAAATACAAGGGTGTAAAATTTGTACTTTTGATTTTGACATTTGTGTCAACCCTGATTTTGACATTTGTGTGAGTTTTGCTACAGATTAGAAGAAGTGAGTTCACGATCTACAAGAAATACAAACAATTTCGCACTTTTACAATACTTGGTTGCACCAGATCGTGAATACCCCTATTGATTTAATGTTTTAATTTTTTTTAACATAATTATATAAATAAATATATACAAAATGTTGATTAGTATACAAAGTAAAATAGAATAAAATTTATTAAAAACAATTTATCAAGCTCTAAGCATTTTAAATTGGAAGAAAAGAAGCGTCCGGAAGTCTTCTGAAATCGTTTCATTGGTAACTAAACAAATGAGACACTTCTAACGATTCTGAGAAGATAATGTTGGAGAGTCTCTATTCGCATGCAGCATTGCCAACAGTTTTGGCAGTGTCGACACATGTAACTTAAAGCACTTTCCATTGGAGGAAAAGTAGCGTCCAGAAGCATGCGGAAGTCTTCTGAAACCGTTACATTGGTAAGCAAATGACACTTCTGACGATTCTGAGAAAAGAATTTTGCTTCTGGATTTGAAGTCAGAATTCACTCAAGAAGCACAAATACAAATATTACCCAAGTGTCAACCATAGAATATGCATTGGAGGTCTATTCGCATGCAGCAATGCCGAACGTTTTGGTAATGTCGATAAATGTGACATATTATTGAATCCAAATCTAAATATGATGAAGACGTCGAAGGTCAGCAACGAAGTTGAGTGAGTGGTAATCAATACGAGAAACAAGTAAAAATCCCTTTATACCGCAAATCGGGTTGGGCACACCACTTTTACACTGGCAAAACTTCTAAAACTGATGCGTGCGAATACTAAATTGTATCAAAATTGAACAGAAGCGATTTTGCCTGTTCCATTGGTTTTCAGAATGAGTGGTTCCCCGAGTGAAACCAATGGAAAGTGCTATTATTGTTGAATCCAAAAGGTGTGATATAGGCGTCGAAGACCAGCAACGCAGTTAAGTGAGTGGTTTTAACTACGAGAAACGAGTAAAAAACTCTTTGTACCACCGCGATCAGGCTACTCACACCATTTTGATATTGGCAAAACTTGTGAAACTGATCCGTGCGATTGTGCCAAAATTGCTATTAGTGCTTTACAGATCACCTATGGCTATGACGTTGTAACTACAATTTCGACCCAACACTTCAGCTATCCTTCCTTGAGACAATTCTTATCTTTTTTGACTTCACGGTGGCCTTGTTCGCTTTACCTTAGCTTTAGTTTTTGAACCATACCCATGGACGCCTTAGGTTTTCTTGATAACTCTAACACTGTTTCAGAAAACAGAGTAAAACCAGTTGTAGTGAGTCCAGAGCGACTTCAGGGCTTAACAGGTTGACTCAGATTTTCTCGACAGGCCAAAGAGTTCCCCAAAAAATTATTTCTTGGACGGCATCAATAGTTTCCGTTTATTATTATTATTTTTTTTTTTGTATTATTATATTACAAAAATATGTTTTATACCGACAAGAGTGCGCCAACAAAAAGCAGTAATGCATCTTATGAGACACTTTTTTGGACCCAGTGTCGTCCGGAACGATCACTGTTTGCACGGCACATACAAATCACAGAAATTTCCCGTAAGTATGATTAGAGGTTTTTCAAATTTTTCTTCCGTTTCCCAAGTTTGACCTTGTATTCAACCAGAAAATCCCCTTTTCAGATATAACCCTCTGCTTACAAAGCACGAAAATTGCTAAAGAGGTCTTCTCTCTTCCGCCAAATTTGTCAGCATTTTTGTTTTCAATTATTTCTAGTGGACTCAAACTTTAACAAACAAAATTATCTTCTTATCTTATGGATGCTTCATCTAATGGAAAATGCATAAAATCCCCATTTAAACAACTGAAAACTTGCCAGAATGTACACCTTTTCTAGTCAATCCATTCCATAACTGATTTGTAATTGGGTCACAATGGAACCTATTATAATTATGTACAACAAAAAAAAAATTAAGGAACTGGCTGTAACACAAAAGGAAGCATAAACGGAGGACAACGCCTAGATTCTTTGGAAATAAGTTGCCAAGCTTTGGAGGCTCCTAAATTCAAAATTTTATCTTTTTAGGAATCATTTTACAAACAAAACAAGTCGGTTTTTTTTAAGCAACATTACTTTAATTTGGTATTTTTCTCTAGGTTAGGGACTTGTCAATTTAGTTTTCGTTTTATTTTTTTACTTATGTAAGTTTCTTCCACAAGCTGTGAGATACACAGTGGTCCAATTCACCAATGTAATCAAATAGCTCTTCGGAACAAGTTTCGGCAGTTTTGGTGCGACTGTTAACACGGTCATTGCATGCCTGGTATTTGTTGTAAAGACCCTCAATGTGCCCTTCCTTAGCGCATTTTTCCTGCATTTGAATAAGATAGATTATAGGCCAAGTTTATTTTAAATGGATTCAAATTTTACCCTTAAGATAGTTTGGGGATCAACTAATTCAGCCTCCTCTTCTTCTTCCTGGGCACGCACGGAAGGCATCGAGAAAAATCCAAAGAAACTCCTGTTGGCCATGATTCAAATAGGGAGAAGAAAAAAACTAACTTTCGAAAAAACGACAGTCCAATAACCAAATTAAATGCAATATATGATATTTCGAAGGCCGAATCAAATGAGATTGGTTTTAAAATGGGCTTTACCTTTTTAATTATGAAAAGACCAAAATAAATGTGGAAACTTTTTATGGCCTGTGATGCAACCACGAAATTTTGACAAATTCGAAAAATTTCATGAGCTATGAGCATAAATGAGGTTTAGAAGAAGGGAATTTTGTTTTTTGAATAATGGGAGATTATTTGTCAATCCTGTATGTAGTAGATTAGGCGAAATGGATGAGTTCAAACTTAACTTCAAGGAACTCGATTTCTGTTTGATTAAGGTGCCTTTACATGGAGCTGCAAGCCCTGATCTGCAAAAAAAGAAGATGCAAAATTAATAAATCATACTTGTGCGATAGAGAGGGAAGGCAAAAATGCAGACGTCTTCATGGATGCAGATTACAGGAAAATTATAGAGAAGACGAACATGTTCATCTTCATCGTCTGCACCACAGACCATACACAGACCGCCAACTTGTACTCCCCTTGCCTGAAACACCCTCGAAATATTTTTTCCTGTCTGTGAATACGTGTACATCTCTCTCTGTGCATTTTGTAATGGCAACTATACCTGCGTATGCCATTTATTTTTTAGGTGTGTTTGCTAAATGGGTTTTAAAAGCAAGAGAGAGCATCACACTCTCAAAATAAATGGCATATCAGCTGATTTTTAGCTTGTAGGCAAAAAGAGAGACCATATGGTGAGTTGGCGGTCTGTATCTTCTTGGTCCGTGGTCTGCACTATGATTGTTGTTGTTGCGTTTTCGTCTGCATTTGCAGCTTCATGTAAGGCCACCTTTACTTGTTTGTCATTGTCATTGAAGGTCGCTTTACATGGAGCTGCAAGCCATGATCTGCAAAAAAGAGGATGCAGACTATAAAAATCATACTTGTGTGATAGAGAGGGAAGGCCAAAATGCAGACGTCGTCATTAATGCAAATTATAGGAAAATTATGGATGCAGCTTCAACATTATAGTGAAGACGAACATGTTCATCATCATCGTCTGCGCCATACGAGTTGTTGCGTTTTCGTCTGTACTATAATTTGTTGCAGCTCCATGTAAGGCCACCTTGACATAACATGGACTACTTTAGTTGCCCACTTCACGTAGGTTCAACTTTTACACTAGCCCACTTAATCTCCCTTCGGAAAAAGGTAGAACTAAAATTTTGACATTTCGTTAGTTGTTGTCATTTTCATTTGGCTCAATTTTTAGTTTTATTTACAGTAATAACAAATTTAAAATAAAGTTAAGCTGTGTGTCAATTGCGTTAAAATGCTGTCTTAATTTTATCCTGAAAGGAGACAAAGGGCCATATTTATCGAACGATATCAAACCGCTCGTAACTTTAAGAGCCTCTTAACTTAAGTTCGAAAAGTGCTATTCATCGAACACTATTAACTCTAATTCGAATATTCGAAAAATGGCGGATTTCTTATTCCGGAACGCACCCAAAAGCTATTTCCAAACTATCCCACTCATTTTTCGAAATCAAATGTCAAAAAAAAAACAAAAAAAAACCAATGAGCCAGGCAAAAAGTTGAATTGTTATAAAATAAACCTACCTCTATTATTATTATAAATAATTCATTTTTTATTTAAAAAAAAGTCGGTGTTCTAAAAGGAAACCAAATCATTACATTGTAATTTTTGTTTCATTTCAATTCTGCTGTTCCTTTAAGCTATACAAAGTTGGAAAGTTTGTAGAAAAAATGTCGGCTTCCAGAATTTTAGATGCACTAATGAAAGTGACAAAAATCCCAGTTCCGCGGAACAATAGTGTTCAATGTAAGTTCAAACATAAACAAAAGGAAAAAAGTTTCACCGGAAAATAACTCAAAAGTATGTTTGTACTTGAAAATGTGAATGCGGTCGTGTATGGACTTTGGCCGGAACAGATTTTATCGTGCTCTTCACACTCTCGGCTGAACCCGATAAATTTCAACTCATTCGATATTGTTCTAGGTAAGTTTTATTTTTAAAATATCATTGCTAGCCTCCAAATTATTAATAAACTCACATCCCTAGCCACAATAACCGACAAGAATACATGGACACTACAACAAAAGCCTGAATTTCAATAATTAGCTCTAAATGAAAGACTAAATAGACGTGCTAGAGGCATCAAAGTTGACATCTTTAAACTCGACATGCGGCTAAACTAAGCGACCTAGCGACTTCAAAAATGCATATTCGTGATCTAGAAAATGCCAGTTCTTAAAAATAAAAAAAAAAAGTTGGTAAAAAAAGTTTTTTTCTAAAACTTCCCAAAAAATACGGTACTTGAAATTTTTCAAACAAAATATTAAAAAACAGGTCAGTTCACTGACGGGGTTTCTTCACTGGCACAACGAGCAATTTCGTGTGGTGCCAGTGATGGGACAGGGTCAGTACACTGACGCTCTTGTCATAAAAGTGTGTCAGTGGTCCTATGGACTAGTGACTATTTATCATATAAAACTAGTTACACTGCTGCGTGCATATAGACTAATGATTTCGAATATTTTTCGAACATACCGCTCGTAACTTAGGAGTGGTCCTGACGCCTCATAACTTTTGCGAGTGCTCGTAAATCAGTACTAATAGTGCTTGATAAATAGACTTAAGAAGCTCTTAAGTTGAGAGCGATCGATAAATACGGGCCAAAGTTTTTGATTTAATTATTCTTTATTATTTATCACAGATCAAAGTGTCTTTTCTTTTATATTTTCTAAATTAAACTTGATAATACAACTTTCTCGTCTTACAGAATATTTATATTTTTCATCCAAACTAAATAGAACGAGCTTTCCTATTGGACGATAGAACGAGCTCTCTCATTGGCTGATGGCCTATTTCTTGTTTTCTTTATTCTGACAGCCCGATTCGATCGTCCAAGGCATTGAATTAGTAACTAAGCATCTACATGGGGCAAATGTTATGATATTACAACTAGGCCGATCTGACATAAAATCGACCTCGATTCAATTAACTTATTCTTATAATTACTTAGGTTCTAGCAAGTGTTGCCCACTTCAAGTTGCGTCGGATCATTCAGTGTGCAATCATCTGTTACTCATTTTCTCATACGCGAAGCTTTAATGACACCATCATATGGTATCTGGGTCATCTGACAGTTCTCTAAATCCCTGATAACATATCGGTCATGGGGCAGAACCTTATAAACAAGATATGGCCCGCGGTTTTCGGTATACATTTTTTATTGGTGCCTATCTCTGTGTCGACATTACGAATCACGACGAAATGGCCTTAGGAGTATATCTTTGCAGGTCTACTTCGCGTTAAAAAATAATTTAAATTATACTCTTGCGAACTAACAATAGCATCCGAGGCAGATGGTCTCATCCCTTCTAGATCACGTACTGCAGCTGTGTTCTGTTTCTCTTCAAGATATTCTGTCAACTTGTCGACTAGCTCACCCCTCTGTTCTACACCGAACAACAACTGGCTTGGCGTTTTCTTCGTAGTTGAGTGCGCAGTGTTATTCAGACTATACTCGACACGACCTAACAGATTAGACCAATCGGCATGACTGACAGGTTCACTTATTTTACTAAGCATAGACTTAATGACCCTGTTTACTTCAAGTGAGAACGAGCAACATTCCTATTGAATACGCCCCTTTAAGAATTGTAATAGATTCAAATTAATTTTATTCAATATTTCATGTAATTACACATGTTTCATGTAAGAGGTCGCTGATGTAAGAGGCTTTCATACAACTTTGGCTCTTATGTTAGCTTTCCTTTTTGAAAATAGCATTTTAATTCTCTCTTCTTGAATATATCTCCAACGAGGTAAGACATAAATTGTAAACGAACTTATAAACTATTCTTATATTGAAATAAAGAACCATAACTGAAATATATATCATTGTTTCTCATTATTTCTATAATTCCACAATAAATATACAACTTTGAGCAACTTTGTAAAACTATAAGAACCAAAAGGGCTTTCTCATATACTCTTATGAACCCGAACACTTTCTAACTGCCCGTTCGCTTGCGGAGACGCCACGGCTACCTTAACATGCATAATCTTACGCTCCAGGAGGTAGGCATCAAACTCAAGGGATGTAAAACATGAGCCTCGGTCAGTTATAATGCGTCTCGGACGACTATAATAACTAAAGTATTTGTCCAAACACGCTCTGACTTCTTTGGTACTCGTGGACTTAACCGCATACAACCGCACATATTTCGTAAAGGCATCAATGACCGCTAAGATGTGTTTACGCTTTAAAACTATGGACGGCAAGGGACCAAAATGATCCAAGTGTATGGTGTCAAACGGAACTGGCTACTACAGATTGCGCTCGTTTATACGAGCAGGAGCTGAGCACTTTATGCAACGAATACAATTTCGTATAAACCTCTCAACTTTTCTACCATTTTTGGGAACCAATAATTCTTTTTCAGTTGATCGCATGTCTTTCCAACGCCTAGGTGACAATTTTTTAATGAATTAATCTAATCACATTGCTTTTCATCTCACTCGGGACAAATAACTGCAGTCTTCCAGCGCCATTTTTTCTAAAAACCAACCCATCTACTAGATCATAGCCTACCACCCATTCTGTTTCCAGTCGTTCCTGCAGTTGTCTTATGGACTCGTCACGATTTTGGTGTATTTGGATCTGAGAGTCTATCTCGTCAAAGTCCACAGCATAAACTATACTGCAATGGCGACTTGGCATCTTGAGCTCTTCATTTACGACACCACATAGGGATCCCGCGTCGACATGTCCCATATTTACACCGCCCCGATGCTGGATGGTGTAGTTATAATTCTCTAGTTCTAACGCCCACCGACCTATTTTCCGATTAAGTGGTTTTTTATTTAGCGTCATTATCAGCGAGTTGCAATCAGTAACAGTCTTAAACGGAATCTTATATAGATAAAAGTCAAAGCATCGCAGGGCGTATATGACCGCCAATGTCTCTAGCTCGAAGCTGTGACATCGTGCTTCGGAGGCGGTTGTGGCCTTGGAGAAGTACATAACCGGATGTAGTTTTCCATCCGAATGACGCTGTAAGAGCACGGCGCCAAAACCAGCAGAATTTGCATCACAATGCAATTCAGTTTCCTTCTTTGGGTCATAGATGGAGAGAACTGGTGTCAAAGACAATCTTCTTTTCAATTCGTCAAACGTTCGCTTGCATTCCTCAGTGAAAATGAACTGAGCCCCGTCATGAGTTAATTGTTGCAAGGGCTTAGCAGTCCTTGCATAATTCGGAATGAATTTCCTGAAATAAGAAAATAACCCCAAGCATGCTTTAAATTCCCTCTGGTTCGACGGTATTGGGTAATCCCGAATGGCCTCTACATGCGAATTGCTTGGACATATCCCTTCGGAGTTGACGCGATAGCCTAAACACTCTATGTCATTATAATCAAATTTACACTTACTCAACCTAAGCTCTAAACCACTTTCTTTCGTTCGTTGTAAGACCCTTGCTATTAATTGCAAATGCGATTCAAAATTAACCGTCCCTACGATTATATCATCCATATAGGATATAGATGATAATAAGGCCATCATCAATCAAATCTCTAAAGACGTTATGGATATACCTCTGAAAGACCGCGGGTGCATTCTTCAGACCAAAGGGCATACGCATATATTCGAATTGACCGAAAGGTGTGACAAAAGCTGTTTATTTTATGGAATCAGGAGCAATTTTTATATGAAAAAATCCATTTCGTAGGTCGAGGGTTGAAAAGTAATTTTTTCCACCCAAATATTCTATACAGTCTTCAATCAGGGGCACCGGATAGTTATTTCTAATGGTTAGCTTATTTAACGGACGATAGTCCACGCATTCTCGAATTTCACCGTTCTTCTTTTTCACTAATAATATGGCGGATGCATATGGAGAATCACTTGGCCTATAATAATATTCTTTGCTAACACATCATCTGTTATTTTGCGTAACTCACTCTCCTCATAAAACGACAATCGGCGTGGTAAAGAATGAAAGTGCGTATGGCTAGTCAAACTTATATGCATTTCATAATCATATGGTTTGAAACTAATCTGCTTTGCTTTTAAATAATTATCCCTAATTGTATCTCTTAATGCCTCGAAGCGCAACTTATCCAGAACAGGATTAACATCTGCCTCGGTTGACACTGCTCCAGTTTCGATTGACATAATGTCATTCAGGCCTTCATCATTCGCGATGAAAACCTCCACCGACTGTACTGCGGTGACCTGGGACCCATTCTCATCAAATCGTATTCTCGGTTGGACACCTGTTTCATCCACAACTGAATGATCCTCTACCAATTTTATATTATCAACAATGTTTGAGTTAAGTGCACAGATTTGCAATTGTGTAACGAAAGGATTTTCATTTAAATAACTTAAAGATTTACATTCATTTTTCAATTGTCATAAGTGTATTGTAGGGAAACTTTCTCGCCAACTATTCGCAAATAAATAAAGTCTTTGTCACTGGTGCCATCTATGTGCGAAACTCAACGTTAACTCGCACAATGCTGAACGCATGGACCTAATAAGTATGGACTGCTAGTTGGTTTTCGTTTCCATACAATATCTGTGAATATCGTGTCGCCAACAACACTAGCGCTGTTTGCTCAATATGTGAAATATTTCCCTACAAGAAAATTGTTTTTATTGTAATTGTTTGACAGATACATTTTTTTTCAATTTCCTCAAACATGTTTTTATATTTAGACAAAATTGCGAGCTTGCATATTTTTTGTGTTTAATTTGTTTAATCAAATTATTTATCGTGAATTTCTATATTTTCAGGATGGTGATGATTCCGATAACGTACGAATGCAGTAACGAAATGCAGGACAACAGCAACAGCACCAACAAAGAATTCCACCACCTATATCGCAGCAGAACCCAATGGTGCCAGTCAATAATCTCAGCAACAGTATGCAAAATCTTGGACTCTCCGCTAGACCTACCAAACGGTCCACAGATGATGCCCGTGACGACTACAGCGGCCAGTAGTCCATCAAATTTTCCTCCAAACTTCCAGGGAAACTTTAAGACATCAGCGTTTAATACGAACCCGGGATGTGGCAACTTCCAACAGCCTCCAATTCAAGGGCAGCTCCCGCGAGGTCTTCCAATACAACTAAACGCTTATGATATAAAATGTGGAAGTGTAATCTTTGTTACGGAGTCAACGAATGTAAGTTTTTAGCTTTGTCCAAATGGATTAAGGAACCACGGAATACTGATTATTTTTTTTTGTTAAATAGTGCCAGATGATTTCCAGTTCGATCCGGCAACCAAAACATATGGAGACGTTACACGAAGACCGGAAGTTCGTGCCAGCACTATTGAGTTTATAGCACCATCCGAGTACATGGTAAGGAATTTATATGCACATTTGTAATTTTTTTTTTTTAATTTTTTATTGGAGGCAAAATCTCTTTCGGTGCTTTTGGTATTGTGGGACATGATCCTTGAACATCAGAAAACAAAAACTTCAAAATCAATGATGGTAGCTTTCGATGGTTTGCCAGTTGAGCTTTGCAAAGCAGGAGGATAGGGTGAAGGGTGTACCAACTCATCACGATTATATGGTCGCAGTGCCCGATGAATCTATGTGGTCTAAGTTATGAAAAGAAAACCATTCAAAAGATGTGGAAGCTGGAAGGGACGTTGTTTACCTCAGTTTACCTCTACCTTAAGTGGGATCTTCTTTGGCTATGTCGGCGCTCAAGAGACGTTCCACGTACCTTGTCCAACTAAGCCGCTTAATTTTCAGTTTGTTGACTATGTCAACGCCGCTGTATAGACCATAAAGTTCTTAATTGAATCTTATTCCTTAACTTCATCAATACAATATTGAACCGATTACCATTATTTCATCCGATGTCCACATGCATCTGCTTCCTGCCAGGATCGTCATGATAAGATTCTTGTATAGCCTCTATTGAGTACGAGTAAGTGTTTTTCTTCGGTTCTTCACTGGTTTCATTTTGATTGGGACTATTCAAGCCAAGCCTATAGAAAGTCATTCACTACCATTACTGCTGCTACCTTAACCTTATCTTAAATTGGTCGAAACAACGATTCAGATTTCAAAACAGGATTTTTCTTTACTTGCTTCAGGAGTGGAAAAGAAAGCAGCTCATACAAAATCTTTGAAAACGACCTTCTCTATAACAAGAAACTAATCTTACAAAGTAAAAATTTAAAACATATATTTTCTGCTTACAGCTGCGACCACCACAGCCAGCGGTCTATTTGTTCCTCTTCGATGTCTCCATAATTGCCCAACAAAGTGGATACCTAGAGAATGCGTGTAATGTTCTGTCAAAACATTTAACCGATATGCCCGGTGATGCACGTGCTCAACTTGGTTTCATTGCATATAACAGTGAAGTCCATTTCTATAGCATGGCCGATGGTTACAGCCAGCCTCATGAGATGACTTTAATTGATATCGATGGTATGTTTTAAAACAACAAAACCCTTAAAAAATTGACTTACTTAATTTTATAGATCCATTCCTTCCACGACCGGATAATCTGCTGGTTAATCTCAAGAAATGCAAAGACCTGATTAAGGATTTGCTAGAACAATTGCCTGAAAGATTCGCTGGAACCCATGATCCTGGTTCGGCCGTAATTTAAGCCGAAATTGGAGGTATGTTTAGAAATAAAAATTGTATGCTCCATGAATAATAATCATAAAAAATTCGTGTTTATGCTAAAATAATAATACACACATTGTATATACATATATTTTCAAATTAGTGATAAATAATAAAATAGCAAATTAAACTAAAATTAAAATGTCTTGTTGCTATTTACGATGATTCTATTTATAACGAATTCTTCAATGATTTTCATGCTGTCCGGTACTAGGGTAACTTATATTGGTCTAAAAGGTGAAAGAAAGAAAAGTTGAGATAACAATCGAATATGGAACGTGTTACGTTACCTGTATTTAAATTCTTATACTTTGATGTACCTAAACTCTTTTCCACGCTACCCCAGAGGTAGAAATTTAAGCGCGTTTTTTTTAATGTGGTGTCCCCTGTAGGCCTAATCCACACATAAATTGACAGACATACATATGGACCTACCTACTTAACGCACCTAACTTTCTAACGTCTACCTATCCGTTGGGCGAAAAGATGGACTGATGGACAAAAATGGACTTACAAACGGACGGACAGTCGAACAGGCCCACCTGCTTAACGAACCCACCTAGCTAATAACAACGGATGGACAAACGGACGTTCGGCCGGACTAAATGGACAAACGGACGTTCAGACGGACAACCGGACGTTCAGACGGACGTTCAGACGGACAAACGGACGTTCAGACGGACAACCGGACGTTCAGACGGACAACCGGACGTTCAGACGGACAACCGGACGTTCAGACGGACAATTGGATCTTCAGACGGACAGACTAATAGTATGGGCTATTTTACTGGCCCATAAATTGTATTAATTTGGTGTATTTGCTCCTAACTTGTTTCTTATGCTGCTCTAAATTAATTTGTTTCCCTATATAGTGTAGAAGTACTTTTGAACAAATATTTATGACTTTTTTGATGAGTTCGTAATTATGATTATTAAGAACGTCACCGTCTAGCGTGTGATTGTCTAGTTCGGTGTACATATTGCATAGCTCTAAATTTCTCAGTGAACTCATAACTATTAGGGCATGTACATTGGGAGCTTTGATTTTGTCACTGTTTCGGAAATTTGAAATTATTTTTTGAACTACTTTACAGATCTTTGTGGTGTCTTTATGCGGATATCTTAAGTAACCTTTAGATTTAATTGTAATAAGCTTTGATTGCTCGGTAGGGCAAGTAATCAAAAACTCTTTACATTTTTTACATTTAAAGTCTCGAAGGAGTTTAAACTCAACGAACCCACTAATGTATAAAATAATCTCATCAAAGGGGGAATAAAGCAAGCAATTTTCTGGGATTATATCAAAAATGATAGCTTCATCCTCATTCAAGCTTGCTTCTTCTTGTTCTTTTCGTCTTTCTTTTGAAGAGGAGGCTAATAAAATGCTTGTTTCGTCAAAAGGAATGCAGTTTGCTTCAGTTGAAGATTTAACCTCATTATGGATGAGCAATCTTTTGTAAGCTGAAGAAAACTGTCCAGCACTTGGCTTCACAACCCTGGAATTCCGGTACTTGGCTATTAAGAAGAAATAGCAGAGCATTTGCTGTGCTTTCACTCAGTGTCTCAGCAGCAAGCTTAACGTTCATTATTTTCGCCTTCCAGTTCATGTGTTTTTCACTTAGCTTATTTGCAAAGTGCAGGCCTAGCTCACCTTGATACTTAACCAGTTTTTCAAGGTACTCCCACTTAATTGCCTGGCCATTTCCATCGAAAATAACATTTTTAGAAGCCCACGTATTTCGGATAAGCTTCAGGCAGTGGCAAGCGTCAAGAAATATGAATATATCATCACCACTGTCAGGGTTCTTAAAAGATGGTTCTAGGTCCATTAAATTGGAACCTATATGACTAATCATTGAGATATTTGATTGATGTCCGTCAAAAGTTAGACCAATTATCTCAATATTGGAAGAATTCAAAAAGCTAATAACTTGTTTTGTTATATTGGCTTTTTCAATGGCACTAAGACCATTTGTTAGGAAATAGGCTACTGGAAGTTTCCAAGCGCCATTTAGTCCGACCAAAAGATAAACTAAAGCCTCCTTAGCAAGAGAAAGGTCCTCTGTTTCATTAAAATCAGTTCCCAGATCTATTGTACCCACGTATCTCTTTTTAATATCATCCCATTGAATATGTTTTCGTATTGCCATTTCGTCCATCATCAAACAACAAACAACTTTTTTGTTGTCTCTGCCTAGGGTTACACTTTTCAATGTCAAAACCTCAAGAGATTTCAAAGTAAATCCCGGAGAAACATCAGTTTGAGAATACCAACTCCTAAGTGTAGAAGGTGCTGGTAGTTTTTTTGGGTATAAGGACCTAATATAGTTATATGCTCTTGGACTATAAAAATGCATAGTAAGAGCAAACGACCTAAGTTCAACAGGATATTTTCCACCAACCTTACCATTTGACAAGTAATGCATTAACTTGTTGTCTGTTTCATTATGAAAAGTCTGAAAAGCAAGAAAGAAAAATCATAATTTTTTTGTTTAAATTGATATCGATTCAATGAGTTATTTATTAAAAAAAGAATCAACTTGTATTTTATTCATATGCATTTATAAAAAGAATCAAACTTAATTACTTATATTAAAAGAAAGAAATGTTGTGTACTAAATACATATTTCAATACTAATATATACCTACTATCTCATTTCATTATTGATATTAAAACGTAAAAACGTTTCGCATAATTTTTTTACTCAACGTATTTACTTTCTAGTAAAAAATTACTTGTAATATAGGTGAACCTTATTACTTATAATATAATAGACATCGAAATTGGAACATAACTTTTTGTAAGAAAAGAGCATTTGGTAGAGCTTTATTTAAAAATATTCATTGCATTGAGTTGTGCTTCACCAAAAACTAAATTAATGTTACAAATAGTCTTTTCTTAACAGTAATTAACTAACTGAATTTCTTATATTAACAACGTTTTTTTTTTTTTTATTGAGCCCGCACACAAGGGGTTATTAATACACTTAATATGAGTCAACACAATGCGAGCGTTCAGGAAATGAGGATAGGAGATAAAAGGAGGTGCCGGTGCACATTGGTTTTGAATGTCTGTATATCGCAATGGGAGGGAAAAATCGAGCCGGGTAAAGCATTCCACATTCTTGTAGTGCGGCTAAAAAAAGTCTCTATACTTAACAGTACGTCCGAAGTTAGGCTCGAGGGTAAATTGATGGGCGTTCCTTGCCTAGTTACTTATATTAATAGGCATTACAATTGGCACACTTAGGTACTACTTAATATGTAAACTTTTTTTAGTGAATACTTAAAATATAACTAAGCCTAGTTACTTATAATAATAGGCATTACAATTGGCACACTTAGGTACTACTTAATATGTAAACTTTTTTAAGTGAATACTTAAAATATAACTAAGCCTAGTTACTTATAATAATAGGCATTACAATTGGCACACTTAGGTACTACTTAATATGTAAACTTTTTTAAGTGAATACTTAAAATATAACTAAGCCTAGTTACTTATAATAATAGGCATTACAATTGGCACACTTAGGTACTACTTAATATGTAAACTTTTTTAAGTGAATACTTAAAATATAACTAAGCCTAGTTACTTATAATAATAGGCATTACAATTGGCACACTTAGGTACTACTTAATATGTAAACTTTTTTAAGTGAATACTTAAAATATAACTAAGCTTAGTTACTTATATTAATAGGCATTAAAATTGGCACACTTAGGTACCTACTACTTAGTATAATTTTTTTAAGTGAATACTTAAAATATAACTAAGCCTAGTTACTTATATTAATAGGCATTAAAATTGGCACACTTAGGTACCTACTACTTATAGCGAGTTTCATTCAAATTTGGAAAAACTGTTCCCAAAATCGAGAATTGCCCTTTTGAATGAAACTTGTTTTGGGTATCCATGTCAATTTGAATTTGACTTTTTGTCATTTTATTTTTGTCTTTTGTCATTGGAAATCGATCTAGAATTGCACTTTTTGAATGAATGAAACTCTCAAAAGTGAAAAAGGTCAAAACTTTTGACAGAAAGTGCAATTCTTTTCATGAATGAAACTCGCTATTAGTATAATTTTTTTAAGTGAATACTTAAAATACAACTAAGCCTGGTTATTTATATTATTAGACATTAAAATTGGCACACTTAAGTACTACTTAGTATATAAACTTTTTTAAGTGAATACTTAAAATATAACTAAGCCTAGTTACTTATATTATTAGGCACTACAATTGGCACACTTAGGTACTACTTAGTATATAAATTTTTTTAAGTGAATATTTAAAATATAACTAAGCCTAGTTACTTATAATAATAGACATTCAAATTGGCACATTTAGGTACTACTTAATACATACATTTTTTAGTTTATACTTAAAATATAACTAAGCCTAGTTGCTTATATTAATAGACATTAAAAATGTCTTTGAAAAAATTCATTACATATTTTATGTATTTATTCAGTTATAATGCTTCTGCTTCACTAACAACTAAATTAGTATATAACAAATAGTCTTTTTTAACACTATTTAAATAACTGAATTACTTTAATTTCTTAAATTTAGATATTATAATTAGAGATTCGGCGAAACAGAAAGTACTAAATATATTTATTAATATACAATAACAGACAAGAAATACAATGTTCATAATTTTCATAATTTCATACCTAACTTAATTGTCAAGACATGGCGCCAGGCATTTGGTGATGAAATTCAACTTTTTTCAACTATGGGATAAGTAGTTGTTCTAAATAAATAATATTATGTATGTATATATAAATAATTAGACAACCAAAAACAGCATACATAAAAATAATCGGAAAAGACGCAAAATTACCTGCATAGTTTGGGCTGCATTTTCCGAAATCATAATTTGATTTCTCAGCTCCGATATCAAACCGTTTAAATTTCCAATTTGCTTCCTCTGTCTCTGAAGCTGTCGCTGTGTTGATTTTAATATCCTAGTCTTTATTACTAAGCGACGTTTCAAACTAAGAGCAGTACACTTGAGCGTGCGAGGTGTAGCCTCATCGTATCTGTCATCTAGTTGAAGCCCCTTGGTTACGGTGTGTTTCCTTTTCTGGGCCGAAGATTTTGGAGTCAAAGGTTCCGTCAAAGTAGCTGGCACTACCGTAGCATTCGAGCAAGAAGGTTGCTCAACAGCTCTACAACGACAAATAAAAAAATAAAATAAAATAAATTAAATGACACAAAAGTTTGCAATTTCCAGATATAATACGATGTAATTGATGTGAAAAATTTTCAAAAAAAAATTTGGAATTAAAATTGTTGTATCCATAGTAGGAGGACACTAAACAGATCTTAAATACGTTTTAATCATATTCTTAGGCCAAATAGTTTGGCAAGGATAGCGTTTTGAGTTTACACACAAATTTCTTATCAACGTTGTTGAAATTCCCTTTACAAAACTACTTATTCTAGGAAAATGATTTAGCATCCACTCCAATCTAATATACATACGATTAATTGTTTTATACTTACGTTACTTTTTCGGCCATAGGAAAAATGGTTGGGATAGCGTTTGCCACCAAACGATTCTTAAATCCCAGATTTAGCAAACATTTTTTTTCGAAGTGGCTGCTGCAGATCCTAATGTTTTTCTTCGAGCGGTCGATCTCTTGGCTATTGTGTAGTCGGATGGCCTCAACCCACTCCTCCTTAAATCTTCCATTGTGATAGAGCCTATTTAAAAAATACTGAATTTATAATTTGCTAGATTATAGGTACACTTTCACTTACTTATGGAACGAAATAGCCCCATCGCCCATGTATTTTGCTTCGCATCCACTGACTAAGCACTTCATTTTTTCTTTTTTAATAATTTTTGTTTAATATATTTTGCCAGAATATTTTGTTCGAATTCCTTCATCAATGTTTTTTTTTTAATAAAAATAAAAAAGCGCAATTCTTCAGTCAGCTGTTTTTCAGCTGTCAAAATGATTTTGTTTCCATATTTCACGTATTGAGCAAAGAGCGCTTTTTTGGAACCAACGTGAAGTTGGCTCCTAGCAGTCCATACTTATTAGGTCCATGGCTGAACGCATCCGATGAGTTCCACCAAAGACAGTTCCACAAAAAGGAAGCCATTTTGGAAATTAGATTCCATCTCGGATTTCAATCCACAATGTTTCCCCTGCCAAAAACCACTTCCAGTATGGTCTGGTTCCTATGACGTCATGAGACGCGAAATTGGTTCCCAGAAGACAACTACTCGGTAGTTTAGGTTGAGTAGTGTTCACACCATTTATACCGGAATAGTGGTCACACTGAGTAACTTTATAGTGTGTATTGTCAAGCACGTCAAAATGCATATCAGAAATGTAAAGTCGACAGACAGCGGCCGATTATTTTCTTAAATTCATTTATCTGAATCAATGCTAGTTGTCCAGATATCGTTTTGAAATATTACAATTGCCTTTCTGACCTGCCCAGGAACATGACCTAAAATACTAGACATTGGATGGAGAAGACTCCAACCGTAAGACAATATTAAGTCAAACCATTATTCCGTGTTAGAAGTCATTATAGTAAGTCGAAAACCTAATACTTACCCTTATTTTCTTGGAACTATCATACGATCTGCTCAAACCGAAATATATAATAATGACAGATACTTGTCAGATCATGGATAAACAGACATCTCGTCTCAACCTTCGAAGTTAATGTCCGACAAAGTTTCTATTCATCTGAAAGTATAAATTAACTTGAAAAGATATAAAACTTCCGTCAGTAGAACTGTGAAGTAGACAATTTCATGAAATCGACAATAAAAATGACAGCTAATCAACTACACGGAAATGCCATTACAACTCATCAATTATGCCACCAGAAAATTGCTCACCAACCAGAATCCCGATCCACTAGTGTCATCGTAACCTCAAGTTGTGTCTTTGTACCCAAATACCTACCATAACACATATCACATTATGTGTAGTTCATGTCAGGACATAAGTAACATAGTGTGAACCGAGCGTTAACATTCGTTACTTTAGCCCATGGACCTAATAAGTATGGACTGCTAGTTGATTTTCGTTTCCATACAATATCTGCGAAAATCGTGTCGCCAACGAAACTAGCTCACTGAAAAAGCAAGTTGTGAAATATTTCCCCACACGAAACTTTTTTTCATAGGCGTGTCTAGGATATGAGCGAGGGGGTGTTGCAGCAGTTTACTCTAAATTTAAATTGCCTTTAACCTTTCTTAAGTAGAATACTACAAGCAAAAGTATGAAGTTTCGCAATAGAATCATATTTTAAGACAGAAAGTTGTAGCTCAAATTTATAATTGGATATCTTTCTGATATATATTTTTAAAAGTTGAGAGGGGTTAGTTGCCCTGCTGCCTCTACCATTGTACGCACCTGCATGGAAATGACGTTTCGTTTGACAGAAACATTTGCAAATTAAAAGTCAAATAACACTCGAACAGTTTGAACGACAAAGATTTGGAAAATACAGGTAAGCCAGCCTTATATTATGTTTTAAATCTAATTGTTTAACCTCTTTTCTTGTTGCTGTTGTAGTGGAGATCAATTCCAAACCTCGATGACGGAATTTACAGTGCAGAAGGTGACTCCCCGGCATCCGGAACCAGTGAAACGAATCTTGTGTCTGACAGAGACTACAATCCTTGAACGTGATCCCCAGACCTATAGTGTATGTTAAAGTATTCTGTATGTTAAAGTATTCTAGTATTCTGCCGAGACTACATTGAATTCATCGAAGGAACCTGCTGGAAGTCCCTGCGCATGAACGTGAGGTTCTGAAACCTTTTATAGTCTATGGCTTCAATATGTTCTCTGCAGGTAATATGACTGTTTTATAAAATCCAATGAAAGAGTAAAGTACTTTTTACTTTGCGTTAGGATCAACGAAATCCAAATACGGTGGTCTCATTGGCACCCCTACCAACTACTCATATAGGTCAATCGACACCATCGATCGAAGTGTGATTCGTGTCAGCAACGAACAGATAAAATGTGGATCAGAAAGTTGCCAGATATTGCAGGAAGCACTTGGCCTCCAGAAAGACGAACGTCTTCGGAATTTGCAAAACTATTCTGCAACTGCAAACCCATTGAGTACTTCTTAACTCAGTTTTCCCTAGTGTATCCTTTCTGACTGTATACAGTATTGGCAGCTACCTTAATCTGAAGTTGAATTTGCTTGCAAAGCCACTTTACGTAAGGAGATTCCTTGATTTGTGTGTACAATCATAGTTAACCTCGTCTTTTCAGCTTCGTCTAGTAATGTACGTGATTTTAGGACTCTTTGGAGTTGGAAGTTGGTCGTTCATGAAAGACTACAATCAGGTTCTGTACGACACATCCATAGACAAAAAGTTGAGTGCATTAGGACCAGAATTTGTAGATGCGGGAAGGCGTTTCTATGACAAACTCCTGAAAAAGAAAATGGCACTTCGTGTGCTCATCGGGGACGACACTTACACGTCCAAGAGCAATGCAAACTTTTATTTGCGACAGAAGAACCTTCCCCTGACAATTCACAAAGCTTTCTTTGTAGAAGAATGGAACAAACTAAAGGGAGACGCCCAAGAAGAAGCGGCACAGTAGTTTTATAGTTTTATTTTTATTAGGATTTGAAATAAAAATGTTGATAGTTTTGATGGAAAATGTCTTTTTGTGTACCTAGGTTCTTCCTAGGGGAATGATGAAACTTATATAGTCTGCCATTGCGCCCCATTCAGCACGTTTCGTTTGGAATATAGAGACCCAAGTCAAGTGATGATTATTTTGAATGAGAATATAAAAGCGCAATTTTGCAATCAGCTGTTTCTCATCTGTCAAGATCATTTCGTTTCCATGTTTGACAACCATGACTTTCAAGGCGCTAATTTGGAACCAACGTGAAGTTGGCTCCTAGCAGTCCATACTTATTAGGTCCATGCTTTAGCCCATCTACCTCGTTAGATTTGATTGGAACGGCATTCTGGAAAGTGAATATGGTTGGAAGTATATCGTTCTCTGATTGGTGCTGGCTAGTGTGGAATCCAACCGAGTCTGTATTCTTCATTTTGAAGACAGACGTTAACCAAAGAACATCTCCACCTCAGGACAAGTTTAATTTCACGCAGCTGAACCGCACCCAGATCTTATTATCGCTTAGAAATAACGTTAAATTGCTGGTGCAACAGAATATTTATTACACACCATGGATTTTTAATCATATTCCCCAGGTAAGTTTGAGTTATTCTAAGTGGATTGTCGGAGCAGAAGTTTTTTTTTTGTTCCGATGATCAGAAATTTCAATGGCGACGTAGAAACGCGTTGTAACCACGTTCTTTTTCATCACGTGTAGGAATCGTGGCATTGTAGGAGCTTTCAGTAACCCCAATTGGATAGGGCAGGCAAGGCTGCGCCCCATATTAGTGGGTTCTCCACATTGTCCTCCACCATTTACGGAACCCACCCTAAGGGATTTTTATCTTTTTTTTGGGAACATCATTTTGTTTTTGCATGGAGATATTTACTCCACATGGAACTTCACTCACATGTGCAGACGCACTCTATAACTGGCCACTCATATAGATGAGCCAAAATATACGATTTAAAAACATACGATTGTGCATTAATTGAATAAAATCACAACCATAGGCACAGCCCAAACGCATGTAAGTCATCATTACGCACATACTTGCGCAACGCTGCGAGTCTCGCCTGATTTTTAAGCGAGCTACCCACGTGCGATCGACTGACGGCGATCCGATTGCCGGCCTGTCAGCGACCACGTCCCTTTCGTCAGGAATACATCCTCCTTGGAGTTTTTATCCTCCAACCACGTGCATTTTAACACGTGGACACCTTTTGGAGCACCAATGGCTTCTAGGCCTAACGTATATTACAGCACATATGTCCTCACATCTAAGGCTTCTAGGCCCAACGTGAAGTACATCGTAGATAACATCACCACTGGCTGATAAGCCCAGCTATAAACGAATTACACCGGATGTTCGGCGCGTGCTAGTACACGGATGCCAGTCCCCATCAAGTCACCAAACTCCACAGTAGATTCTCTGTTGGAGCAACGCGGGAAATAGCAGCTACATCATTCATACCTACTCGGAGCAGCAGTTCCAGCCAAAAGTGAATTGTGTTATTTTGTATTTTTGTGTGGAAAAATTATCTAAGCATAATAAGAACCAGGTAATCCTATAGTTTGTAAGGAAAATTCTAATATTGAACAAATAAATCATAATTTATTTGCACTTAAAGAAGAACACTGGCAATACCTAAATCGCCAGGCGAATGTGATGGCCCATCAATGACAGCCATGCACACCAAAGTGACACTTCAAGTTATACAATTCCACCAAACTTGAAATTACCCTAGGCACATTTCATTTTTGATAAAATAATTTGTCTGCCGCCAACGAGTAGTAGAAGCTAAAGACTCATACTACTAATTCAGTGCGATACGACCATTATGGAAGCATCCGAGAGCATAGATAGTTTAACAGCCGAACACAAAATAACAGAATAGTGTTCCTCAAACTGTTGAAAATAAAATATAGAGCTTCTAAGAATGGCCGCGGCTACTTCGAAAGGATGGCGTTGGCGACGAACATTTTTGCCACCATTTCAATTTCAGTTTCACAACTAGCAACATCAAAACCTAAAACTAAGAAAGAAAAGAAGTTAAATCATAAAATAAACTAGTTAATTAAAAAAGTGATAGAATTAAACAAGAGAACAATTAACAGGACGTAAGGAGAAAAGGAAATTTTGCACATTCATTTGCGAGGTAAGCAACATTTATTGTTTTAAAGAAAGCGGCTTGCAAAAAAATTGCTGCAAAAATCATGTGACATAGTAGGCGGTAGATTTTTTTTCTTTTGTAGAAGACATAATAAAACACTACTTAATAAATAATTTTTCTCTATCGCGCGAATAGGTAGAATAGCGAGGTACAACTTAAATCTAAATCACGCTTAGAAGAAAAAGGAATTCTGTAATAGCACGAGGGACAAAATCTGAGAATACGCCACATGGTGGCCACCGATCCAGTAAATTCACCAGTGTATCGCACCCATGGAAGCGCAACAGTCTCTGTAGGATTCATCAAATATAATTTATACAAAAAGGAGAAATAAAATGAAAAGAGGAACAAGTATTCATTTTATTAAGGTAAAATCTGTGATATATATATATATTCAGGGTAGAAAGTGTTTTGGATAGGCAGGACAAGCCAGTGTTAGTTACAATAAAATTGTGTAGCTCCATAGAATTGAAAAGCAATTGCGCATTCAACATGTCGCGGACGGCGACCAGTTGAATATTGCGTCGACGACGTACCAGTGACGACACATGTAAATGCCAGTCCCTGTGACACCTGAAAGAAAAAGATAAAAAGATAGTGCAAGTGAAGTGCATTTTGTGAACTACGTTTTGCTTCGGCTATAGGGGAATCTGCGCATCAGTTTTTTTTGGTTTCTAAAAAAACTTAGCGCTAAAACCCCACAGCAACATTGAAATACAGTTCTAAGTTTGAACCGCTATATAACTGCCACCACAGGCGGTGATGACACGCCAAAAACGAAGTTTAGTTAAACTTTTTATAAAATACCTACTGCTATCATATGGTGGTGACGTATTCAACCGCTAAAAAAATATAAAAAGCACACAACTGAAAGAAAAAGAAAAACCAAAACACACATCGCAATCCAGACCTAAGGTCTGCCATTCAGGATACGTAGAGCTACCTACGGTTGAGTCGAGAAATCACTCATCCGCACAGCCCAACTTTAATCGTCGTACCCAAACAGCTACCACAACCTCTTTTTATAATTATATTATAGATCCTCATTATATTATCAAGTATAGTAGTTTAGATTATTATTCCATTTAATCAATATATATTCATTATATCTATATAACTATATATATTATTTGATTTCCATTGGTACTATCAGTTTTTTTTTTATCGTGATTTCGTACTTAAGGTAGTTCCACACTATCCCACAGTGTATTACGACATGTCAAAAAAAAGTGTGATGGAATGTGTGATGGTTTTACATTCAATCCTAAAAAAATATTTCAGATCTAAACACATGTCAAATCGTATGAGATCTGCGCTGTCATATTCTGTTTCCACACTATTATACATCTGTTTCATCACACATTTTTGACATGTCGTATTACACTGTGGGATAGTGTGGAACTACCTTTACGCGTTTCAGTTTTACTCGCGGTAAAGTAGCTTCATTTCCCTTTACCTCCTTTTTACTATCTTCACTTGCATAGAAGACGAGTATTGAATCAAATTCCAAAACGCGACATACGGTCCTAAGAACCAAAACGAAAAGTAAAGATACAACTTATAGCGTAACCATAGACATTTCCACCACCTTTTTGCACAAGGGATTGGAAATAGTTTTTTTTGTTGCTACAGACATCAACGAATAGTGTACGGATTACACTACGGATACTCGAGACAGGTCAAAGCGAATTTGATTAAAAACGTATTTCGGTTTTTAATAACATTATTATCGACATTTCAAGTCCAAAACTCATACCATCGAGGTATCAACTCGTGGAAGTTCGGGAACGGTATAGAGTACCGTTAACTTTTACAGTTTCGTGAAACGGTATAATATACGCGGTTTAGATTTTGTTTCATGAACTGCGGTACAGTTTCTTCGGGTTTACGTTTAAATAATTTTGTTCAGTCACGTTCGATAAGTCAATTCGATAATTAAGAAGCAAAGAAAAAGAAGTTTTGAGAAACTTAAAGATCAATAAATTCTTGGAGCCTTCAGCTAATGCATCTTAGATACATATTGAAATATACGTTTATGAAAATAGGGTAGGATAACATAACTTTTGTTTCACAGGTCGTCCAGGAGAGCTCTGCTGCGTCGGCGTCAATAAAGGTGATTCGTGAGAATCATTCTTAAGGCACCGTATTGGTGTGGTAAACATTTAATCCATTTATTCCTTTTTATATATTTTTTACATAAACATATATTTGCTTTTATGATATATTTGAACTATATAATCTGGCAAGCGAACTGTTTGTCAGCCCTCCCTGAAATTGGTCTCAATCTCGTTCTCAATAGTCTTTCTTAATTTTTTTTTGATAACGTTTTCGCAATCTTAAAATTAGCTTTGAGTAATACGAATTATCATTTTTGGGTATCTTTCCGAATTTTTAGTCAGTTTCGTATCGAATTTCGCGAACAACATTTCGGTATCGTATCGAAAGCTAGAAGTTAGTTTTGGTCAATGAATAGAGAATTCGGTCTTCTTCTTTATTTTAACAATCGAACGGTGTTAATGTTAATTTTGATTTCAACAACTGAAGTAACTTTTTTTTTGGAAATTGCTAGATAATTTTTTTTTTTACACTATCAGTTCTCGAGAGTAAGAAGCTTATATCAAGCATTAACTTACAATCAGAGCTTAGCCAACACATATTATGCGCTCACTGGCTACATCATTTAGTGCAGGTGTTAGTTGTTAGTAAGCAAAATATACAAATAGCATAACACAAGCACAAAGATAAAAAAAAATAAATAAACAAATACATTTATACAAAATAGATATAAAAACATTGAGAACATACAAAACATAAACTATGAGCGTGGTGCACTGGTTTTAAATGTTTTTTTTAGAGAGGATTTACTAATATTAAAATCAACAATACTTTTATTAGAGTTGAAAAGTTTGCACATGCGGGTAAGAGGTTCATTCATGCCATAATTAGTACGGTGTTGGGGACAATGCAATAGCTCTAATCTACGAAGATAATGAGCCCCTCCGCGATAATTAAAACCTACACATGATAGAAGATCGGGTGAGTCCAAAGATCCCGTTAAAAGTTGGTGAATAAAAATAACATCATTGTTAATACGCCTTTGTGACAAAGTTTGAATCTGTAGAAGTTGAATCCGGTGTTCGTAAGGTGGGAGGTTGTATGGATCTGCCCAGGAGAGACCTTTTAAAGCAAATCGAATAAAATTACGCTGAACTGCCTCTATCCTAGACTTATGAACTTCGTAGAAAGGAGACCAAACCTGTGATGCATATTCTAGATGGGGGCGAACATGACAGTTATATAAAGCTAGGGTTACATAAGGATTTTGAAATTCCTTCGACCATCTTTTAACAAATCCCAACATGGAATTAGCTTTCTTAACAATAAATTCTGGCCTAAAGTTTACTCCCAGATCTTTAAAACTAAAAACGCGATGCAAAACTTGTTGTGAAATGTAATAGCCGTGTGTACTTGGTACCCGTTTCCTTGAAAATGTCATTGTCTGACATTTCGCTGGATTCAGGCTTAAACAATTCTTGCTACACCAGATAGCAAATCTGTCGATGTCGGCTTGCAATTCTACGCGGTCATTAGCTGAGTTAATAGATTTGAAAATTTTCATATCATCAGCGAAAACAAGAATCTCACTAGAATGAATACACGAAGTTACGTCATTTATAGCTAGTATAAACAGTAACGGACCAAGATGGCTGCCTTGTGGGACTCCTGATTTTGCTGGGAAAGGGTTAGAAAACGAATTTCTGAACTTAACTATGTATGATCTGTTTCGGAGATATGAATATATCCAATTAACAAATCCTACAGGGAAACCTAAAGCTTTCAATTTGAAAATGATGATTTCATGTGAGAGTTGGTCAAAAGCTTTTGAGAAATCTGTGTAGATACAATCCAGCTCATGTCCACTCTCTAAAGCCCTTGAGCACTTGTTCATAAAGGTTAATAAGTTTGTGACAGTAGACCGCTTCTGCATGAAGCCGTGTTGTTGCTGGCAGATTAAATGTTTGCAGAAAAACGTTATGCTATCACAAACTACTTGTTCGAAAAGCTTTGGAATAGAAGACAGTTTAGAAATCGGTCTGTAGTTGGTGATATCGGACTTATTACCCTTTTTGAAGACGGGAGTAATGAATGAATCTTTCCATACTTGAGGAAATTTACCGGACTGAAGGGATAGCTTGAAAAGAAATTGCAAGGGAGAAGCTAAAATGGAGGAATATTTTTTTAATATTATAGGAGGAATGCCATCAGGACCGGGAGAGTAATCATCTTTCAGCAATGAAAGATAATGCAAAACCTTATCATTATCAATGTGGATGTTATTAAAAGTGGCTTGGGGGAAATGACGGGAGTAGTCAAAGAAATCATAGTCTATATTGACAGGATTTTCAATAAAAGACTTACTGAAATGCTTTGCAAACGCACTGCATATCTCAGGTGAACTTGACAAAGCGAAATCTTTGTAAACAAAGTTCACTGGGTACCCATCAGACTTCTTCTTTAAATTTACAAACTTCCAAAATCTCTTTGGATCAATCTTCAACGAAATTTCCATTTCCTTCACATATGCAGCATATAGGTTTCTGGAAAGTAAATTAAACTCTTCAAAAAGTGCACGAAACACATTAAGATCAGAAATTGAGAGATTTTTAATATAAGACTTCCAAGCCTTATTTCGTCTATTACGTAGAGATTTGAGTTCTTTTGTGTACCACGGATGGCTAGAGTTTATATTTTTAGATTACTTAAGAGGAATTGAATTAATCAAGCAGCTATTGAAAATTTCGTAAAATTGAGTAACTGCATCTTCAATGTTAGAGCAATCATGCATATTAGAAATATTAGAAGCACTTAATTCTTCGTGAAGTAATTGAAAGTCTGCTTTACGAAAATCAAGTGAATAGGAACAGTCTAGAGCATTACTGTTATTGAGTAAATGGCTGCTCATGTCAAAAAATATATCAAGTGGAGGATGGTAGGAGTCTACGTTAGAAATGGCAGAGGTAGATTCTACCACTACCGTACTAACAGCGTCAGAGGAAAAGACTAAATCGAGAGTTCGATTTTTAAAATTTTTAATACAGCTTACTTGCTGTAAGTCAGTAGAAGTTATATTGTCCAAAAGGAGAAGTTCCTGTTGCGACGAAGTTAAGGATGCTTCTAAGTAGGACTCGTCTTCTGAAGGGGTCCAGATGATATTGGGCAAATTAAAGTCGCCCAACAGTAGAATATTGTTATTTAAGCCAGCAATATCGATCATATAATCTAGGATAAAGGATAGCTCGGTGAAAACTGATGCAGAACTTTTCGGGGGAATGTAAACATTAATAACAAAGATAGCATTTGTTCGAAGGGAAACCTTAACACAAATGAGTTCAATTGAAACATTGAAGGGAAAAGAGACAAGGGAAGATGAAAGGCAATTACGAACAGCAATCAATACACCACCCCCCAATTCTTTCGGCTTATCCGTATGGCGGTCCTTTCTAAAAACAGAAAACTCATCGTCGAAAATTTCTGTGTCCAAAAATGAACTATTGTTAAGTTATATGTGTACGCACTTGTTGTCAATTATAGGTTTTTCTTATCCAACAAAAGAAATTGGAAAGAAGTTAGGGATATTTATTTTTGTATTGTGAAGTTCACTTTAAAGTTTTAATGTAATAGAGACATTTTTCCGTGCGATAATCATGAGTTTTTTTTAAAGTTAAGAAAATTTAATTCTAAAGTTAGTTTGAGAGTCAGGATTTATTAAATAAAACGAAATTTTGTTAAATTTTAAGCTACATCAATAAAATTTTATAACGTGGTATGAAAAATTCGAAGTTTTCATATTTCAATACGGCATTCATAGGAAGCATGAATTCCTGAATTTGTTGCGATAGGGAGTGGAGGCATCTCACTCTTTCTTGATCACGGACATTGGAGAGGTAAAGTACAAATGATGACATGAGTGTAGGATAAAGATGGTATAGTAAGTTTAGTTTTTAGTTCAGGTGATTTTTTTTTATCACCTGTTTTTGATTTCAGGGGATCTTTCCATAATATTCTTTTTCGGGTCCACGGAAGTTCCACGGCATGAAGCATCAGAGAGATGATTTTGAACTTCATGATGGGAGGGTTGAGAGATCCGGGGGTTGCGTTTTTCCACCTCAGCATACCCCGCCTTTTTGTCAGACACCTTTCTCCAGCCTTAGGAAAAAGTGTCGGAAGTTTTAAGGTATTATTTTATTTTTGGAGTTCTTGTTTCCGACGCACATACGATCATCTATATGTGCTTGATGGTTGAATAAGAGTTTTGGGAGAGCGTTGTTGTAAGTTTAATCAATTTTTCTTCATAGTCTCATACGGACGGCGACGCCGCAGGGACAGTTAGCTTCATAGTTCGATGGTTAGAAGGTGCAACCATATCTTCTTCTACTCAGGTTAGGTGCGTTTCTGTTTCCTCTCTTCATTAATTGTATACGGGCCCTGGCTATTAACATTTTTTTTTATATCTCGAGTTCAAAGTCAACTTAACTCACCGACTTGCAGGGTAATAATTGTAACACGGTCGACGATCCCGGAGCAAGAATTCACGCCCTGTGACTGAGCTACTAGGAGGGCAAATGCTGCAAGTCAAAGGCGACGGCTGATCTCGACAACCGCGGTTCACTCCACAGAGGCTTCCCGAACTGGATGCCGTAAACATCTGGAGCGAATGCCCTAGTGAGAGATGAACAACTTCTTCTTCCATTCTTGAGTCGAGTTGTATTTTGTTTGAGGAATATCGATAAGGTTAAGGATTTAGTAGAGGTTTTGTGGTTTTGTGTGTTGTGTATGGAGAGGATCTACAGGTCACCCGAGTAGATCGAAGGAAAGATGTGATGACGGAGGTGGAAGGGGGTCTTGCTTTGAAGTTAAGATGGTAGAGAAGAAAGGTGATCCTCAGTTGTAGTCGGCCATCACATTCCTGTGAAGAAGAGAGAAGGGAGAAGAGGGTAAGAGTGAATTAGTATTGAGGAAAGGTTCAAAGATGACGAGGAAGGATAGTAGGATCTGACCAGGTAGAGATGTCTTCCCATACTCGACGTGATGGTTTACTCGAGAAGGCTCAAGAGGGTCTGGTCAGGTGGCGATTGCTTCCCATGTTCAACATGCTGTCCCCCTAGTGGAAGGGCCGCGTTGCCATCCCTCCTCGATCTTCGGTTCACTCGAAGAAGCTACGATTATATATTTATTTTTATTAATTTTTGTTACAAGTGGTATTAGCTTCTTCCCGGTTATATATTTTGCGAATAGTATTTTCGTTACAGGTAGCGCCTAAAGGTGGGACGTAGACTTGTAGGTCTCGGGCCCGCTTTTGTGAGAAGAAACCACTCTTCTACTTCGGAGAATGCTTCGTTACAGGTGGCGCTCGGATATGAGGCAAGATTGTTTTTCTGACTCTTCGGGCATTGCCAGTACGAGATGGAAAGTGGGTTCATAAATAATTTTATTAGCTCCTCGACGATTATACACTTCGTAGAATACTTCGTTACAGGTGGCGCCCAAAACGTGTGGGGCCCGAGTGAAGGAAAGACAGATTCACACTGTAGGAGAAGAAGTATGAAGTTGAAGAAAAAGTTTGAGTAAATTTTGGGTAAAGAAAATTTTTTTTTACGGTTTTTAGTAATTTGATTTTTCTTTTTGGGAAGACAGTTCAGTTGTTTATTGTGAGATTTTTCTCGTGAGGGATTTTACATCGAAGTCAGTGTAGTGGATGCTATTTGTCCGGAAGTTTGGTGACGTTGTCCTAAACTTCGTCTGTTGCATTAGGTCTACTCACACATTCTTCATTTCTCTTTAGGTTGCTTAGATTCTTTATTGACTTTTGTCCGGATTGGGAGACGTTATCTCAATCGTCAGTAGCAGAAGTAATAAAGATCCAGCAACGTTTTCACGGAAAGAGGTTTTTCCAAAAGCGAGTGATCTTGTTCTTCGACCGGTGGTTGGTGACAATTCCTAACGCACGTCAGTTGCGAAGACGAGACACTAATTTTTTTTTTGACACCTCACATTTCTGATTTCTGGTTCTGATTTTTCTTTAGGTCCTGTTAGGACAAAGCCTATATCCCACAACACTCTTAAGTAGAAGTTAGTTTAGGAAGTTCATTCAAGTTGAAGTTTTTGGTTTAGCTGTATGAAGCGCTAGCCGGTAATGGGTGATATTCAGTCCCTATGTACGTCTGTTGTAGCGTAAATATAGTTAAGTCGTGATGGGAACAAGTTGTTCGTTTTCTAACTAGCATTCGTTCCAAAACCCAATCATCTTTTAATGTCTACACACACTAAGTTTTTTTTTTAATTATTCAATCAATATTAATCGTTGTTTTGAGATTAAGTCTCAATTATGAAATTTTTGAAGTTTTCTTTTGAAGTTTATGAAGTTTTTTTTTTTGAAGATTCAAGATATGTAGATTCGGAAGTTTGTTGTTGAACTACACATGTTGTCATCAAAATGTACTCACATTGTTTATGTAAAGAAGGGGGGGATGCCCACTCCCGCACCACGTATGAATACAATTAATAATTTTTGATTAGTCAGTTTAAATACATTGTTAGGAAAAGAAGTTTAGACCTCAACGGTGACTTTCTTTCAGTGAAGATAACTAAGTTAAGATTAAAAGTGTAGTCTAGCTTGCAAAGGTTATACAGTTTTTTTTTTGTTTCGAATTCTTAGACTCTTTGAAAACAAAAGTTTGCCTACACTAACATTCAGTTAATTTTTTTTGTCCAGGGGAAAAGTTTCCTCGCAGCAAGCAAATTAAGTTGTTTGCCTCTACAGTTGCTTATAAGAAGCACCTTCATTTTTATAAGTTCTTTCTGAAGATCTGGAGATCCGAAATCTTCAGCCCTATATAATTATTTTTTTGTTATTATCAAAAACAGCAAAGTTTCTCAACTTGTTGTTATTAGGATTATTGCTTATTTTTATAATCAATAAGTTCAGTTAGAGGTTGCTCACTGCTTACACACTTTTTTTTGTTTTTTTTTTTGTATTTGGTCACTTCACGGTCTGATGCGAAGAAGAAATCGTAAGGTTATTATACCTAAGACAGACAAAACAAGTCACACGGAAGTTATCATAATGTCGCCCAAACCTCAACGGAACGGCGAAGGTTCCAGCGGGAACGTAGATGTGGAAGGAGAATCCGACACCGGATCCAACCACAGGGATTTAGAAGAAGTAGATAATTTGGAAGGGAGTTTACAGGCCATTCAACGCGAAAGAGACGCGGTTGAAAACGCCCATTACTTGCAAGAGTTAGTGGCGGCCACAGTCGAGTCGTATAGACAAGAGGACCGACGTCTTCTTAAAGAGGAGCTAGCAAACACTCAAGCTGCTCTGATAGCCCAAGTAAATTACCTGTTTCAAAACAGCCAACCGACCGTTATCCAACAATCCAACGTTAATGTAGCTCACACTTCTAAAGCAGCTAGTACTTCTAAAGCTTCCAGAGCTGCAAGCCTCAATAAAGCTTCGACATCTCAGAATATCGTTTCCAAACCAACGCAATTTCTTCCTCCAACCTCCGATAAAAATGCCAGTTCCAAAGCGGGAACCAATGCCAATGCTACACGCTCGGTTAAGATTAATATCCCGACTGGTACAGCATCAAATGTCAGTGACAATCATACAATACCAGCACAGACTATGCCAGAAAATGAGGAGTTTACTACTCCAAACGAAGAGTCAGATCAAGAACACCATTTGCAAGAGGTACATCCCTCGAACATGGTACTCGGAGCGAACCTGGATGAATTCATGACTCAGATGAATGCGTTCAGCCTGAACGATGCACCTGCGAATTCACCACTTCCTCCAGCAACGTCTTCGGTCGGCACTTCACTCAACAGAAATATCCATTATCACAAATGGGGAATTCGTTTCGACGGAGAAAACATGTCCGTCGACGATTTCTTATTTAGGTTAGATTGCGTACGATTCAGTAAAAATGTTTCCTGGGAAGACGTTACAATTAATTTTTACCATTTTGTAACAGGCCCAGCTGAGCAATGGTACTGGATGTATCTCAAAGGCAATAAGCATCCATCCTGGATGTCACTTAAGACTGCCCTTGTTGAACAGTACAGGAGTCTAGATACTGACACTGAATTGTTCAGGAAATTATCTGATCGTAAGATGCAGAGCAACGAGACGTTTACAGAATTTTATAATGCAATCCTTAAAATTAATTCCAGTATGAGAATACCACGTACCGAAAAGGAATTAATTGAAATAGTAAAGACAAATGTGAGAAAACGTATGAGCGAACTGCTCATAACTTATAGCACTTCTAGTTTACAACAACTAGCCTATTCTTGTAAAGCTATTGAGAAAGCTCACGCTCTACACGAACCCGTACGTTCAAATTTTGTGCCCTTAGCACACAGACCACCGGCAAGACGCGTAGTCAATGAAATTGAAAGCGAGCCTTGTACGGACCTAACCGTAGCCATTGCAGGTAACGTGGAAACCTTCCACAGGGATCCAGCCACAAGGAAGTGCTGGAACTGCCAGATTTTGGGTCATGGGTTCCGCGACTGTCCGAGCACCCATCGGAGAATATTTTGCTTCCGATGTGGATTACCGGACGTATTTAGCCCAAGTTGAAAACCTTAGAACGTCTGATTGATATATATTTACGCAATAACATTGATACTAAACTTTTGTCGATGTCTCAACATGCTTACTGCAAAGGGAAATCGGTAGAAACTGCGCTACATTCGCTTGTCCGCACTATCGAATACTCCCTCCATCACAAGGAATACACAATGGTGGCTTTCCTCGATATAGAAGGCGCCTTTAACAATGTCGACACATCTGCAATCGCTAATGCACTCTCAGGTCTGAAGGTAGATGGCTCACTTGGCAAACTGATCGACCAAATGCTGATAAGCAGGGTGATCAACTCAAAACTGGGTGTAACATCCACAAGACGATCTGTTAGTAGAGGTACGCCACAAGGTGGTGTACTATCTCCACTCCTTTGGAATTTAGTGGTAAATGAACTGCTAATAATGCTGGAAGAGAGGGGATTCAATGTGATTGCCTATGCGGATGACATTGCTATAGCCGTTTCAGGAAAGCATCTCAACACCTTATGTGAACTTCTCCAATTTGCACTCAATAAGCTCACAAATTGGGCAAGTCGTTGTGGACTAGGCGTTAACCCCCACAAAACTGAACTTGTCCTCTTTTCAAGGAAATATAAAATTCCACACGTTGACCCTCCTTCTATTAATGGTATAAGTCTTAAATTCTCCGACGAAGCAAAATACTTGGGTCTTATTTTGGACAAGAAATTAAGCTGGAAACCCAATATACAAGAAAGAGTAAGGAAAGCCACAGTAGCCCTTTTCTCTTGCAAAAAAGCCATCGGCAATAAATGGGGTTTAGAGCCCCATGTTATGCATTGGCTATACACATCGGTGATAAGACCGATTCTCACTTACGGGGTGGTCGTCTGGTGGCCTGCCCTAGACACAGCGTCGAATAGTGCTAAGCTCAGTAAAGTCCAACGTACCGCCTGCCTGTGTATAGGTGGTGCGCTGCGCACTACTCCCTCTGCAGCGCTAGAAATACTATTCAACCTGCTACCCCTAGATATTTTCAGCAAGCAAATCGCTGCTTGCTCAGCAATTCGCCTGAAGGCGATCTCTATATGGAAAAATAATAACTATGGCCATGCTAACATACTGAACACCTTCAGTATTCCCCAAAGTAACATAGACTACTCCACATCCCAACTTCATTTTGATAAAAACTTCCAGGTAAGCATACCCTCTAGATCACTCTGGGAGGAAAATGCCTTCCAGGACGACGATCAAATTCAGTTTTTTACCGATGGGTCGAAAACAAATGATGGGGTGGGGGGAGGTGTATACTCTAATAGACTAAATCTTAGTCTCTCCTTCCGTCTACCAAACCATTGTAGCGTGTTCCAGGCGGAACTAATGGCAATTAAAGAGGTTTTATCTTGGCTTAAAGAAAACGTGGTATCTTCTAAGGATATCATCATTTTCTCTGATAGCCAAGCCGCGCTGAGGTCCCTAGATTCCATCTCCTATAACTCTAAAACAGCTCTCGACTGTCGATCATCTCTTAGAGAGATGACGGAACAGTTTAACATTCACCTCTGCTGGGTGCCGGGGCACAGAGATATTCCAGGGAACTGTAAGGCCGACGAACTTGCCAGGAAAGGAACAACACTACCTATATTAACTGAACACAGTTACCTGGGTATTCCCATCGCTACATGTAAACTTTTGCTAAGGCAAGAAGCTATGGACAGAACTAATCTTAGGTGGACAAGTGGCAACACATGTCTAGCGACAAAACGGATTTGGCCAAAGCTGGATTCGAATCGCTCTAAGACTTTGATCTCTCTGAGCAGACGGCACATTAGCTCCATTATAGGTGTCATTACAGGACACTGCCTCATAGGTAGACACGCCATAAGACTTAGCGTGTTCGCAAACGACTTTTGCAGAAGTTGTATGGACGAAGAGGAGGAAGAGACAATTGCCCATCTTCTTTGTACATGCCCTGCACTAGCTCACAAAAGGAAGCTCCATCTGGGAGAATACTTCTTCAACGATAGTAGTGATCTGTCTAACGTGGACACTAACTCTCTTCTAAAATTCATTAGAAGCACAAACTGGTTCTGAGTTACTAGGGGGAAACACCCCATACTCGTGGTATCACAACGGTCCTCTTATGGACTAAGTGTGTTGGTCTTTTCAGCCAACAGCCACTTTAACCTAACCTTAACCTAGCCCAAGTTGTCCTAGGTGCATAGCACAGGGAAACGGGAGAAGGAACAACTCACCAACCGGGGAGAGTTCTTCCGAATAAATATTAAGCCCGGGGATCAGGATCGACATATGAATTCACCTTCCGATACCCCACCTCATATTATTAAGCCAACTAAGTCAAGTGTTAACGTACAAGAAAACAATTTTGATGAATTTAATAATGAAAATAGTAATAGTAAGTCACTACCAATGTCGAATGAAAGAATAAAGCCTGTTTTAGAAGATAAAACCGGCCCTGTTATGAATTTAGAGCAATCAAATTCGATCCCTCTATATAAAAAACCTTTTCATGAGAGGTTGAAAAATTATTTTGATGTAAGGAGGCGTATAATGACACCTTCAAAATTGTCCCACCGGATTAAGAAAACACGTACTAGATTTTCAGAGAAAAGAATCGCTTTTCGTAACATCGCTTCAACGACATTGGAACGAGAATCCAGCGATCCTCGACCCTATGTCACAGTTGAGATGTTTGGCGAGAAAACTTTAGGTTTACTCGACTCAGGCGCGAGCATCAGCTGCTTAGGTGCCGATGTTTTAGATTATTTATCTCGTAAAAATGTTCCGACCAAAAAGGTTAAATCTAGTGTTTCTACGGCAGATGGACAAAAACAACATATTTGCGGTATGATCACAACCGAAGTGAAGTACAAAGGGCTTTCACATAGCATGAATTTCTATGTAGTTCCTTCATTGGCCCAGAGAGTAGGAGTAGACTTCTGGAGTAAGTTCCAAATTGCTCCAAACATTGTTTCCGGTTTGTCATTCGTGCCACAAGAAGAAGTAGAGGAGAGATTAATTAATAAATGTAAATTGGCTAGTGAAGAAAACTTTAAGTTAGATAAAGTTATACGAAGTTTCCCTTCGTTTGCTACTCAAGGTTTAGGGAAAACCCATTTAGTAAAGCATATCATTGATACGGGAGACGCACCGCCGATTAAGCAGAGATATTACCCTGTCTCTCCAGTGGTACAAGCTCTGATGTATGCGGAAGTGGATCGCATGCTTTATTTAGGAGTCATAGAGGAAAGTACAAGCGCATGGTCTTCTCCGGTGGTTCTTGTTCGCAAGCCCGGAAAAGATCGTCTGTGCTTGGACTTCCGAAAGGTGAACCAAGTGACAAAGAAAGATGCGAGACCAATTGCGCATATTGAGGGATTGTTAGCACGCCTTTCGGAAACACGCTTTATTTCAAGCGTGGATCTGAAAGATGCGTACTGGCAGATACCACTGGAAGAGAGCGCGAAAGAAAAGACAGCATTTACTGTTCCGGGACGTCCTCTCTATCAGTTTAATGTGATGCCATTTGGATTGAGCAACGCTGCTCAAAGCCTTTCATATCTAATGAGTCTAGTTGTACCTCGTGAGTTACAAGACCAGGTATTTGTATATTTAGATGACTTGTTAGTAGCAACGAAGACTTTTGAAGAACATATCAGAGTGCTAAGTATAATAAGTCGTGAGTTGAGTCGAGCAGGACTCACTGTCAATGTTGGAAAGTCAAAATTTTGTTATACGGAGTTACAGTATCTTGGATACAAAGTGGGTCAGGGATGTCTTAAAGCTGACCCGAATAAAGTATCAGCCATAGTAGATTTTCCCGTACCAAAGACAGTCCGTCAAGTAAGGCTATTCCTCGGTATGGCGGGCTGGTACCGACGTTTTCTTGAGAATTTCTCAACTTTAGCAGCTCCGTTAACAGACATTTTGAAGAAAGGCAAAGTATTCAAATTCAACGACGAAGCGTTGACAGCATTCAATAAGATCAAACAAGCTCTCACTTCAGCCCCAGTTTTGATCAATCCCGATTTCAAGAAAGAACTCATTATATTATGCGATGCGTCCGCGTCCGGTATCGGATGTGTTCTCTGCCAGCGAGACGAGAATGGAGCTGAACGCCCCATTTATTATTTCTCAAAGAAACTTAACGCTGCGCAGAGGAACTATTCCGTTACCGAACGCGAATGCCTCGCTGCATTCCTAGGAATTCAAAAATTCCGTTCTTACATTGAAGGTTACCGTTTCAGAGTGATTACTGATCACTCCAGTTTAAAATGGTTAATGAATATGAAGGATCCTACCGGACGTCTGGCCAGGTGGAGTATGAGACTCCAAGGGTTCGACTTCGTGGTAGAACACAGGAAAGGCACACTTAATGTGGTGCCTGACGCTCTGTCACGTGTTTACGAAACAGACGCCTTAACAGCAGAAAACTATGTTTCCTGCGTAGCACAAGTCGAAACCGAGGAGGTGCTTCATCTTGACCTTGACGATCTGGAATTCAAGTCCGAGGAATATTCTCAACTCATTAACCATATAAACAATAATCAGGATAGGTTACCGGATTTAAAAGTATCCGAAGGTTTTATATATAAAAAGCTAAAGCATTCAATGGGTAATCCTTTATTGGATGATCTCACGTGGAAGCTGTGGATACCTTCTAAATTAGCAGAGTCATTAATTATTTCAGCACACAACCCTCCTAGAGCATCTCATGGAGGAGTTGCAAAAACCCTATACAGGTTAAGGCAGCGTTTTTATTGGCCTGGAATGTTTTCCCAGGTAAAACAATTCATCGACAGGTGTGAAACCTGTGAGACAACAAAAGCCTCAAATATGACTTTAAGAGCCGAGATGGGTGAAAGCTTCAAAGTAGAGCGACCATTTCAGCACTTATATATCGACTTTCTTGGTCCGTACCCAAGATCGAGAAACGGAAATTCTTATATAGTGATAGCTTTGGATCAGCTCACTAAGTTTGTTTTCATAAAACCACTTAGAAAAGCTACAGCCAAAGAAGTCATAAGATTCTTAAGAGACGACATCTTTTACATTTTCGGTGTTCCCGAGAGCATATTATCAGATAATGGCTCACAATTTATCTCGAAAGAATTTAATGATCTTGTGAAAGTGTTTGGGGTCAAACACTACAAGACGGCAGTATACGCTCCGCAGGCGAATGCCAGCGAAAGGGTCAACAGATCGATTTTAGCAGCAATTAGAGCATATGTAAACACTAGGCAAACTAATTGGGACGCACACTTGTCTTCCATTAGCAGCGCCTTACGCACCACAGTGCATACCACTTTGACCATGTCACCTTACGAGGCATTGTTCGGTCAAAGAATGGTGGAACACGGCGCAGACTATAAATTATTGAAAGATTTAGGAGGTCTCAATTGTTCTGAAATTGATTGGTTGCCACAAGTGGCTAAAATGAATATACTTCATAGTTATCTGAAGACGACGTTAGAGAAAACCCATGAGGCGTACGAGAAGACGTATAACCTCAAGAGTAGGAGAGTTAATTTCAAACCAGGTGATGAACTTTACAAACGCAACACCATTTTGAGTGACGCATGTAAGCACCTAAGTGCAAAATTGTGCCCAAAATTCATCAAAGTACGAGTGAATAGAGTAGTAGGCAACAATCTATATGAGGTAATAGATAGGAGGGGTAAGTTATCAACAGCTCATACGAAAGACCTGAAGAGATAACCACATTTCTCAATCTTGGTAAAATTTTTTGTTCTTGTTCAAAGACCTTTGTAGTGTAACTAAGGCAGTTTAAAATAGTTTTTATTGTTTTCTTTTGTTTTGTTTATTTTTATGAAAAATAAAAAAAAAAAACCAAAATTTCAAGTACTTATGCCCGGTTAGCTCAGCTGTGCATGAGACTCTCTTGATTATATGGTAAAGTTTTCATTTTTATATGTTAAGCACGTCAAGTTAAGTGATAGGTGACTCAACTTAGCTGAATTAATAGTTCCTTAGATTTTGTTCTCTGTAACAGACGAACTCAACTCAGTACCGTCCCAAAATTACCAAAATACAATTAGTCCCTGTTTTCTTGAATTTTTGATCAAGTAAGACTTGTTCAAAACTTCAAGATTTGTAAGCAAAATTCTAATATTGAACAAATAAATCATAATTTATTTGCACTAAAAGAAGAACACTGGCAATACCTAAATCGCCAGGCGAATGTGATGGCCCATCAATGACAGCCATGCACACCAAAGTGACACTTCAAGTTATACAATTCCACCAAACTTGAAATTACCCTAGGCACATTTCATTTTTGATAAAATAATTTGTCTGCCGCCAACGAGTAGTAGAAGCTCATACTACTAATTCAGTGCGATACGACCATTATGGAAGCATCCGAGAGCATAGATAGTTTAACAGCCGAACACAAAATAACAGAAAAGTGTTCCTCAAACTGTTGAAAATAAAATATAGAGCTTCTAAGAATGGCCGCGGCTACTTCGAAAGGATGGCGTTGGCGACGAAAATTTTTGCCACCATTTCAATTTCAGTTTCACAACTAGCAACATCAAAACCTAAAACTAAGAAAGAAAAGAAGTTAAATCATAAAATAAACTAGTTAATTAAAAAAGTGATAGAATTAAACAAGAGAACAATTAACAGGACGTAAGGAGAAAAGGAAATTTTGCACATTCATTTGCGAGGTTAGCAACATTTATTGTTTTAAAGAAAGCGACTTGCAAAAAAATTGCTGCAAAAATCATGTGACAGAGTAGGCGGTAGATTTTTTTTCTTTTGTAGAAGACATGATAAAACACTACTTAATAAATAATTTTTCTCTATCGCGCGAATAGGTAGAATAGCGAGGTACAACTTAAATCTAAATCACGCTTAGAAGAAAAAGGAATTCTGTAATAGCACGAGGGACAAAATCTGAGAATACGCCACATGGTGGCCACCGATCCAGTAAATTCACCAGTGTATCGCACCCATGGAAGCTCAGCAGTCTCTGTAGGATTCATCAAATATAATTTATACAAAAAGGAGAAATAAAATGAAAAGAGGAACAAGTATTCATTTTATTAAGGTAAAATCTGTGATATATATATATATTCAGGGTAGAAAGTGTTTTGGATAGGCAGGACAAGCCAGTGTTAGTTACAATAAAATTGTGTAGCTCCATAGAATTGAAAAGCAATTGCGCATTCAACATGTCGCGGACGGCGACCAGTTGAATATTGCGTCGACGACGTATCAGTGACGACACATGTAAATGCCAGTCCCTGTGACACCTGAAAGAAAAAGATAAAAAGATAGTGCAAGTGAAGTGCATTTTGTGAACTACGTTTTGCTTCGGCTATAGGGGAATCTGCGCATCAGTTTTTTTTGGTTTCTAAAAAAACTTAGCGCTAAAACCCCACAGCAACATTTAAATACAGTTCTAAGTTTGAACCGCTATATAACTGCCACCACAGGCGGTGATGACACGCCAAAAACGAAGTTTAGTTAAACTTTTTATAAAATACCTACTGCTATCATATGGTGGTGACGTATTCAACCGCTAAAAAAATATAAAAAGCACACAACTGAAAGAAAAAGAAAAACCAAAACACACATCGCAATCCAGACCTAAGGTCTGCCATTCAGGATACGTAGAGCTACCTACGGTTGAGTCGAGAAATCACTCATCCGCACAGCCCAACTTTAATCGTCGTACCCAAACAGCTACCACAACCTCTTTTTATAATTATATTATAGATCCTCATTATATTATCAAGTATAGTAGTTTAGATTATTATTCCATTTAATCAATATATATTCATTATATCTATATAACTATATATATTATTTGATTTCCATTGGTACTATCAGTTTTTTTTTATCGTGATTTCGTACTTACGCGTTTCAGTTTTACTCGCGGTAAAGTAGCTTCATTTCCCTTTACCTCCTTTTTACTATCTTCACTTGCATAGAAGACGAGTATTGAATCAAATTCCAAAACGCGACATACGGTCCTAAGAACCAAAACGAAAAGTAAAGATACAACTTATAGCGTAACCATAGACATTTCCACCACCTTTTTGCACAAGGGATTGGAAATAGTTTTTTTTTGTTGCTACAGACATCAACGAATAGTGTACGGATTACACTACGGATACTCGAGACAGGTCAAAGCGAATTTGATTAAAAACGTATTTCGGTTTTTAATAACATTATTATCGACATTTCAAGTCCAAAACTCATACCATCGAGGTATCAACTCGTGGAAGTTCGGGAACGGTATAGAGTACCGTTAACTTTTACAGTTTCGTGAAACGGTATAATATACGCGGTTTAGATTTTGTTTCATGAACTGCGGTACAGTTTCTTCGGGTTTACGTTTAAATAATTTTGTTCAGTCACGTGAAAAGTCAATTCGATAATTAAGAAGCAAAGAAAAAGAAGTTTTGAGAAACTTAAAGATCAATAAATTCTTGGAGCCTTCAGCTAATGCATCTTAGATACATATTGAAATATACGTTTATGAAAATAGGGTAGGATAACATAACTTTTGTTTCACAGGTCGTCCAGGAGAGCTCTGCTGCGTCGGCGTCAATAAAGGTGATTCGTGAGAATCATTCTTAAGGCACCGTATTGGTGTGGTAAACATTTAATCCATTTATTCCTTTTTATATATTTTTTACATAAACATATATTTGCTTTTATGATATATTTGAACTATATAATCTGGAAAGCGAACTGTTTGTCAGCCCTCCCTGAAACTGGTCTCAATCTCGTTCTCAATAGTCTTTCTTAATTTTTTTTTGATAACGTTTTCGCAATCTTAAAATTAGCTTTGAGTAATACGAATTATCATTTTTGGGTATCTTTCCGAATTTTTAGTCAGTTTCGTATCGAATTTCGCGAACAACATTTCGGTATCGTATCGAAAGCTAGAAGTTAGTTTTGGTCAATGAATAGAGAATTCGGTCTTCTTCTTTATTTTAACAATCGAACGGTGTTAATGTTAATTTTGATTTCAACAACTGAAGTAACTTTTTTTTTGGAAATTGCTAGATAAGTTATATGTGTACGCACTTGTTGTCAATTATAGGTTTTTCTTATCCAACAAAAGAAATTGGAAAGAAGTTAGGGATATTTATTTTTGTATTGTGAAGTTCACTTTAAAGTTTTAATGTAATAGAGACATTTTTCCGTGCGATAATCATAAGTTTTTTTTAAAGTTAAGAAAATTTAATTCTAAAGTTAGTTTGAGAGTCAGGATTTATTAAATAAAACGAAATTTTGTTAAATTTTAAGCTACATCAATAAAATTTTATAACGTGGTATGAAAAATTCGAAGTTTTCATATTTCAATACGGCATTCATAGGAAGCATGAATTCCTGAATTTGTTGCGATAGGGAGTGGAGGCATCTCACTCTTTCTTGATCACGGACATTGGAGAGGTAAAGTACAAATGATGACATGAGTGTAGGATAAAGATGGTATAGTAAGTTTAGTTTTTAGTTCAGGTGATTTTTTTTATCACCTGTTTTTGATTTCAGGGGATCTTTCCATAATATTCTTTTTCGGGTCCACGGAAGTTCCACGGCATGAAGCATCAGAGAGATGATTTTGAACTTCATGATGGGAGGGTTGAGAGATCCGGGGGTTGCGTTTTTCCACCTTAGCATACCCCGCCTTTTTGTCAGACACCTTTCTCCAGCCTTAGGAAAAAGTGTCGGAAGTTTTAAGGTATTATTTTATTTTTGGAGTTCTTGTTTCCGACGCACATACGATCATCTATATGTGCTTGATGGTTGAATAAGAGTTTTGGGAGAGCGTTGTTGTAAGTTTAATCAATTTTTCTTCATAGTCTCATACGGACGGCGACGCCGCAGGGACAGTTAGCTTCATAGTTCGATGGTTAGAAGGTGCAACCATATCTTCTTCTACTCAGGTTAGGTGCGTTTCTGTTTCCTCTCTTCATTAATTGTATACGGGCCCTGGCTATTAACATTTTTTTTTATATCTCGAGTTCAAAGTCAACTGAACTCACCGACTTGCAGGGTAATAATTGTAACACGGTCGACGATCCCGGAGCAAGAATTCACGCCCTGTGACTGAGCTACTAGGAGGGCAAATGCTGCAAGTCAAAGGCGACGGCTGATCTCGACAACCGCGGTTCACTCCACAGAGGCTTCCCGAACTGGATGCCGTAAACATCTGGAGCGAATGCCCTAGTGAGAGATGAACAACTTCTTCTTCCATTCTTGATTCGAGTTGTATTTTGTTTGAGGAATATCGATAAGGTTAAGGATTTAGTAGAGGTTTTGTGGTTTTGTGTGTTGTGTATGGAGAGGATCTACAGGTCACCCGAGTAGATCGAAGGAAAGATGTGATGACGGAGGTGGAAGGGGGTCTTGCTTTGAAGTTAAGATGGTAGAGAAGAAAGGTGATCCTCAGTTGTAGTCGGTCATCATATTCCTGTGAAGAAGAGAGAAGGGAGAAGAGGGTAAGAGTGAATTAGTATTGAGGAAAGGTTCAAAGATGACGAGGAAGGATAGTAGGATCTGACCAGGTAGAGATGTCTTCCCATACTCGACGTGATGGTTTACTCGAGAAGGCTCAAGAGGGTCTGGTCAGGTGGCGATTGCTTCCCATGTTCAACATGCTGTCCTCCTAGTGGAAGGGCCGCGTTGCCATCCCTCCTCGATCTTCGGTTCACTCGAAGAAGCTACGATTATATATTTATTTTTATTAATTTTTGTTACAAGTGGTATTAGCTTCTTCCCGGTTATATATTTTGCGAATAGTATTTTCGTTACAGGTAGCGCCTAAAGGTGGGACGTAGACTTGTAGGTCTCGGGCCCGCTTTTGTGAGAAGAAACCACTCTTCTACTTCGGAGAATGCTTCGTTACAGGTGGCGCTCGGATATGAGGCAAGATTGTTTTTCTGACTCTTCGGGCATTGCCAGTACGAGATGGAAAGTGGGTTCATAAATAATTTTATTAGCTCCTCGACGATTATACACTTCGTAGAATACTTCGTTACAAGTTTATACATATTTTTGTGTTCAATTGTATCTTGAGTGGGAGCAAAATAAGCTCGTACCACTCCTTTGAGTATTAGGCATCGGATTTGCATATTCTATCCCTTCTCCAGACGACGTAGCGGTTAACGCTGACGTCCAAAGCCATTCAACCACGGACGGTGGTTCATTTTCGGCTGATTTACATGCAACATACGAAATTCTGTGCGAGGACCTAACGCCTCCTCCACACAAACGCATGCTATATAGATTTACAATCCTGTGAAGAGAATTTATTAAGAATTAGTGAATATTATCTCATGTGGTTTAAGTGCATTGGTAGCAATAGTGCACATAGAAAGTGAAAAGTGTTCCTCTGTTTTTTTTGTTTTTTGAATTGATTAATATCTTCAGAGAATCATTGTCATCGTATTGTTTTTGCAAGATGCAAGTGATGTGAGTTCGCGATTGCCTTTTTCCTTTTTTTTTGTATCGATCCGCATAATTATGTTCGTTTAATTCGACCATACGGAATTTCTTTCAGTACCCGCGAATTAGATCGTTTCAATCTTCACTGTGACCAAGGGTCAGTATTGGACCGTAGCGTCCATGAACCTTCCAATAAAGTACATATTTTCAACACGTTTATCTATCGTTAGTTTCTAACGCTGCGCTCGGTTTTTCGAGAGTTTTTTTTTGTAGTGTCGGTAGCGACCAACTTATGACGCGATTCAACGCCACGTTAGTAATTCGCATATTTCTTTTTTTTTAGCCTTCGGCTATAATTACATCCTCACTCGCTTATACTCACCTCTACTCACTTGTTTACTATTCTTGTCTTGATCCTGTTCATTCTATGTTACTTTCCGTACGTTTTGTCCTCGTCTTTAAAACGCGATAATCCCGGTACGCCTTACTTTTTGCGTCACCGATTGGATCCTTCATATTGTGAAGACATTTTCAATCAATTGAATTTTTTTTTTTTTTGACACACGCGTCTACATAGTCAGATAATCATTATACCCAGTCAATACTCGCTCCATAGCTCAGATAGCTAATCCATTTGAGCGAATTTATGTGAATATAGCATCAATTTTAACTGATCAAAATTACATATATTAATAACTTTTCACAGGGAATTTCAGAAGTGCACTTCCGGAACGACGTTTAGTGAATTATTGAGATTCAAACTACCCTATTGGTAGGAATCTCGTTTTGAATTGAACAATATATTGATTTTTGCATGCATTTATTTACATTTCATATAAACTATATTGACATACAAATTTACATATCGATTATATGTATGAAGCCGAATTGGATTCACGCATATATGGTATCTTTTTTTTTGGTTTTAATACTGTTGACTTGATAACATCTTGGGTGGTTAAACCTTTATCTTCTCGCGATATATTGTCTTAGTTTATTCCTTGTTTAGTGTTAATTTGACCGCGCATATAACTTTTCTCATAATTTGAATTATTTCGCGAAAGAAACTGAAGAAGTTTAAGAAAGATTCGATAACTTCCAGTAGAAAATTTATTTTCTCAAATTGAATTTATCTTGATAAACCCGCAACTAGGTTCTGCGAATATCTTACCGCCGCGACTTTTGAGAAATATAGATACGATATTTAATATACCAGGTTCAAGATAGAAGCTCACAATCCGCGTATTGTTTGAGTACAGATTTTCGACTTTTATTCCTGAATTCTCTTGAACTCAATAATAAAATTTCACTTTTCATTTTATTCAGGCTTTTTCTATTTAGTATATAAGAAACAATTTAAATAACTTTTACTTAATTTTGAGAGCGCTGCAAAAGAAAACGCAAATCATAAAATCTCTTAATGTTTTTGAATCAAGCAAGTTATGAAATAACCTAACTTGAAAATTAATAAAGATACTGTTAGATATTTAAGTCAGAATCATTGAAGATTCTTCTTTTAAGCTATAGATTAATGATATATAGGTATATAAGCTAGCAATCATAAGATTTTCTTTTGAATATTTCCAATAAATAAGATCTTTATTTGTAACGTTTCCTGAAACTTTCGTAGTTGATTTATTTTCGGAATTATTTTTGAAGACTTTCAGATTTTTCAGAATGACAGTTTAAGATAATCATAGGGAGGGTGGTACCCCTCACAAACCCTTCGGATGGAGTAAGATGGTGTGTGTTTAGTTTTCTTTTGGTGGTTGTATTTTGGATACAGCTTCATTGTTTAGTTGAGATGATAGAGATTTTGTTATAGGTAGAATAGAGTTTTAGGCAAGCAGACTTTCTGCTTGTTTATTATGTCAGGGGCTGCCCACAAATATTGCAGAGTCATGGGGACTCGATAGTTCCAGGGTCAGCCAACGGATGGGTACACAGAAGAGATGATTTCTGTGCTCGTTTTGGGTGGGTTGTGAGACTAGGAGGGTCTGCTTAACACCTTAGATCCTCCCTCCCCATATAGTTAGACACCTCTTCTGCCACCTTTTGCATTTCATCGTGGCAGCAAAAGGGGCGGAAGTTAATACTGTGCCTCAGCAGTCACGAACTTCTATGACTTGCTTGCATTAGAATACTTACGTGTTGCGTTCACTGGGTCAGTGAAATAAAGATAATCGCGAAATCTTTGCTTACGATTTACGATTTCACTCTTATGATGAAAAGGTGCAATAGAGTCAACTTTTCTTTCAAATCAATTCTGGTAGATCTTTGCTTCGATGGTTATAAGGGCCAATAAGCGTATTAACATTGAATATTCGAACATGCACATCTTATGTTCAACGGTCGGCAGTGAAAAATAAGAGGTAACACCGGTCTGATAGATCCCGGAGCAAGTGCCTACGGCCTGGCTGAGCTAGCTATGGCTATGGTACTGCCGGCCACCGCGACGGTTGATCTAGGCCACGACCTTACGTTGTCGCATGCCGTTCCCATCGTTTGCTCTTCTCGGGTAGCCGATGAGAAAGGGGGCGTTGCCGGCGAAGGGTTGCTTCCATCCCATTCACGCGAATATAGATGACGTCAATTAAACTGAAACATGCGAACTGGAGTAGAAGCTCTGGTAAAGTGGAAGTAATGTTTATTCAATTCGCATAACAAGTTTAGGTACGTCTATAGGGATACAAGTAGGGTCCTTGGTTTATAGGTGTAGGCTACTGTGTGAACCAGCTGCGAGCAGAACACCTAACACTCGTAGTGGATAGGCGGGAACATGCTGTCAGGTACCCTCTAGGCTGTTCTACGGGGTTTTGTAGTCAGTACCTATGGTAGGCTGGTGGATGGTTCTCGCTTCTGTGATGAGGATGGAGATGAAGTTAATGGAGAGTGGTAAGAATGGGAAGAGGAGCGGGAAGAGCAAGGTGCCGTGTTAGCGAAGTGTAAGTATGTCTGTTGCAGGGATGCTGAATACACCGATACACGGGTGGTTGCTGGTGGAGATATCGTTCTTGGATATAGGAGTCAAGGATGGGTATGGGCGCTTCTTTCTTCCGGCTTCCTCTTCGGTTTATGGTGACGATAGGCATTGGGTTCGGGGCTCGGGTGTCCATAGGATGTTTGAGTGACGGGGTTCGGTGTCTCTTGGTTATCTGTTTGCAATTCTTATTTCTTAAATTCTTTAATTAACTTTTATTTTTACGTTACAGTATACTGAAGGTATCTAAGAAGTTACGGCCTAAGATTAATGGAATATTCATTGTATCGTTTGGTACCACATTTAAAATTACACATTTACTGATGTTCTTGAATGTTATCTCGGCTTTAATTCTTCCATATGTCATCAGTTTTTGTTTTCCAAGACCAGTATATTTTGATTGGACAGCAATATTCGAAATACAAACTGGCAACGGTACCTCAGATTTCCGTACAAAATAAGTTGGACTACCGGTATCAAAAAGAGATAAACATTCCTTAGATTCCCTGCGCTTAACTTTGTTAATAAAGTAGGCAACACTTACCAAATTTACAGCATCTAAAAAGTCTTCAACGTCGGTGTTTAGAGTCGAAAACTCCTTTGAATTCGACTTTGATTCAACTTTTTTAAAGTTGTCGTTGTAAATATTTGGTATCCCAACTTATTTGGTGGACTGAATTAAAATTGCTCCTTACCTCGGGTGGGGGGTAGCAATCATAAATGAAAACAGTATGACGATTTGACTTCTGAGTGAAAAGTGATTTTATTCTTAAATTGTATGCTTATTTATACTAAATTACATAAATGCATGTCAGCAATTATTTACAATGTGGGAAAATAATACTACGATTTGGTGAGAAAATAATTGTAATAGGATAGATATTTTATATCGAGTACCTGAATAAAGTGCTGAAGTTACGTTTTGGTGTGAATTATGGATTTGGGAATTTAATGTGTATTTGGTTGGGAATAGGGTGTAACGTTAAAATATATGAGAATCAACGAAGAAACATTTATAATTGCCAATAAACAACCAGCCCTGTCACCCAAACACCCTATGGATATCTAAGCTCCAAACCAGCGTCCATCAACAACACAAACCGAAGGGGGAGCAGGAAGAGGCAAGCACCCCCGTTACATCCTTGACTCCCATACCAAGGAACAGCAACCTCATCGTCATCCATCCGCGTATCGGTGTACTCAGCATCCCTACATTAGTCATACTTACACGTCGCTAACACGGCCTCTTGCTCTTCCTACTCCTCTTCCCATTCTTCAAATTCCCCATCCATCCCCATCACAGAAACGATAACCATCCACCAGCCTACCATAGGTACTGACTACAAAGTCCCGTAGAACAGCCTAGAGGGTAGCAAGTAGCATGTCATCGCCTATCCGCTGCAAGTGCTAGTTGTTCTGCTTGTAGCTTTCGTGTAATGTAGTCTACACCTGAAAACCAAAGACCCTACTTAAATCCCCTCAACTGTAACTAAACCTGTAATTGCTATCTTCAAAATCCTCTAATTGAACTTTCAGAGATTCTACTCCAGTACGCATTCCTACATCGTCTGTCTCCGAGTGAATGGGATGGAAGCAACCCTATGCCGGCAACGCCCCCTTTCTCGTCAACCACCCCATAAGAAAGGTCGTCGGGAACGGCATGCGACAACGCAGGGTCGTGGTCGAGATCGACCGTCACGGTGGCCGGCAGTACCCTAGCCTCAACCAGCTCAGCCAGGCCGTGGGCACTTGCTCCGGGATCTACACAACTGGTGTTACCTCTTTTTTTTCTGCCGACCGTTGAACTCTGGTGTTCGAGTTCGAATAGTTATGTTAAAGTGCTTAAGGGCCCTCATAACCTTCGAAGAATAGACTAAAGTGAATTGTTAGAAAAGAGAAGTGATTCGTTGATGCACCTCATAACGTATTGTGAGTGAACATTGATCGAAAGAAAGGAATTCTGTTCGAATTATCATGCCAACCCAAAGAACGCGACACGTAAGTATTATATAAAAAGCATACCATAGGTCTTCATGGCAGCCATGGCACATAATTACCATCTACACGTTCAGCTGCCACGATGATGTGCTGAACGTGGATGAGGAGGTGTCTAACCTAGAGGGGAGGGAGGATCTATGATGGCGATTGATCCCCCTGGTCTCACAACCCACCCAATTCGATGCCAAAAACCAACTCTCTTGGCATCGACCTTGGCTGTCCATTGGACCTGTGAGTCCCCATGTCTCACTGAATTTAATCGGGCAGCCCCTTATCATGAAAAAGCAAGCAAAACTGCTTGCATATTCTTCTACCAAATCTACATTCAAGTATATAAAACCTGGTACCATACTCTACACCTTCAACGTTGCACCTACGAAAAGTTACCCTAAGTTATAACATACCATGTTCCAAGATAAAAAGGGCGAGGGTCACCACCCTCTCTAAGGAAAACTTACTCTGTCATAATTGAAAATCTGCGATCCTTCATGAGATAGTAAACTCCAAGAAAATAAAAGTGACCAGAAAGTTTCTTAATAGTTATAAGAAATCACTAGATTTTGTTTATTATATAAAAATCTTAATAGCTAACAAGAGGTAAATCTATAACATAGTACCTAAATCGAATTATATCTACAGTAGTACTAATTGAACTCCACCAAATTAATTGAAGATATTTTTCTTCCAATCAAAATCAATCAAAAATAAAATGAAATGTTTACGTTAAGTGAGAGTTTGTTTCTTAATAAGCACTTAGTTCAAATGCTTAAAAATCTTATTTATAATGAGCTAAGTGCTTTTACTCTTTAATTGTAACTTCAACTCAGTAATAAACATATAAGTACAATTTATCTATGTTACTCTAAAGAAAGGTTTTACAAAAACTTAAATTGCGATTTGATCTATTCAGAATTAGATATGAATCCAAAACATCAACTGAGTTTAAAGACAGTAACTTTTTCAAAAGATGATGCAAAAAGAACGATATATATAAATAAAAACTTTCGACGCGGTGGTATATTCTCAACGTTTGTCGCGATTGCTAAGAATTTCTCGTATTTCAAATAGAAAAATGATTTCAAATATCGCTCGATAGCTCGCGAAAATACTTTTATAAAAACAGATATGGACAACAAACGAAGACTATTGAAGTATCATGGTTTGAATACTCCTAAACGAAATGGAGGTAAAAACCCGCAAGAAAAGAATCAATAGGGGGAAGTTACCAGTAGTTTATCAAGTGTAAAAATAAAATGATTATATAATGTATATCTAATACCCCATACGCATGAATACAGTTCGCATTCAATTGTATGTTCGATCAACAATTCAATATAATAATATAGTGTAAAATTAATAATATAGTTAAAAAAAAGTTAAGAATGTTATTCAAAAAGGAATATATTCTTTGCTACCAATGGGGTAGAAAGATTATGTATGCCCGCTTTACGCTGTTGCGGGAGTGCACTCCAGGAACGCTGAAAAGGGGTTAGTCAAATATATTTTTTTTTATTTATACTATGGATGATATTACTACTACTGATAATGCAACGTGGTCCTGCCACTCTTCATAGATCGTGTATACACAACTGGGTATCTGTGGCAAATTCTCAATAGCGAGTTTACACTGGCTATGCCAAAGATGTGACCGACACAATCAAAACGCGATATAAAAAAAACAAGGAGTTGTGCTAATACATTAAGTGGTAAGTGGTATACTGCACATGGATAGGAAGTTTTGGGTACACGAAGGTACAGAATAATTAAGTGAGGATAAAGTTTAATAAACAAAAACCTTATGCGCGAACGCGGCGTCAATGAAATGAACGCGAGTGGAATTTTGGTCGCTACCGACGCGGAGAGAAGTGCGGGGTCTTTAAGACCAAGTGAAAAACCAAAAAAAATTTAAGTGAAGTAATTTAAAGACAACAAAAAACTTTTATACACCTCAAAAGAAACGGAGGATATCGTACGTTGGTAGCACTCACTTTATCACGCTTAAGATTATCAAAAGAAGTTGAGATAGCGCGAGGAGCACGGGCTCCAAAGAATAAGGACAATCCTTTTAAAAGAAATCGATCTCAACACAGAGTTCTTTAACCAATACTTTGGTATTGTAATGTTTTTAGTCTTGGGTTCGAAAATAAAACTTATTTTCCTTTACTTTTCAATCACCACTACTATCTCTATAAATGAAACTCACTTTTATCTAAGTTCAAACTCTTTATTTATTTCCTTATCTTAGCACCACTAATTATTCACCATTTATTCGTTACCACGGTTAAAATGAAACTGTGTCCATTTCCGAATAAAATGTCCTATTTATATTTGGGATCAAAGTTTCCCGAACAGTCTATGTCTCGAACCATTCGGAATTGTTGAGATGCTTTGAAAGCTTTCAGAGCTTTCAAATTCCCCATTGTTATTTCAGCAGAATCATTCAGCAGAATTATTCAGCATTTTACTGTAGTAGAGACAAAAACCATATAGTAATATTTCTGTAGTAGAAACAAAAACCATTCATAAAACTGTAGTTGAGACAAACACTATTCATGTATCATTGCCCCCTTCTTCAGATTGTTCGTCCCGAACAAGTCTATCATTTCCCTGGCCATTGTAGCGGCATAGTCGGTCCCTGTGAACAACTTTCATTTTGCCTCTAACACCTCTCTGAATGCGGTAAACAACATCATTGATTCTGGTGACAACTTTGTAAGGGCCTTCCCAATTTTGCTGGAGCTTCGGTGACAGTCCCTTTTTCCGATGGGGGTTGTATAACCACACAAGATCTTCCACTTGAAACCCTGTCGTCGTTGCATGTGCATCATAACGTGTTTTCATGCGATCACTGGCATCCTTTATCTTTGTTCTGGTCCTTTCATGAATGTACATGAGTCTCTTTTTGAGATCCTCTACATATTCTTCTTGGCTTTGTGGCTCACTTGGAGGGCATCCAAATTTCACTTCACTTGGTAGTCGCATTGTTGAACCAAACAAGATTTTCCAAGGAGTATGTCCTGTAGTGCTATGAATTGCGCTCCGATAGCTCATTAAAAACAGTGGAATGCATCGGTCCCAGTCTCGTTGACAGTCTTCCACTACTTTGGAAAGGTGTTCTTTGAGCGTTCTGTTAAACCGTTCTACCATTCCATCTGATTGTGGATGCAGCGGTGTTGTCCTTGTCTTATGAATGCCAAGGAGTGAGCAAACCTGTTGGAAGATATTTGACTCGAAGTTCCTCCCTTGGTCAGAATGGAGTTCTTTATTTACACCAAATCTACTTATCCAATTGAAGACAATCTGATCCACAACCGTTTTTGCTTCTTGGTTTGGAATGGGAAACGCTTCAGGCCACTTGCTGAAGTAATCCATGATCACGAGAATATATCGGTTTCCATCGTTGGTTTCGGGAAAAGGACCTGCAATATCCATTGCAATTCTTTCGAAGGGTGCTCCAACGTTGTACTGCTGCATCGCACTTTGAATTTTTCTGCCTGGTCCTTTTGTAGCAGCACAAGTGTCACATTTCCTGCACCATCTTTCGACGTCTTCTTTTGCATGAAGCCAGTAGAAACGATCTCGGATCTTTTCCAGTGTTTTGTTAATTCCCAAATGGCCTCCAGAAGTGCCATCATGCATCTCACGGAGAACTTCATTGACTTTGGACCGAGGCACAACTACCTGCATCACATAGGACTTGCCATCTGCGGATTCCGACTTCCGTTTGAGTACACCTTCTTGTACATGGAGAGAGTTCCATTGAGCCCAATAGGCTTTTAGCACCGGGCTTCTATCGGAAATGTCAACCCATTGTGGTTTTCCTCGTGCTCTTTCCATGCAAGGATGGGTTCAATGTCAGAATCTTCTTGTTGAGCATTCCTAATTTCCTCGTTACTCCAGCCGGCAATGGGCTCAACTCTCACTCGTTGAGTGACTATTGACTCCTTTTCTTCCAATGCTTGCAGTTCGATTTACATGTTCGTCGGGATAATGCATCTGCGTTTGAGTGTAGTTTTCCTTTTCGATGTTGAATCTTGTAGTGGTATGTCTGCAACCTCTCAATCCACCTTGCTACTTGTCCTTCGGGATTTTTAAAGTTCAAAAGCCACCTTAGCGCTCCATGGTCTGTTCTAAGGAGGAATTTCTGCCCATAGATGTACTTATGAAAATGTTTTGTAGCTAGTACCAGAGCTAGAAGTTCCCTCCTGGTCACGCAATAGTTTCTTTCTGCCTTCGAGAGCACTTTGCTGTAATATGCTACTACCTTTTCTTGGCCATCATGAGCTTGCGACAAAACAGCCCCAATTCCAACATTGCTTGCGTCTGCATCGATGATGAACTGTTTCCCAGGAGTAGCATATGCCAGAACTGGAGCGTTACAGAGGCGTGTTTTTAGTTCCTGGAAGCTTTTCTCGCACTCACCTGACCATTTGAACTGCTTTCCTTTCTCTGTGAGTTGGTGCAGGCTTTTCGCAACTCCAGCAAAGTCTTTCACGAATCGCCGGTAATATGTGGCTAACCCAAGGAAACTTCTCAGCTGATGTTTATCTTGTGGAGTTGGCCAGTTCTTCACAGCTTCGACTTTCTCTGGATCGGTTTGTACCCCTTGAGACGAGACAATATGTCCTAAATATTTCACTTCAGTCTTGAAAAAGGTGTCTGGATTCAACCTAAGATGAGCTTCTCGAAGCCTCCGGAAAACTTCTCTCAAAGTCTTGCAGTGTTCGTCAAATGTTTTCCCAAAAACGATGACATCATCCAAGTAAACCAGGCATGTCCTGCAAGTGAGGCCTTGTAAAACGCATTCCATCAAACGCTCAAATGTTGCCGGAGCGTTGCACAGGCCAAAGGGCATAACTTCGAATTGACATAGACCATTACCTGTCGAAAATGCGGTTTCTCTCGATCTTCTGGGTGAATTTCCACCTGCCAGTACCCACTTTTCAGGTCCAAAGTGGAAAACCATTGAGCTCCTGCTATTGCATCCAGAGTGTCGCTGATCCTGGGCAGAGGGTAGCTGTCTTTCTTTGTGACATCATTCAGCCTTCGGCAATCCACGCAGAACCGGGTGCTTCCATCCTTCTTTTTGACTAGGACCACCGGTGATGCCCAAGGGCTTTTGGAATTCTCGATCAAACCTTCTTTCTGCATCGTCGAGATCATATCCGTAACCTCCGCCTGTTTGGCTAGTGGAAGGCGCCTTGCAGGTTGACGGATTGGCCTTGCATCACCAGTATCGATGCGATGTTGCACCAATTGTGTTCTTCCGTATGGTTTATCCTTTGAAGTAAAAATATCAGCAAACTCATGAATAAGGCTTCCAGCAACCTGTTGTTCTTTTTGACTTAGTTTGCAGGATTTGAGAATGTTTGACCTTAAAAAGTTGACTTCTACAGGATTTCGTACTTCTTCATCGGTGATTCTTGTTATTGCTGCGACTGGACCACATTGTCCAATAACTTCTCCTGCTTTAAGGTTGACTTCATAAGGTTTGATGTTCACTTTTCTTGCAGGCACCATGTTGTTCTTAGGAGTGGCAAGCGTTTTTCCCACGATGTAGTTTTGGGAACGTTGTTCAGAGTCCGGTTCTACAAAAAGGTATCGATGATTCCCTGATTCGCCTTTTATGTTTGTCCAAACAAAGACTTCTGAAGATCGAGGCAGGCTTAGATCTTCTTTGACGACAGCTCTCAGGATTGACGAGTTTTCGCTACCGTAGATCATCGGAATCTCGACATTTCTATATTTCAGGACCTGGTTACCAATATCCAGAATTACTCCATGTGCTTTCATGAAGTCGATTCCGATGATGCACTCATCGCAAATATCTGCCACTAGGAATTTATGTGAAAACTCCAGTTCTGCCAATCGGATCACTAGTTGTACTTCCCCATATACTGTAGCTGACTCATATGTTGCCGTCTTCAGACAGTAGCTATTGGTGTTGTGTAGCCACATCATCTTCACTACGTTTCTTCTTACAATGGAGGCGGTGGCACCGGTATCGATAGTTGCAACATATTTCTTGTCACTTATAGCTGCTTCCACTGTCAGACTTTTATTGTCTCGTTTAGTCTGCGAGACCTGGATCGTTGTTCTAGGGCCATCGATACCCGGAACCAGCTTCTGCCTCGTGAAGTTGGTTATTACTCGTTTTCCCGGGTGGGGAACAGTTGCAGCAGGGGTTTTATGAGTCTCTTCTTGGCTGTTCTTCCTACTGCCACAACTCCTCTTCTTAATGACATACGACACTGACGCTGGAGATGTCCGGTCTTGTTGCAGTTCCAGCATCGAAGAGGTCCATCACGGGAGTTGCTCTGGAATGCCGTTCTCTGGCAAGCGCACTCCTCTACAGTTACTTCTCTTACCCGATGAATGCTTTGAGAAGCCTGTTCCGCTGCTTCCATGGTGAGGGCAAACGCCAATGCTTCAGGAAGCGTCCGTTTTCCGGCCGTTCGTACTGCTCGCTGGAGGTTGATGTCAGCTAATCCACGGACAAATGCTTCAGCAGCAAATTGGTTGATAATTTCCTCACCCGCCGTTGGATATGCCAGGTGAGCCAGGCGTTCGATGTCTGCTTGGAGCTGTTGAAGAGTCTCACCTCTTTTCTGAACCCTGGTGTTAAGTTGGACCCGGAAAACTTCTTGCATATGGCCATCTCCAAAGCGTTTTTCAATTGCCTGAGTAAGAGCTTTGAAGTTGCCATGTAACTCTGCTGGTATTGTTTGCAGTAGTTCTGCAGCAGGTCCTCTGTGTGAGTGCAACAAACTTTTCTTCGCTGTCCCAGCCATTTGTTGTGGAAGCTGCTTCAAATTGTCTCTTGTAGATCGACCAAGAAGTTTGTCCAACGAAGGTTGGCGGATGCATTTCCTTCTTTCGCATGCAGTCCCCAGAACTTTCTCTGATTTTGATTTTTCTTACCTTGTCCAATTCCTTCGCCATATTGTCGAATTTGTATTGGAACTTTGCGTCTACAGTTGAAATTTGTTGTTCGATGCTGTCTAGGCGCTCTTCAGCAGCAACGAACTTGCTTACAAATTCAGAGAACTTACCTTCCAGGAGGGTTTTCTGGCCTTCCAGATTCTTCTCTTGGTTTTCAAAACGGTCTAGGAGTTCATTTCTTTGCTCTTCTAGAAGATTCTTTTGCTCGTTTCTTTGCTCTTCTAGAAGATTCTTTTGTTCGTTTCTTTGCTCTTCTAAAAGATTCTTTTGTTCGTTTCTTTGCTCTTGGAGACGCTCAAGAAGAAGAGCCATCATATTGGACAAGTCAAAACACTTAAATGCTCTTGTTCCTCTTCAATTTCAACATCTACGAGGAATGTGTCTGGATTTTCGTTTTGCTGAGTCATATTTTCTTGCAGTCTAATAATGAGGTCATTTTTGGTTCCAACAGTAGGAAGACCCCGACTCTTTAACACTGCTCTAAGTTCAATCAAGTTAAGGGCATTTACCAGTTTACCCATAGTCACTTTATCACTTTTCACTTCTATTTGTTCAAAGTAATTATGTTCTTAAGTTTAATTTCACTTCTGACACCACTGTAATGTTTTTAGTCTTGGGTTCGAAAATAAAACTTATTTTCCCTTACTTTTCAATCACCACTACTATCTCTATAAATGAAACTCACTTTTATCTAAGTTCAAACTCTTTATTTATTTCTTTATCCTAGCACCACTAATTATTCACCATTTATTCGTTACCACGGTTAAAATGAAACTGTGTCCATTTCCGAATAAAATGTCCTATTTATACTTGGGATCAAAGTTTCCCGAACAGTCTAAGTCTTGAACCATTCGGAATTGTTGAGATGCTTTGAAATCTTTCAGAGCTTTCAAATTCCCCATTGTTATTTCAGCAGAATCATTCAGCAGAATTATTCAGCATTTTACTGTAGTAGAGACAAAAACCATATAGTAATATTTCTGTAGTAGAAACAAAAACCATTCATAAAACTGTAGTTGAGACAAACACTATTCATGTAACAGTATCTAGATACCATTGAATAATTACAAATAGAAGTAGACACCGTGGAAATCGACCACTACCCTTCAGCGATAGCGTTGCTGTCGCCGGTTCTAGTGACATCTGTCCAATGAGTTTTGTACAATTTGAACAGCTACTACAACATCAAAAAGACAAAAAAAATATCCCAAAGGATATTTTATTCAATTGACTATAAGTAGCTATGGCGAAGGAGAGGGCAAAGAACAAAAGGGTAGGTTGTAGATACATAGTTGCATTTGCCTTTGGATTGAAGTATAAGAGACAACACGGTTGATTTTGTCTGGCATTACAATGAAATTTTGTTCGTTTGTTGTTTTTGTTTTCATGTGCAAAATTGGTTTTTTTTTTTGTATGTGCTTTTTAGGGATGAAACTCGTTTTAATTTCACGATCGTTAGCTATTCTGCATTTGGTGCATTTAATGATAGATCATGAGAATAATGAAAAAAAAAATTATATTATATGTGATGATAGTTATTTAAGGATTTTTTGGTAGCATTTAAGCTTTAAAAAGTTTTTTGTTTCCAAAATAGCCAGGTCAGCAAATGCTTTTTTACAAGAAATTGATTTTGGTTTATTGATTTTTTTCTAAAGGAAATGAAAATGGAATTTATAATAATTTTCGTGGTAAAGAGAGGTAGGTAAGTAGGTAGGTATATCAATTATCTAAAGATACACTTCAAAATCGGTAGGTATAGGTACACCAACCCATGTTACTGCTATATTAGGTATTCAAAAAAAAATTTCAATCCAAATTTTACGGAATTGTTTATTTTTAGGAAACCCGAATCGAGGAACACCAAATTTTTTTTATTATTGCAACCCTTAAAATCACAATAAACCATTTTTGATATAAAAATTAACAATGAATCAAATTCACAACACGAAATCTGCGTATCGCAAGAATATTAACAAAAAAAAGGAGTTATTGCAAAACGGCTGGATTAAACACCAAATAGCTTTGGTATAGCTAATTTGAAAAAAAATAAAATGCACGACTGGGTCGCACGTACTTGCTCTGTTGGTGCAATAGTACGATGAAAACAAACTTTTCGATCAATAAGAACAACTAATGTTTGAAAAATTTGGTAAAACCTAAAAAATGTTGACTGAAATTGGAAAAACCGATATACGGGAGCTAACGTTAAAAAACCTTTAATATTTAAAATTAAGACGTTATCTTTTGGGTGTTATAAATGATACAAATGTCCACTTATGGCCAAATTAATAATACTGTTAAAAGCAATTTCCGCTATTATCATGTATAGCCAAAAACTAAAAATGCAGTTTTGTTTGAAGTATTCTATGTATGTTACATAAAAAGTTTCATAAAAATCGGGGGAGCCTTTTTTGAGTAAATTAGAAAAAATGAAAAATTGGCCAAAATCTAGTGGCACTTTGTGTTGGAGCCACCATTTAAAAAAGAGAAAATGAAAAAAAATCAATGCCATCTGATAGGAAGCTGTAAGGAATTATACCAAACAAAGTTTGATTGAATTCGATGCAGCCGTTGACAACTTATGGCCATTTGAAAAAAAGCCGTTAAGAGCAGATCTCCGTTATTTGCATTTTTAGCCAAAAACTAAAAACGCAGTTCTCTTAAAAACACTAAAAGAATATAACGCACAAAGTTTAATCAAAATCGTTAGAGCCATTTTCGAGAAAATTAGAAAAAACCAAAAAAAGTTGGCTAAAACTCAACGGCTCGTTGTATGGAAGCCACCGTTTAGAAAGGCTTCAGTGAAAAATTTACTAAACCATCCTATAGAACGCTATGAAAAACTATGTCACACAAAGTTTGAGTTGATTCAATCAAGCCGTTGTGAACTTATGGCTATTAAAAAAAGCCGTTAAAACCTGATTTTCGTTACGACCATTTGAGGAAAAAACAAAAAACGCAGTTTCGTTAGAAATGCTTAAAGTTAGCTAAATTTTAAATTTAATCAAAATCGTTAGAGCCGTTTTCGAGAAAATCCAAATTGAAAAAAACCGTTACTTGACAGGTACCAGTTTGAGCCGGGCTAAAACAAAATAAAAAAAACCTCGACAACCGTTTTTCTTCAAACTACTATATATCAAGTTTGAAGAAAATCCGTCAAGCCGTTTAGGCTGTAGCATGACGTGAAAAAGCGCACATCCGCACATCCGCACATCCGCACATCCGCACATCCGCACATCCGCACAGACGCACAGACGCACAGACAGACCGACGGACGGTATGGCGAAAACCACTTTTTTGGGCTTCTCTATCATCGTAATGTCATGTTTGATTAAAACCTCGATTTTTTTTTTCTGCACGAAAAAAAAAATTGCCCTATAGAGCAAGTAAAAATCGGTTTTGCCTTTCAAGGAACTTTTAAATCAATTTAACTTTATTTAATTTTTAAAATGCCAAAACTTGCAGACATTAAATATTATACCGAAAACATTATAACGCATCGATGTAAATGCCGAGTTTTGCAATGAAGTACTCGTAGGTACTTTACAACAACAATCATTAACACATGCCAATGTGGGAGAAAATTTACAAAAAATTACTAGAATAAAGATCACGACTGGGTCGTACAAACTTGCTCTAATGTGGTAAAATGGTCTTGGGGCTTCAGATTTTCGGAAAAAGCATTGAAAAAATCATAAGAAGTTTTATTAATCATTTAAAAATCAATAGTTAAATCGTTTTAATGAGAAAATGAAGCAAGCCATCAGATTTCTTTTCCTTTTTTGAATTTTAAGGAAATTTTTTTTCAAAATCGTTCGACCAGCTTTTTCAAAAAAACTTTTCGAAAACATGTTATAAATTTTTTTTGAAAATGTTAACATATAGCGCTTTGAAGTTCTTATCAGAAAACAAAAATATAAAAAATTTTAAACAAACCGATTTTCAAAAAAAACAAAATATAAAAAAAAAAAATTTTAAACTCAAAATTTATATTTTTTGAAAAATTAAGAAATTTATATTATTTTGTTTATAAAGAAGTTCTCACATTAAAATTTTCATCGAAATCCGTTCAGTGGTTTACGAGGAAATCTGTTATGAAAACTCTGGTCCTATGGGAGGTATCGTTTCAAGACTTTTCCTGAAAATTTAATTCTAAACAAAACATAAGGTTTACTCAAAAAACACCATTCAAAAAAGTTTTATCAAAATCGTAGGAGCCGTTTTTGAGAAAAATGAATTTTCCATAAAAAATCTTATGGCAGGCAGGTATACCTACCTTTAGTTTTTTTAGCTAGAATGCTAATTCCAAAAACACCTCTGTAGGACATCATAATACTATGTACCAAGCTTGAAGTCGTTTAGGCTGTAGGTGCCGATACAGACAGACGGATAGACAGAATTGTCGGACTTCTCTATCATCGTAATGTTATATTTGACTGTCCAAAACAAAATGCATACCCTGCGACCGTTAAAAAAAAGTGAGAAGTGTTGACCGAAATCAATGCACTGATTCGCACAAAGAAACTAAGGTGGGCGGTAGAAGGAGTACAAGTCAAATTTTGGTCAAAAAGAAATAAGTACACCATTCGACTGTAAAATTCACGGCTCATTTTTGGAAAAAGCAGTATAAGTCTATTACACACACAAATCACTTTAAAAGGCAGTGGTCAAAGTAACATAACTGTATGAGAAATAAAATGCACGACTGGGTCGCACGTACTTGCTCTGTTGGTGCAATAGTACGATGAAAACAAACTTTTCGATCAATAAGAACAATTCATTTTTGAAAAATTTGGTAAAAACCAAAAAAATTTGGCTAAAACTGGTAAAGTCGATATACGGGAGCTAACGTTAAGAAACCTTTAATATTTAAAATAAGACGTTATCTTTTGGGTGTTATAAATGATACAAATGTTCACTTATGGCCAAATTAATAATACTGTTAAAAGCAATTTCCGCTATTATCATGTATAGCCAAAAACTAAAAATGCAGTTTTGTTTGAAGTATTCTATGTATGTTACATAAAAAGTTTTATAAAAATCGGGGTAGCCTTTTTTGAGTGAATTAGAAAAAATGAAAAAATTGGCCAAAATCTAGTGGCTCTTTGTATTGGAGCCACCATTTAAAAAAGAGAAAATGAAAAAAAATCAATGCCATCTGATAGGAAGCTGTAAGGAACTATACCAAACAAAGTTTGAGTGAATTCGATGCAACCGTTGACAACTGATGGCCATTTGAAAAAAAGCCGTTAAGAGCAGATCTCCGTTATTTGCATTTTTAGCCAAAAACTAAAAACGCAGTTCTCTTCAAAACACTAAAAGAATATAACACACAAAGTTTAATCAAAATCGTTAGAGCCATTTTTGAGAAAATTAGAAAAAACCAAAAAAAGTTGGCTAAAACTCAACGGCTCGTTGTATGGAAGCCACCGTTTAGAAAGGCTTCAGTGAAAAATTTACTAAGCCATCATATAGAACACTATGAAAAACTATGTCAAACAAAGTTTGAGTTGATTCAATCAAGCCGTTGAGAACTTATGGCTATTTGAAAAAAAGCCGTTAAACCCTGATTTTCGTTACGACCATTTGAGGCAAAAACAAAAAACGCAGTTTTGTTAGAAATGCTTAAAGTTAGCTAAATTTTAAATTTAATCAAAATCGTTAGAGCCGTTTTCGAGAAAATCCAAATTGAAAAAAAAACCGTTACTTGAAAGGTACCAGTTTGAGCCGGGCTAAAACAAAATAAAAAAAACCTCGACAATGGTTTTTCTTCAAACTGCTATATGCCAAGTTTGAAGAAAATCCGTCAAGCCGTTTAGGCTGTAGCATGACGTGAAAAAGCGCACATCCGCACATCCGCACAGACACACAGACAGACCGACGGACGGTATGGAGAAAACCACTTTTTTGGGCTTCTCTATCATCGTAATGTCATGTTTGATTAAAACCTCGATTTTTTTTTTCTGCACGAAACCAATACTTGCCCTATAGAGCAAGTAAAAATTATAGTTATACTATTATGATCAAATAATGGGTATTTGTTTTTTGACTTGACAGCTAATATTTCCTTGACTTGTACTAAAATGACCAAATAATTCGGTAATGCAAGTGTTTCTTTTTCTCTTGTTCCATAGTCCATATGAACCATGGATGCTTGCATGAAAAGTAGGCTTTGAAATTTAAATTTTCATCTATACTCTGTTACACATAATTGGGCAGTACACCTCTTATGAGGAAGCTTTTCTTTTATCAGTAGCGTGACATATTTTTGCACCACACTAAATTGAAGTAAACCCCCATACAAATTGTTCAGCCACCACTGAATTTCCAATTGCATCTGACGTGAGTCCCACGTCTTATTCAAGGCACATCTAAATGTGCACTGATTGTTTGTGGCCTGGCTGCTGGCTGCTGCTATTTAAAATTCAACCCCTTTTTAATTGATGTGCATTCAGAGTTACCAGTGTTCTTTTGGTAACTCGTTCAGCTTTCTTTCCTTGGGTTTCTGCTGAAGAGCTTTTGGTTTTAGAGCTTTAAAATTTTTTTAAGATTGTTGCTTATTTGAAATGCTTACTACGGAAACCCTGCAAGAGCTTTTGTGTGAAAAGCACTTACGGAAAACAAAAGAGTGCGAATGAGAGACAAATATCCCCATCTTCCCTGTGCTGCCCAATTATGTGTAACAGAGTATAGGTATCTACTAACTAAGTATATGTATATATGTATTTGGAGTTCCAAACCAACATTATAATTCGTTAGTAGTAGTTCTAGTTCGTGTTTTGTGAAGGTGCAAAGTTCAGTGTTCAGTTATTGTTTAAAAAGATAAAAAAGAATTATGTATTCCAAAACTAGTCGAACTGCAAAAATGGTTGCACTTGCAATGAGTGTAAATCAAACAGGTAATTTTTTTCTAAATAAGTTGTTTCCCATTGTTTTCCGTTGTATGCAAAGTTTGAATAACCTTCCCCCAACCAGCAATGATTTAAACCCGCCCAATGGTTTTGATAGTGATGATTCGCTTAAAGATAAAGACAACTTGCCGGATTCGTCTTCTTCAATCTGCGATGAAATTAATGAACATTCAACCAATGTTGATGAAAATACAGAAAATCTGGATATGCCACAGCTTTCAAATAATCCGGCAAAAAAATTTTCCAGAAGAACAAGAGCAGAGAGGAAATTGAAACGATGTACTGGTACTGGAGAGGAATATGTTGACGTTAATGGAAAATTAGTAAGACAAAGACAAATGAAACCACTGCAGAATTCTTAAATGAAGTGGAAAAATTCCGGAAAATGTAAGGCAACAACTTTTTGATGAGTAATGGTCCCTATCAGGTCATACCAAACAAGTTGGATACTTAGCAAACTTGATTGATACTTCTGCAACTAAGGTAACACGGAAAAGAGAAGGTGTTTCAGAAGAAAATAAAAAAAATAGAAATACTACAAACACATTTTTTTTAAAAATAAATGGAGAAAGAAAAAAAGTTTGCCGTAATTGTTTTATGAAAACATACGATGTCAGCCAAATGTTTGTTAAGAATATCATTAAAAAAATATGTTAACGATCTCGGGAGTTCCACAGCAAGACAGGAGATGACTAAGACGTAACAATAAACTTTCTGACGACGCCATTGCAACTGTAATAGAGCATATACTTTCATGTCCGTCCTATGAATCACACTACACAAGGCGAACAAGTAAGAAAAAATATTTGCCATCTCACCTTACTATACAGAAAATGTATTCTTTGTATTGTGAAAAAGTATCAGCTCCTGTATCAAGGAAGATTTATTCCAGAGAATTTCATAACTAAAATCTCAGTTTTAAAATTCCTGAAATAGATACATGTCATACATGTGACACCTTGATAATGAAAATTAAAATTGAATCCCAGATAGACCTGAAGGAAAAATATACAAATGACTTAAAAGCACACCATGATCTTGCGGATGCAGCCTTTAACTCCCAGCGAATTGATAAGGATCGAGCAAAAACCACACCAACTCTACGAACTTTTGTTTTCGATCTACAACAATGCCTTCCCACTCCCTATCTTAATACATCTGTGGCATTTTACAAACGTCAACTATGGACTTTTAATCTGACTATCCATAACCTTGGAGGGAATGATGTTAAATGCTTTATGTGGCATGAAGCAGAGGGAGGACGTGGAGCTAATCAAATAGCCACTGTATTAGATGAAGAGCTTATAAATTTGCCTGATGAGGTCGATCACGTCGTATACTTTATTCTGATGCATGCGGTGGTCAAAATAAAAACTCCCATGTTGCAGCTATGTTTCTTACGGTTATGCAACATAAAAGTACATTGAAAATCATTGATCATAAGTTCATGGTCAGTGGCCATAGCCATATGGAGTGTGACATAGATTGTAACGTAAATTAATTATATTAAGAAAATTAAAGAAATAAATGAATATGAGTGAAAAGTCAAATATATGTAATGAAAGAACTCGAAAATAAAAGTATATATTTCGACATTCAAACATTCAAATATTCCCTCATTCCGGTCCAACTGCCAGCAGGCCCAGGCCTTCCCTCTTCGATATCCTATGGATGACACAAAAAAAAGGAAAACAATGCCTTCCAACAGCTGCACCTACCGGGGAGGAAATAGAAAGAGACAAGCATCCCATATCTCCTTGACTCCTATATCAAGGATCTACAACACCAGAGTCCATCATCCGTATATCGGTATATCTAGTAAATCGCAAAAGAAAACCAAAAAGTACTTACACGGCAATAGCGATGCCTCCTGCTCCTTCTAATCCTTTCCCCGTTTCTTAAAATTTCCTAATCATCCCGTTCACAGAAGCGTGAACCATTCATCGGCCTACCATAGGTCCTGACCACAAAACCCCGTGGAACAGCCTAGTGGGTACCCGATACCATGTCCACGCCTATCCGCTACAAGTGCTAGATGTTCCGCTTGTAGCTGTATCACAATGTAGCCTACACCTGGAAACCATAAACCTTAACTATACTCCCATAACTATACCTAGACCACGAATGCTACCTCATATTGTATTATCCTCATATCCAGAGACTTCACTCCGGTTTGCATCTAAATGTCTGGTTATGGCTATCTGATTTTCGTGAATTGGGATGAAAGTAACCTCTTGTCGGCAACGCCCCCTTCCTAATTAACCACTCGCGAAGAATGGCTAACCAGGTCGGCATGCGACAATGCAAGGTTATGGCCGAGATCGACCGTCGCGGTGGCCGGCAGTACCCTAGCCTCGACTAGCTCAGCCCGGCCGTGGGCACTTGCTCCGGGATCTATACGACCGGTGTTACCTCTTTTTTTCTTACACTGCCGACCGGTGAACTTTGGTGGTCAAGTTCGAATAATAAATGTTTTAAAGCTTATTGGACCTCATAACCTTCGAAGAGTAGACGGTAGTGAATTGATTAGTAAAGAACAAGTGATTCTATAGTGCACCTCCTATTAGCATGAGTGAACGCAGACGAGAGGAAAGAATCGGTTACATTATTACCTCTTTCCACAGAACGTAAACCGTGTATAGTATGGTTTAAAGCTAACCATAGATTGTCGTGGTCGCTATGGCTGATTACTACTGTCTACGCGTTCGGCTGTCACGATGTTATGCCGAGCGCGGACGTAGAGGTGACTAACTAACAGGGGAGGGAGGATCTAAGATGGTTATCGATCCCCCTGGCCTCATAACCCACCCTACTCGATGCCAAAAACCAACTCTCTTGGCATCGACCGTGGTTGTCCGTAGGCCTTTGAGTCCCCAAGACTCAATGAATTTTATCGGGCAACCCCAAATCAGAAAAGCAAGCAAAAATTTGCCTGCTTAAATTCTTAACTCAACTACGACATAGTATCCTACTAAGGAACTATTCTCCTATGCTCCCAAACGAAAAATCTAAACTACAACAATCAAATGTACACACGCCAGATATCATTCTAAGAAAAGTGAGGGGTACCACCCTCCCTTGGATAAACTTACTCCATTATTGAAAACATAATTATAGTTTTCTAAACGAAAAAATCTAAAAATCTTCAAAGAAAGGAATCAACGGAATTTTTTTTTTGTGAAAACTTTATAAAAGAACTTTATGATTTATTCAACGATAATTGGAATTTTTATATCTTAAGAATATACTTAAAGCTACCTTAACAAAATAATCGGATTTCGGTAATATTAGAACTGACAATTGAATTGAAGTTAAATAATATTATCTTGTTTTGTCTGGAACTACAAAATGACCAGTAGATTGACTATGTGAATTTCATACACGATAGTTCAACTATCTGAACCTTCTTAAAGGCGTTTCTGAAGAAAATAAATTGGGAACATAACAATGTTCCAGAACAGCTAAAGTCTAGGTCAATGTTCATAAGTTTGACACGTATCTTCCAGGATACGATAAAATATTACAAGCTAATGTCATAAGGGTGTGAAATTCAAGTGTAACTAATAACTAATAAAAAAAAAATTTTGAAAGAAAGAAGTGATACGTAAGTTAAAACAAAACTAAAGACAACAAAAACAGAGTGAGATAAATGAATGTATACTAAAAGCAATGCTAACGAGAGTGCAACAATTCGTGTCCTCAACGCGGCTGTGAGAAACTACCGTCGATTATTATTAATGATCTTAAAAGATTTTTAGGCAATTTTAAATTATGCAGGAGAATCACGAGCAAATCGATACTCTACGCGGTAATTTTTTTTCTAAATTATTCCAATTTAAAGCGAATAATGGATATTCCTCCCGATAAGTACGATTAATAACAGAACACGCGGAGCTAAACCAATTTCAAATACCAATAGCGTGATCTAAGATAGGTATCTTAACCACGGTATCAAATCAAGGATGTGAATTTCAAGATGTAATCAATAGTACCATGTACATGAGAACACAGTTTGCGTCTCATATACAATCGATAAAGCAATTTGTATATAGCAATATAGTGTGAAACAAAATAAAATATAATCAAGTTAAGTATTTTAAAAGCAATACAATACGGCCAATGGGGCAGTAAGGAAATGTCGACGCTTCGGAAGTGCACTCCTGATAGCTGTAAAGAATGATTAGGATAATATATTTAATTGCTAAACAATTCACTCTGCTCTATGTGGATACTGATTCGGACGGTACCCTTCTATCGGATCGTATGTTAAGCTTGATTTGAATTGGCTGATATCTTATATCAGTGGATAGGTTGATATCTATTTTTATGGTCTGTGCAGTTATGAGTACGACGACAATGATCAAAAGTAAAAAGAAAGATGTAAGTAACGCGGACAATAAGTAGCGAAGGATAGTGTGTCTCTTAATGTCTGACACCTCTGATATAAATCAGTGAAATGTTATTGAGCGTAAACGCGAATAGATAATATAAAGTAATTTCGAATAGTAGATTCAAAAAAATATCAAGTACGCGACGTTAATATACGACCGCGGCTGGTCGCTACCGACACTAAACACAAAAAAAAACTGAAAATATATGTCTATTATGACCGAGTGAAAACAAAAAAAAAGGAAATTAAAGTGACTAAAGGATATTGAGAGCGTAAGTCCTACACGAGGACGTATTTAAACGGTCTTCTAGTTATCGAACCGAAAAGTAACAAGAGCTCGGGCTCAGTAAAGATAATTATTTTATTAAAAGAAACCGATATCAATACAGTATGTCCCCGGGTGAGTATTCGAACTCCAACTTCACTAAACTCTTTTCTAGTATATATGTTTGTCTTCACAAATGAGTCACACTATTAATTAAATACTATAATGATATTTTTAAGATAAAGATACAAATAAGAATATACAATAAACGTAGGTACGGTGAAAGGTATATGGCCTCCGGCCCTTGTATAGTCGTTCGTAAGTATCGGCAAGTAAATTTCATGAATAGAAATCACCACCGTCCGTGGCGATCGACGTCGTACGTCGGCGTTGAACGCTGATCATATGGCACTATGCGTTCGCCGGTAATAAATTTTTCGTACAGTGGATCCGAGCTTCAGTGCTCTCGATAGGATCACCAATATAATTAATTGCAAAAGGGTTACCTGAATATTTGATGTATAATTCACAAATTTTCTGAATCAAAATTGACACGTAAGTATTGCAGGTACTGATGTAAGGGTTGAGGTATGTAAACTGCTCCGTCCCTCGGTGATTTAATATAAATTAGCTGGAACTGTTGGGGGACCGGCATCTGTGATTAATACACACGCCTGGCGTCCTGTTGGGGTGCTCCCACGTTGATATAACTTGTTCTATACTCCCTCGATGTGGCCTTCAGTCTATCGTGACTGGGTACCTCCTATGCATCTGCTGATAACACACAAATGTTGTTCGCTGGACTCGGTAGGACATCTATGGTCCTCTTTGTTGCGCCGGCAGGGCGTTGAGCGTTGTGAAAACGGAATATTCCTCCGCGAGGAGTATCAAGATATAGAGTGTAGGACGTGGATGTGGTTATGAGCGAGCCAATATACGGATCAACGCTCCGCAACCACGTGTGCGTCTTCCATGGATTCACAGGGCGGCGATACACAATTGTGTCTGCGTATATGTTGCAGCCACAAGATACAAATAAATGATTTGAATTTTTGTTGAAAACCAGCGCAGAAGCGCATAAGCGTGTATATTTATGAGGATATATATATGTATGGCCTCAGGAAACGAGGTGTAGTTTTCACACGACAAAAAAAATAACTTTTTGGGTGAATAATCTTCACTTTCAGGAACAGTAAGTATGTGATTAAAATAAAATAAATCCTTGCAGCCTCGCCTGCTCGTCTTAGGATATTTTGTGGTAGATTTCTTCATCCAGAAATGTGCTCAGACATCCTATAACAAATTATTGCACCGAATTAATTAGTCTGCCAAGTGACGCTACTAGGTTTTTCGTCATTGGGGCAACGCAAAAGAAATTTGTTCGCACCAATCACTATTAATTTGATTTTACTCACCTTGATTAATGTAAATTCCTACTAAAATAGATGATTTTACCAATTGATATGGCAATTGGATGGATTCTCAGTAGAGAAACCAATGTCCATCCAAAATGGGCGCGGCTGCTAATTTTTCTTCTTTCGGGGTTCTGCGGAGGAGATGCTTTAGTGTCGACGTCTGGCTTCGAAATGAAATCCACAGACAACTTTCTAGCATATATTCCCCACTTTCCAGGAAGCCGTACGCCATATTAAATATCTCACATCCTCTTTTCCATTACTCGATTTGATGGAAGTATCGAGTTGGATGGATCAGAGTAACGAGTTATTATGGGTAGTGCTCACTGTGCAGAATTAGCAAGTGTGACTTTTTGTCATGCATTAGATTTGTCAGGACGTTTAGGTAAGTATAAATTCTTCGGCAATAGAATGGTAAGTATAATGAATAACAGGTTTTCTGTCATTATGCAAACGGAACTGCGTTTGACTGATAACAAATCTTCTGATGTTTCCAACCGCGGGATGATAGTATTTCAGTCAAAAATATGATTGTCGTTAAGACTATCGGTTAACTGACGTTTCTCTGTTTGCATTTAAAACTTCAACTATTGAAATTGCAGTTTTGTGATGGTATTGCAGAACAGATATTTCCAATGCTAAAATTTTACACTATCTTTTTCGCAACATGTGTGACGATATCAGAAACGGTTTTTGACAGCTTCTGTACAAGTAAGTTAACATGTCATGATCCACTTGTTGATCAATTATACAGTCTGATCCAAGGCTGGAACTGCTTCTAAAGCGGATATGTTCTGAATCTTGTTTACAGACTGGACCAAGAGCGAATAAGTTGATGACTTTGCAGTGTCATTTATCCTAGTTCCAGTTTGACGTATACCAAACCATAATTCTATCATACTGCTGCCTATGAAAGTATATGACATCTGTCATAGGTCCAAATGTGTGATTACTCAAAATTAACATAACAAGAGGTGTGAATGATACTTGTGCCAATTACTATAACTTGCTCGAATTTCTTTATATTGCAAACTCCATTATTTTACATTCGCTCATCAATAATATTACTGGTGTGTCAATTCTCGCACAATGAAGTTCTACCTTGTATCTACTTTTTCCATAATGTGGCTGTCCTGCAATTCCTATCCGTGTGAACGTGGCTCAAATAGAAAAATAGCGAATAGCCGCTTACTCGCCATTTTCTTATGTTTCCAGATAATAATGGAACTCACACAGAATGGAAGGCAGACAGAAATTGGAAATACATTGGAAGGCCATTCTGGAAATGGCATTTTGTCTGGGTGGATTCTATTTGTGGAATCCTTATAGGAGTGGGGTAGAATGGCTGTGTTCAGAACAGAATGAGTCTATGAATGATTTCGCTGGTAGATGGCATTGGTAAGAAATCTATTTGCATGCCAATCTGCGAAAAGTTTTCCCTACAAGATCATGGGCTAATTGAAAAAAAAAACCGAATACCCTATATCACATCCTTACGACTGGTATCAACTTTTGCGAACTGTTGGGAAAAACAAGTTTACGATTAATGAAATGACGCATGAGAACTTTTATGATTATGCATCATTATTGAATAATTACAATTTTAATTAATGTGAACCCGGGTGACTTTGGCGCTTTTTCATTTTAAAATGTGAATAACTTTTGCAAACATTTTTTTTTTAATGTACATTTGAACCTTTTTACCTACTTCGCTAACTCTATAGGTATGATAAGTCTTGAAAAAATATATCGATCAGTTCTATATATAGAAGCTAAAATATGGGTGGCCAAAGTCACCCTCCCATTTCGGGTGACTTTGGCCGGAAGTACGTTTTCGTCATTTTTCTGCGAATTGCAAGAAGCAAGTCAGTCTCACCCAACCCAAATGAAAGACCAGATATTTTTTTATATGTAGGTATTTTTTTATGAGTTAACTCTGAATTTTTATTTTTTTATATTTTTTTTCTATAGCCGACGAACTGTCAAACAAGTTGATTTTTTTAAGTGCTGTGCAATTTAAACAAATTTTAATTACTAAATAAATTGCAAAGAAATCTTTTAATCAGTGCAAAAGATTCAAAAGCTATTTGGTTAAGTGCTTGCGATCAAAACTACGTAAGTGCTAGTTTTAAGTCATTTATTATTTATTTTTTTGACTATCGCGCACACGCATGAATTCTAACCCCAAAACACCGACAATAAAAAAGCGAAGTTTGTTCGAAACATCTCCTGAGAACGAAGATATAAAAAGTACAAAAAAAAAACAGAACAACCATGAGCTCTTTGGGGGATTTGTCATTAGAGGATTTTGCCCGAATGCTTGATGATCGATTCATAAACCTCGCAACGAAACAAGATCTCGAACCCGTTATCACTGAAATAACACAACTGCGAGTGAGCAACGAAAACCTACAAGCTCAAGTTAGGACTTTGGAAACGAGATGCGATCAGCTGGAGCGGCGCTTTGAAGTCTCTGACCTACAAATGAGAGATCGTAACATCATTTTTCATCTTCCGATCTCAAACAACGAAAACCCGAAGGAGCGCCTGCAAAACACTTGCACTAGTTTAACAAAAGGTAAAACCACGGTAGCATTCGACCACTTCCAGGAGCTAACCACCAAGGCGTCAAACAGGCGAACCTACCGCGCTAAGGTAGCAACTGGACAGTTGGCTCGCGATATTCTTAGCCAAGGAAGACAGTTGGCAAATAGTGGCATATCCATGCACAAGGACTACCCATTGGGAATGCGCCGTAAACGAACCGTATTGTTGAAGCTAAAACGGGAGGTAAAATTGCAAAATCCAGATCTCAAGGTTAGTTTGATGGACGACAAACTGCGCATTCAAGACCAACATTTCTTCTGGAACGATGAAACTGGATTATTATGTGGAAATTCAGATGGATTTAGAGTACTTTCGTCAAAATTTAAAATTAATTTGCAGCGAGAAAATCTTGTCAACAAAAAAAATGAAATGCCAATGTCATCGGTAAACGTCACTCAGACGTCATCAGCGATCTATTTACCGCCACCTACATCTGAACTAGGATATTTATTTGGAAATGATGTCGGTAATGCAGTTCAAGTAAATGCACGCCTACACTAGGATTTACCAGTCAGTCAGATTATTGAAAATGTTGTTAGTTTTAAGAAAATTAAAATTTTAAGTTATAATATTAATGGTCTATCAAACAAAAAAATATATTGCGATTTTTTTAATTATGTCAATACTTTTGAAATATTTTTATTATATGAAACTCACACTATGGAGCAACAGGAAAAATACTTCGAAGAATTTTTCAACGATTATGAACTGTGCTGGATTGGAGCAGTAAAACGAAATGGAGCGACGAGAGGAAGAGCATCGGATGGAGCACTCTATGGCTTTAAAAAATCTTTGTCGATAGTTAAATGCACGTTTAAAGAAATAGAAGAGTTCAAATACTTAGAAATTGTTATGGATAACAAAACTGTAAATTTAGTTCCAGTGTATTTAAATTGTTCACATTGGCAAACGGACTTCACTATTCTACTGGACTCCATGCAAATATTGGGAGAAAAGCATTGCATTCTCTTAGGGGACTTTAATGCGCGAACCGGGCAAGAGCAGTGCGAATCTTTTGGAAGCCGTTCATTTCCAAGAAAATCCAAAGACACAGAAATCAACGCAAGGGGAAAAACCATCTTGGAAATGGGAAGTTCTTTTGATTTGTCCATTATGAATGGCACACAAAAAGGAGATGAGGAAGGCAATCTTACTTTTATCCGAAATCCAGGCCAATCTGTCATCGACTATCTCTTTATGTCCACCGATATAGCCTGTAATTTATTTGATTTTGTAGTGGATAGTCAGATCTATTCTGACCATATGCCATTGATTACTACTCTTACCACAACAGAGTCAGATAACCAAATACAGTTCGAAAAAGAAAATTTACTTCTTCCAAAACTCAAATGGCAGAAAACCCGAGTGGAAATATATCAAACTAATTTAAACTGCAGTATAATTGCTTACGGACTAAATGAGCATTCGCCAACTATTGAAGTGTTGCAGAGCGTAATAGCATCGACAACAATCCCACACCATCCAATTCATAGGCCGTGCAGAAATAAATCGTCATGGTATGATAAAGACTGTGAGTCTGCCCGGAAAAGATCCTTCGCACTACTGCACTTATACCAAAACTTTAATGCGATTTCCTTGAAAAAAGATTACCTTGAGGCAAATCGGGCGTATAAAGCTTTATGTAGAAGCAAACAATTAAATTTCTCCAGAAAACAAGCAGAAAGCTTAACATACTGCAGGAACCCCTCGGAATTCTGGAAAGGAATAAAAAATATAAAAGGAAAACCATTCACAACAAAAATACTAATACCTGCAGCAACACTCCGATACCATTTTGAAGGACTATTGAACACGGAACTATTTGCTCCACCAATCCAATATGCTAGACCAAATGTCGAAAATCAAATATTGGACAAAGAAATAACGATTTCGGAAGTGGAGTCAGTAATAGCAAATTTAAAAGACAATAAAGCTCCCGGGGCTGATCGGATCCCAAACGAATTTTGGAAGTATGCAACAACAGAGTTCTTAATACATCTTACAAAAGTGTACAATGACATCTTCACCACAGGAGAATCACCGGATGCTTTCAGAAAATCTATTATTTTTCCCATATTCAAAAAAGGAAACAAGATGGAACCAACTAATTACCGAGGTGTTGCCTTTCTGAACACATCGCTTAAAATCTTCATGGAAATTCTAAGACGCCGCCTGACGGCATGCATTGAAAGTAACCATCTCCTCAGTGAATTCCAAATTGGATTTAGAAAAGGATATTCCACAGTAGACCACATATTTAGCCTGACGAATATTGCAGAGATTTATCTACGTAGACGGAAAAAATTATACGCTTTTTTTTGTAGATTTCCGAGCTGCTTTTGACTCTATCGACAGAAGAGCCTTAATTTTTAAATTTTTCAGAGATGGGATGTCTCTCAAGTTCATTAGAATGATTGAGTCTATCTATAGTGAAACACTGTATGCAGTATGGGATGGTCAACAGTTATCGGATTGGTTTCTCGCGTTAGTAGGATTAAAACAAGGATGCAATCTCAGCCCTTTAGCTTTTTGCCTTTATATTGAAGATATAATTCAAGACATGCCGTGTGGTATAACAATCGATGGATTTCGGATTAAAATACTAATGTATGCTGACGATTTAGTTCTTTTAGCTGAATCACCCGAGTCCCTTCAGCTTATGATAAATAAATTACGGGGCTACTGTTTGAAGTGGAACCTAACTGTTAACCTTAACAAATCTAAAACAATGGTCTTTCGGAGAGGAACAGGACGATTGGCTGCTAACGAAAAATGGCATTATGGAGTGGAGTCTATTGAAACTGTGAAGGAATACCAATACTTGGGTTACACTGTTACAAGCAACTTGAACATAGAGAAGCACCTAGCCAAAAAACTTTCTTCTTCCAAAAATGCTATCGGGACAGTGTGGAAAAATGTTTACGGAAACAAAGACCTATCATTTAGTGCAAAATACAAAGTTTTTCTGGCTACGTCCGAGTCAATAATGCTATATGCTGCGGAATCATGGGGCTGGAACAAGTCTGATACTACCGATAAACTCCTTCGGTTCTTTCTTAAGCGGCAATTTCAATTACCAGACACTACACCTAACTACATGCTACTCATCGAAACTGGATTATCACCACTGTATCTTTCATCTCTGAAACTGCACTTCAATTACATACTGAAACTCATGTACAGTCACGATGATAAAATTGCCAAAAAAATTGCAGTTTCTATAATAAGGTCACAATGCTCATGGTTTGAGGAATGGAAAAATCTTGCAGACTATTGTGAAATTTCTTTCAATCTAAGTTTGGATAATTTGGCAGAATGGAGGCCATTCCTCTTCAACCTACTTGAAGAACTCCATTCCAAAACAAGAGACGAAAGTATAGAGAGAGCTAAAAGTTCACTGCATAGGGAATTCTACCCTAAACTCCAGCATGATCTAGGAGAAGTAAATTACTTCAACGACAACCTTAGCAGAGAAACGATTTCATTGATATTCCGAGCAAGAGGAGAACTATTACCTTTGAATTTCATACCACATCGCAACGACTTACCACTCAACTGCTCTTTATGCAACACCAACGAAAGGGAAAACGTTCTGCATTTTATTGGAAGATGCCCAATTCTAGCAGAGATACGGCGACAAATATGGCAACAGAATCATTTGGAACACACGGACCTTATTGATATTTTAAATGGAACAGACTGGCAAAAACTATCGCAATATATAAAAACAGCACTTAATTATAGGCAGAAAATAATAAGAGAAGACTTTTAATTTAAATTGTTACCAAAGCACCACTTATTTGCAAAAATATCGAAAATATTAATATAGGCTATTATCTGGCTGACGGCCCTTCCGGCCATGCCTCAAAAGATTTATGTGTATACTCAACTGCTTTTTGTAAACATCATCTTATTATGAATCAATAAATCTAATCTAATCTAATCTAATCTTATATTTTTTTCTAAATTTCAAGTACGTTAATGTTAATTTCCTTGAAAGGATATTGACAAAAAAGTCTCTCTCGGCGATCGACTGTTGGAACAGGAAGTCTTTGCTCCAGATCACTTTTGTTTACTTAATTCATTCAATTATACAAATTTACAAAGAAGCTTGGAAAAAATTAAACAACTCCTTCATATTTTAACAATTTTTTAAAAATGTATCCATTCAAAAGCCAAAGTCACCCAACCAGGCCAAAGTCACCCGGGTTCACGGTAATTATTCAATGATAGGTACCCAGTATCCCATACCTACTCATCTACACACAATTCTTGTGTTGTTTTTATTATCTCGTCGGACGAAAAACCTGGGGCCGAATAACGGCATCAGTGAGCAAGTGAGTAACTTTCATACGTTACTGATTTACGTAAACAACACATCGGGATGATGGCATACGAAGCATCACGCATCGAGCACACTCTTAATTGTACTAGGGTAAATCTATTACATTTCATTATAAACGTCATTTACACATCTATCATTTACCTATTTGTCACAGCTGTTATTGTTATTATAATAAATAAAAAAAGTATTTAGAACATTCACATAAAAAGATACTCATTGAAGTTTTTTAATCTTTCAACTGAAGCTACTGTGTTTGCAATTTAATTTCATTTAACTTAAAATAAACATTTGTTTATTTTAAGTCGTTCTTGAATTATAAAGTTTGCTTTCTTGGAGCTGAATGTGTTTCTCCAAGGCATTTTTGTCACTCTTGTCTGGAACAAATTTTCGGATGGTATCTTCTCCTTGCAGAACTAGTTTGGTTTTGTCCCTTTTCTTGGGTGTATATACAGCCTAACACTTGTTGTCTTCCCTTGAGCCGAATTCGGAAAAATTTGTCTGGTCAAATCCGCATGCTCTGCCATGAGGGATATTTTTTTGTATGGTGTTGATTTTGTTCAAATTCATCCTAAAACATTTCACATTTGATATTTTGCTTTAATATTATGTATTAAAAATAAAATAACTTACATTTTATCAGCCAGAATATTTTTTTTGTTCCTATCCGTGACTGCTGAATCGTTTACGATTGCCTCGCATCAATCGAGTAAAAAAACACACGTTTACTGACAAGGGAATGCCAAAAATTGTTTTCGATACTCGATACCGAGCTCGATATCGTAAGCAGTAATGCCAAATACAAATAATTCAGTGACGTATTGCTCACCTACGGATGCGGTAATTCGGCCCCTGTTCTAACGGCATAATTTGTGGTGCTGTTGAAACTTGAAACATACAACAAAAAAATCCAAAATAGGATATTATGTATGCCTTTCAAAATAAACTGCCCCTTTTGGCTGAGAGGTTGCAGAAAATAATAAACTTAGGCACAAACCTTTATAATCTTTAGAAAAAAAAATCATACACTTTTTTCTCGCAACACCACCATGGCGTTCGAGCAATCGTCGGTGCCGCTTCTATTTGTAATTATTCAATGCTAGATACGCACATCGGACTCGAAAGTATTTATTCTCATCACAAAAATAAAAATTATGTTTGAAATCACGACCTTTACACTGCACATATTATCTTTGCATCAATAAAATAAATCAAATATGATATTCATACTGATGATAAATTATATACGTAATATGGGTGTGGCACTCCGCCTGCACCGGGAGTATTTATTGATTTGATTATCTGTATGCCACCGTCCGTGGTTTATGACGTCCCAAAGAGTATATGGCGTCTGTAGATTCTCCAAAGAATCTCACGTGGAGTATGAGCATTAGCTCCCAAGTGAATTCACCAATAATAAAAGAAATATATAAAATTCCTTACCTGGATATTCTGGTTTAAAACTACACTTTGCTTTTTTAATTTAAATATATAAACACAGCTGCGTGATGGTATGATGAACTGGAGTATGGTGTTGTTTCTTCGTCCCGCGTTGCTCCGTGAGTAATATTACGGAGTTGATGAGGGATGAGGACCGGCATCGGTAACAATACACCCGCCAGACGTCCTTGTGTCTGCTTTCAACTGTTGCTCCCGCGGTGGAAGGGTTCTTCAGCGTGTCGTGGATGGGTATTATCCTTTATTAAGTTATGATGAGATGATGAACAACTTCTCTGATGTCGTTGTTGCGACATCTACGTCTGGTTACTTTCTTCCTTCTAGGTATGGGTTCCAGCTTCACTGGCCAACAGATAATTATGTTTAGAGCCCGTATATATATATTAGAGACATACAAATTGGGCAAATATCACGCATCCACATCGATAGGACGAGTTTATGACGTCGTTAAGTGTAAGCAACGAGAATGCAGTTGCGACGCACGTCTAAGCATAGACAAAAATGTGCGATTCTCAAAATAAAAAGGATGCGCTATGATTTGCGACAATAACTAGATTGCACAAAGTAATTATATTTGCATTTCAGTGGTACATATAGGTACACCCACAGAAAAAAAACGTCTGTCTGCAAGTGCTGGGGTAGTGCCACATGTGGCGCAGTAAAACTTCCTGAGATATGAATCCCACACTGCCTCGTCAATTCCGTGTCAAGGATGGGTGATATTTGCTTCGTATCCAGGATGCACGTACCTAAACCAAAAGGAATTTGTTAGACAATTAGCACGTTGGCCCTGTGGTTTAGTGAAATATCATTTATTAAAGCGGGGTGGGAAATTATTCCCTCACTTTAACAAATAATAATTCGAAACTATCTTACCTCAAATTCGAGTGTACATCCACTCTTCAGTACTATTTCCTTAATTGCAAATGCAATTAGGAAATATATATTTGCTTCAGACGAGGTCTTAAAATGGCCGCGCACGGTGTTCAAAAAAATTATTGTAAGAACTCCTGTTCTGCACTGGCGTTGTTGCGTTGTCAAGTTGTTTCTTCAAAGTGAAAATGGAATCCACTCAACTTCCTATCAAGTCTCCCTACTTTCCAGGAAGCCAACGCCCTGTTTTCCAGTCGCTTTCCAATACTACATTTCTTGATCAGTTTCTTTGCGATTCGATAGGTGGCGTAGGATAATAGGTGTTAAGGTGTAGCGTGCACTGTATCACTTTTTGCTATCTTTTAAATTCTGTCACTTGACAGGTATTTTATAACGTATAAATAGATGGTGATTTCTGAACTAAAGGTCTAGTTACACCGGGCTATGTTGAAATGCGTAACGTGAGGTCTCAAAACTATAGAATTTCTATTACCCATTAATAGTTTGGAATGTCATATTCGGATATCCCAGTAATATAAAATGAACTTTCGTAGAATTAGTCAGTGTAACGCAAACACGTACATCAGGACCGTGTAATGAAGTGTCGATTATGAGATTATACTGGTGGTCCTGTAGAGTAGGAGTAGATGTTAATTTGTTTGGATGTACGGCATCTAGAGAAATACTCAAACGTGTCTGGATTCATAGGTCTAGGGTCTACTCGTCTTGTGACGTCATGTGTGACCACAAGCACAAATGCCTCAGTGACACGAAGCATGGCTACGGGCTACTACTACTGACTAAATGATTTACAATCTCACTTTCGGGCGACACCAAAGTGTAAATGTAGTCTCTCTCACTTCGTGCATACTTTCGTCTAGTCACATGCCAACTGTTAGCGAATGTCATTAGGCACCGCTAATGTACAATTGCTGTTGCTATTGTGTTAGATCGATCAAATTGAAGGTGAAACTACGAATCATGACTAAATTACACTACCTGAAAATGGATATCATGGTCTTAATTTTTCGCTCGGCTTCGACTGACAGTCAACTGACAGCTCTTCTGTTGGTCTAAGAATTCCTTAATTTGCTCGTGAATACGAATAACTTCCTTTCTAGTGTGAGCGATTTATCTGTAATTTTAGTGCTAGCAGAGCATTATTCCTAAACCAGTGTGTGCGCAGTGCCATGTTGCTTTACTACACTTTCAATACTATGGCGTATTGCGCATGCGTTGGAAGGCCATTTAAATTTTGGAAGTAAGTGGATTCCTTCCTGGAAGTGGATTCCATTTATGAAAGTGGACTTTAATTGTGGAATCATACTCTGGTGGATTGTAATGGATGCGTTGAGCACAGGGTGAGTAAATGTGAGGTTTCTCACCTAGGTGGTACCGGTTGCAAACTGATGTATGCAAGTAGAGGGCGACGAAGTTTTTCCCTACAAAGCTTGGAATTTCGACTAAGTCTACTTAGTCTAACTTCCAAGAAAAAGGAGAACTTCTCGCAAATAGGTTCTGGCGCCTAAGGTCTTTTTGCTCATCGAGTTGTATAGACTCTGCGACTCTTGTCGGTCGAAGACAAACAAAAAATTAAAATCATTGTATGCTCCAATGATGTCAGGGTAATCTTTCGCCCATCTGGAGATACCTAAAGAAAGAAATTACAAAACAAAGAAAATTACCAAACAAGAGTCTCATGCACAGCTGAGAGCCGGGCAAACGTTAAAAAAAAAAAAAATTAATTGCAGGGGGTAAAGTACTGTGAGGTACTTGTATGTCATGTCTGGTAAAAAAAATGTATGTTCTCAGAGACTGAGAAAAATAAATATATAAATACTTAAGTCTGGTATATGGTTGTAGATCAAGTGTGCTACCTTTTAAAATCTTTAGTGTGGCAGGTCGACTTATGGCCTCGCCTATCTTCAACTTCGTATATATTGTTACTTTTGGAAGCTCAAGAGGCTTTGTCGGCTTAGACACTTGAACTCCGGGTACGTCTAATCGGAGCGAACCCCCCGGTTGATGGGTTGTTCCTCCTCTCGTTTCCCGCTAAACATTTCGGACAGGACGGACTATACGCATCTGCTAAACCACAACGGAAACAGAATATTTTATCGATTGGTTTTGCGCAATCGCGAAAACTGTGGCCCAGGACTTGGCAATTCCAGCATTTTTGGGGCTTACGATCCCTCTAGATCACTTCAAGGCTAGTAGTGGGCAATGCCACAGTTAAATCCTGACAAGGTTCTTCTACGATTTCATTGACGAATCGCCTTGCAGGTGGACGTTGTGCGTTGGGCACAAAACTCGGACGTGCATTCTCATACTGAGATTGAGCTTTCTCAATAGCTCGACAATAGTAAGCTAACTGCCTTAAACTGAACGGACTGTAGGTAATGAGGAGTTCGCTCATACGCCTACGGACATTTGTTTTAATAATTTCGATAAGCTCTTTTCCAGGTCTAGGAACTCGTATCTTGGAATTCAGGTGTAGAATGGCATCGTAAAAGTCATTGAAGGACTCACCATTCAACATCTTGTGATCCGAAAGCTTCCTGAAGAGCTCCGTGTCAGTCTCCAAACTCCGGTTTTGCTCTACCAAAGCAGTTTTCAACTCTTCCTACGTAGTGTGTTTGTTGCCTTTCAGGTACACCCAGTACCATGACTACGGATCCTGACACGAAGTGGTAGAAATTTGTGGTAATATCATACCACGGCACACCATAACTACATCGAACACAATCGAGGCGGAACAGGAAATCGTCGACCGACATGTTCCGACCATCGAATTTCAATCCCCATTTGAAATTGATGAACACAGTTCAAAGAAGTCGCGTTCGAGGGAGGTGGCCTAGGTGGTGACGCAGCGGACTCGTCGTCGAAATTGAACGCGTTTAATTGGTAGCTCTCTTGGTGGCTCGTAATGAGGTTTAATTCTGTCTGCCTCATTTCCATTGGTTGGTCTATACGCGGTCTGAAAGTTTTTGGACGTAGTCGGTTCGGAAGGTGCGTATAGGTTCACAACACGTGTAGTGTCTGGATTAGCTGAATTGGTTTGTCGTGTGAATTTGTGTAGAAGTAGCGTCTGGTGGAGCAGGTGGCTTAGGAGGAGCAGAAACATGAGTAGGTTTGACGGTGCGTTTTTGAAGTAACTGTGCAACTTGATCAAGTAGTCGGGCATGACTTTTTTCTAACTCTTCTGCCATTAATTGTCTATCATTGACTCTATGCAGATCAATAGTAGCGGAAACTACTTGCTGTATATAAGCAGAATGATCAGCTGCATCTTTACGGAGTTGTTCTTCGGCTCTCGCCACTTCATCGTCGTCTACTATTATGCTTCTATTACCGATATTATCTCCTGCTTGAATCTCGGCTTGACTGCCTTCGTCATCGGAGTGATTCTCAACAATATCGTTCTGGCCGCGGCCGGGTTTCGGTTTTGATCCCCCAGGAGCCATTGCGACAAAATCTTTGTACTTTGTAAGATAAGTACTTCTAACTGCTCGTTTACGTCTTGAGCTGTTCATCCAATCGCATCAAAAAGGAAATCGGATATACCGCGTCAAACGCGTAAAGCAAGGATTCAAAAAAATAAAATTATTGCAGCCCGTGAGAAATTCCTCAAACGGATACCATTTAAGAAATACAACAATAAAAGGGTCAAAGATGAGTATGGAAAGTTTCAAATATACCGTGAGCAATAGCTTCGAACGGATATTGTTATCGTGGTTCGCTATAAATTCGTAAATCCGGTGGATAAAGGAATTCAAATAGTCCGTGAGAGATCCTCAGACGGATACTACTTGGATGAATTGATAGGTCAAAAAAAAAGAGAAAATTCAAATGTGCCGTGAATGAGATCTTCAACGGATATTCGTCAATCAAGTAATTCAAAAAAAGAAATTTTAAGTAAATCTAAGAGTGCTTAATTCTAAAGGTAATTATGTAAATGGATGATTTCGTCTATTAACAACGTTACTTCAAACTGTTTTCAGAAATCCTAAATTTAATTGGATACTTAAATATATATATTCTCAAAATAATAAGGAAGATATGTGTTTGATCTTATGAGCGGAATGCGATATTAGAATTCAATGTCTAAATATATTCAAAAACTAATTTAGTTCTTAACAGCCTAGACCTTAATTCTATACTCAATATTGGTGGGCTCTTTCCCAAAAGACTTAATGTGGGCACTATCCCAAAGAAAAACTGAATAAACTGTAAACTGTTACTGCGAAAAATAACCTATAATTGTAATGGCGGGCTCTATCCCAAAACCTTTCAAAACTGTAATCTATAAATGGCGGGCACTATCCCAAAACTACACATCCATCGAGAAGTTACGTCTCGACTCGATTGACAGAACCTCAGAAAAAGGAAATACTAGATACCTTGGAAGCAATTTTGCATTCCAACTATCTGAAAATTCACAAGATAACTGTACTACGATATATCTCAAAAAAAAAATTATAGAATATACTTAATTATTTAACTGGTGTTTCATAAAAGATTCAGGAGGAGGTAACCCTCCCTACCATGGAACAAGGTATGTGTATATTGTTTCGGTTTGCAACTTCACCGACTCAAAAAAAAATAAATGTTTAGTCAAAAAAAACTAGTAGTGTGTGTAGACTCTATACTTTACGGCGTTCTGAATGCTAGAGGAAAGACAAGTTCCCTAAATGAAATATTGATTGGGTATGAGGTGGCGACATTACGCTACTGCAGACGTACATCGGGTATTGAACACCAACTACCGGTTAGCGCTTCATGTCTCACTCCGTACCTTCACTTCCTAACATCTAAAAAAAATGCTTGAAAACTCCTAAAACATCTGGGAAGTATAATAACTAACAAAAGATAGTTGAATTGTAGTTGAACAATTTGAATCGTGTTTGAGTGAGTGACCAGCTTCTGCAGCTGACGTGCGTCGGGCAATAGCACCAACCACCGGTCAGAAGACCTGCTCAACCTGCTCTCACACGATCGAGAATCCTAGACTTCACCTTCAAAAATTTTATCAACACCTCAGCTACTGACGATTAAGCAAATCTACAGCTTAATCCGGACAGAGATCGAAGATACATCTAAGTGACAAGACGTAGAGAAAAGTGGGTAGACCTAATGCAACAGCTGACTCAGGACAAGATCACTAAACCACTGGACAAAATAGTGCCTGCACCGCTAGTCTCGATGGTATTCCTCTATCTAAGAGACCTGATAACATACGAATAACAACTTCAATCAAAACTGAAAAAATTTCAAAGAAAAAACAGAAAATCTCAAAAATTCCTAACTTCTACTAAACCACTCTGAATCGACCTTGCTTCGATCAATGCCAATCTAAACTTCTCGAGCTAATTCGGGCCCCACGTTGGGCGCCATCTGTAACGTTAAAATATATGAGAAGAACGAAGAAACATTTATAATTGCCAATAAACAACCAGCCCTGTCACCCAAACACCCTATGGATATCTAAGCTCCAAACCAGCGTCCATTAACAACACAAACCGAAGAGGGAGCAGGAAGAGACAAGCACCCCCGTTACATCCTTGACTCCCATACCAAGGAACAGCAACCTCATCGTCATCCATCCGCGTATCGGTGTACTCAAAATCCCTACATTAGTCATACTTACACGTCGCTAACACGGCCTCTTGCTCTTCCTACTCCTCTTCCGATTCTTCAAATTCCCCATCCATCCCCATCACAGAAACGATAACCATCCACCAGCCTACCATAGGTACTGACTACAAAGTCCCGTAGAACAGCCTAGAGGGTAGCAAGTAGCATGTCATCGCCTATCCGCTGCAAGTGCTAGTTGTTCTGCTTGTAGCTTCCGTGTAATGTAGCCTACACCTGAAAACCAAAGACCCTACTTAAAGCCCCTCAACTGTAACTAAACCTGTAATTGCTATCTTCAAAATCCTCTAATTGAACTTCCAGAGATTCTACTCCAGTACGCATTCCTACATCGTCTGTCTCCGAGTGAATGGGATGGAAGCAACCCTATGCCGGCAACGCCCCCTTTCTCGTCAACCACCCCATAAGAATGGTCGTCGGGAACGGCATGCGACAACGCAGGGTCGTGGTTGAGATCGACCGTCGCGGTGGCCGGCAGTACCCTAGCCTCAACCAGCTCAGCCAGGCCGTGGGCACTTGCTCCGGGATCTACACAACCGGTGTTACCTCTTTTTTTTCTGCCGACCGTTGAACTCTGGTGTTCGAGTTCGAATAGTTATGTTAAAGTGCTTAAGGGCCCTCATAACCTTCGAAGAATAGACTAAAGTGAATTGTTAGAAAAGAGAAGTGATTCGTTGATGCACCTCATAACGTATTGTGAGTGAACATAGATCGAAAGAAAGGAATTCTGTTCGAATTATCATACCAACCCAAAGAACGCGACACGTAAGTATTATATAAAAAGCATACCATAGGTCTTCATGGCAGCCATGGCACATAATTACCATCTACACGTTCAGCTGCCACGATGATGTGCTGAACATGGATGAGGAGGTGTCTAACCTAGAGGGGAGGGAGGATCTATGATGGCGATTGATCCCCCTGGTCTCACAACCCACCCAATTCGATGCCAAAAACCAACTCTCTTGGCATCGACCTTGGCTGTCCATTGGACCTGTGAGTCCCCATGTCTCACTGAATTTAATCGGGCAGCCCCTTATCATGAAAAAGCAAGCAAAACTGCTTGCTTATTCTTCTACCAAATCTACATTCAAGTACATAAAACCTGGTACCATACTCTACACCTTCAACGTTGCACCTACGAAAAGTTACCCTAAGTTATAACATACCATGTTCCAAGATAAAAAGGGCGAGGGTCACCACCCTCTCTAAGGAAAACTTACTCTGTCATAATTGAAAATCTGCGATCCTTCATGAGATAGTAAACTCCAAGAAAGTAAAAGTGACCACAAAGTTTCTTAATCGTTATTTTTTTTTTTTTTTTTTTTTTATAAGAAATCACTAGATTTTGTTTATTATATAAAAATCTTAATAGCTAACAAGAGTTAAATCTATAACATAGTACCTTAATCGAATTATATCTACAGCAGTACTAATCGAACTCCACCAAATTAATTGAAGATATTTTTCTTCCAATCAAAATCAATCAAAAATAAAATGAAATGTTTACGTTAAGTGAGAGTTTGTTTCTTAATAAGCAATTAGTTCAAATGCTTAAAAATCTTATTTATAATGAGCTAAGTGCTTTTACTCTTTAATTGTAACTTCTACTCAGTAATAAACATATAAGTACAATTTATCTATGTTACTCTAAAGAAAGGTTTAACAAAAACTTATATTGCGATTTGATCTATTCAGAATTAGATATGAATCCAAAACATCAACTGAGTTTAAGGACAGTAACTATTTCAAAAGATGATGCAAAAAGAACGATATCTATACACATAAATAAAAATGAAGTGTCTGTTTGTAATTTCAAAATATCAGTTTTTTACTAAATGCGTATGAAAGTACATACGGTACTTATAACAAAAACGCAATTTTTAAAATGTTTGTCTGTCTGTCTGTCTGTTTGTTCCGGCTAATCTCGGAAACGGCTCAACCGATTTTGACGGGATTTTCACTGGCGGATAGCTGATGGTGTAAGGAATACTTTAGGCTATTTTTATTTCCCCTCCAGGTGGCGTTGCGGTCACATTTGTCAAAAATTCTTATTTATGGTACCGATTTCACTCAAAATCATTATGCAATATATTTCAATAATCTTAATCTTAAACATCAATTTTGACAAAAATATTACTTTCAAATAGCTGATGTCATAAAGAGTAACTTAGGCTACTTTTATTTTTGAACAAAAATTGTTTGAGTAATTATAATTTTTGAATTTAACAGACTGTAACGGTTGGCCATATAATTTTATTAGTAGCTCAAATTTGAATTTTTGCTCAGTTTAGTATCTCTTGATCTCATTGGTTTTTGTCTTTGAATTCAATAAACAATTATTATTGGAGACCTACATTACATTGTGGAGAGTTTGAAAGCTCTTCAGAACTCCAAGTACATTATATATAATACAAAGAACACCAGAAGCTCGACACCTCAGTTGTGAATTTTTAGTAGTCGCTTAAAGATGTGACAAAAAAAATAAATTGAGTTAAAGTGTATCTTTAAAAATAATAGCTTTAAGAATTTAAGGTATTTATAACAGTAAATTTTGTTTCAATTTTCGTCTGTCTGATAAGATACCAATATTTAACACCTTTTGGTTCCTTTCTTAAAAATTCGTTCGTATTAGGTAATATAAATTAATTAAACACTTTGATTTAAACTGAAATCCACCCATTAACCATGCCTAAAAGAAAATCGAATCTCTCCAAAATCGCAAAAAAGGCAAAGAGTCAAAAATTACAACGTGATAACGAATCTCAACAGGATAGAGAAAGTCGTCTTACAAATTGCAGGTTAAGGCAATCCATTTCTAGGTCAAACGAAAGTAGTTCTAAGAGGAACGAACGATTACAGTTAGACAGAACCCGTCATGCATTGCTAAGAAGTCAAGAATCTCAGGAGTTTAGAGAATCAAGTCTAGAAAACGATGGTATTCGACATTCTGTATCCCGAAAGCTAGAATCGTACAATACTAGAGAGCAGCGATTAAAAGTCGACGGTGTTCAACACACTGTCTCGCGCAGCCTAGAATCACATGATTCAAGAAAGCAGCGATTGGAATACGACCGTGTTCAACACGCTGTCGCGCGAAGTCTAGAATCAGATGATTATAGAGAGCAGCGATTAGAAGATGACCGTACTCGACATGCTGTCTCGCGAAGCCTAGAATCAGACTATTCTAGAGAACAGCGGTTAGAACATGACCGTGTTCAACACGCTGTCTCACGAAGCCTAGAATCAGATGATTATAGAGAGCAACGATTAGAAGATGATCGTAATCGACACTCCGTGTCGCGATACCTCCAATCAGAAGATTCTAAAGAACAGCGATTGGAAAGTGATCGTCGTCATCACCAACATCAACGTGAATTCGAATGTCAAGAACAACATGACATCCGTATTACAAAACAATCTGATCGATATCATGACTCACAACGACAGACAATCGAACGCTTAGCACAGCTCCGTGAAAATGTGAGTAACATTCGTCAATCAGAAACAAATTTCGATCGAGAAAGGCGTCTGTTTAATGCCAGAAAAACGACAAGTGTAATGCGGGGTATTGAAAGTGAAGAGAACCGGCAACAACGATTGAATAATGACCAAATAAGAAGAACTAATAGACGTAATATTGCATGGCGAGAAAAACACAATAGTGGGTTCAATTATGATGCTCAAATACATTATTCTGCTGCATCTAAGATAGGCCCTATGAATGTATGTTGCAACTACTGCAAAGGTTTAAGGTGGAAAGATGAGTCAAAAGGAATTTGTTGTTCTTCTGGAAAAGTACGCTTGGACTCTATTCAGCAGCCACCTGAGCCACTTAAGTCTTTGTTGTGTGGTGAACATGTTTAATCTCAACATTTCCTTAATAATTGTTAGAATTTTGTAAGTAAAAAATGAAAGACGAGTTTGTACTTCACAGCTCAGCGTATAATACAGGAATGAAATTTCAAGTTTGTATGAACATACATAAACATAGTATAATAATTAGGTATAAAAAATTTTAAGTGTTGCCATTTCATTATTAGTTTAAGGTATTAAGAATTAAGTAATATTTAATTTGAACAATTTCTTTCAATACATCTCCTCAAATTAAATTTCATTGTTAAAACCTAGCAAGTTAACAAAATATGAATGTTTAATTCTTTTCAAATTTTTTGTTAGTATATCGGCAATCATATTATATGTTGAAATATATTTTAATTTAACAAAACCTTTTTCATATACATCTCTTACAAAATGCACTTTGATGTCTATGTGCTTGCTTCTCGCATGGTAAACAGGATTTTGTACCAGCTGTTGAGCGCTTAAGTTGTCCCCATATAGCACAATGGGGTCGGAAGCAACATAACCAAATCCGATGTCATCAAGTAGGTTTCGCAAGTACAGAAGTTCTTTTGATGCAGAGGAAAGGGCCATGTATTCTGCTTCAGTGCTGCTGAGTGCCACTGTAGGCTGCTTTCTCGATTCCCATGAAACAGCACATCCAGCGAGCATGAACACGAAACCCGTAAAAGATCACCTATCGTTCGAGTCTCCACCCCAGTCAGCATCAGCGTAACCAGTCAATTTATCAAGAGATTTTCTGAAAATAAGTTTTAAATTTAATGTTTTATTTAAATATCTCAGCAAATGTTTTGCTGCAGTTAAATGCTCCTTATGTGGATTCATCTTGAATTGCGATAACTTGATCACAGAATGTGATATATCTGGTCGTGTTGTAAGGCTAATAAAATTTAACGAGCCAACAAGCGACTGATACATTTTTATATCAACCTTTGTACAGTTTGGACATTTCGTGCATTTTTCCAATTTTGATCCTGGATCCAAAGGTGTGCTTACAGGTTTGCATTCCATCATTCGAAAATCCTTTAAAAGTTCGCCAATCATTTTTTGCTGCCCCAATTTTATGTCACCTCTCTCGCCCTCTCTCTCAAACTCCATCCCCAAAAAATGGTTGATAGGTCCTTTGTCTTCGAGTTTAAATTCAGCAGCCAGTTTTAACTTCATATTGATTAAATCATTTTGATCTTTGAAGGCAAGAATTATGTCATCCACATATACAACCAAAATATTGACAATTCCTTTTTTGTTCAATGTATACACGCAATTATCGTAGGATGATCGCACGAACCCAATTTTAAGGAGGACACTATTTAGTTTTTGGTTCCACTGCCTTCCAGATTGCTTAAGTCCGTATAGAGCTTTCATAAGCTTACACACTTTCCTTGGATGTGTTTTATCTACGAAATTTGCAGGTTGCTCCATATATATGCATTCATCCAATTCGCTGTTAAGGTATGCAGATGTGATATCTATTTGATGTAACAAGAATTCTAATTTCACTGCTAGCGCAACTACTAGTCTTATTGTAGAATACCTAGTGACTGGAGAAAAAGTTTCGGTAAAATCCAGGCCATATTTTTGACTGCAGCCTTTAGCTACAAGCCTCGCCTTGTATCGTTCGATTTTACCATTTTTATCCCTTTTTATATTAAAAACCCACTTGGATTTAATGGCTTTACGATCTGCTGGCAAGTCGACTATATCCCAAGTTTTATTTTCTAGAAGCGAGCGATATTCTGCCTCCATAGCGTCTTGCCACATTTTGGAATCTTTACCGCAAAGTGCTTCCTTAACGGAATTCGGTATATCACAATTTTTTCCATTATTGATCATGAAACTTAACGAATTTGATCTTTTTTTATTCAAATCTTTGTTCCTTATTTTTCCACTTCTTAAAACACTAGTACTAACCTGGTTTTCTTTCGGCTTTTCCTTTGGGACTAAACTGGTTACTAGGTTTTCTTTTGGCTTTTCATTAGAATTCGCCTCTAATTCTTCATCGTCACAATCCTCATAGTGGTCCTCACCTCCAGCAGCATCGTCATCTCCAGACTCAGCATCTTCTTCATCTTCATATTCCTCTACATTACTTTCACTTTGATCTTCAAAACTATTAGAAGCTTCCTCTGCATCAAAAGCAACAGCATCAGCAACAGAATCAACAACAACATCTTCTGCAATAACCTCAACACCAAGGTTTTCAATTTTACAATTGTAAAGATCAGCTTCAACTTCTTCTTGTTCATCTTGTGCATCTTTAAATTCAGGTTCATCATCGTCTTCTTCTTTTAATGATTCGATAACTATGAAATCAGAGTCTGTAAGACACATTTTAGATGGATTTTCAATGAATTTAACATCGCGACTCGTATGAATTTTACCCGTTTTACATTCATATAATCTATAGGCCTTAGCCTCATCAGAGTACCCAATCATTAAGCACTCTATACCTTTAGGACTAAACTTGGAATTACCTGGCTTCTTAATTAGCATAAACGCCTTGCATCCAAAAATCCTAAGATGCGATACATTTGGTTTGTATCCAAACCAGGCTTCATATGGTGTTTGATGCTCCAATAATTTTGTCGGTGATCGGTTTCTCAGGTATACAGACGTGTTTATGGCTTCAGCCCAAAAACCTTGTTTCAGTTCTGACGAAATCAGCATACATCGCGCCATCTCTACCAGAGTCCTGTTCGCTCTCTCGGCGCACCCATTCTGCTGTGGAGTATAAGGAGAAGTTAATTGGTGTTTTATACCATTATTTTCTAAATAGTTTCTAAAATCTTTGTTCACATATTCTCTCCCGTTGTCGCTTCTTACAATTTTAATTTTTTCACCAGTCTGCTTTTCTGCCATTGACTTAAATTTTTTAAAACATGTCAAAGCCTCACTTTTCTGACGCAAAAAATAAACAAAGATCATACGTGAGTGATCATCTATGAATGTCAAAAAATATTTAGACCCTCCATTTGACACATTCCTTATCGGCCCACAAATATCCGTATGAATAATTGAAAGCACAGACTTACTCCGATTCTCTGATAATCCAAATGGCAAACAAGAGATTTTTCCCTTGAAACAAATCTCGCATTTAATACAAACTTTGTTGAGTTTTTGGGAGCTTACACCACGAACCATGTTTTTATTGAACAAGTTATGCAAGCACTGACCATTCAAATGACCATACCTTTGATGCCATAGAGCGAAAACTTTGTCCCATTCACCAGCCCCAACAACACTTCTAGTTACTTTATCATCAGCAGCACTAGAACCACTCGCACCTTTTACGTCACCAGAACCAACAGCCCCTCCAGCATCACCAGCACCAACAGTCCCTCCAGCAACAAGAGCATTAAATTGCTCTTCTTGAAAAATGTATACATTGTTGTATTGTGTCGCACACAGTAGCTCAACAGATGAACTATCAATTATTTTTGCACGCTTGTCTAAAAAGACTACTTTATTTCCAGCACTGGTTGCTCTACTTACTGAAATAAAATTCATATGAAGATCGGGAACAAATAAAACGTTCTTTAAAGTGATCTTGCTATTTGCGATTAGATTTAGATCGCCTATCCCCGCTGAATTAATATATTTACCACCAGCCAGTTCAATTTTTTCCACGTGATTGCTGTAAGAAGAAAATTTATTTTTGTCGCAGCATAAGTGACTCGTTGATCCACTGTCTAAAATCCATGTCTCTTTATCAAATTCTCTGACACAGAATGAATTTAATAATGCAAAAGCTGATGTGACCGCACTAGGTGAATGCTTTTGCTTGTCGTGGCAATTCAGAGCCTTTTCATCCTTCGTGCACCATAGTGTGGTTTCCTCTACCTTATCTGGTTTTGGTTTTTCAGAATTGCCGGAGACATAGCTCCATAGGTCATTGTGTATTAATACACTCTTTACCAATATTTTCCACGAATCATAATTGTTTTCGCTTAGTTTCTTAATTTGATACATCGAGTTCGACATTATTTTACTTTAATATAATACTGAGAAAAATAAAAAAAACTAGAATTTATACCACGCGGGAAACCCTGGGCCCATAACCTTTGTTAGAATTTTGTAAGTAAAAAATGAAAGACGAGTTTGTACTTCACAGCTCAGCGTATAATACAGGAATGAAATTTCAAGTTTGTATGAACATACATATACATAGTATAATAATTAGGTATAAAAAATTTTAAGTGTTGCCATTTCATTATTAGTTTAAGGTATTAAGAATTAAGTAATATTTAATTTGAACAATTTCTTTCAATAATAATATTAGACGTTATAATTCGGCTTTTCAAATGACTTCTTTTGGGGCAAAAGAAGTTCACGAAGGGAATTATATGCCTACTTTTAAAATACAGGGGCAGGTCTATCATTTAATTGGCTCCCTTCTCCCATTGGATAATGCAAGAGAATCCTTTTTACAAATATATTTCATCAGCGATTATGTACTACAAAGAGACGCGAGATTACAATGTTTTCCAAACCTAAACCCTTTGTTAGTAGAAAGCTTGCAAAGTATGCTCATTGAAACAAACAGTTACATTCGAGATTTCAAAACTGCTCTTCAATATTTTCCACCAAATTCAAACGAAAATGACTATAAAATTGTTATAAATGCTGATCGACGACCTTCAGCAGAGCATAGAGGTCGCCATAATGAACCCACAACAAACGAAGTATCTGTGTTATTGGTAAATCAAGATTGTGATAAACGAGATATAGTACTTCGCAGACACGATAATAGATTGCAGAGAATCGCCGAAACTCACAGATCATATGATGCTCTACAGTACCCTCTAATGTTTGCTTATGAGGAAGACGGATATAATTTTGCGGTTTATGAAGTTGAACCCAACACAGGACAACAAAATTTCCAAAAAAAAGTCTCCGCACAACAATACTATTGTTACCGATTAATGATTAGGGGGAATGAGTACAATCATTTGCAGTATTACAAACAATTATTCAATCAATACTTAGTTGACGTATACGCTAAAATTGAAACAGAAAGACTCATTTTTATACGAACTAATCAAAAAAAGCTTCGAGTTGAAAATTATATACACCTCCAAGACGCAATTAATCAGAATGAGAATATAGAGGACTTGGGCCAGTTAGTTATTTTACCTTCATCGTTTACGGGAGGACCTAGACATATGCACCAACGCACACAGGATGCGTTTTGTTATGTTAGGAAATATGGACGTCCCGATATTTTCAAAACGTTCACGACCAACCCTAAATGGGATGAAATAACAAAAGAACTTTTATCGAGGCAGTTGCCTTCTGATCGGCATGATGTTATAGCAAGAGTTTTTAAACAAAAACTAAAAAAAATGATGGATCTCTTGGTGAAAGGAAAAATTTTCGGTTCCGTTCGCTGTTTTATGTATAGTGTAGAATGGCAGAAGCGTGGTTTGCCCCATGCCCACATTTTGATATGGTTTGAAACAAAAGTAAAAGCTGAGCAAATTGATGATGTTATTCGAGCAGAATTACCAGACCAAGAAGTTGATCCAGAGCTATTTGAAGTTGTAAAAACCCACATGGTACACGGTCCATGTGGACCTTTCAATCCTCAATCTCCGTGCATGAAGAATGGTATTTGTAGTAAAAGATTTCCTAAATCTTTTACTATAGAAACTGTTACAGGTCCCGATGGTTCCATTTTACAGACGTCGTTTACCTGAAAACGGCGGTTTACAAACGACAATCCGATCACGAAATAATTCTATTGATATCGATAATCGCTGGATAGTTCCATTTTCACCAGTATTGTCGCGCATTTTTAGAGCACATATCAAGTACGTAAACAAAGGTTCAGACTTGGCGGTTTTTGGTGTACAAAATACTAACGATGAAGTGACATCATATCAAAATGGAAGATATATTAGTACCTCCGAAGCAGTCTGGCGCATATTATCTTTTTCGATCCACGAACGTTTTCCCGCAGTAACACACTTGGATATCCATTAAGAAAATGGTCAGAGAATTTATTTTAATCCAAGCAATGCCCGGGGAGTTGTTGAAAATCCGAGGAATACGACACTGATGGCGTTTTTCAATTTGTGCCATAACGACGAATTCGCAGCAACTTTATTGTATGAAGAAGTTCCAGGTTATTACACATTTAATAAACAAAATGGTATATTTCAACGGCGACGCCGAGGTACTCCTGTTGAGGGTCATCCCGGCATATTTCACGAGCACACTCTTGGTAGAATTTATACAATTCATCCTAATAATCGGGAATGTTATCATCTAAGGTTGTTATTAAATGTTGTTAAAGGACCAACATCTTTCGAAAATCTCAAAAGTATAAATGGTATTTTACATCCTACATATCAAGCAGCATGCCTTGCACTTGGTTTACTAGAAGGCGATAATCACTGGGGCGACACATTAACAGATGTCGGTATAAGCAGCAGCGCATCTAAATTGCGAGATCTTTTCGCCATTATATTAGTATTCTGCAATGTTTCTAATCCCTCTGAATTATGGGTAAAGTTTAAGGATCATTTCATGGAAGATTATGTAAGAGAATTCCAACGAAATTACCCAGATACAGACATAAATGCTCATTTAGAAATCTTTTCCAATCGTGCTCTCTTTGCGTTACAAGAAAATCTTCTTTCCATAGGCGGCAAAACTCTCTCTTCTTATGGTTTACCATCTCCACATGCGACCGATGAGATTGTTGATAATTTGAACAGAGAATATATTGAAAACACAAATTTTGACCAAGTTCAACTTCAACAAACGATAAATCAGAATGAACCAAGATGAAACAACGATCAAATTCAAGTTTTCCGACTCCTCATTGACAGTGTGAATGCTGCTCATGCTGGTGGTGTATATTTTTTAGACGCTCCAGGTGGTACCGGCAAGACGTTTTCGATAAATCTTTTGTTGGCCAAAATACGTTCAGAAAAAAAGATTGCCATAGCAGTCGCATCTTCGGGAATAGCTGCAACTTTACTTCCTGGGGGAAAAACTGCACATTCCATGTTTAAAATTCCAATAGAAGCAGAGCGTTTAGAAAATCCAGTCTGCAGTTTATCGAAAAATAGTCATAGAGCCAAAGTATTACAAGATTGTGTCTTTGTAGTGTGGGACGAATGCACTATGGCAAACAAAATTTCAATCGAAGCCGTGAACAGAACAATGCAAGACCTAAGAGGTAATAATCAACTATTTGGAGGAGTGACATTTTTATTCGCTGGAGATTTTAGGCAAATATTACCAGTTGTGACTAAAGGCACGCGGGCGGATGAAATTAACGCCTGCTTGAAACATTCAGTGCTTTGGAGACATTTCAAAAAACTTCATTTAAAAGAAAACATGAGAGCACATTCACCTGATTCAGATTTTAGCAACATTCTCCTTGATGTTGGGGAGGGGAAGTGTCCAGAAGTTAATGATACTCATGATATAGAGCTACCTACTGGTCTTTGTCAGGTTGTGGCGGACACTGACACCTTAATACATAGTATTTATGATGATGTTCACAATGTCAATATAAAAGAAGATTCCTGGTTGTGCGAAAGATCAATTTTAACACCAATAAATGAGAATGTTATTGCGCTTAATCAGCGCATTTTAGATAAGCTTCCTGGTGCATCACAAACATACCTTTCCATTAATACAGTTTGCAATCCGACTGAAGCTGTTAATTATCCAACAGAATTCTTAAACAGTATAATTGTGCCTGGGCTACCCCCCACAAACTTGATCTTAAGTATGGAGTCCCCATAATACTACTCCGTAATTTAAACCCACCAAAACTTTGTAATGGTACTAGGTTGCGAGTAGTGTCATTGCAAAGAAACGTTGTAGAAGGTCGTATAATATCCGGATGCGGAAAAGGTGAGATAGTATTTATACCACGAATTCCTATAATACCATCAAACTTTCCCTTTGAATTCAAAAGACTACAATTTCCTATCAATGTCAGTTTTGCTATGACAATCAACAAGTCACAAGGACAAACGTTTAGCAAAACTGGCATAGATTTAACTAAGGGTTGCTTTACACATGGGCAGCTATACGTGGCATGTTCACGCGCAAAAGATCCTACTAGCGTTGTAGTTTTAGCTCCAGGAAATCGTACACCAAACATTGTGTATAAAGAAATTTTCCAATGAGGCTGATTGGAAGCCAAAAAACAAACATAAACAATTTTTTTTTCTTTGGAATATATAAAAAAAAAACGTTAAATAAAAAAAAAAGAATAAATAAAACAAATTTGCTTTTTATTTCGCAAAAAAGAAGAAGAGATTATTCTTACATGGGTATTTCTTTATAAGGAATACAGAATTATGTATTAACTTTTCGAAAATTCTACAAACTGAACAAACATTTTTAAATAAATGCTACGCGGACGAAGTCGCGGGTAACAGCTAGTATATAAATAAAGACTTTCGACGCGGTGGTATATTCTCAACGTTTGTCGCGATTGCTAAGAATTTCTCGTATTTCAAATAGAAAAATGATTTCAAATATCGCTCGATAGCTCGCGAAAATACTTTTATAAAAACAGATATGGACAACAAACGAAGACTATTGAAGTATCATGGTTTGAATACTCCTAAACGAAATGGAGGTAAAAACCCGCAAGAAAAGAATCAATAGGGGGAAGTTACCAGTAGTTTATCAAGTGTAAAAATAAAATGATTATATAATGTATATCTAATACCCCATACGCATGAATACAGTTCGCATTCAATTGTATGTTCGATCAACAATTCAATATAATAATATAGTGTAAAATTAATAATATAGTTAAAAAAAAGTTAAGAATGTTATTCAAAAAGGAATATATTCTTTGCTACCAATGGGGTAGAAAGATTATGTATGCCCGCTTTACGCTGTTGCGGGAGTGCACTCCAGGAACGCTGAAAAGGGGTTAGTCAAATATATTTTTTTTTATTTATACTATGGATGATATTACTACTACTGATAATGCAACGTGGTCCTGCCACTCTTCATAGATCGTGTATACACAACTGGGTATCTGTGGCAAATTCTCAATAGCGAGTTTACACTGGCTATGCCAAAGATGTGACCGACACAATCAAAACGCGATATAAAAAAAACAAGGAGTTGTGCTAATACATTAAGTGGTAAGTGGTATACTGCACATGGATAGGAAGTTTTGGGTACACGAAGGTACAGAATAATTAAGTGAGGATAAAGTTTAATAAACAAAAACCTTATGCGCGAACGCGGCGTCAATGAAATGAACGCGAGTGGAATTTTGGTCGCTACCGACGCGGAGAGAAGTGCGGGGTCTTTAAGACCAAGTGAAAAACCAAAAAAAAAAGTGAAGTAATTTAAAGACAAAAAAAAAACTTTTATACGCTTCAAAAGAAACGGAAGATATCGTACGTTGGTAGCACTCACTTTATCACGCTTAATATTATCAAAAGAAGTTGAGTTAGCGCGAGGAGCACGGGCTCCAAAGAATAAGGACAATCCTTTTTAAAGAAATCGATCTCAACACAGAGTTCTTTAACCAATACTTTGGTATCTAGATACGCACATCGGACTCGAAAGTATTTATTCTCATCACAAAAAAAAAATTATGTTTGAAATCACGATCTTTACACTGCACATATTATCTTTGCATCAATAAAATAAATCAAATATGATATTCATACTGATGATAAATTATATACGTAATATGGGTGTGGCACTCCGCCTACACCGGGAGTATTTATTGATTTGATTATCTGTATGCCACCGTCCGTGGTTTATGACGTCCCAAAGAGTATATGGCGTCTGTAGATTCTCCAAAGAATCTCACGTGGAGTATGAGCATTAGCTCCCAAGTGAATTCACCAATAATAAAAGAAATATATAAAATTCTTTACCTGGATATTCTGGTTTAAAACTACACTTTGCTTTTTTAATTTAAATATATAAACACAGCTGCGTGATGGTATGATGAACTGGAGTATGGTGTTGTTTCTTCGTCCCGCGTTGCTCCGTGAGTAATATTACGGAGTTGATGAGGGATGAGGACCGGCATCGGTAACAATACACCCGCCAGACGTCCTTGTGTCTGCTTTCAACTGTTGCTCCCGCGGTGGAAGGGTTCTTCAGCGTGTCGTGGATGGGTATTATCCTTTATTAAGTTATGATGAGATGATGAACAACTTCTCTGATGTCGTTGTTGCGACATCTACGTCTGGTTACTTTCTTCCTTCTAGGTATGGGTTCCAGCTTCACTGGCCAACAGATAATTATGTTTAGAGCCCGTATATATATATTAGAGACATACAAATTGGGCAAATATCACGCATCCACATCGATAGGACGAGTTTATGACGTCGTTAAGTGTAAGCAACGAGAATGCAGTTGCGACGCACGTCTAAGCATAGACAAAAATGTGCGATTCTCAAAATAAAAAGGATGCGCTATGATTTGCGACAATAACTAGATTGCACAAAGTAATTATATTTGCATTTCAGTGGTACATATAGGTACACCCACAGAAAAAAAACGTCTGTCTGCAAGTGCTGGGGTAGTGCCACATGTGGCGCAGTAAAACTTCCTGAGATATGAATCCCACACTGCCTCGTCAATTCCGTGTCAAGGATGGGTGATATTTGCTTCGTATCCAGGATGCACGTACCTAAACCAAAAGGAATTTGTTAGACAATTAGCACGTTGGCCCTGTGGTTTAGTGAAATATCATTTATTAAAGCGGGGTGGGAAATTATTCCCTCACTTTAACAAATAATAATTCGAAACTATCTTACCTCAAATTCGAGTGTACATCCACTCTTCAGTACTATTTCCTTAATTGCAAATGCAATTAGGAAATATATATTTGCTTCAGACGAGGTCTTAAAATGGCCGCGCACGGTGCTCAAAAAAATTATTGTAAGAACTCCTGTTCTGCACTGGCGTTGTTGCGTTGTCAAGTTGTTTCTTCAAAGTGAAAATGGAATCCACTCAACTTCCTATCAAGTCTCCCTACTTTCCAGGAAGCCAACGCCCTGTTTTCCAGTCGCTTTCCAATACTACATTTCTTGATCAGTTTCTTTGCGACTCGATAGGTAGCGTAGGATAATAGGTGTTAAGGTGTAGCGTGCACTGTATCACTTTTTGCTATCTTGTAAATTCTGTCACTTGACAGGTATTTTATAACGTATAAATAGATGGTGATTTCTGAACTAAAGGTCTAGTTACACCGGGCTATGTTGAAATGCGTAACGTGAGGTCTCAAAACTATAGAATTTCTACTACCCATTAATAGTTTGGAATGTCATATTCGGATATCCCAGTAATATTAAATGAACTTTCGTAGAATTAGTCAGTGTAACGCAAACACGTACATCAGGACCGTGTAATGAAGTGTCGATTATGAGATTATACTGGTGGTCCTGTAGAGTAGGAGTAGATGTTAATTTGTTTGGATGTACGGCATCTAGAGAAATACTCAAACGTGTCTGGATTCATAGGTCTAGGGTCTACTCGTCTTGTGACGTCATGTGTGACCACAAGCACAAATGCCTCAGTGACACGAAGCATGGCTACGGGCTACTACTACTGACTAAATGATTAACAATCTCACTTTCGGGCGACACCAAAGTGTAAATGTAGTCTCTCTCACTTCGTGCATACTTTCGTCTAGTCACATGCCAACTATTAGCGAATGTCATTAGGCACCGCGGCTGTCCAATTGCAGTTGCTATTGTGTTAGATCGACCACATTGAAGGTGAAACTATGAATCATGACTAAATTACACTACCTGAAAATGGATATCATGGTCTTAATTTTTCGCTCGGATTCGACTGACAGTCAACTGACAGCTCTTCTGTTGGTCTAAGAATTCCTTAATTTGCTCGTGAATACGAATAACTTCCTTTCTAGTGTGAGCGATTCATCTGTAATTTTAGTGCTAGCAGAGCATTATTCCTAAACCAATGTGTGCGCAGTGCTATGTTGCTTTACTACACTTTCAATACTATGGCGTATTGCGCATGCGTTGGAAGGCCATTTAAAATTTGGAAGTAAGTGGATTCCTTCCTGGAAGTGGATTCCATTTATGAAAGTGGACTTTAATTGTGGAATCATACTCTGGTGGATTGTAATGGATGCGTTTAGCACAGGGTGAGTAAATGTGAGGTTTCTCACCTAGGTGGCACCGGTTGCAAACTGATGTATGCAAGTAGAGGGCGACGAAGTTTTTCCCTACAAGGGTGTCCTAGATTTAGATAGGGTGTTTTCGAATAATTTCTTATATATAGTTGTGGTTTAAACATTCTCCCCGGCTTTGAGATCTTTGAGCTCAAAACCTATATCGTTTAGAGATGGTGCTGTCTTCTTCTGCCTTCGTTGAAGTAGAAATACGGCGCCTAGGATCAAACCAGTTAAGAGTGACAGATACCCAATAGCATATTGATGGATATCGTGATGAGAGATTTGGTTAGGCAATGTCTCCTGTGTTTTTTGATAGGATATTCGCTTCTTAAGTAATGCTAAGTCATCTACTCCTCGAATGATAATTTCTTTTTTCTTCTGGATTTCGTTTTGTAGTGGTTCGATGGGAAATGTCTCGAAAAGTAGACTTAAGTTATGTGTCGGCAAAAATGGCATAGTTGACTTTGACGTATAGAAATTATGAGCATTGATAGTCATGGTTGGTTGTTTAATGATACAGTCGGTTGCCAGCTTCATTAGTCCTACACCTTGTAGTTTTGTAGTTTTTATCTCAGAACCGCATACTATCGAAATTATTTCTTCCTGATGAAAGGGGAAAATCCAGTAATTAGGATTATGAAGTTGAATCCACATCCTGTCAACATTAGTAGACCTTAGTTCGCAATATGATGAGAGCTGTTTATTATGATTGAGCATGTGAATTTCGCATTGGTTTTCAACTGAGTGTGTATTGAATATTGGATGTCGTTGTTTACATAGATATTTTTTGTCATCGATATGTATACAGTCCTGATATTCTGCTTGTGAAAGTGCGAAATGCTGATCTCTGAATTGGTGCCGTGAAATAAGGTAGATGGCAATAAGGTCGATTGAGATTAAATCGACATTATTTCCATCGCAGTGGAAATAAGACCGATTTTACTTTGTCGTCATTATTGCCTAAACCGAAGGAAATAATGTCGAATGGAAAAGAAGGCAATAAAAGCGACTGAAATTTGTCTAACACGTGTTTTGGTGAGCAATTTGTAATTGGTAATAACATAGAAACATATGGAAATAAAACCGAAATATGTTTTATCCAAATGGTAATAATGACGAAATTGTATGGAATAATGCTGTATGCAAACAAATTGAAATTGGTGTTGTTATCTGGTCAAACATAACAGGATATTTTCCGCACCTTCCTAATTTGTATATTAAGCAATTGTTAAAGTTAAATTACCTATGTACGAGTATATGATTATGGAAATATAATTTTAGCAATATTAAGAAAGCTTGATTTAAAACAACGATTTATTACGGATTTTGGAAATAAACAGTAGTGAATTATAATATTTGAGTTTTCAATAAACAGTAGTCAAATATTCGCGCACGCGAAAGGCTTGATTGAAAACTCAAATATTATAATTCACTACTGTTTATTTCCAAAATCCGTAATAAATCGTTGTTTTAAATCAAGCTTTCTTAATAATGCTAACATTATTTTTTCATAATCATATATTTTAACTTAAACAATTGCTTTATATACAAATAATAAGGAAGATATAAACATACATTTTATTGGTAATAATGTAGAATTGTCTTTTTTTAAATGGAAATAACATCGAACAAAATGGAAATATCATCGAAAGAAATTCCCTTGTGCATTGACTGGAAATAAAACCGAAATGGTGATCGACATTATTACCATTTATGTTGGAAATACAGTCGACTAAGAAAAAAACTCAAATTCGCCTCAATTTTCATTTTTTTTGCGAAATAAAACCGATTCGATCTTATTGCTATCTACCTTATTTCACGGCACCCTCTGAATTGAGTCAGCGCTAGGAACGCTGTTGATAGCTGGATGAAGATGAACGATATATTTTGCTGAACTGGTAATATAATTAGTTTGAATAGCTGGAACATCTATCTATTTATTAAAGGTAATTTTACAAGAAATACAATTGCTAATTTTGTAACTCGTGCCTTGACTCGAAGAAGTTCGTATACTTTTGAGAGATTATGTTCATCGTATCCTGGCAGAGTTAATGAACTTGGTATCATTGAAATCTTCTCTTTCTTATTGCGATACCATTTCTGTAGTTTAGAATGTCATTTAAGTTTTCTGATTCCAGGAGACGCATTTCTAGATGAATTATGATGGCCTTGCAGAGATTAAACGGCTTCTGAATCCGTTGCTCTTCGCATCTGGCCTTTAGTTGGGCGACGCCCTTTTGTAGTCCTTGTAACTCATTCCAATAACTTGTCATATTGAAGTTAATAAAGAGGTTCCATTCATCAGTTATGAGTCTTGCTTCTCCAATATCTTCAAAATATAATCGAGGGCTATTGTCAAAGTGCTCAACATCTACTGCACTTCGTTTGGTTGTTTGTCCTAATGCGGTGGCAAGAAAAAATAAGCAAACCAATAATGTTTTGATTGGACTTATTTTCAATTTTTGAGATGGCACAGAAGATGGCTCTTGATTTCTTCGTTTTCGATTGCAGCGTTCTTGTATTGGAATGAAACGACCTTTCAGTGGGTGTTCAACCTTACTTTTGATTTTTAGACGAGACGGCCAACTAGTAGCTTCAGTAAGTGCTGTTAGTTGAACACTAGAAGATGCTAGAGCTATTTCCTTCATTTGGTCTCTTTTGTCTGGTTGGACCTCAGTAGGAAGAGGACACACCTTAGCAATGGATCGTCTTAGTTCCCCTGAAGCAGTTTTAATATCTACTACTCTTGTGTATTTGTCTGGTCCAGGAATGGTTCTTAAGACTTTTCCCATTAACCATTTGAGAGGTGGCAAATTGTATTCTTTAATAAGAACTAGTGTGCCTGGTTGGATATCAGATTTTTCCATTTTTATTCGCTTGTCCATCTGCGCCAGAACTCCCGATGAAAAGACGTTACTAGATTCCATCTAGCAACATGAGTAAATTGAGGCGCCTTCGCTGCTTCGGGATATACCATTGAAATCAAAGGTGCTCCAATCGAAAAATGGCCAGGTGTGATAGCTTCAAGATCATTAGGATCTTTGGATATTGGAGTCAATGGTCTTGAGTTAAGGATTGCTTCTATTTGTGCAAGAGCTGTTGTAAGTTCTTCTTGGGTTAGAGATGCACTCGCAAATATCCGCTTCATATGGTGCTTGGCTAATTTTACTACTGCTTCCCATAAACCTCTGAAGTGAGGAGAACGAGGAGGAATAGGTTTCCAGTCAATGGTTTTGCCAGTGCAATAATTCTTAATTGATTTATGACCTTCTTCAGAAAAAACCTTTGAGTTGAGTTCTGTTAATTCATTTCGAGCACCTACGAAGTTTGTAGCATTATCAGAAAAGATTTTAGCTGGACAGCCTCGCCTTGCCACAAATCTTTTCAGGGCTCCCAGAAACGCCTGAGTAGTGAAATCGGTTACAAGTTCTAGGTGCACCGCCTTTGTTGAGAAGCATACGAAGACGGAAACATATGCCTTTGTTGATTGCTTACCACGTATTCTATAGTGAATATAGACTGGCCCGAAGAAGTCAACGCCTACATTCATAAATGGTCTTGAGGGTTGAACTCGTTCTGGTGGTAAATTTCCCATTGACTCTGTTCAATACTCTTTGGTCTGGCCTTGAAGCATTTCATGCAGTTAGTTACAATTGACTGCGCCAATCGTTTTCCTCCGATAATCAAATAAGCTTGCCTTGAAATTGACAGTAGAGCTTGAGGTCCAGCGTGCTTATTCTCCTTGGGTAGTTCAGACATCAAAAGTTTGGATAACACATACGAACTTGGAAGGATCATCTGATGCTTTGCTTCGTATGGTAGATGGGATGCATCTAATCGTCCTCCTACTCTGATTATATTTCTTTTGTCCAGAAATGGTGAGAGAGAATTTAGATGGCTACTTTGAGACACACAACCAAATTTAGAAAGAGCCTTTAAATCTTCTGGGAAAGCCGTTTCTTGAATATGTTTTACTATAGCACACGTTGCTGATTTCAGTTCTTGTAGAGAAAGAACTGGTTCAACAAGTCGATAATTTTGATATGGGGGCAGGATCAAAGGATCATTCCAAGAGAGACCACGAAGAGCAAACCTTAGGAAACGACGCTGAATGCTCTCGATTCTAGAGATGTGAATTTGTTGGTATGGTGACCATACTTGACAGGCGTATTCAAGGAGCGGGCGTACAAAGGTTATGTAGAGAGATCGGGTGACGTATGTGTCGGAGAATTCTTTGGCCAATCGTTTCACAAAACCAAGTGTTTAGTTGACTTTTAAAATTATGTTGTCGATGTGTGCCAGGAAGTTGAGTTCTCGGTCGCATAATATGCCAAGGTCGCGAATCGCCTCCACGGTTGGTTATGGAGAAAGTAGGGCCGGGTAGGAGGTTTAATGCGCTTTCGTGAAAAAGTAATTGATTGGCATTTGGTAATATTGACCTCTAAGCAGTTTTTAAGGCACCAGATTGAGAAGCTGTCGAGATCAAGTTGAATAAGAGAAGAGTCATGTGCCGATGATATAGTCTTATAGAACTTAGTATCGTCAGCGTAGAGCGAGATATGGAAATATTTTATTACCATTTCTATATCGTTGATGGTAAGAATGAAAAGGAGTGGGCCTAAGTGACTACTTTGGGGAACCCCTGAGGTAGCCAAGAAAGGATTGGAAAGGGCAGATCTGAAACGGACACTGTAATAACGGTTTTCTAGATAAGAAGATATCCATTTCAAGAAGACTGGCTCAAAGCCGAAGGAGGATAATTTGAAAAGTATTAGTTTATGCGAAATTTTATCAAAAGCCTTGCTAAAATCTGTTGAAATGGCATCGACTTCGTTCCCATTCTCAAGAGCTGAGAGCGTATACGATACAAATTCAACAAGGTTAGTGGTTGTAGACCTACACTTTAGAAAGCCATGTTGCCTAGGAGAGATGAGAGACTTGCATCGAAAACTTAAAATTTCGTATAAAATGCTTTCAAATAGTTTAGGGATATGTGAAAGTTTGGCAATTGGACGATAGTTTTTAACATCGCTCTTTGGGCCCTTTTTGTGTATAGGAGTTATATAAGAGGTTTTCCATATCTCAGGAAATTCTCCTTGAGAAAGGGAAAGGCTGAAGATTTTGGAGAGAGGGGTGGAGAGAGCTGAGGAGCATTTTTTCAGGAAAATCGCGGGGAGACCATCAGGGCCGGGGAGAAATTCATCATTGAGTTGATTTAACTTGGTCTCAACGATATTGGGGTCGATAGTAAGAGGAAAGAATGAACCAAGTGAGAAATTTGGCAAATAATCGAAATAACCTGGGTCAGGTACGAAAGAATCGCCGGTAAAAGATTCCTTGAAAAAGGTAGCAAAGAAGTTGGATATAGCTTCCGGATTATTCGAGGTTTCGGTATTGAGAGAGAGAGAGGTAGGATAACCATCGGATTTTCTTTTATAATTGACGAACTGGAAGAACGACTTGGGATCATTTATAAGGTTGGTTTGTGTTTCTATTAAGTAACGTTGATAAAGAGAGTTGTAAAGCTCGGTAAAGTGTAAATAAGAACCAAGGTAGTTAGAATAATCGGTGGGAGATCCAGTGCGGAGGAAAACTGTCCATAACTTGTTTCTCTTGCTACGCAAAGAGCGAAGTTTTCGGTTATACCAAGGAGGGGATGCGATCGATGGCGGCTCAAGGGAACATTGATAGAAATTGAATTAAATATTTCCCGGTAAAATATTTGTGTGGCATCTTTGACACTAAGGTTATCGAAGTTAAAAGAAACTCTATTGAGATATTCATTAATAAGGCGGAAGTTTGCTTTATGAAAATCATAAGAGTATTGATTTGTAGGGGGATGATTTGGTAGTGGAGAATCATGATAAAATCAGAGAATGAGGGGAGGATGATAGTTGTCGATGGTAGATAGGTGTAGAGGAGATAGTGATACAGAGGAGTTATAAGGATCGGTGGTGAAAATAAGATCAAGTTGCCTATCTATACAGTTTCGGATACCGCTAGCTTGGTAAAGGCTGGAATCAGCTAGGCGATCTATAAATAGACATTCCTTGGCAGAGGTGGGATTGGAAGCAATGAAATGAGATTGATCTTCTGGTGGAGACCATTTAAGATAAGGAAGGTTAAAGTCCCCAAACAAAAGGATATCATCATTGGGGTTACATAGAGATATTATGTATTCGATTGTATCAATGGCGAGCTGGTAAGATTCAATAGGTTGTGACGGTAGAATATATTAACACATCACAAAAAGTGATATGTGAGGTAGCGATATTTTTATTGATACATAGTCGAGATTCGAGGAAGAAGAGGTTGCGATGTGGGAGGAATCTAGCATGTTTTAGATAGCTAGTAGAACACCGCGGTTAGGGCATTTGTCAGAAGGATCTCTTAGCTCATCGTCTCGATAGACATTGAATGAAGAAGGAAACAATTCTTGATTCTCTATACTAGGGACTAGATTAGTTTCCGTCAGGGCATAGATTTCAAAGGGTAGAGCATGAATTTGTTGCAAAACACCATGAGTTTTGGAGCGAAGGCCTCGCACGTTCTGATAGTAGAAGGTGAGTGGGACGATTTCACTATTTAGGTGTTGGTAAGGGTTGGTTTTAGGAGTTGTTGTTATCCAATTTGAGGCGAAGTGAGAGGTTGGGTTAGAAAAGATTTGAGATATTGGGCTTGAGGGAGAAGTTGAAACTAAACTAGGAACGAAAATAGTTATTATGGTCCGCCCTGCTTCTTTGAAGGTGAGATATTCTGTTTGAATGTACAAAAGACGCATAGGTAGAAAGGTCATTTTCGACATGGGAAGGGGTGAGGTTTAATGTTTCATGGAAACGGACGAAGATTTTTCTTAAATCAATTGGATTAGTGGGGAGGCCTTCTTGAAAAATTGAAACTATAAGGTTTGTCCTTGTAACACCATTTATGCAGATATTATCTTCTTTATTGTGAAGGTATGCAAGGTAGAGTCGAACATTAGAATATATTCGATGTTCTCTAAGGCGAGAAAGAACATAACGGCCATCATCATTTTGATCGATAAGACGTTTTGTTAGCTTAACGGTAGGAGGAAAAAGTGGATCAAGGAAAGATGTTTTGTTAGAGGGAACGGAAGGGGGCTGAGAATCAATAGGGGGAGAAGGAGTCGGAGGATAGGATTTGGTTTGTGCATTGGATTTAGGGTTAAGGGTATGTGAATGAATAAAGTTGGGATAGAATTGATTAGGGTTCGCAGTCTAAGAAGCGGGCGGGGAGTGATGTGGAATGGTTTGAGAGAATTGTTCACGGTTTTGATTGATGGACATGTTAGGATTGAGATCGAAAGATACACGCTTAACAGGGTGAGAAATGAAATTGTGTCAATTGAAGGAAGGGAAAATGTTAGTTTTATAACTCCAGTTAGAGTTAGATCGAGGAAGAGGGGACTTAGGTGTAGGTTTTGGGTAAACTTTATTTATAGGGTTTGGTTTAGGCTGAGTTTTATTTTTTAAGTTTTTCCGGTTCGAGGATAAATGGATGGGATTTACATTAGTATTTTTAGATCTAAGATAATCTAGCTTATCTTCCCATTTAGTTATGATTATCTTTCCCAGTCGGAAAACATCATCAGCATGAGAGCAAAGAAGCCATTCGTATTTAGATGGAAAACTAATTTTGAAGTTGCTATGATGTCTGGAGCGAGGTGGCGAAATCTTCTGGCACTCGTTAAGGGTTATTGCAAAATTACAGCTAAATAGTCTTCTTATCCAGGGGACATCAGCATCTACAGGAGCATTTGTGATAAAGAAAGTCACACTCTCGGCATTGTTGTTTAACTTCCTTAGTCTGTTGTTCCATTCGGTTAGAGTCCACGTTGTGCCAAAGCGGTTTAAGGTAGGTAATGCAGGTGGTGTTGAGCTACGTGAAAGTTGGTGAGTAGGTGATCCTGATTGAGGGTCAATTGCTGTAGCGGGAGTTGATGGCACTGCAGTGGTGATGGGAGGAAACAAAGGTTGTAGGCAAGCAGGTGCAGGTGGTGTAGCATCTTCAATAGCTGGTAAGGGATCTGGTTGGCAAATAGGTAGAGGTGTACAAGTAGAAGTATCCATAATTTCAGCCATTAAAGATGTGTTGTAAACAGAGGCATTGTCCAGCATAGTCCAATGCATAAACGGGTTTCGATGAATTCGGTACTAATTGAGTTAATTGTACCAACGGCGTTTTCTAGCAGTGCGAGGGGTTGGCGAAGCCCGGGGATGACAATATTGGATGTACTTTGGAGATGACTGTCAAGATCAGAGCGGATAAAGCTAAGGTTTTCGTTAATGGATTCAAGGGAATTGGCATCACAAAAAGATTTAAGCATAGACAAAATTTCTAGTTTTAGTGATTCACAACGTTTGTCAAAATTGTTAACGCGAGGGTCGTTCGTTATCAAGTCTGTTAAAACAGAAAGTTGCTTATCAATTGAAGATATATTTAAAACACAACGCTTATTTGAATTGTCAATAGTGTTGTTAAAATCGTCGAAGGCCTTAACCAAAAAATCATCCATTTTATGAAGCTGATTAATTGTACTTTTATGGTAGGAATAATTTTCAGCGAGGATAGGATTGAAGGCTTGTTTCAATTCAACGCTTATGCTTTCAGAGGGTGAATTGACCTGAGAACTGTCATTAATATTGTTAATTAAATTGGTTAATGCTGTCAATTGAAACTCAAGGGAGTTTAGCTTAGCTTCGACCGAGTTAATGTTTTCACTTTTGCACTTTATCGCGAGAAAAACGTCTGAAAGGGATATTTTTTACACTGATCACAATCTGTTCAATAAAATGGTACTTCCTGTTCGGTGTTGCTAGTAGTACAGTCTTCATAACTTTTATTTCTAAGATTTTTCCTTCTTCTTTTCCTGATTGTTATTTGGGCCATTCTGACTTAGGCTGCTTCAAAAATGTTGGACCTTGGAACCAAACCGGTCCAGTACATTATTTCTTTAAATTTGATCGGAAGACTTTCTTTCTCAAATTTTACTAACTGGACCAATAATTTGGCAGCACATAGTTCTAAACGAAGAATCGTTTGTTGCTTCGTTGGCGCAACTCAAGTTTTTGAGCACACCAACTGGACCTTGTCTTCTCCTTTGAGATTTGTTGATTTGAGGTAGACCACCGCACCGGTAGACTAGGCTCGTTCTGAAGCATCTGAGAACTCATGAAGTTCAATGCATGTTGCGTTGTTAATTATGATGGGTCGTGGAATTTTCAAGATGCTCAGTTTAAGAAAGTCTTTTCGGAAGGTTTTACACTTTGTATTCATCTCCATTGGTAATGCGGCATTCCAGTTGAGTTTCAGCGCCCATAGTTCCTGCATAAATATCTTTGCCAAGACCACTACTGGACTCACTATTCCTAGTGTTTCAAAAATATGAGCAGTGTCGGATAGTATAGATCTTTTTGAAATCTTCGTTATTTCATTCCAATTTGTTTTGATGAGAAATTGGTCTGATGCTGGTAGCCAGGTCAGTCCTAACGTTTTTATGGAACCTTCTTCTTGGTCGTGAAGAATCGTTTCAGTTTCACAATCTTCTTGTGGGATACCTTTTAAGAGTGAAGGTATGTTGGAGCACCATTTCCTTAGATGAAACTCACCTTGAGCCAGAAGTTGTATCAGTTCTGACTGCATTTGAGTAGCGGTTTTACGACTGTCACTACCAGTTAAGATATCATCCATGTATATATCTTGACGGATTATATTTGCGCCAAGTAAATTGTAACATAAATAAGAAAATATGAAAAGAATCTATACTACCTGCGATTACCAACGGACACTGAACCCTTTCACCCAAATTGTTCCGTGTGAATGGGATGGAAGCAACCCTATGCCGGCAACGCCCCCTTTCTTGCTGACCGTTCAAAGAGAAAAGTCGGAAAGAACGGCATGCGACAACGCAGGGTCGCGGTTGAGATCAACCGTCGCGGTGGCCGGCAGTACCATAGCCACAACCAGCTCAGCCAGGCCATGGGTACTTGCTTCGGGATCTACACACCGGTGTTACCTCTTATTTTTCACTGCCGACCGTTGAACTCTGGTGGTCGAGTTCGAATAATCATGTTTAAATGCTTATTGTCCCTCATAGCCTTCGAAGAAAAGATTATTGTAAATTGATGGAAAAGAGGAAAACATTCATCAATGCACCTCTTAACGTATTGTAAGCGAACATGAACTACTACACTAACCTGAAGAACGCGACACGTAAGTATTTGTAACAAAAGCACACCATAGGTTTTCAAGGTAGCCATGGCACATAATTAACATCTACACGACCAGCTGCCACGATGATGTGCTGGAAGTGGATGAAGAGGTGTCTAACATAGAGGGGAGGGAGGATCGAAGATGTAGATTGATCCCCCTGGTCTCTCAACCCACCCTAAATGAACACAAAAATCAACTCTCTCATGCTCATCCTTGGTTGTCCATGGACCTATGAATCCCCACGACTCAATGATTCTATTGGGCAACCCCTTTACATAACAAGCAAGCGGAAATCGCTTGCTTACTTTCTTACCCTATCTAAATCACAGTTCCTAACATCGAAACCTAAATCTCCTACCCTACTGCTGCATCTAAATGAACTTTAATTGTACGACACCTTGACTTGTCCAAAGATTTGAGAGGGGTACCACCCTCCCTGTGAATATTTTACACTGCCATATTGAAAACCTGTAAGGTCTCCAAGAATATAAACCTAAAAGGAAAGAATCAACTTCAAGACGAATTCCTTCAACGTTATAAAACGGCAATACTATTTATTAGTTTTAATCTTAAATCTAACAAAATATTTCTATGATTAAAGTATACTTATTCTTATAAAAAAAAATATAAAGAACGAATTTACTCGTACAATATTTGTAACAGGTTTTCTCAAATTCTTATATTAAAAATTCTTCAAAGAATCGGAAGTTAAATATCTTTTCTAAAATTAATTTCCAAATCGCTAAATTGAATACGATTGATCTTAATCTAGGATCATAGTCCTTCAATAATATTGGATTTCGTTCTTATCGCAAGTAAATAATATTTACTATTCGTAAATTCCGGTGATAAATAAAAATAATAAAAATCTTGAAAAATCAAAAAGTGATAAGGTTTTAGGCGTTTATCAAAGGAAAGCGGACCGATAATACTATTCCCATGAACTAATCTACCAAGAGAATAAACTAATTCAACGCGGCGTTGGGATCTATCCGTAGATCCGGTACTTTTCCACGTATACAAAATCTAAGCTGATGTGAATAAAAAAAAATTACTTTTAGCGAAGTATAAATTGGTTACATAAAACACGAATGATTCACGGTTGGTATCCCCAGATTCCCAAACAAGAAGATAGAATTATAGACATAAAGGTCTGTCTAGTGAAATGTCACTAGAGTATGAACAAAAAGGTCATAAAAATTTTACAAAAAAAATGTACCATACAATAATGAACACCGTTCGCATCCATTAGAGTAATCGATAGAATGAATGAATATAGATTATGACAATAAAATTCAATATAGTAATCAACAATATAATTCAAAAATAATTACTAAATGCTACCAATGGGGTAGTTATCAATTAATATATACTGTATCTGAAGTGCACTCCGGAACAAGCTGAAACAAAAGTTGGTTAAATTTAAAATATATGACTTCTGTATCCTAATATTGAATTTTCAAACGATCGCTATCAGGATCGCGTTCTATATATTTTGATATGCACAGTGTCAACTGCGAATGATGCCTTGAAATGATCTGAGCGGTATCTTCAACTTGATACTACTTTTTGTCAGATACTATAAACAAAAACTAGAATACTAGGACTGTGGGTGTATATTATTGTTGACGCGCCTATCCGAAGGTAATACTATAGGCTACACCCAGTAGATTATGATTCAAAAAAACAAAATGAAACGAAAACAAGTACAGTATAAGTCACGAATTAATTTTGAATCTAAACGCTAACGCGACGTCTAAGCGCGACGATGAATGTGGTCGCTACCGACGCAAGAGTAAGGTGTCGTGAAGACAAAGTGAGTTTATGTCATGAAGACGAAGTAAAAAAAAAAAATGTAAAAATAAAAATTTAGTGAGATAATAAAAAAATAATGACTTGATAGGTATACCAGTAGAAGTGGAGTGTGGCTCACTGAAATTCTGACCGAAATTCGTTATGTTTTATACTGAATTAACAATGATTAATAAGGCACTCACTGTAGGAACCACAGTAGAAAAAAAAGAAAACTCGAAGATAACAATTCAGGTGTAAAGTGTTCTACGTTATTGAACTGTATAGCGTTTCTTCGCGGTATTGGAATCCGAAATCGTTACCAAACAATATCCACGATGGATTTAATATGATTTTAAACTTTAACTTTAAGATGCACAAAGTTATTATGAAACTATAGAGGAATCTCAAATACCTATGTATAAATATACACTTATAAGTAATTCATGCAAACTCTAGGATGGAATTTAATCAGGTAAGGGCAGTAGAGGGGGCGTGAAGTCCTGCTACTGCTTACAGATATGTGATGAAATGATTGCACACCACCGTCCGTGGTCATAGCCGTTACGCTTTGGCGTCAAACGCGCAGCGTATTTCTACTGATAGTTGATAACTCGCTTCTATTGAGCGATATAAAGCTCAATTCTCCCATATGGAGTCACACACAAATGAAAAATAAAGATATTCTTACCTGGACTTGGTTGATTTTATCATAATGATACACAAATTTTGTTATATATTTATAAAGACTGCTATTGATGTGGATAAATGTAACAAACTGCATGTCCCGCGTCGCTCCGAGATTCGAATCTAGGAGTTGGTGTAGTGATGAGGACCGGCATCTACATATACTGTACGCCAGACGTCCTAATGTTGCTCCAGCGATGTGATCTTCAGCCTATTCGGGACCGGGTTCCTTTGGGCTTGGATAGATGAAGTATGGCGCCTCGCCTGGAGTAATCCTCTGGGTAAACCGATGCTTCCGGATTATGCTTCCGTGTCAGATGTCAGGCGGGGAGTTCATGCGAAATCAACCCCGGCTAACTATCTAATTTGGACTGCCACGTGTATTGACCCAATATGTGGCTTGTTTTGGTGATGTCGTACCATGAAATATACCACCCTTGGTGGATATAGGTACTACAATGAAAAACACTCTGCGCTCAGCGTGAAGTGCTAGGAACAGGAGTGGACAAGTAATCCCAGGCAAAAAGAAAACAACAGTCTCTGCCTCCATGTGCAAATTGCACCGGTATGTATCGTATATTTAGTTTTATAAACCTCGTGTATGAATCACTATGATCGTAGAAACGTGTCTGCCCCGTGTATGTCCACTCGAAAATAGAGGGAGCATTGGCAGCTGGATGCTTTCTTGAGTTATAGTAGTTAATATCCAATGGATTTAGGGTTTGGATAATAAAAAAAAATCAGATGATTTAGGAAAATAATTTTGCGTAGCCTCGCCCGTCCTATGAAGCGACTGAAATCCGGAGCATTATTGGCTCCATGTGGTGAACCATCCTATACCTAGGACAGAAAGAAGAGATGGATATTTAATTGGCGTCTATGCTTCGTAGACAAAAAAAAATTGTCTGGCGAGACAACGATGGCGTCGGTATGGGGTATGCCTCATTGCTCCACAATTACAATAATCTTCATAACTTACCTCTAGGTAATATATATTCTACTTCAAGGATTGGTTTGTTTGACGTCGTTAATTCATTTTATCAATTTAAAATTATAATGTTATATCAAAACTGACGCGACTTGGCTACGTGGTAAAAAAACTTTGTGGGTTCTGCGTTGGGGTTCTTTCCTCTTCGAGTGGTTTCTTCAAAATGAAGTCCACATTCTAATTTGTCGTCGGCTTTCCTGTTTTCCGGGTAGCCAACGCCCTGTTTTCCAGTCTAGTTTCCTCTCTTCCAGTATTGTGTAGTTTGTCGGTGACACGATTGTAACGTAAAAATATAAATTATAATTTATGAAAATTATAATTAAGAAGACTGACAGAAGAAGAAGAAACTCAAATTAGATAGACCACAGGAGCCCACACGAGATGAAACCACCCCATATACTACCACCCTGTATCATACTCGCTCCACTCTACGATTGCCAGCAGGCGCCCGAATCTGCCTCCTAGACACCCTATGGACATCCAAGACTCAACCCCTATGCCTACCGTAAACCAAAGAGGAAGGAGGAAGAGACAAGCACCCCTACGCATCCTCGACTCCTATACCGAGGAACTGCAGCATCGTCATCCTTCACCCGTGTATCGGTGTATTCAGCATCCCTAAATAAGACATACTCACACTTCGCTAACACGGCTACCTGCTCTCCCTTCTCCTCTCCCCTTCTTCCTCAAATCTTCTTATCCATCCCCATCACAGAAGCGAGAAACATCTATCAGCCTACCATGGGTACTGACTACAAAGCCCCGCAGAACAGCCTAGAGGGTACCTGACACCACGTTCACGCCTATCCGCTGCAAGCATAGATGTTCTTCTTGCAGCTTGTATGATCTGTAGCCTACACCTAATAACCAAGGACCCTACTAATATCCCTCGCGAACGTACCTAGACCAGTAATGCGATTTCTTAAGATCTCAAACAAGCTCCCAGAGATTCCACTCCAGTTCGCACCTTTGCGTCTAGATACTGTTCCCTGATTCTGTGCCTATTGGGATGGACGCAACCTTATGCCGGCAACGCCCCCTTCCTCACCACTTACTCGTTAAGAACAGATGGAGAGGATGGCATGCGACAACGTAAGGTCGTGGTCGAGATCGACCGTCGCGGTGGCCGGCAGCACCCACGCCACAACCAGCTCAGCCAGACCATGGGCACTTGCTCCGGGATCTGCACAACCGGTGTTACCTCTTATTATCCTGCCGACCGTTGAGCTCGGATGTTTAAGTTCGAATAATGATTTTTAAAAGCTTATTGGCCCTCATAACTCTCGAAGTATAGATGTGGTAAGAAATGACATATTGATAGGAGAAGATTCATAAATGCACCTCTCATAATGCTACGAGTGAACCCAGACTGTAAGAAAGAAACCCTAACCTAGTCATTATGCTAACCCTAGAGAATGCAGCACGTAAGTATCAACGCGCAAACAGACCATAGGTCTTCATGGCTGCTGTGGCACGAAACTAATATCTACCTATCCAGCTGCCACGATGATATGCTGGAGAGGGATAGAGAGGTGTCTAACCTAATGGGGAGGGAGGATCTAAGATGTTAACGGTCCTCCTGGTCTCACAACCCACCCGATTTGATTCCGGAAATCATCTCTCCCGAGAACCAACCTTGGCTGACCTTTGGACCATTGAGTCCCCACGACTCTTTGTTATTAATATGCAGCCCCTTGACATGATAAGCAAGCATATGAATGCTCGCTTAAATCTTAATCTCACCTAAACATAGTACCTAATATCGAAAACTACTACTATCACCGAAGTAGTACCTAAACTAAAACTAAAACTAAAAACTGTACACCACCCTTGTTCCATTCCAAAGACGCGAGAGGGGGACCACCCTCCCTATGTATAACTTACAAACTCATCCTGAAAATTTTCAAAGTCCTCAAAGTAAATTCCAACATCAAGAAAAAGGAAAAATGCAAAAAAAAAAAGAATAACTTCAAACTTTTTCTTTTAAACGTTATAATAATTGATTATTTTATTAAAAACTAAATATGCAAAATGGTCTTAAGTTAATAATCGGTAACCTTTATTCTATAAAACTTAACTTCCTACCAAATTATTTTACTTGTTTTAAATTTAACTTCAACTAGATAGATGTACAAATCTCCAAGGAAATTCAAATTGAAAATCTAATTATAAGAAAAGAATACTTTATACTTGTAAGTTTTCTATGCGTCTTATCGCACGATTTACAACTTAACTACAATTTAATAAGTATGCTAATAAATCTTTCATCCATAAATCTAGCTGGCTCTTGAACCAATGTCAACTAAGTGTTGACCAGTATGGAAGATACAATGTCTTCTAATCTTTAATAAATGTTTTTCGAAACGCGGTTGGAATATGTCACCAGATAAAATTCGTATATATAGAAAAAAATGAAAAATCTTTTTACCGCGGCGTTAGAATACTATCGACGTGTAGAAGGATATACTATGGGAATCTAACTTGATTTCTGTCGATAACCGAAGTGGGTGTCGCTATCTATACAGCTTTCGCGAAACTAACCCGATGAAATAACCTTGTTTGAAAGTGTCAAGATCACAAGATAAAAAAAATAATAGAACGCGAAGGACGAAAGGGGAACTGTTCAAGATATTATACTAGAAGCAGTGGCAAAACAACAATCACAAACAAATATACCCTATACGTATGAAAACAATTCGTGTTCACACGTATATTCGAATTTATATATTCAATGTCAATAATAATAATATAGTCATGCAAATCATTAATAAAAAGGTGAATATAATCAATATAATGATCCACCAATTGGGTAGCTATCTTTCTGAAACTCCATTTTACATTGGTCCGGAAGTGCACTTCAGAATCCCCTGTAAGATGGTTAGTAAAAAGGTAGGATATCTATAGATTATGTTAACTATTATTATTGATCACCAGCAAATCAGCTGTAGCTATATTGCGATGACTATATAAACGCTTAAGGGTTCTACACTCGATAAAAAAAAACGTACCTCAAGAGTTAGAATCGTGTTCATAGATCAACGTTTTATCAACGTCCTCTAATGTTTTGGGCACATTCGAAAGTACACGAGTGGATAAATATAATAAACAACAGAGCAAAACGATACACGATATCAAGGAAAGCACGAATATTTACGCGAAGAAAAGGAAGAAAAGTGATAAGAATTGAGTAACTATGAGTTATTCTATGTATGCACGCGGCGTTAAACGCGAACGCGGATGGTCGCTACCGACGCTGAAGCTATATGCCTACTAGGCTGAGTGATTATATACATATATGGTAACAAGAAGACAATTTAAATTGATTTATTGAATTCTGGATTCGTCGTTCAAGTTACTTGCTTGTACCGACCGAACAATAAAAAAAAGGAAAATGTCATCAATTATCGCGAGGTAAGGGATTTCCTCCTTAATAATCTTACTCCGAGAAACAGTACCACTAAGGGTATCTTAGAAACACGAGCTTCAAATACTCAAAGAACGAATTATGTTTCTTATCTTCAATCACTATTGCAATCGCGAATCACGACAAGACGATTAAATGGTATAGGAATAATTTGAACGTTCGAATATGAATGCTGATTCGATTCAGTAATACATTTATAATGAGTTAGGGATATAAATAGCACACTTTATAGCACCAGATGGTATATGATAATACTTAAAAATACCTACTTAGTTAAATTTACTCATGTAATGAGATTGGAGGAGGAGGCGTGAAGTCCTTCCATCCAATTATTTCACAAAAACATAAAAGTTATCTGAACCACCGTCCGTGGTTGTAGGCGTGAGACGACAGCGTTGAGCGTCTACAACCTAATTTACAAATTCTTGTAGATGAATTTTTCATGAACGGAATGTACTTCGTTCTTATTATACCACACACAAAGTCAATAAAATATAGCAAAATTTTTACCTGGTCAATCCAATAACATTATTAAATTTTCGAATAAACAATATACATATTTTTCTCAGGATCTGATGTACGAAGAAGAATTCTGGATCCGATGCAAATCTGCTGCTCCTGCGGTGCTCCGGAAGAGAATTTCTCTTGTAGTTAGTGGATTGGGGACCGGCATCTATGCTTCTGTATACGCCAGACGTCCTGTTGTGTTGTAAAAGGAGTAGGTAAAGATGCTCCTCCATTCACTGGTAATGACGTCAGCCAAATCGTGACTGGGTGTCCTTTTTCTGGTCACAAAATCCGATTCGCTTCGCTGAGGGTGCTTCTAAGGCCAAGTATAAATTCTCAGACAGCTTACGGTAGGTGTCCGTAGGGGAGTTCGCACGGACATCAACCCCTAAACGGATCCTTGAAGTAGTTGAACATGTGGGTGGGCCGAGTACATGGGCCGCCACCGAGTTGTCGCGTGGTATCTCAGTGCCACGTTAAAGAGTGCAAAAAATGCGCACAGAACAACCTGCGCTCCGTGGCGATATCTAAGGTTGGACATGGTGTGTATTCCTAGGCAAAAGTGGGTGCCTGGAGGGGCCTGATGAAAGCCTAGCACTAGGGCGTAGTGAGGGATGTATATATTTTTTTTTTCATATATATATAGAAAAAAATATGGCGAATATGTTGCATAGATTTTATTTAAAATGCGATACACAAATTGTGCATTTCTTCGGGTAACAATAATCGAAATTCCTCGGACAGCACGTGCATCGTCCTAGGGGCTGTATATGTTTCTGAAGTTATTGCAACTAGGTGCAGAGTAACACAAAAAAAAGGTAATAAATCCGCAGCCTCGTCCGTCCTGTATAGTGTCTATAATTTCCTAGACTATTCTCCAAGGGATGGACCATCCTATTGGATAAAAAGGAAAAAATGGGCGTTTAGCCAGCGTGTCGAATGTCGCGGACGACAATTATATTCTTGAACAAAGACGGCGTCACCTTGTGTGATGCCTCCTTGGTTCATAATTTGCAATGAAATATGCAACTCACCTTTCTCAGTTGGTTAAAATACTTCTAGGATTGGTCAGATATTGATATAATTTTTGGTATCACTATGAAATAATGAATTATAAAAAGAAGGACGCGACTAGCTGCGATTAAAAAAAGAATTCTGTTGAGGGTGATGTTCCTCGGTTAGTGTCTGGCTTCTAAATGAAATCCACATAGGATTTCTCCTCCTCTATTTTCGTTTTCCAGGTAGCCGTCGCCATTTTGATATTTTTACTTCCTTCTTTTCAATTGGTTTTCCAATGTGAACATTTGTTTGACTGAATGAGATATTGAATCTTAAGGGCTTGATTTCACTGTACCGATTGTTCAGAATTGAGCTCTTCCTGTCAAAAATGATAATTTGTGATGATGGGAAAACGGGTAGATAATTCCGTTTCATGCGTTAGTCGTCTTGACAAATTTAAGCTATACCATGCGGAATTAATGTTAGTAGCCGCTTTCCTCTGTTGATGGAATTTCGGCGTTGACATTTCCATGAGTATGATTACCAGTAATACGAATTCAGTATTTTATGGTGATATCGATTGATCACATAGAGTATTTGGAAGAGATATTTTCACTACATCAGCTAGGTCGGGGTTCTGGTGACGTTTAATGTCGGGAAACGAATATTGTACCGTAGAATAGGTAAGAAAATTCTGGTTGCCGTGAAGGTCTGGCATAATTATCACACGAATATTTTTGAGGGAGTAGGTGGTGGGGAGTATGGCAACGATGTGGTGTCGCTAGTATCATTAATATAATCTGTCCTGACTTGACATCTGTCAGATACAGTTTCTTTGTATGATCTGTTGGCATATATGAAATCACCGATATTTCCTATTTCTTAAACCGGTAAGATCTACGTAGCAGCTGTTGCCATTTCGCTTACCAATTCGTGCGGATAAGTATCTGTAACTGAAGAGATGTCTGAGCATAATTCGTATGAGACGGTGACAGTCGTAGCTTTTATGTCTGTTCCGAATATTGCACTAGACTTTTCGGACTTACGCGTCTGACTCTAATTGTTATCGGAATGCTCAGGTGGGATGTCACTGTAACTTTTTGTGTGGTGAATTGAAACTATGACGCACATGACAGGTTGTCAACTGGAGAAAAATTATTCGGCCGCTTCGACTAATTTCTTATAAATTGTAGTCCGAATCCTGTCTGTCATGTTATTTCAATTCCAGCATTCCCTGAACCACACGCATCTTTATTTACTTTGCTGTAATCCGGTCGGATTGAATGCTACTCTTGCCACACTTAGTGCGAACGGGGTGTTATTTTGTATAGTGCGTATTAGCTCTATCGTTCCATCATGCCTTTCCATCAAAAATGTATTGGAACTAACACATGCTGGAAATTTAGGTAGGGTGGGGAATTTTCAGAATCCAAAATGGAGGTTGGAATCCATTTGTGTGTGGATTCCAATTTAAGTCTAACCTTGTCTGGGTGGATCTTAACGAGTGCGTTCAGCACGTTGCGAGTAATGTAGAGGTCTCGCATGTAGATGGCACCGCTGGCGTACAATGATTGTGTACTGGCGAGAAAGTTCACCCTACACGATAGGTGGCGTGTTGATGGTGTTGTTTAGGGTAAATACGCACTGTACCACTTTCACAAAAATGAAAATTCGGCCATTTGACAGAAGTTACAAATTGCATTAGCTGGTGGTAACTGTCTATTTTAAAGCACTGGTTACACTATATGATATTGTTTTATAACACATGAAGCGTTATGACTACTTGAGTTTTGCTAGGTTATCCTAAATTCTAATGGGCTATCTTGGATGTCACCAGCATTAGAGTGAAAGAAAAGGAATACAACTGACTGAATCCGTGGTGTAGGTACTGAATTCTTGAACTTCAGGAATTTGGTTGCCGTATATATGAGGCATCATTGCGTCGATTATCTGACCTTGGTGTGATCAGTATCACTTTGGAAGGAAAGTATCGATACCAATGATAGGTCTTTTTACTCTGAAGCATCAACTCACATATTGGTTATAGGTTCCTAGAGTAAGTACAATTCAGGTGTTTCTACACACGTCTCAGTGAGACCTACTGGTCTATGGACATCTGTCAGAATGCGTTGGACGATTGTATTTGCGTCAACGTGTGACTGACGTTAGAAACGTCAGACTTACAGATACCTAATCCAATGCTACATTTGACATCAATGATGACAACACGAAATCTATGACGTACTTTTGCCGCTGTCATTCGATTGGTTCGATTACATAGTCCGAAAAGGAATTGAGCTGCCAAAATTTTTATTTCACCCAAATGGGTTTATATGGTCCTTAGACATTTTTCAGGTTGAACGTAACTAGCAATAAGTAGGTGGTGTCCTTATACTCAACTGACAATTCTCAAGTCTTTCATTCTTAAACTTCGTTTCGCTCCTAGTGTAAACGTTGAATCTGCAACGTGGACATGGTATAATTTCAAGAATAGTGCAACCTGGTTTTTGTCTGATGGAAGTGCGTTTCCATCAAGATAATGGATTGCGCATGTCTTGGAAAGCTACAAACAACATTGGAAGTGTCTGTGGACTCCTTCCTGGAAGTGGATTTCATTGTCTGGGTGGATTCTATTTGTGGAATATTATGCTGGTGGATTATATTGAGTGCGTTCAGCACTGTGTGAGTAACTGCAAAGTTTATCTCATAGGTGGCACCAGTTGAGTACACTACTCATGTGCACTGGCGAGAAAGTTTTTCCCTACAAAATGCTGGTTGCCTGCTCCTTCCGCTAGATCATGAAGATATCTTATAGCGGGGTAGGATGCAGATTTGGTACCATAAGTTACGGTATTTAATTGGTATGTCTTGAGAGGATCCTTAATAGATTCCCGCCAAACGATACACTGGAATCGCTTACTGTAGTCGTTAACAAGTATTTGGCGGTACATTTTAGAAATATCGGCTGTAAACACATACTAGTGAATCCGGAACCGCAATAAAATGGAAAATAGGTCATTTTGTAAGGCTGTTCCAGTGTGCAGGATCTGATTGAGTGATATGTTTGTGATGTCTTTGATGATCCATCAAATACCACTCTTAACTTTGTTGAACTACTTTCTGGGCGCAGGATGCAATGATGAGGAAGAAAATATTGCGGCCTTTGAAGAGAGATTTCAGTGTTCTTAATCTCTTCCATATGTCTTAAGGCAATATAATCTCTCATGAATTCAATATATTGCTTATGAATTTCAGGGTTTTTTTGTAACCTTTTTTCAAGGCTAAGGTATCTTCGCACAGCTATTTCTCTTGACTCCTCTAGACCTTTAGGGTCATTTGCAAAAGGTAGAGCCACGATGTAACGTCCAGATTGAGATCGTGATGTTGTTTTTAGGAATATTTCTTGACATTGGCGCTCATCACTGGTAAGCATTTTTGAGTCGTTTGTGCAGGAGCAGCTAAGTTTTCTTCCAAGTTCCAAAAACGTTCGACAAGACTTTCCAAGCTAGGAGATGAAGTGGTTACTCCTATGCCACAAAATAGTGTTGATGGAATATTAGTGACAATTGTAACGTAAAAGAACTTAAATGAAAAATTAAAAGAAATTACTTACAACCGCCAATGGACACCAACCTCTTCACCCAAACACCCTATGGATATCTAAGATCCGAACCCATGCCCATTAACACCACAAGCCAGAGAGGAAACAGGGAGAAACAAGTACCCCGAACATCCATGAGCCCCATGCCAAGGATCAGCAACTCCATCGACCTTCGCCCGTGCATCGTTCTCCCTACTCCTCTCCCCATTCTTCCAATTTCCTTCTCCATCCCTATCACAGAAGCGAGAACCATCCACCAGCATACCTCCAGGTTCTGACTACAAAGTCCCGCAGAACAGCCGGGAGCGTATCTGATAGCATGTTCACGCCCATCCGCCGCAAGTCCTAGATGTTCACCCTGCAGCTCCTGTATCCTATAGTACACCCCTACTTAAATCCCCACGAACGTAGCTAAATTTATGATGCTTTCTTAAAACGAGGAACTTCAATCGAATACCAGAGGTCTTACTCCAGTTAGCAACTGAGCATCTAGCTATCGTCCTTGTTTCTGTGCTTATGGGACTCTATGCCGGCAACGCCCCTTTTCTCACCAGTTACTCAAAGCGAGTGACCGGTAAGAACGGCATGCGACAACGTAGAGTCGAGGTTGAGATCGACCGTCGCGGTGGCCGGCAGCACCCATGCCACAGCTAGCTCAGCCAGGCCGTGGGCACTTGCTCCGGGATCTGCACAACCAGTGTTACCTCTTATTATCCTGTCGACCGTTGAACTCTGATGGATGAGTTCGAATAAGTAATATTAAATCGCTTGATGGCCCTCATAGCCGTCCAAGATAAGACCTATCAGAACCGAATGTCGAAAAAGATCAATTTTAGATAGCACCTCATGTTCTCTATTGAGTGAAAACGTAGTTAAAGAAGAAGATTCATGACTGGTTTATAACAATCGCCCTACTGAACGCTACACGTAAGTATCTAAACTATCAGCAAACCTTAGGTATTCGAGGTTGCTGTGGCAGGTTATAATTGTCATCTAACCATACAGCTGCCACGATGATATGCTGTATGGTGATGCGGAGGTGTCTAACTCTGAGGGGAGGGAGGATCTAGGATGAAGTACGATCCCCCTGGTCTCTCAATCCACCCAATCTGTTTCTGAAAATCAACTCTTTCGGAGACAGCCTTGGCTGTCCTATGGACCTTCGAGTCCCCACGACTCGATGAAATTCTGCTGGCCAGCCCCTTACATTGAAAAAGCAAGCTAAAAGATTGCTTGCTTACTTCATTACACTGACTTATCTTAACTGAAACTATCTTCTAGCTGTCAAAATACCACGACCAAAACCAAAGGTACTTCAACTAACAAACCACCTTGTTCCATCATGAAAAGTTGATTGATACCGCCTGTCATCAACACAGGAACTAAACACGGCGAGAATGTTCCGACCTCAAGGACAGATGGCACTGCCTCTCCATTTTGACAGCTAGCCGATATACTCGTAGTGGAGAATGCGTCATCTCACATTAGACAGGTGTGAAGTTTGAATTTCAAAACGGCATTATTTGTTCAGACGTCGACAAGAGAAAACTTCTGCCCACTAAAAAGTAAATCTTTTCTTTGTACCTTAATAAACTTAAAGTTCTAATAAAATAACAAAGTGAATTATCCTGAACTGTTTGTGTTTTATTTTGTATTGCGAAATATTCTACTCAGTGGGAACATTTTGGTCGTAGTCACGACATCTTTACTTTTTACATTTTGCCAAATAGAAGTAAATCCTTGTCACAGAAGTTTTCTCTTTAAAAATACCTAAAATAATTTGATGCAAAAGCTGTTTTAACGAAAAAGAAATATTTTTCACGCATGAACAGAAGAAGTTCACGTACAATAAGAGGACATCTGCCAAGAAAATTAAAGGATTATATTGTTCATTGCAGGAAGATGACGACAAATAAGGACGACGCCCTAGATAAAACATTAGAGCCCGACGAGGAGCAAATAGCTGAATCAACACATCAAGACAACGATTTGGAGAAACGACTGGCGTCTTTGGAAAAGGCGTTCCACAATACGCGGATACAATTGGTGCAAAGTGAATAGAAGTGTAGGAGTCTCGAACGTCAACTTGAGTCTTGCCATGACGTCAAGGAATTCGAGCAGCCGTCAACTATAACTTCTATCACCGCCACAGCATCAACTTCTACCACCTTACGAGCTCCGGGAATGTCAAATCTAAACATGGGTCTCACCATCAGCCATATGTATCACAGCAATCAACATTCGTGCAAGCTCCAATTGTGATGGGCTCCTTTAGTGCAACTGCTAACCAAGGGTTAAACGCTTCACCACCTGCGATACCGTGGTCAACGATGACAACATTCCAAGATTGTGGACGTGCCGGGTACATGTCAGCCACCCCAGTGGTATCATCAATCATTACTGCTGCCGCACAACCACAGCCAAACAATCTGAGGCCAACGTCTGTAGGTACCGATGTTATTTCCAACTACGTCTGTCAGGATAGCCGAAGAAGACTTTATGATCTACCAGAGTTCAGTGGCCGTCCTGAAGAATGGCCTCTCTTCATATCGACGTTTACTGAATCAACGAATGCATACGGGTATACTAATAAAGAGAACACCATAAGACTTCAGAAATGTCTGAAAGGAACCGCAAGAGAAGTGGTAGAGTCTCTACTGATTCACTCCAGCAACGTTGCACATGTTATTGAACAACTAAAATTTAGATTCGGACGACCGGAATGTTTAGTACGGAGCCAAATACTGAAGCTGAAGCTCTTGCCAGTAATGGCCGAATCAGATATTGAACAGATAATTCCCTTTGCGACTAAGGTGCTGAACCTAGTCGCCTTCCTTAAGACAGCTGGAGCTCAACCACATCTGAACAACCCGGCTCTACTAGAAGAGCTCGTCCAGAAACTTCCTCCTAGTAAGCGATTGGATTGGGCACGGTACTCGTCACCTTTTGGGTCGTATCCGACAGTGGAACATTTTGGTATGTGGGCTGATGAAAATGCTAGGCTCGTTGCAACCATTTTGCCAGTTATCGCAAGCAGTGACGTTCCAGAGTCAACATTATCATTCAAGGAAGGAAAGAACAAACGGATATTGCACATTTCCCCTGATATTACTTGCCCAAAGTGTGCGGACGGTCATCGTTTGGTGGAATGTCCTTCATTTTCGAGTTTGTCTACGCAGTCGAGATGGGATTTCGCTAAAGAGCACAGATTATGTTTCTCATGTCTACGACCTGGACATACGACATTTCCAATGTCGAAGCAGAAAGAAGTGCGAAATATATGACTGCCAACGTTTACATCATCGCATGCTGCATGACGGATCGGAAATGGCTGAGTCAAAAAATGGGGACAAGCGATCGACTAAGGGAAATATAAAGACTTCTGTAGGATCAGTCGAAGAGGTTTCAGAATTTGTTAGTTGCTGCAAGACCAATGAATCGGCAAGTCTCTTCAAAATCGTTCCAATAAGACTTCATGGTCCTAATGGTGAAGTTGAGACATACGCCTTATTGGACGAAAGATCGTCTGTGACTTTGTTGGACGAAGACTTGGCAGCGGAGTTGGGAGCTGTGGGACCTGAAGACTCATTAACACTTCATTGGATTGGAGATCAAACAACACGAGAGCGATCCTTCCTAGTCGATGTCAAAATTAGTGCTTGGAACAATAAGAACCATAGATATCGGTTAAAGCATGCCAGGACATTAAAGAAGTTATCTTTGCCAACTCAGACGCTCCAACTCAAAGCACTACAAACCAAATTCAAACATCTTCGGAACTTGCCAGTATTTGATTATGTCACAGCCACACCAAGAGTACTTATCGGCATTAACAATTGTTATCTGGGAGCACCACAAAGAACAGTCATTCGACAGAAGGGACCGGTGGCTGTCAAGACGAGAATGGGATGGATCATCTATGGACCGACAGAGAAGGACTCTGTAGATGGAAGAGCCTTGTTACATAAGCTCATGACAATCTTCAGGTGTTACATGATCTCATCGAAAACCACTTCAAAATAGATGACAATGCACAAAACGACTGGAAAATTTAGTTGAGTCAGCTGACATCTTACGAGCCCGTAACATACTCAACTCCACTACATGTCAAATCGCGCCCAATCAGTTTGAAACTGGATTATTGTGGAAAAGTGACGTGACGATCATGCCAAGCAGTTATTCAATGGCACTCCGACGACTTGAAGGCATTGAACGAAAGATGAAGATTGATGAGAAATTCGCTGAAGAGTATGAACGGAACATAATGAGTTATGTGGAGAAAGGCTATGCTAGAAAGATGAAAATAGAGGAATTTAACAAAATTGGAGCAAGGACATGGTACTTACCTCATTTTGGTGTGAGAAATCCGCACAAACCAGATAAATTGCGGATTGTGTTCGACGCAGCTGCTACCGTGCAAGGTACATCGCTCAATACAGCTTTGTTAAAGGGCCCAGATTTGAACCAACCATTGCCCGTCGTTTTATTTAAATTTCGAGAAGGTGCGGTAGCTGTTTGCGGAGACATTAAAGAGATGTTCAGCCAAATACGAATTCGGAAAGAAGACCAAGATGCTCAACGCTTCCTATGGAGACATGGAGATTCATCTAAGTCAGTCGAGACCTATGTCATGCAGTCTATGACATTTGGTGCATCATGTTCCCCATGCAGCGCTCAGTTCGTAAAAAATCAGAACGCTGTGATGTTTGAAGAAACCAATCCAGTTGCAGTTAAGTACATCATTGACCAACATTATGTTGATGATTTCGTCGCCAGTTTTGAGGATGAAAAGACAGCTGTTGTTGTGAGCCAAGCAGTTAGAGAAATTCATCGTCATGCTGGATTTGAACTACGAGGTTTCACATCGCATTCAAATTATGTAGAACGAGAATTAAACAAGGACGAGAAAAACACCCCAGAAAGTTACCATGAGCTGGATAAAGCATCAAAGCTGACAGCGGAAAAAATTTTGGGTATGTACTGGGAAACCTCATGCGACGAATTTGTCTTTAAGGTTCGACGTCATCGCATCGCCCCAGATGTACAGGCATTAATACGTAAGCCCACAAAGAGAGAGGTCCTCAGTATCGTAATGTCAGTGTTCGATCCATTTGGATTTTTGGCAAATTTTGTAATATACTCCAAGGTTATTATACAGGACTTATGGAGAGAAGGGACGTTATGGGATGAGTGTCTGCCAAATTCGATATTCATCAGATGGAACTAATGGTACGAAGAGCTACAAAATATCGAACGCCTGCGAGTTCCCCAAAATTACTCACCAATTATGTTACAAAGCTCCATCAGGAGGTTAGAGTTGCACGTGTTTGTCGATGCAAGTGAGGTGGCTTACGCTGCTGTTGCGTACTGGCGTTTGGTTGATGCTACTAACATTGCGGTTTCATTTGTGGCAGGTAAAGCTAAGTGTTAACTACATCCCTGTACGCAGCAACGAATCTACTCCAAAATACAAGAAATAATGACCAGAATATGAGATGTGCGACGCAGATGGCCTATGACATTTGATATAATATATCTATCTTATTCACTTTTGATCTTCCATTTTTAAATAGATTGCAAATTGAGATTTGAGCAGAAAAAGAAGTTCCAGCGTCATTAATTATTAAATTATTATTAAATTTCTAAAATAAGTTGAATTCTTTTGTTTAGTTTTTAAATATGTTATTTTGTTAAATAAATTTATTATTAAAAACACAAAAATTTAAACTGAGTTAACATTTCAGAAGAGGGATTGTGCCTAAAACAAAAATCTGATTTCGTATACGATTGCGTCATCCACGAAATACAACGCGTCATCCAGACATATTTTTTTCGAGACGATTCCAGAACATAAGACATGGACGCTGAAGGATTGGTCAAATTGCTCGTGGAAGCGCTAAAGCAGACTAACGTGCAGGGAGCGGCAAGTCGGTCTAATGATGTAAACTATCAAATTATGCCAGATTTCAACAAATCCATTAAGGATTTTAATGGAAGAGAAAATAATTGCGAGGCGAGTGATTGGTTGCAATCTGTCAATGCGGTGGCTGATCTCAACAGGTGGTCGGATGCTTTTCGATTGGAGTGCGTCAGGTTTCATTTGGTTGGAGCTGCAAAGAGCTGGTATACGTCGTTAACAGTAGCTACTTGGGCTGAATTTAAAACTGAGTTCGAGAAAACATTTACGAGTCCTTTGAATACAGCAGATAGATGGAGATTGTTACTCGAACGAAAACAGCGAAAAAGCGAAGATACCATCGAGTATTTCTTTGAAAAAGTGCGCATGTGTAATGATCTGAAGTTGAGTTTTGCGGAAACAAAAACACAAATCATCGATGGTATCGCGTCCAGAGAACTGAAGCAATTTCTTCTGTGTCGTACACATGCTTCTACCAACGACGTCGTGAGAGATATCAAAAATTATTCTCAATTAATGGGAAATACATCTTCAGATCCTGGAAAGCGAACAGTCGTCGAGTACAGAAGTCATTCTGCTGTCCCAGTAAAATGTTCGATATGCAAAGGCGGACACAAAGATGAATTTTGTACTCAAGGCAAACTCAAAGATGAAATCAAATGCTTTCGATGTTTTGCTCCTGGGCATTATAAGAGTGAGTGTAAAGTTCAGATCAAATGCATTCGTTGTGGCAAGCCAGGACACATGATCAAAAATTGCCCTGAGACTAAAACAGATTTTCGTGCATCCACATCAAATACCGGCAAAAATGAAGCAGCTTGCAAGGCAGCATGTGTGAATTCATCTGAGGGTCCATCTAGAGATTTAAAATATTATCAAACAGCAGTATTGAATGGAAACGAGATGAAGGCGTACATTGATAATGGAAGCAAATGTGTAATGATTAGAGAATCTTATGCCAACAAATTTAACATTCAATATGAGAACTCATCAGATACTATTTGCGGATTCGGTAATGGTAAGATTTCTTCATTGGGCGTGTTCGAGGCTAGTCTTCAAGTTGATCAAGCAGAGGCGAAGGTGAAAGTTCATGTTGTGCCAGATGAATTTTTACAGATTCCGCTTCTCATTGGACAACCATTTACTGAAAACGAATATATTACCATCGTGAAGCGAGGAAACAACATTCGAGTTTTTGAAGAGCGACAAATTGAAGATGAGGAGTGTTTTAAGGATTTGGTAGTTCCACCTTTACCAAAGCAAGGAGTCAAATTGTGGGCGAAAGAAGAAACAGTCATTCCGGCAGGTTATATCGGCTTTATCACTGCCTGTGCTGACGTCATGGCGGAAGAATCCGATATTTTCATCAATGGAGGTACTAATCGTGGAGGTTCAATAATTCCAAGTTGTGTGGTGAGCATGAGAGATGAGATTAACATTCCAGTTGTTAATTTGAGTTCGAGTGAGATCGTTTTCGAGAAGGGAATTACTGTTACGAGAGGGAAACCATGTATTGAGGATGTCTCGGCGAATGATGTTGGAGATCCAGAAACCTGTGAGTACACTTGCGCTGTATCAAATGTAGATAAGTCGTTTTTGGACGCAATTGACATAAATCCTACAATTTCTACAAACGCTAGAGAAAAATTAATAAATGTTTTGAAAGACTACCGAGATTGTTTTGCTTTGAAAATGACAGAGTTGGGTTGTACAAGCGAAGTAGAGTTTAATATAGAGCTAAATTCAGAGGTTCCTGTAGTCTATCGTCCTTATAGATTGAGTCACAGCGAAAGAGAGTTTATAAGGGGAGAGATTGAAGAAATGAAGGCTGCTGGAATAATCCAAGATTCGGTATCTAACTATTCGAGCCCAATACTGATTGTGTCAAAGAAGAACGGTAGCAAGCGTGTTTGCATTGACTATCGAGCGCTCAATAAACTGACCAAGAAGATTAAGTATCCGCTTCCAGTTTTGAATGATCAGATAGATAATTTGAGTAACAAACGTTTTTTTTCGATGCTCGATATGAAGAGCGGTTATTACCAGATACCTGTAAAACGTGAGTCTCGTCATTTAACAGCTTTTGTGACGCCCGATGGACACTTTGAGTTTCTTAGGATGCCATTTGGGGTGACTAATGGCCCACCGACTTTCCAGCGACTTGTTAATAAGATTCTTGGTCCCTTGAGATATACAATTGCGCTAGCTTATTTCGATGATATTTTGTGTCCAGCTGAAAATGAAGAAGAGGCTATAGAGAACCTGACAAAAATATTGAATTGTTTGCGGCGTGCCAATTTAAAACTAAATCCAACAAAGTGCAAATTTTTGTACAACACTGTTGAGTTTCTTGGGTACGAGATTGGAGATGGAACTGTAAAACCCAATGCAATGAAAATAAATAGTGTAGCTGAGTTTCCGCCGCCACAAAATGTTCACCAGATTAGACAGTTCATTGGCTTGACCAGTTATTTTCGTTCCTTCATTAAAGACTATGCTTTGATTGTTAAACCCCTTACTCTTCTTACTCGTAAAGATGTCAAATGGACTTGGACAGATGCTGAAAGTTCGAGTTTTGAGTTATTAAAGAAAAAGTTGATTGAGCGGCCGGTTCTATGTTTATACTCACCGAAGGCGAAAACCGAGGTACATACCGATGCGTGTAAGGAAGGTTTAGGAGGAGTTTTGCTTCAACTACAATCTGACAATAAAATGCATCCCGTAGCTTATTGTAGCAGGCAAACTACTAGAGAAGAATCAAAATACCATTCAACTGAGCTCGAGGCATTAGCGGTAGTTTGGACACTGGAAAAGTTCAGAGTTTACTTGATTGGGTTGGAGTTTGTCATCTTTACCGACTGCAACGCTGTTCGAGGTTCTATGACAAAAAGACATCTGGTCCCTCGAATTGGAAGATGGTGGTTAAAACTAATGGAATACAACTTCGATATTCAACATCGATCTGGAGACAGGATGAAACACGCTGACGCACTCAGCCGTAATCCGTTTTCTGAGGCTGAAGAGACTGAGACGGTAGCAGATTTAGTATGTTTTTATTCTATATTAGAAGAGTACGATTGGCTAATAATGCTCCAGAAGAAAGATCCCAGAATTTCCGAAATAGCTGAAATACTTGAAAAGAAAATTGATTTGAACAAATCTGAGAAACAAATTCATCAAGAATACGAGTTGAGCGATGGTCGAGTTTTCAAGAAAGAAGATGGTGACTTAAAATGGTATGTTCCAAAAAGTGCCAGGACGCAGATCGTTACAAACTGCCATAATAACTTGGGTCACATTGCTTTTGACAAAACAATTGCCAAGATAAAGGAAAAATATTGGTTTCCGAGAATGCGAAGATATGTAAAAGGTTTTATTGGCTCTTGTATTGAATGTCTTTATCATAAACAGCCTGGTGGTAAAAAACAAGGGTTCCTTCACTCAATTGATAAGGTGGGAGTACCTTTCCATACCTTGCACGCAGACCATCTTGGTCCATTTGTCCGAGGCACAAAGGGGAACCAATACGTTTTGGCAATGATAGATGGATTTACAAAATTTTGCATACTAAGAGCTGTACGAGATGTGAAGGCGCATACCACTGTGAAACATTTTGAAGATGTTTTTACCATATTTGGAGCCCCAACACGTATAATTACTGATCAGGGTACATCTTTTACTGGCCAGGTTTTCGAGAAGATGTGCAAGGAGAAGAATATTGTACATATCAAAAACGCAACTGCAACACCGAGGGCTAACGGCCAAATTGAGAGATTAAACCGCAGTATTACACCTATGCTAGCAACGTTAAGTAAGAAGACTGATGGCTCTGATTGGGATAAATTTGTTCCAGTTGTACAGTGGAGCTTAAACAACACGATGCACGCAACCTTAAAGAAGACGCCATTTGAAGTTCTCTTTAATTATGATCCGAGAAGTATAGATGGAAATCTAATCGATGGAGAGTTTAACAAGGGTTATATTTCTGAAAACATCGAAGACGTTCGAGCGAATTTGAGCAAAATTATCAAAGAGAATCAAGAGTATCAACAGAAATTATATAACCGTAAGAGATGCGAAGCAGATAAATATTTACCCGGAGACTTTGTCATGGTTAAGCGAGCTTATGGTGCTACTGGAGAATCTCAAAAGCTGCTGCCTAAATATAAAGGTCCCTACGTTGTCACCGAAGTTTTGCCAGGAGATAGATACCGAGTTCAAGACGTTCCCGAAATGCAGAGATCACAACGATTCTACGATGGTATAGCTGCAGTTCAAGACATGAAACGAGTTCTTACTGACGAGACAGACAGTGATGACGGAAGTGTAAAGTCAGATGTCGCCGCAGTCGAGCAGATTCCAACGGAGGGGCGTCCAACTAGAATCAAAAGGAAACCTTTCCACTTCGCTGACTTCGAGGTGGATTAATCGAGGGCGATTGATGTTTAGGATGACCGAATGTTAACTACATCCCTGTACGCAGCAACGAATCTACTCCAAAATACAAGAAATAATGACCAGAATATGAGATGTGCGACGCAGATGGCCTATGACATTTGATATAATATATCTATCTTATTCACTTTTGATCTTCCATTTTTAAATAGATTGCAAATTGAGATTTGAGCAGAAAAAGAAGTTCCAGCGTCATTAATTATTAAATTATTATTAAATTTCTAAAATAAGTTGAATTCTTTTGTTTAGTTTTTAAATATGTTATTTTGTTAAATAAATTTATTATTAAAAACACAAAAATTTAAACTGAGTTAACATAAGTGTGCTCCAAAAAAGTTACTGTCCGTTCCTCGCCTTGAATTGACTGCAGCGGTACTTGGGACAAGGTTGAAGGATTCCATACTAGCCGGCCATTCGGTCACTGCTGACGGGTGTTTTTTGTGGACTGACTCGACAACCGTCGCAAATTGGATCCAATCTGAGGCGAGGATGTACAAACCGTTCGTTGCTCATCGTATAGCTGAGATTTTAGACTCCACTGAGAAGGAAGACTAGCATTGGATACCAACAAGTCAAAATGTGGCTGATGAGGCTACGCGAACTAAATACCCACCAAAATTTCAACCAGACTCTCGATGGATCAGGGGACCTGAATTTTTAAGGAATCTGGATGCGTTTCATCCCATTACTAATGCGAATAACACGAAAGTAGAGGACGGATCGGATGAAATTCGTCCAAGTTTCCGAGTTCTACATGTCAGAAAAACAAAGGAAATAATTCAGTTGGAACGTTTCTCGGATTTCCTGCGACTTAAGCGGACTGTCGGATGGATCGTAAGATACATGGCTAACCTCACTCATTTAAAACGAAACGAACAACAATCGACTGGAGAACTGAGAGCGGAAGAACTTTTAAAGCTGAACGAATTTTGTGCCGGAGCGTTCAAAAGGAAGTGTATGCAGATGAGATCTACGAACTTGCAAATGAACACCAAGTGAGTAGGTCTAGTTCAATCTTCCAACTAACCCCATTCCTAGATGAAACTTCAACACTGCGGCTAGGAGGCAGAATAAACTACGCCATGTGCCTTCCCGAATACACACGATGTCCAATAATAATGCCACGAGATCATCGGCTAACGTATCTTATTGTAGCCAGGTATCACAAGGACTTACATCACCAAAATCAAGAAGTCATAATCAATGAGATACGTCAACGCTTTTGGGTACCTCGTCTCCGCAGTTTGGTCAATAAAGTGAAGACCGAATGTCAAATGTGTAAAATTAATAAAGCTATGCCGAGGCAGCCATTGATGAGACAGCTACCTAGTGATCGGTTGACACCCTTCGTCAGGCCTTTTAGCTGCTTGCAACGAGACTGGTAGGTAATATGGTCGAGTGAAAAATAGAAAGAAATATGCTCTCGAACATATTTTTATAGCTGGCCATAGAGTTACAAACCATTCACAGTAAGGATAGAGTAATTTCTCTATGGCTAAGGGGTATGTTCATAGAGTAGTATCTGCATTATTAGTTTATTAGGCTCACGCATAGATGTCACCACCGTCATGGAACTTGGAATAAACCAACTAATCAATTGGATTATGTCTTCCAATTTGTCCAACCGACGTGTGTCAACCATTCCATCAGATGTGGGATGCTGGACATGAGTTAGAGGAAAATAAATTTTGCGATAAATAAATTCACCATACCGATGCAACTTAATGGCAAAACAAATATGTCACATCGTTCTCATGTCTGATGTTTGTATTGGTTGGTCTATGTAACAACAATACTTTTTTAACTCAGAACTGACCTCGCCATGGGGAAATCTCAACTAGACAAGTACGTCATCAGAAATGAAATGTCTCAAAATTCCTGTTTCTCTTCAGTGTGGTATACAAATTATACAAACTAATTTCACCACCAAGTTGGTTTGGTGAATAGCATACTGACACTAATACATAGAGCCAATTCGGATTCCAGTTTTGGAACTCTCTGTCATTAGTGGTGCAACTGTCAGATCGGACATAAAAAGCCGAAGAGATAATTTCAACAGGTTCAAATTCGGGATGTTTTCTGTCAGAGCATGAAGGAACTGTTCCGTGAAGGAATTTAATCTGACAGGCAAAATTTCCTAAAAAGGGAACATTTTGACAAGGGAAATTTCTCCGAAAGTGGGAATAATTAGAAAGCGGAAATATGTCGCCATGAAATTGAGCGCCTGTAATGTGGGATGAGCGCCATCTAGTGACTGGTGTGAATCTAAAAGTAAGTATATTCATCGCTTTTAAAGCCGTGGTCACACATAAAAAAAATTTTGGGGTGAAGTCACACTGTCATTACAGTTGTTAAAATATTTTCCCTACAAAACTTGTGCTTTTGGAACAAATCTTATTTTTTCCCAAAGCAGAAGGAAAAGGAGAATATTTCCTATATTGCTACAAAAAGAAAGAAATTATTTGGTTCGCTATGTGTGTATCTCACAGATAATCTGATCTTCAATCTAACAAATGAATAAACACAAAACGTAAATAGTTCTCCTTGCAAAAAAAAATTTTTGCAGGAAGAAGGAAAAGGGACAATAATTGGACAAGCACAAGGGTCTCATGCACAGCTGAGCATACGCCGGGCACAACAATAAAAATATCACAGTAGTAAATGTTCGTGAGTGTACATATTGGAGTGTGTAGAGAAGGAAAGTGTAGTTACCACGAACACTGCATTCACCAACACATCAATATCTCACACTACCTCTTAAGGTCTTTAGTGTGCACCGTCGATTTATAGCCTTTGCTATCCACAACCTCATATAAATTGTTACCAATTACTCTTAAAACTCTAACTTTAATAAATTTTGGACTTAGTTTCGCATTGAAATGCTTCGAAGAGTCGCTAAGCACAAAATTTCGCTTATATATTTCATCATCCACCTTATAATTGACTTTGTGACTACGCACATTGTATACTTTTTCATAATCAGCATGAGCCTTCGCTAATGCCTCTTTTAGATAAGAGTGGAGTATGTTCATCTTTGCAGTTTGGGTAGCCAATCTATCTCCGAATTGTTCAAACCTCCTAACTCTCTCAACAGTCGATAGTCCGCCCCATGCTCAATCATTCTCTGACCGAATAGAGCTTCATAGGGGGACATCTTATGAGTGGAATGAACGGTTGTGCGAAGTGCACTACTTATGGACGATAGATGAGCGTCCCAATTGGACTGCTTCGGATTAATATATGCACGTATGGCCGCAAGAATCGAGCGATTCACTCGTTCGCTAGCATTCGCTTGTGGCGAATATACTGCAGTTTTGTAGTGTTTAACACCATATGTATTCAACAACATTTGAAATTCCTTACTCAAAAATTGAGTGCCGTTGTCGGAGAGTATACTCTCTGGCACACCATAAACTAAAAACACATTTTCCTGTAAGAACTTAACTACACTTAGGGCTGTAGCTCTCCTTAAAGGTTTGATCAAAACGAATTTGGTTAGTTGATCTACAACAATGACTATGAATACAATCAACATATAAATGCTGGAAAGGTCGATCGACCTCAAAACTATTCCCCATCTCCGTACGAAGCGTCATATTTGAAGCTTTGGTGGTTTTACAAACTTCACAAGAATCAACAAAATGCTTGACCTGAGAATACATACTCGGCCAATAAAATCGCTCTCTCAAAATATAAAGAGTTTTAACTACCCCGCCGTGAGAAGATCTTGGAGGGTTGTGAGCTAACTCAATAAGTGATTTCGTCATCTCGGATGGAACCCACAGTTTCCACGTTAAGTCGTCTGCGAGGGGATTACCAATAGAGTGTTTGGTACGTTTGTACACGTATCCCTCGGATACCTTGAGATCGGGTAATCGCTCCTGCTCCTTCTTGATGTGGTTGATGAGGTCCAGGTATCCTGCTGACTGGAAAGAGGAATCCTCTAAGTCCAAGTGGAGTACCTCCTCGGGGTCGACTCGTGCTAGGCATGAAAGGAAGGCTTCTACCGTCAAATTGTCTGCTTCATATACTCTTGACAGAGCGTCTGGCACGACATTCAAAGTTCCCTTTCGATGCTCTACCACGAAATCGAATCCTTGGAGACGCATGCTCCACCTGGCCAACCTGCCAGTAGGATCCTTTAAGCTCATCAGCCACTTCAAACTGGAGTGGTCTGTGATTACTTTAAAATGATATCCCTCGACATACGATCGAAACTTCTGGATACCAAGTACAGCTGCAAGGCATTCCCGTTCGGTGACGGAGTAATTTCTTTGCGCAGCGTTCAGCTTCTGGGAGAAGTAATAGATTGGGCGTTCAGCCCCATCTTCGTCCCGCTGACAAAGAACACACCCGATACCGGACGCGGATGCATCACACAAAATCACGAATTCCTTCGAGAAATCAGAGTTAACCAGCACCGGAGCTGTCGTCAACGCCTGTTTGATGGATTCAAAGGCTTCTAGAGCCTTCTGGTTAAGCTCAACCGCTTAACCTTTCTTCAGTACATCTGTCAAAGGAGAGGCAAGCGTAGAAAAATCTTTAACGAATCGCCGGTACCATCCCGCCATTCCTAAGAAACGTCTTACTTGACGAGTTGTGGTAGGTACCGGAAATTCATTAATTGCTGCAATTTTATCGGGGTCATCGGTGTCGTTTTCCAGAGCCCCTTGCTCGCGAAAGAAGGAAAATCACGAATCACATCACGAAGTTGAGTGGACTCTTCGTGACTGAGCTTCACTTGGTTTGTGGAGTTTCCATCCGATGGAAAATCCGATATGGAAGAAATCAAATGAGGTGCCAGTCCAAATTTACGCCAAAAGTCAACGCCTAAATACAAACGTTGAGAAAGTGTTGGCACGACGTAAAAATCCATGCTGAACAGCATGCCATTGTACTGGACATCAGTAGTAAACATTCCTTTAATTTGCTGCTGTTTCCCGTCCGCAGTGGACACCGTAGACTCGACGTTCCTAACCTTAACGTGCTTCGCTTTTAAGTAGTCTACGCAATCTGTACCCAAGCAACTAATGCTCGCACCGGAATCCAAGAGACCAAGAAACTTGTCTCCCAACATCTCCACAGTCACATATGGACGAGGATCATTGGATTCCTTGCCTAATCTAGCGGCAGCAATGTTACGATAGGTCGTCCGCTTTAATTGAAAACGATCTCGTGTTCTACGAATGCGTTTCGAAATTTCAGGAAATACTACTACTCTTTTCCTAACCTCATAATAATTGAGTAGCCTTTCATGAAATGGTTTCTTATATAGTAAATCAGATTTATTCTTAATTTCAGGTAAATTCAAAAGTGTATTTGGTTGGGTATCAGTCAAAAAGTCATTAGGGTTTCTTTTTAAAATACTAATTTGAGGAGTGTCAAGCAAAGGTTCTTCCTTCCTGGTGCTTACGACTCCGGGTTTGCTTTTATCGAGCGCATCCCCCCGGATGGTGGATTTGCTCGCTTCGGGTTTCCCGTACATCTAGGACAATTCGGACTATAGACATTTGGTAACCCAAGAAAAGAAAGAAGATTATTTGTCTTGGATCTGCACAATCGCGGAACCCATGGCCCACAGTTTGGCATTTCCAGCATTTCATCAATTCAGGGTGGAATGTATCCACCTGCTCAGGCAGTGCAACTGCTAATTCATCTTCAGGAGTTTCCTCATCCAACGCGTTGATGAAGCGTCTAGGTGGGTGAGGTTGCTTGTACGCATTTGGTACGAAATGTTGTCGCGGGTTATCAGAACTACCAAAGAATTTTTCAATAGTGCGACATTGGTATGCTAACTCTTGAAGGCTATATGTGCTAAAGGATATCAACGACTGACCTAGTTGCCGTTTCACATTAGCTTTAATAATTTCAATCATTTCCCTGTCGTTCTTAGGGATTCGCAAGTTGGAGTTCATATGCATCATAGCATTAAAGAAGTCATTGAAGGACTCCCCTGATTGTTGCTTACGATCATACAACCTGCGAGACAGTTCCGTATCCGTTTCGAGGCTCCGGAATTGCTCAATTAACGCCAATTGTAGCGTTTGCCAGCACGCGTGCAGATTTTGCTTGCGGTACCTCCAGTACCACTGTTCAGCAGGTCCAGATAAAAATTGGTGGAAACCACCAGACACTTCTTCCCAAGAAAAGCGATAACTAGCTCTAATAAGATCCAAACGGAACAAAAAGTCATCTACTGGCATATTCCTCCCATCAAACTTAATTCCTCATTTGTGGAATAGTGGGTAGGCACCAGACGTAGAATTACTAGAGTGTATTGTCTTCGGCTGAGAAGCCGCAGACTGATCGTTATCCAAACGAATGGAATTCATGCGCGTCATGAACTCGTCCACGTTCACACCCCGAGCCATGTTCGAAGGATGTACCGGAGGGGTACTTGAACTTGCTCCAGGAGGAACGGGTTGTGATGCAGGTTGTGTAGCCAAACGAGGCGCAACCGGCACGAAGCTTGTTAAATCAACAAAATCGCCAGCCACAGTTCTGGCTGGAAAATTGACAGACCTACCTTGTGGAGTAGGCATGTCGACGTAGGGAATTACTGCGGAATTAGGAGGCCGACTAACTTGAAAAGCCGGGGTTGGCTGTGAAAGTGGTGGATGATTAACATTATCATCAACATTACTGTTGCTATTATTAGCATTACTCGCATAACTCACGTTTTGATTATTAGCATTGATCTCCCTACTATGTTACAACTCAGTTACATGTCTTAACAAAATGGCTTGACTTTCAGCGAGACCTCGCGAAAGTTCTTCTACAAAAAATTTCCTGTCATCCATCCGGTGTAAGTCTACCGTTGCCGAGATCATCTCTTGCATATAGGCAGATTGATTGGCCGCTTGTTGTGCTCTTCTTTGCTCTTCAGGAGTCAAAGGTGAGCCTAAAGGTTGCCCTTCATTCGCTGGTACGCGAGCGGGTGGGCTTGAATGATCCGTGCCGACACCAGAGTGGTGGGCTGAATGTACGGAATCATCCTGAGGATTAGCGGGCGCAACTCGTGACATTTCGTCAGCTACACGTGCGTAGTACTCCGGGTTGTAAGGACCAGGATTACAGAATTTCCTAGCAGAGCCGGGCATTGGGCTGTGCTACGAAAATTACACAAAAAAAAAAAAAAAAGTCTTAATACTATAGAAAAGTGGGGTGTGCAGTGATTCGTTCACTAATTCACACCAAGTAAAAATTCAAAAATGTATCGAAAGGTAATATTCAAAACTTATTGAATATTGTTATTTGGAGAGAAGTTGATATAATCAAACTTCCTACAAAACTTCAAAAATCTTAAAAATAAAGTAGTGAAAGTAAATTTATGTTGGTCTAAGATAAACTTCTTCCTTAGACTTTTCAAAAATTGAGTTTCAAAACAATCGTATCGAAATTCAAGCTCAATTAGAAAAAAAAATTTAATTATACTTAAATACGTAAGATAAGCTAAATACTCATAAACTTCAAAACTGAATATCTGTAACTTAATCTTCAAGAAAAACTTAAACTCTACAAAAACCTATTAAAGCTCTTTGTAAACTAATGAACCTTCTACTAGGTTAAGTTTTCAAAGACTATAATCTCAAATCTAAATAAAGAAAAAAAAATTTAAGATTTACTAAACTAAAGAGTGCTTAAACTAAACTCAAAACGAAAGCGTTTCGATGACCCGTGAAACACGCAGAATTCCACGACCTCACCAAACGAAGATACTAAACTCAAAAAATGGAACCTTCGGGATTACGTCTTCCCTATTTTCCGAAAATACTCAAAACTCAAAAATGGAATCTTCAGGATTACGTCTTCCTTATCTTCCGAAAATACTCAAAAAGTGCAACACTGCAAAATCTAAACTATAATCAATAATACTTAAACTTCAGATATACTTAACTGTCTTAACATCAAAATACGGTCCGGGGGCTGGAAAGAATCTCCCCCCCATAAACAAGAACGGAAAGTGGAAGTATTGCGCCTAGCGACTAACTTCCCCAAAAAAAAGGAAAAAACTTTAAAAATAATTAGTGGATGTGGTTACTATTGGGTCAATAAATGTACAACATCAATCCATGAAAAATGGGAAATTCGATCAGAAATCAGGAGTCTCATTACGCTACTGCAGACGTGCGTTAGGAACATGTTCACCAACCACCGGTTAGCTCTTCATGAGAGTTCCATCAACTTAACGAACTCTGACAAAAACCATAACTGAATGAAAACATCATAATATATTTGGGCTTGTGATTTTACTCAATACAAAAACTGAAAGATCCGAATATAAGCGTTAAAGGTGAGTGAGTGGATTCTCTTGGTGTGTTAATAGCTTCTGCAACAGACGTGCATCGGGAACTTGTTCACCAACCACCGGTCAAAAGATCTATCAACAATATCCTCGAAGAATTCAAAATTCTACTAAACTCAAAAGAAAAAAGTTTCAGTACTCTCGCAACAGACGACCAGACTCAAAAACGTCTAAATCCTGGACAATAAAGTTACCGAAAACCTTAATCAAAAGCAAAAACAGAAGGTAAAGTACTACGAATGAATCCTATGCAACAGACGAAGATTAGGAACTTGATCACCAATCTCCCGGACAATAAGGCATCCAAAACATAGACTTGATGTTATTCCTCCAGCAGAATAACTCTACCAAAAGCAACTTAAGCTCAGAAAAGAATTCGACCAAAAAAAAAATTTTTGCTCGAACACCAAAAAAAAAAATTCTAACATCAAAACTTCAAGAAACTAAACTTCTCCATAATCAAAATGAACATCAAAACAAAGCATCGGGTACGTGCTCCAGGCCCCACACGTTGGTGCGCCATTCTGTAACGTAGAAATTAAAACCCCAGACTGAAACCACTGATATCAAGCGCCATTCTGCAACGTAGAAGAAAACCGAAATCTGTCAAATCTCCAAACGCACAAAACGGGGCCAAAGAAATATACACCAAAAAGTGTATGTCTCCCAATAGTCATGGACTAATGATACGTCAGTAATTTCTATCTACTACGGAAAGGACGAATATCCTCTCGCTAGGACATGTATGATGATGATGGTATTTTTGTTGACACGTTCACCCGGTAGAGGGCATCAAGCAAAAGTCCAACCTACAGATGATCTTAGAAGACCCCCACTGCCGGTCCGTGCTTCAACTACAATATTTCCTGGTGGTGGTAGTAAAGCGCAGTACCCATACTATCATCTTAATCGAGCAACATGTCTCTACTAGGAACATCTTCACCATACAAATCCTTGGCCTCTTTTTCTCCATACACAGACTTATCCACCACAGCATTCCGGTTCTTTCACTTCTCTCCTAGTTGTATGACAGGACCTCGTAGGTATTGAGATGTATACATGCACATACGATTTCGCATTTTGCTATGTTCCACCATAAATAAATGGAAGCATATACCAATACATCCAAATACCAAAGACACAATAAGTAAGAG